>OX421968.1:11960500-12598227 GCA_949128115.1 Anaspis maculata
AAAAATCGAAAAAAAAATCTTTTTAACCAACGGATATATTTTCCGAAAATTTTCAGGAAATACTATTTATTACTCTTGTTGATGATTAGGTAGGAGTATTTCCAGTCAAATCCGTTTCATTGGCAAGTACCCCATTGTCTTAACACTCTTAACGAATACACCTCTAGATTCGATATATTATCGCTTACATCTCGATTTACACTCGGACCCCCTCGTGAAAATCCTCGATGTAGCGATAATAGGTACACCTCACCTATCGGTGTATTAGGTACATACGATTGTAATTAATTGTTTATCGTTATTTCTACAATCTCCATAGTATCGGTCACTCCTTACTCTGTGCGCTGCCTTGCTCCACTCATTTACGGCATCGGCATCGATAAGCCAATCATCGCGTCGGACTGTGTTATAATTCCATAGTGACCGGACTTAGGTACCCTAAACTTGCGCGGGCGTATCTCCAACTTGAAATCGAGCCCTTAAACCAAAATGATATCGAAACGACGCAACTTACTCTCTCACCGTGCATTTTCCAAATAGGTATATCCCTAGGTATACCTACTCAATTTATTTTTCATAGTTTTTTGAGCACGCACTAAAAAAACTGGCCTTTTTCCATTCCCACAACATTGCTGTCAAAAGAAAAATGCAAATTAGCCTTTCCGTCGTAATCAGCGATCTTATTATCTGTTTTTTCCTGGGTTTCATCTTTTTTATGGACACTACTTAATTCCAAGGGGTTGTTTTGGCGCGGCGTGTGAACCTGATATAAAAAATCACGGTTCCATCGGCCTCTTTAATATGCAAGAACACGGTACGTCAACACACTTAGGCATACAGGCATGTATTTAACCACCATACAAAGGGCGAGCGCACCCACTATAAAAAACCGCCAGGTACATCTTCCACGGGCTTTTGTTTTTTTACCCTCGGACCTTCCGAAAGTCTTTACCCTTTCTCACACACACTAACTCAGCATAATGCGACGACGATGATGATGATGCTTTTTTTCGAGGCAAAAACTCCGGTGCGTTTAATTATGCACGTAAGTAGTGGCTGCGAGATGCACTTTCATAAAAACTGGGCAAGGACACGCTGCGGCAAGGAGGGGTGAAGATGGCACAGGAGCTACCCTTACGAGGAGGAGTCTATCTATAAGGGACTACACTGTTAAAAATCTGAGGGATATGCAAATCTATCACCAGCTGGTTCAACTTCGACTAGGCTATAGAGTATATTGCCGTATTCATATCTCGCTTTTAAGCTAAAAGCGCATTTAGAGGTGCGCTTTTAGGGGCTATCCATTCATATTTGAGTGTTCAAAATTACATATTACAATTATATACAGCCGTTCAATTGTAATAATATGTATTTTTGAAAACTCAAATTTGAACGGAGAGCCCCTAAAAGCGCACCTCTAAATGCGCTTTTAGCTTAAAAGCGAGATATGAATACGGCCCTAGGTATTCACAAAAAACTTGACTCGTAGAGTAGGTAAGAATTAAAGTTACCTTCTTTTTGAATTTTGTCAGAAACGAATAATGACGGAGAGATAGGCGTTCAAAGTTGAACTTTAAAAATCGATTTTTCGTCATAACTTTGAAACTTCTCAACCGATTTTGTTCAAATTTGAACCGAAGCTCACTAAAATAAGTCGGTATCAAACGATAATAACGTGGTCAATTAAAATTTTTCAGAAGCGTGGATAATGGGGAATGCCTTTGCTTTTTATCCCTATTTTTTACCCCCTGTTCACATTTTTGAATTCTAAGTTCAATTTCAAAGAAAAAGTTACCCTTGCAAAATTTTGATTAGAGGCTTCGTTTTCAAGATTTTTGCGTTTGAAACTCCGGAAAACATCAAAATATCCACTATCAAGAGGCAAAAAAATATTTCCTGAAAACTTCTCGTTTCTTACAAAAACTCATGATTTAGCAACTTGAAACACCTAGAAAACCTATCCCAATAAAGAAATCATTAGTTATCTTGGATTTTAATTTGTAGGGCTTTGAAAGTGGTGTTTTCGAGATGTTTTCCGAAGTTTCAACCTCAAATATCTTGAGAACGAAGCCTCTCTAGTCATAATTTTGCAGAAGTAACTTTTTCTTTAGAATTGAACGTAAAATTAAAAAATATGATCAATTTACCAAATTACCCGAGGGTTAAAAAAATAGGAATAAAAAAGTGAGGACACCCCCAATTAACCACGCCCCTGGAAATTTTTGATTGATTGATACAGACTTATCTCAGTGAGGTTTGGTTCAAATTGGAACAAAATCGGTTAAGAAGTTCCAAACCTATGACGAAAAATCGATTTTTAAGGTTCAACTTTGAACGCCCATATCTCCGTTATTATTCGTTTCAGACTTTTTTTTTGAGAAAGTCTACTTTTGACGTTTTCCATCACTTCCTGAAATGACGCGATTTAAATCTGAAACACCCTGGTATAGCTCTCATTTCAGATCCGAGGTATGGTAAGGTTTATTTGACAGGTAATCGCTTGGGTTAAATCTCCTATTTTTTCGCAGTTTGCATAATTTAACTGAGTGTTTTGCATTGTCTCATTTTTGTAAAACCTAGGCTTGATAATGGAAAGCTCTTGGCTTTTCGAAAGCGGTCATTTTTCTACATGAGTGTAGCACAGCTCCCACGGGCGCCGGGCGTGAGTGTTTTTTCAAATTCACGGAATGTGCAAATTTCATTTTGAAAAAATTACCGTCGGAAAACCAAGTGTCGTTTTTGAAAATGGATCTACACACTGACGTATAATACTAGACCGAGTTGTTTACATCCGTGGATGCGGCCAAGACCTAAATTCAGTATGGCCGACGTCAGGAAAATAACAATATGCAAGTATATCAACTGAGGTGAGCCCGCTTAATGAATGCAGGGCCACTGTGTGGATTTTTACTCCAAATCGTCAAGATATACAGTTCCGTACTATTTCTTGGGAAGATTTTCCATGTCTGATTGAAAATTAAGAAGTAAAGTAATAGTAGAGGTAGAGAGTGGGGATTAAATTCCAAGTAATCACACCTCGTATTGTAGCACCTTGTTGTGGGTCGCGCGCTGCGGTCAGCTGATCGCGTTGCATGCTGTCACACGTCACACCATAGCCAGCCCATTTCTTTGTTGCTCATTATTATTTGTCGTTTCGTTCGATATTTTGCCTATTTCGCGAGGTAATAATGGTGCAGCAGTGCCAGGTGTGCAAAGCTTCGGCATACCGGGAGCATACATTGACGTTATTTTTGACCTTCATTTGTTTTGCCCCCTTAACATAAAGAAAACGCTGCAAGCACGCCTGTGTGTCGGTCGTCCTGATAACAAACTCCCGCGCCCCCCCACTTTCCCCTGGTCCTAGCGGTTCTCGCGCGTCAACACAGTGTGTAATGGGGATAGGAAAGCTCCGTCTAGTATTATACGTCAGTGGGTCTGCACGATGCCCACTTCAATCTACTTTCGATATCAGTTGGAATTTTTCAAATGAAGTGGATCCCTGAGCAGGAATAAATTATTGAGTAGAGTCGTGCATCAAAAGCGAGTCGTCCTGGTCATAACACGGGTGAAAGGGCCTTTCGGGTGGCAACGGCTAGGGAAAATTTTGAAAATTCATAACGCCCTGACTGGAAAATCCAAGGAAATAAATTTTCAATAACATAAGCATATATATCAATAAAAATATTAAATTTCACCCCCCCCCTCCACCCCGTATACTTCTAACTGTTCTGGATACAATTTTTCGAGGGCTTCCAAATGACATATTGCAAGTCAAGTTCCTTGAGCTTCTGCAGCTTTGACAGTAACAGTTCTGTTTGACAGATGACAGCCAAAAATTAATGGGCTTATTCCAGGGACTAACAATGTTTGCATACTAAATTTCAAGTCGACCAGATAAACCGTTTTTTTGGTGACTTCGGAGTTGAATTTTTTTTCTGCAATTTCTATTTTTTTTGAAGATATTTCCAACAATAACCGCCAGTTTGAATAATAAACAAATTTATCGTAATCAGCGAAGTCGAGTTAGCAGAAAATGACACTCTCCGCGCCTTTATACGTCACAATCAACAAATTCCGATTCTTTGGAGGTCATCTTCGAAATCGGCCGCCATTTCGGATTCCGGGCTACAAAAAAGAGATAATACGGGTCAAATCGTCTAATATGTATAGTCTCAGTAACAGGTACGCAAAGTTGCTTCCTTGAAGTAGGCCGTCTTGGCGGCATTCGAGTTGTCAAAGAAAGCTTCATACATATTTCTGCATTTATGCCCTGTTACCGTGAATACTGTTACGTATTTCGCGTACGGGTTCGATTATAATTGAGACGATCGTTTTAAAACACACACTCTTTCTATTACTGCGTACTACAATAAATACACGCCAATAATAATTATCTACTTGGAATATCGCAGGTTACTACTTCGCTTTCTATCGCACTCGTTCGCTTCCAAATCCAATATAGTCCAGTAAATATGTACATCAGACCATGCGTTGAATCCGGTAGTTCTTTTGCCGGCTGCTTTTGCTTTTGCTGAGTTGTTTATGATGCTGGCCCAATGAATAGTGTTAATGATTATTGATTATTATTACTTCAATAAAAAAAAACCCAAATCAAATGTACTTTGTTGTAATTCCATCAGCACCAGATTTACAAATCAATTTGAAAAATTAGACATTTGAAGAAATCTTGGGAAAAATGGAATAAAGTAAATTAAATAGTTATCTATATATTTTCTTGAACTGAACTCATATGAAAAAGTAAAAACTAAAACGACCATCAATGTGTACAATTTTTCAAAAATAAAATTAACTGAATAAATCTTCTTGAATTAATGATAGTATTGATAATACGTACATAACAATGAAGAACAGAAGAATACTTCCGTTACCTACGAGTAAGTATATACATTTTTTCTTCTTGAAAGGTTCCGGTTAAACATCGTCGGTTTCTCCACTGGGAACGTCTGCAGCTGGATTGTCGATATTTTCTGTGAAATCTGTCCACAGTACATCCCCCAGCATTTCGCTATCAGGCAGATTGTCGCTTTCTGAAGAGTCAAAATCCACCTCAAACTCGATCTCTGGCACATTGTCGCATGAGGTCCCGCTGCAGCGGCTGCAGACTGAAGAGCACTTCAGCCCTGCCTTCCTGCAGCTGCACGCGTTCTCACAACCTCTCTTGCAGCTGCACGAAATCGTCTTCAAAAGGTTTTGTGGGGCTGCATCTCTGACCATCATTTTGGGGATGAGACCTTGTGTGGTGGATATCCACTCCCAGGTGAGAGGATTCAGTTCGGCTTTCAACCATTCCTGCATCTAAAAGGATTGTACCTACATGTAATATTGAAGAAAAAATGATTAAAGAGAAATTGTATCTACCCAAGGACAATATACGCTCCTCTGCTGCTGCTATCTCATCAGGTGTTGAGGTTGTGTCGAGAAAAACTGCAGCCTCTTTTCCGAGGTCCGTGTTCTTTTGGACTGTGGACAGGATTTTCATCTTCCCTTAGCCGAAGAAGCAGGATGTCGAGTCACAAGCACTGAAGGCATGGATGAAAATGAAAAGCTCTGGTCTTGACGTGTTCTTTGAAGAGGTGATGCTGGAATACGTCACATCTGCAGCTTTGCTCCTTCCACATTTTTTGAAGAAAATCTCTCGGTGGTGTGAAATTCCAGTGGAGACTCAACAAGTTTATGTCCTCTCCAGCTCCACGGTGAACAGCTGTTTTGATCAACTTCGCGTCGTTATAGCTCTTCTAACAAGCACTGTGCAGAGATATCTGATTCACACCTATCAATAAATGTACATTTTCTTGAATGTCACTCGACGCAAGAAGGGTTTTTATCCCCCTTTTCTAAACTAACACTACTGCACCTTCACTTAAACTCTTCTTATACTCGCGCTAGGACCGGGATCCGACATTCTAGAGATTTCGAATCAAAATCGCGCGGAAGATAGCTCTACTAACTAAACTAGGTGCAGATAACTTATGATCCAGCTGGCTAGACGAGAATTGAAAACCTATGTAGTACATACCTAAAATTATTTGCCCAACACAATAAAATTTGTGTATTATACCCGCCCACTAAATAATCCACCCCTAGGCCATTCGGTCGCAAATTTTTTTGAAAAAATTAGCTGATTGTACCGGTGGTGTTTCAGAAAAAGCAAGAAATTCCAATTCATAGTCACGTTCGTTTCATTCCAAGCCCATTGCGGCACACATGCACTCAGGTAGTGGTGCGTATTCGCACCATCCAATTTTAATAACTTTATGCAGTTTCTTCAAAGATTTTTTCATGGAAATGATGAAATTTCACAAACGGCTTTATTATTCTACATATTATGTATTATTATTCGGAATCATTTCATTTTATTCTGCTATTCACAAAATTGGATCATGCTCTAGCTCTCAAGGACTACGAATTTTTGACGATTTATGACCCAAATATTGAATGAAAAACGTCTCAATTTTCAATATTAAGCTATTTGAAAGTAATGGCTTAATATGGAGCTTTGCAAAGGACCTCATCTAATTGAAATCTTTAAAATATTGATCGGGGTTTTTGAAAAAAAAACGAGAACCTAGTGACGCACCAGACTCACATACTACCTGACCCAGTCCGAGGTCGAATAAATGTATGGATTTTGAAAAGCTGTGGGTGGAGAACCAGTGGGTCTACAGCGACGTTTCTGGTCTCAAACTGTATATTATAAAGTCTTCTTTGAAAACGTACTGATTAGTTCCTATCAAAAAAACTAGTCCTTCTGTGTTAAAATAGCCAAAAACTGAAAAAAAAAGTCGAAAAATTCGCGGTTTTTCAAGTTTTTTACAAGGTTGCGTTCGGCGCTCGAGGTCGAAAACTTGGGTTATTCATTGGGCCAACATCATGAACAACTTAGCAAAAAATCAGAACTACCGGATTTAACGCACGGTACCCCCCTCTTTTAGAGACAAATTTACTGGACCAATACTAACTGTCGCGTTGAGGACGGTGCTTATACATATATGCCTCCGATTAGTATTCCCGAACTTCCCTTCATGTTCCAGCAAATTCTATAGTGACCCGGCATATGGTTTCTAGACGACTCCCGAATAATCACACACCTTTCGCGTGCTTCCCGTGTGTTCTGGTATGTGGCACCTCCGCCAAAATGGACAGATGTAGCGTAGCTTGACCCACTGCTGAAGTCTCCATTCAGTTGCACGGGAAAAAGCCTATACGCGCGCTCTGGAACACACCAGAACGCTCCGCACTTGTACATTGCGACCCAACGGGAAGAGTCTAGAAAGATCGCGTGCTATCTAGAATCGCCGCTCGTAACAATACTATTGTTTCTCTAAGTAGGCACATTAGAGCATTTAAACCTAAAATGCATAGAGTGGTTTTCAAATAATTAGCTGAATAAATTCAGCGCCATCTGGTGTTTCAGAAGTACACAAATTTCCGTCCTGATTCGCCTTAAACCTTTTCCGAAGGAAATTCACCGGCCCAAACACGGTGATAGAAATGACAGGACAGGTAAGTGACGGGGAACGTTATGCAAAAATTGGTTGTCCCAAATTTACAACACTGCATGGGTTATTCATATTGTATTAGAAATTAGCCCGCGAAAAAGTTATCACACTTTGCAATAAATAATTTGATGGTCACTTTTGTGAAGCGCACGTATTTTTTGTGTAAAGCCAGATGAAACGAATCGAGAGTATACATCGATGGTTCGATCAGGAAGCAATTATGGATACCAGTAACGTTTAATAAATACAACTTTTTGTGGTGAGTTTCTATTTAATGAAAAAAACCTGAATAAAAATAACGTAAAATTGCGTTATACGCCAGTTATTAAGCGCATCACTGTGCTTTTATTCTTTATGCAACTGCAAAGGCGGGACTATAAAGTAATAATTTCTTAATAATTCGAAATACAAGTATATGCGACTTTCTACAGAAAATACTTTTCCCATACCTACATCACTCCTTGTTTTGTGTTTGTAGGTAAGCTACCTTTAAGCCTTTCCTAACTTGAGTACAGTATTATTAAAACTGGGTAGGTACCTATAATAATAAGACGATATTTCAGACCTTCGCCATACCTATCTATTGAATATGCATGGTTCAAAACTGCGTTCCTTCACTTCCTTCAATTGAATATTTCCAATATTGCGGAAGTTCGACTCAAAAAATTCATGAACTTGCAGGCGGGGCGGACGCAAAGACAATTGAATCGATAAAAGTGCAGGTCAGGGCATGGCTTTGAAATAAAGAAAAGAGACGCTCAGTCGCTCACCCTCCGCCCTCGCGGCATAAACCCTTGATTTGACCGCACATTGTCATCATCATTCCAACCTATACCTAAGTAGGTATAATTAAGGATGAAGTTAAATTGGTGAAATAAGGTGTTGCGGAATCATTCCCTGTGGGTTAATTTCTTAACAGAATCTTACCATTTAGGTCTTTTTCTACAAGCTACAAGGATGTACTTTGGTTTGAGCCCCCATTGGCATTTCCAAAATCGAAAAATAATTTTTTTGATGCCATTTATGCAAGAAGTAAGGAAACGAGAGTAGAAGAAAAATTGTATGCAACACGTTAGGAATATGGATGATTATTCCACTAATTTCAAAGTCTGACCGTGCGTTCCACAAAAAAGATAATACGAGATCAGTTGATTCGCGATTTTTGTCTGTCAGTTTGTAGCTGACTAATCAATGGAAATGCTGGTTTATCTGTCAATAGTGAATAGATGATGGCTCTAGTCAGGCATTTGTTGTGGTTAATCGGCCAGCATTGAACAGAAAACAAGTGAGTATGCCTTCACGTGCGTGAGTCTCAGTAGCGCATTTTCTCAAAGAGGCATATTATGAACGTAAAGAAATTTGGTTGAAGGAGAAACACCATTCCGTGTCCACTTTCTTCATTCGAAACTCATTATGATATTTTGTTATTAGAATGGGGTACTTGCCAATATGAAATAGATTTGAATAAAAATTCTTTCACTCATCAATATTTTTTTGTTTGAGGGCGGGAGCTGGGAGCGGCGACTAATCAACAGTAGTCTATTCTTTCCCATTTTTAGTCGGCTATCCATATAGCGAGAGAATTAGATCGCTATGTCTTCGGGTTTATGTTTTCCATTTATCTCTTACTTTGAGGGCAGCGTATGGGGGTGGCAGCATTCGGCAAAGTAACTGTTGCACAGTTTGAGTTGGGAGTTTCCAAATGTTTAAGGAAATATGACAATCAGTGAAAATTGTAAAAGTTGCATTTTTTGTTTGTTTGGGGGCGGGAGTTGGAAGCGGCGACTAATCAAAAGTGGCCTATCTCTTCCCATTTTTAGTCAGCTATCTATATAGCGGAACAATTAGATCGCTATGTCTTCAGGGTTATGTTTTACATTTATCTCTTACTTTGGGGGCGGCGTGTGGGAGCGGCAGAGTTTGGCAAAGAAATTCTTCCACAGTTTGAGTTTGGAGTTTCTGAATGTTTGAGGTAACATTAAAATGTGAATCAGTGGAAGTTATTGAAAGTTGCACTTTTTTCTTTTGGGGGTGGAAGTTGGAGGAGGCGCCATATCAAAAGTAGCCTATTCTTTCCCATTTTTAGTTAGCTATCCATATAGCGAGAGAATTACATCGTTATGTCTTCGGGTTCATGTTTTTCATTCATCTCTCACTTTGAGTGCAGCGTGTGGGGGCGGCACATTCGGCAAAGTAACTGTTGCACAGTTTCAGTTGGGAGTTTCTAAATATAAGGGAAATATGACAATCGGTGAAAATTGTGAAAGTTGCATTTTTTTGTTTGGAGGCGGCAGCTGGTGGCGGCGGCTAATTAAAAGTGGCCTATCTTTTTCCAATTTCAGTCAGCTATCAATATAGTGAAAGAATTAGATCGCTATGTCTTCAGGTTCATGTTTTACATTTATCTCTCACTTTGGGGGCGGCGTGTGGGAGCGGCAGAGTTTGGCAAAGAAATTCTTGCACAGTTTGAGTCAAGAGTTCCTAAATGTTCGAGGTAACATTACCAGCTGAATCAGTGAAAATTGTTGAGAGTTGCACTTTTTTTCTTTTGGGGGCGGAAGCTGGAGGCGGCGCCACATCAAGAGTAGCCTATCCTTTTCCATTCTTAGTCAGCTATTCATATAGCGAAAAACTTAGATCCCTAGATCCTAGATCCCCAGCGTTCGGCTGAGCAAATGTTGCATAATTTGAGTTGGCAGTTCCTAAATGTTTAAGGGAACATCTCAATCAGTAACATTCATGAAAGTTGCACTTTTTATCGTTTGGGGGCGGAATCTGGAGGCGGCGACTAACGAAAAGTAGCCTATCCTTTCCCATTTTCAGTCAGCTATTCATATACCGAAAGAATCAGATCGCTATGTCTTCGGGTTTATGTTTTTCATTTTAAAGTGATTGGGGGCGGTTTTTAGCAGTTTTTTCATGTCGGCGGCGCATATTGAAGACGGAATGTTTCTTGGCTTACGTTAATAAGTGGCAACTATGTATCATTCAAAAAATGAGAACACCAGAGCATCAGGTCTGGTAGAAAATGCAATATTATGTTATTTCAAGTTTATCGGGGGCGGTTTTCTCTATGTTGGCGGCGCAATATAGACATCCAATATAGCCTAGCTCTCCTTTGAGAGTGGCAGCTACGTAACAGTGAAAAAATTAGAAAGCTAGGTCGTCTAGTTTGGGAGGAGTTCGAGGAACGGACGGACGGACGGACGGACGGACGGACAAAGCGGTTGCAATAGCGATTTTCATCGAGATGGAAAATGCGCTAAAAAGTTCAGTTAATCTGCAATCATCGCTGATCATCTTTTTTTTTGTGGTATTGACGGTGAGGGACATGAATGCTATGTAGAAATTAGCGGTGAATAGTCGTCTCCATCATACCTACCTATTTTACGTTAATACCATTGCACCCTCGATGGCACCGTTGAGAGTGGTTTTTGTCCCATGCATAACTCGGCTAGCCTAAACGAGAGTCTTTTCTTGTGTAAAAAGCTAATATCTGATTATCTCCGGGGAAGCTCAGCTTTATATGAAAAGTGCCCACCTCAATGTAGTAGGTTTCGCACAGTAGAGATAAGTGACATGCTACCACTGCGCTGCCGTGCACGCTCATTGAAAATTGTTGCGTCAGAAAAAAAATCATATCTAAAAAACCGTAATTCAAACCAATATTTTTTGTTTTGAAAAATCCTTCAATACTTTGCCCTTATTTGCTTCGCTGGTTGTATACAGGATGAGTCATTGATATGGGGGAGCTCAATTACACCTACGCCATTAATGATATCGAAGTGAACCAAACGGCACTCCAAACGGTAGGTCAAAATAAATAATAAATAAATAAATAAATAATATTTATTGATCCCGTTTTGGACATCACAGCATATGTATAGGGACAAGTCATATAAACAATATAATTGCAGATGTGGGTAAGTAGATGGCATCCAAGCAAAATGTAAAAATTCAAAACCAAACAGCAGACAAACACAGTGCAAACTTAACAATAATAAATAACTATGATAAAACCAAATCTAACGACATAAATCAGGATCTGCCAACATTTCTGCGTGACTGTAATAGGCTGCACCCAGAAGCCGTATCCTTAATATTGCTTTGAATTCACGCAAATTGAGACGTCTGATTGACTCCGGCAGTTTGTTGTACAACTTGATACCAACATACAAAGGGCTCCTTTCATAATGCGTCAACCTATGCCCAGGGACCTCCAATGTCGAAACACTTCGCGTCTCATAGGTGTGATGTCTGCTCAAAAGATTGAAGTCTTTACCATGGTTCTTGATGTAGCACAATACCTGATACGCAAATATACCAGGGATAGTCATGATTTGCATGCTCTCAAAAATCCCCCTGCAGCTCTGTCGCGGACTCATTTTTAGCGCACTTCTCCAAACGGGAAGGCGCTTTTGTCCTCGCTTTGTCCGTCCGTCCGTCCGTCCGTCCGTCCGTCCGTCCCCGCATCTAGTCCTAGACGAAAAGGTTTTTGCGGAAAATTTTTACTCCATTGGGTAGCTCATGACCTTGTATCCCGAACCAAGAAAAATCTTGACGAAATAATAATAAACAATGACAATAATAACAATTTAGTGTGACGCGGCATCGCCGTTGAATGCTGCATTTCAGAAGCCGGCCTGATCTCGAAAGTTATCACATGCGAGGAAGTACCCGATCTTATCATTTTACCATAATACATATGGGGAGTTATATTTAGAGAATGATTTGAACTTTATTTTAATGAAAATTTCACATCGGTGCGAGGTGCCGATTAGTAGTTATTAATTTTTGAAAATGACTCCGAAACTACGGCTCGGCCGCAAATGATTTATTCGTTGCTTGCTGGTGCTTGATATCCTTTCCTCCGAACAAAACGAAATTCAATACAGAAAATATTTCAACTCGAATGGGTAGCTCATGGCCTTGGTACGCGAATCAAGAAAAATTTTGCCGAAATAATCATGAACAATTACAAAAATAACATTTTGGTGTAGGGCGGCTTCGCCGATCAAGTGCTGGCATTCGCGGTAAGATGTAGAAAGTTGCGATATGCAGGCAACTACAATTTCTCAATGAAATACATCACTGCATGTACGGCATTATATTTAGAGAACAATATGAACTTTCTTTTGACAAAAACCCCACTTCGATCCGACCGTTGGGTCAATTGTTATCAATTTTTGAAAACGACCGCAAAGCCACGGCTCGGCGCATATTACACGACCCTACAAATTTAAAATCAGACGTGCCGAAATAGTAATTGAACATTTTGAAATAGTCAATACTAGGTACCTGAAGGATTATGGCACTCAAATTACGAAAGATGTTCGCTCAATAACAAAAAAAAAGTAGGTAGGTATCACTAAAAATCATGTGACAAGGCTACCATTTTGTCGGTTTTTCGATAAAAAAGAAATGTTCCAATTCAAAAGTGAACCCGATATTAGTGTTCAGGAGGTCGAAATCAGTTGGAGAACATTTTTTTATACAAGTAACAGAATGACGCTTATGTGGCCGGTTTGTCTGTCTGTCTGTCTGTCTGTCTGTCTGTCCGAGTCCGTGCAGAAATTAAGACGCTGTACTCCTTCTCGAGAATTGAAACAAGAGTCTTGGAACTTTTTTCCGATTAATAGCTGATGTCCTCAAGGGTGGCCAATGGGCACTATTTTTGTTATCCATACATCGTTATCATTATTCTCAAAAAAAAGAGATCTCCTGTGCACTTCGATGAAGTTAAACTTCTCCTCGGGAAATAAAGCTACAGTCCTTGAAGATTGAACTTTATCCGGTGGATAGCTTAGGTCCTCAAGGACCAAATAGGCAGGTTGGCTTTCATAATTCGGCCGCCATCTTGGCTGCCATATTGAAATTTCTTATTAGTGGAACGATTGTCATGAAACTTGAAACTTACCCTTGTCTAGTACGATCATTCTTATTTTCAAGCCAAATTTCATGATTGCCCCACCATCTTGGCCGCCATATTGAAATCTCTTATAAGTGGAAGGATTTTCATGAAACTTGAGAGTTACGCTTGTCTCGTACGATCATTCCTATTTTCAAGCTGAGTTTCATAATTCTGCCGCCATCTTGGCTGCCATATTGAAATCTCTTGTTAGTGGAACGATTTTCATGAAACTTGGAACTTACCCTTGTCTAGTACGATCATTTTGATTTTCAAGCCGAATTTCATGATTCTGTCGATATTTTGGCCGCCATATTGCAATTTTTTGCCCAAGACGGTAGAACCCTAATCACTTAACATCTTGCGTTCACTAATCCTCCAAAAAGGAAGTGCGCTACTGAGCCTCATGCCCATGAGGCATATTCGCTTGTTAAAATTGCTCGTAATGCCCTCTTCTGCATCCTGAGAATCCTTGATATTCCGGCGGATGCACCCCACACCAGAGTACCGTAGGAAACAATAGAGTGAAAATAGGCATAATAATACAACTTCAGCACATGAATATCAACAAAAGCTCTCAATCTTTTTAATGCATAGCACGTTGTTGCTACTCTTTTACAGAGACTACTTATATGCAAATCCCACTTGCATTCTTCATCTATGGTGATTCCCAGAAATCGCGTTTCACTCACATGTTTCAAACTGTTACCATCCCCTCTAAACTAATACACTACTCGGATATCTTTCTTGAGTACACTTAAACTTTACTATCACAGATTCATCACAGTTTAGTTTCAGGCTGTTATTCAAAAACCACATATTAAAGTCCGACCACAAGGTCAAAGTGCACTTTGTAAAATTATTTTGCTCTATACAGGGTGCCTCATTTTTGCAGAGCAGTTTTTGAACGAGCTTTTTTAAATGGCATCCCCTGTATATTTTTGCATATTTGGATTTGCCCTTTCTCAGGCATTACAAATTCGTTTAGTTTTTGCAATTCGCTTCAACTGTTCAGAAGTTATTGATTTTTTTCAAAAAAATAATACGTTTGTAGGCACTTACTAAATAGATCGCAAGGCACCTGGTTTTCAAGTTATCAAGTTGGGACTTTGCTCATTTTTAAGCAATAGCATAGGGTATCTTTTGGCGGTAATATCGCCTATTTCCGTTTCGGTATTACCTTGCTGTGACACATTGATTTTGGTAAACTTTGAAGGGCCATAACTTCATTTTTTCAAATAGCATCCCCTGCTTTTCATTTCTTATTCGTATCAAGCGTCTCATTTCACAACCTTTTTACCTCTTATGTTTTTTTCTCAAAAGTGAATAGTTTGGAAAATAATTCGCTTTTTCTAAAAACTGGACACAAATTTCATAAATTAAACTTAGCTTGCAATGAAAATCAACTTATTCTGACAACCAATGTCAAAGTGACTTCTATTGTACGTCACTTTTAAATTTTGACAAGAAATTTTGTCATTTTAAACCGTTTTTACGATTGCAAATGTAGTACTAGATGTTATTACTATTGATTTGTTGCACTACCTCAATAAATAATATTGTTTAGTTCCTTGCTCCGACATTTTGAGTTTTTTGATTTTTACATAATAATTTCTTGTCAAAACTTGGAAGTGACGTACAATAGAAGTCATATTGACGTTGGTTGTCAGAATTAGTTGATGCAGTTTGGATTTAGAATTAGTTTGATTCTCAAGTTGATAACTTGATCCAGTGCCATGGCCTGCGAGGTTACCTGACTCGACTAACCCGATTTTTTCTTCAGGACTTTGTTCACGATCGGGTGTATGAAGCTTAAGTCAATACCAGGGAAAATATGAAAGAAATAATTTGAGAGGCTTTCCGTAGCATTTTTTATTTTCTTTTGATAATTTTTTGTCAAAATTCAAAAGTGACGTACAATAGAAGTCACTTTGACATTGGTTGTCAGAATTAGTTGATTTTCATTGCACGCTAAGTTTAATCGATGAAATTTGTGTCCAGTTTTCAGAAAAACCGAATTATTTTCCAAACTATCAACTTTTGAGAAAAAACATAAGAGGAAGCAAAAAAGATGTGAAATGAGACGCTTGATACGAATAAAGAATAAAAAACAGGGGTGCCATTTGAAAAAATGAAGTTATGGCCCTTCAAAGTTTACCAAAATCAATGTGTCACAGCAAGATGATGCCGAAACGGAAATAGGCGATATTACCGCCATAAGATACCCTATGTTATTGCTTGAACATGAGCAAAGTCCCAACTTGATAACCTGAAAATCAAGTGCCTTGCGATTTATTTAGTAAGTGCCTACATAAGCATTAATTTTTAGAAAAAAATAATAACTTCTGAACAGTTGAAGCGAATTTAAAAAACTTAACGAATTTGTAATGCCTGAGAAAGGGCAAATCCAAATATGCAAAAATGTACAGGGGGTGCCATTTAAAAAAGCTCGTTCAAAAACGGCTCTGCAGAAATGGAGCACCTTGTATAGAGCAAAATAATTTTACAAACTGCACTTTGACCTCCCGTTTGCAGTGCTGTTTGGTTTATTTCGATATCAATAATGGCGTAGGTGTAATAATTGAGCTCGCCCATATCAATGACTCACCCTGTATAGAAAATTGTGTAAACAAAAAACTTTCTCGCTGGTTGAAAAGGATGATGCATTTCATAGCCGATGAAAATGTTCATAAACTAAATAAATAAATAATAAACAATTGTTTCTTAATCTCTGTTACACTGTAACATAGGTCTTGATATTATGTACTTTATAAGAAAAAAAACATAGCTTAGATCCAAAGATATGATGAAGTCAAGGTTAGCATACATGCGTTTTCTTTATTCTAGATGAGTTTCGCATTGTTGAGTTCTTTATTGTTGTCAAAGATTATTTCCATTTGACCGATCATCTTCAAACGTCTCGGTATCGACTCGTGAAAAATAAGATTCGATTAATAAGGAAAGAATGAACTCGATATGTCTAACCATTCGGAAGATACGGAAGATTTAGGTGAATTTTGATAGGAAACGAGGAAAAAAAATCAAGATAATTACGGAAAAAAAAGCGGCCACAAATAGCTTTCGCCACTGGCTTAAAAAAAAAACAACGAAACTTAGTATGAAGAGAGAGCTAAAGATTTCCCATCTACTGAAAGCACATTCAGCTTCATAGTACCCCCGGTCCATTTTCTCACCGAAATTCAACTGATTCTTTCTGATAATAGAACAACGAAACTTGGTACTAGTAGTGAGGGAGAAAAAAATAATTGACGTTTATTCTCAAAGATATGGGTCAAAGTTGGGACTAAAGTTTCCGTAAACATGGGTTGAAAAATGCTTAGTAAGGGAGTCACAGACCCCCTAAAGGTGAGCCCCTGAAGAAGGTCTTCATTTAATATCTAATATCTCCGAAACTAGCTCAGGTGAAATGGTGATATTCAGCATACATACTAATCTCTTCATGCTCACATTGAGATGGAAAAAAAAAAATTAAAATTTTATTAGGGGTGGGTCTAAGCTAGAGGGGGTGTGAAACGAACCCCAACTATTTTGCAGTATACAGGATGATTCACGAACAATGTAACACGGCAGATAGAGGACATCAAGCTGAGTCTAGATCAGCAAAATAATGTTTGGGGGAATTGGTTACGAGGATCCTCGTGTTTTCTGTTTAGGTCTTAATATTTCGATGTAATACATATTATTGCAACGGTTTGATAGAATCCAATGGAAGGCAGTATCACTCCTCTACTGGAACTACTTAAGGTGACAAAGTTAGAAAACAAAACCAAAAAATCGGTTGTGTCACCCCAAAACTTTCCCGACTAGTGTCCAGGAATCTATGTAAAATTTTGCCAGGAAAAGTTAAATTTTGCGGGAGAACCTCAAATCATCTTATTGAAAAAATCGTCAATTAAGGCTTCACTTTAAGTTCCATCATTTGAGTCCGGTCTAGAAACGGTTTTACATGTTCAACCGGAAAAATCTCGAAAAAAATGTTGAAAAATGTTGAGAACCAGGTACCTCTTGTTTAAAAAAAACCGGTGAAAATCTGTTCACGGGTTAAAGAGTTGTGAAATTTGCAGTTTTTTCAGAAAGGAAAACTCAAAAACCGTGAGTCCGATTTAAAAAAATTTTCCTCAAAAAATTAATTCAATCTTTTCTCTAACTTTCATTCCCTGCATGTCTGCACCCACGTACCCGCATGTCAAAGTTTGCACTGCTGTTTTTTCAAAATCACGGAATGTGCAAATTTCATTTAAAAAAATTACCGTCAGAAAACGGAACCGTGTCGAGTTTGAAAATGAATTATTCGAAAAAACTCGATCCCCGAGCGGGAATGAATTTTTTTGTGGAGTCATGCATCAAAAGCGGGCCTTTTCTCCACACCACTACCGGTGGTGGAACACCATGCAGCCCCGTAAAAAATCGTTATTTTGTATTTCGTAGATTCAATCATTCTCCCATCATTCATCGGGCAATAGGAATCTGTATCGTGCTCGTTGATTAGCAGACTCTAACTTGCTCACTTTGTCTTTCAGTATTCCCAACATCCTATCCGATGAACTTGGCCGAACTCCAGCTGTACAGGGTGATGCAGAACGCATCACTGCTGGTGTATTACGACACACTATTGGAAATGGGCGGTGACGACGTCCAACAGTTGTGTGACGCGGGCGAAGAGGAATTTCTTGAAATCATGTCACTGGTCGGCATGGCTTCGAAACCGCTCCACGTCCGGCGTCTCCAGAAATCTTTACAGGAATGGGTCACGAATCCTGCGAAGTTCAAATTACCACTAGTGCCAGGAGAAGACTTCGAAATCGAGCTGTCAAGCCCCAGAGTGACGAGCAACCACGGCTACTACTCGGTCGACAGTGACAACAGTCGAACAATGTATTCACCTTCTCCTGGAGATTGTGCCTTACCCCCGATCGCTAGTCCAGGACTAACTCTAAACAAAAGGTATCAAGAATTATTGAATGATGTTCGACCTTATCTTTAAACGAAATTGTTTTTGTAGGCCTTATTCTCCGTTAGATCCTTCGTGTCCTCCGTCGTCTAGCTCGAGCCCTGGGAGCAACATGTCTTTGCAGCTGACTCCGACTTTGATCGAAAGCCAAATTACGAAATTAGCAGCCGCCGCCGAGAGGCTAAGCAAACACCTGCCTCAGTTCGAACCAAAACCTCACAACACCAAAAAGAAAGTTTGCAAAGAACTAGAAGTGAGCAGCAATTTATGTGACATGACTCCCTATAATTCAGAAATGCTTTTTCAGCTTGTGATGTCCATGTCTGAAAATGATCCACGAAGGATGGAGGAAATCAGACGCTACGCCGCTATTTACGGCCGGTTTGACTGCAAACGAAAACCAGAAAAACCACTGACCCTCCATGAAGTGTCCGTGAACGAAGCTGCTGCCCAAATCTGTAGATTTATCCCTGCTCTGTTGACGAGGCGTGATGAGCTTTTTCCTCTAGCAAGACAAGTAGTCAAAGACTCGGGGTGTTACTACTCAAAAACACAGTAAGCTTACGAAGATGAGAAGGCGAATTCAATGATAGAATGATTTTTAGATTGTCAACGATGTATATCAACAAAAGTTTGAGTCAAGACGAGTTGTCGAATTCTAGATGTAGAATCTCCAACAGCGACCTGGACATGTTGGTGAAGAAGCCCAAGCTCGAGCCCAGTTCCGATGGGGATGACCCGCGGCAGGTCAGCCACCAAAATAAGCCAAAAATCACAACAACGCACATTACCATTAATTTAGAAGACTAACAGGATTTTTGGATTTATAGCACACCACGCTTGATGCTTCTTACTGCTTTGCGCTGCTTCAGGTTGCTCCAGCATGTACGAGTAACATTACCTAACATGTTGATAAGTCCACACACATTTGTGAAAAACTGATGACTATTTTACATTCAACTTCTTTGCGAGTTGAACATAGACCATAATACCGTAACAGGAGAGATTAATTTGATGATGTGATATAACAAGATTTCATTTATTTAATGCGGTTGATTGTCTATGTTGGATTCAAAATATTTATGATGTGCTTTATTAGGAATAATAGGTGAAGTTTTTAGATTCAAAGATGAAACGCCGTGCAATTTTTAGTCGATAGTGCCTTAAAGTCAGTTGAATCCTTAATTCAACCAATGATAGTATTTATCTCATTCTATTTTCTGCTGAAGTCAGAAGGTCCCCTAGCCAGCAACCAATGCACAAAAGTAGCAAAATGGCACGTGGGAAGATTGAAACAAGTAAAACAACAATAATAATCATTTCATTCATAATATTTACAAAATTTGAGTACCTACCTACAATAATTATTTATCTCGATTATTTGTTCAAGTTCAGTTACCAATTCGAGTCATAATCATTCAAACTCTGTAGCAACTATAGCCTGTCTGATTTCTACATGATTCTAGTGGGCTGTGTTTCTGGTCGCCATCGGCCGATTGCGGCCTGAATCGCAGCCCACTAGAATCATGTAGAAATCAGACAGCCTTTAGGTACTCATTTGTTTTATTTCACTCCAAGTTTTACTTAGGCATGGCGCTACAAAAACAAATGCATTCATTTCAAAGGATGATTTTCAAGGATGTAAGACAAGTCATTTTGAACATAATTACACCCTGAAGGTTTTGGCTTCATTAATAGTCAGAGAAAACCCCTTGTCAATGAAAGAATCAAAAAACCACTGATATTGCGAACTGAAACTTCATACAGAGCAAGATACAGATTAACGCCAAAGACCGCCCAATGCTGACTGCTGAGACATTTTCATAATAATAGTACCATCCAGGACCCAGGTGGGAGCGCGGAAAGGGAACTACTGAAAAATTTATTTTGAAGATTTTTGATTGATTTAAACTGTATAAAAATCTTAACACTTGTCTTAACATTTAACCGGCGCAGCTTCCAGTTTTTTACATTTTCGCTTACATAGAGAAATATGTCTCGGCTCCCGGAAAAGTATGTGGGTTTATTATTTGATTCGGGATTCTTTCAAAATCTTTGTTTCACTGAGCTGGAGTTATGCTAGAGAAATGTGTCAATAGTTTCCTTTCTGTTCTCTTTCTGCACTTAGCAATTCAATTATTATAGCACGCCGCCTTTATCCACATTATGTTTATAAGAATGTTTTGTCTTGAAATAACCAAATCGTCCCCCAAAATAAAGGCATTTGCTTTTGTTGCACCCTGTGAATACATATCACTCATCTGAAGTTTCAGAAACGTGTCAGAATGTCAAAATTCAAAAGTATATTATAGAGAGTGTCCCGAAATTAAAGTATATTATAGAGCCTGCCTAAATTCGTCCGCAGATTATCCGATTAAAAATAAGAGAAAAGCTCCTGTGAATATGGGTCGAAAATGCTTTGTATGGGAGCTAGGACCCCTGAAAGTGGGGCCCCTGAAGATGATCTTTATTTAGTACCTACCTATCTCTAAAATTAGTCAATGGAAAATGCTGATATTTAGCACATCCACTAATCTCTTAATGCTCAACAAAATAATCTGAGAAAAATTGAAAAAGAAAACCCTGGGAGGGTCCACTCTAGGGGAAGAGGGGTAAGAAGGACTCCGAATTTTATGCATGTATTGGTTTTTGGATTTTGGCATGACATTACAAAACAGCGGAAATCTTTTTGGAAAAAAGGTGGGTACTATTGTTGAAAATCGAAAAAATGAACAGTTTTCGAGTAAAATAGATTCCAAGATTTGAATGCATGCCCATAAAATGCATTTTGATGGGCCATTTCAAGCCATTTTCAAATAGGTTACTTCGTTTGGGCAGGTGCGCATGCTTGAAGGCTCCAAATTTTGAAAACTTTCGTACACCTGTCAGTTGAATGGCAACGCTGCATGCTCTGTCTAGCCGCCTGACCAACAACTGGTTCCTGGCTGTCATTTTTACACATACCGTAAATGCATCTCTTCGTAGCTTCTTTGAACTTCCTTCTCGGTACAGCCATTTTTAACAAGTTGTGTTCTTTCGTCAAAACATGAGCAATTGAAATGTAGGTTAGGTAGGAACGAGAAGTGTGATCATAATTGTCACCACAAGTGACAGTTGGCGCCGATGTCTTGTGAGTTTAAGCGCTGTTGCCATTTTCGTTGTTACTGAACTTCCACAAATGATCATTGAACTTAATTTCAATGAAACATTTCCTTTGAATATAAAAAATGATATCTAACACTCAACCAGATTATTTATGGAATTTTAAGTGCACTACAATATTTTTTAGTGCTAATTTTCAATATCGGTGTACGAAACTATGAAATTCGCGCCAGGCATGCGCACTCAAAAAAACCGAAACGAAGGGACCTATTCTATTTTTCGATTTTTTCTCTACTAAAAACTAAAATAAGTTAATAAGATTGCACCATGGTATTATTTACAACAACGTTTCTGCTCGTCTCAAATCGACGATACAAATTTTGTCAACGACAATAAAGGTAAAATCAGTCTTTTGTATACGTTACGTTAATGGACATGAAATGTTCATACATATTGATTTTACTCGGAAGCTGTGCATCATATCGATGTTCGACAAAAGTACCCATTTTTCGAGAAAATTTTTCGTAATTTCGTAACGTTATGTCAGAATCGAAAAAACAATATGTATATGCAAAAAAAGGTATCCCTTTTATTTCCCTCCCCTAGGTTGGACTCACCCCTTGTAATTTCGATTAATTTTTTTCAACTTATATTGCGCATAAATAGATTAGTGGATGTGCTAAATTTCATTATTTCACCTCAATTAGTTTCGGAGATATTTAATAAAAGACCATCTTTAGAGGCCCACCTTTAGGGGTCTGTAGCTCCACTACGAAGCGTTTTTCGACCCATGTCTGTAGGAACTCTCTTTTATTTATTATCTTATTTCTCTTATTTTTGATCGGAAAATCTGCGGGCGAAGTTTGCCAGGCTAACTTCGGGACACCAAGGTAATTATACCAAGGTTCAGAAATTATTATAGCTGACGAGGCTATAATAGTTTTTTCAACCGTGGTGTAGACCTACAGGATATTTTTCTACTGGAAAATCGACCTCGCGATTCGGTAGCCGGTTAATAATGACATAGGTAGGTACTTTAAGGCTAGTAGTAAAAAAAAACTGTTTTGAGGTATATGTTTCATACGGTCGACCGATATTTAGCAAATGTTATAAGGTACTTTTCATCATTCTCCCACCAGTAACATGAAAGCCCAAACTAACCACAATCCATCAAAAAATTTTGAAGTTGAACTTTTTTGCTTCTTTATTTCTACTCTGTTATTTTTCACTTTCCCTTAAGGACGGTGTCATATTGGTGAAATAAGCGTTGCGAAATCAATCAGTGTGGGTTCATTCCTTGACGGATTCTTACCATTTTGGTCTCTTTTGAAAGCTACAAGGATGTACTTTGGTTTGAGCCCATTGGCATTTCCAAAATCCAAAATAATTTTTTGAAATACCAAAATTTAATTTTTTTTTTGGATTTCGGAAATGCCAATGGGCTCAAACCAAAGTACATCCTTGTAGCTTTCGAAAGAGACCAAAATGGTAAGAATCCGTCAAGGAATAAACCCACACGGATTAATTTCGCAACGCTTATTTCACCAATATGACTCCATCCTTAATCCATTTTGTGCTTGGTAGATTTTGTGTGGTTTTCCGTTTCAACCTCTACAAATGAATATGAATGACAGCAGACGTTTTCTTACGGCCGTTTTGGCTGGTAGTTGCAACGAGTATCGAAATATACCTTTTGTCGATTTTCTAGTCAGTCTGACCATTTTGTTAAAATCTGACATGAACTTAAGTAGGTACTAGTCGCACGCGTGTCTGAAATTCAAGAATAATCGCGATAGTTAATATAGTTAAGCAATTTTTTAGTGCAGGGTAAACATTTTTTGAATACCAGCTAAAATTTCACCCCTAATTTAATACTACGTACCTAAATACATAGCAAGCCTTTATTACGCTTGAAGACAATTAATTTTAAACTTTCTAGTCAACTTTATCTCTTATAATTTTTATGAATCATGTGATCGTAATATTTATTATATCATTTATTTACTTTATACATATAGTGCCTTTACGCTTCTATTTAGTTTTGCAATTACTGAAGTCAAAAAACAAATGATCTTGTCTGCATTACCATTAAACAGACAAATTCGTGAATATTATTCGTTTTTAATTTGTGATTTTATGTTGTTGAACAATTCTTTCATTTGTATCGAATAATAATAATAACACGCTTTGTATTATTTACACCTGTAACCTATCGTTTAATTGTCTTTAAGGGTAGTTTTCTTAAGAGTTGTAATTTTGGGTAAGTTCCGTTAGATTTTTTTTCAGTTTTTCTCAATAATGTGCTTAATAATCTCTTGCAATTTTTTTCTAGCATGCATTTTAAACGGGCCAGGTAAGGCTTTTTTGCTTCGCTTTGCACGCTTGAGCTTGATATTCATAGTTTTCGATTATAGGATTTGATAATAATTTGATCGTTTGTATGATGGCAAATAATTCTAGGAAACAAGTTCTGATGAAGCTATCGTAATGAGAACTTCCCTTCATTCCCTATTTCACAATCATTCCAAAAGTCACCTACAAAACAGGTATGGACTTTCGACAATTTATTCAGACTCTTCAGTACAGAGCACTATCTATCCCTAACTTTTTATCCTGATTTATTTATTTAGGGAGTCCAACAGAAGATCATCAATGGCTATCGATTTTGACGATGGTGATTCGCACTATTCCTATAGCAATTCGAGTTCGCCATCTCAGGTAAAATTCTAGCTATGTAGAAACGTAACCAATAACTCAAGTCTGTTGTTAATTTTTTTTAACTAAATTCAAGGTATTCAACATTGCATTTAAATTTATGAAAATGTGAATAATTTCTGTCTGTAATTTACTTATAATATTATACTTTCCCTTGCAGATGAGCCCCCATGATCAAGAACCATATCTTCCAGGAAATTTTATCCAGGTTATTATCTGGTTTCGTTGTGTTGTTGTTATTGATTGATTTATTTAAATTTTCCAGGAAAAAATGGAAGGACGTGACAGTGAAGAGGAAGAAGACTCCCATAAATTTTCACCAAAAGTGCAGATTATAGCGGCCAGTGGGGACAATATAATAGCAGTCGCGAATCCCGCCTTAGCCATGTCGTCAGCTATAATACCACCTTTAGTTGAGACAAGGGATACCCGAAGCCTGGACAAGGAATGACTGTGATGTCTTGTTAGTTCAACTGGAATGCTAAAGCCAAGTGTTGATGACTGAATTTGTTAATGTTTTTTATTTATCTTATCATGTTCCATGTTAGTTTTACTTATATTTTTGCTCATGTCAACCCATTTTAAATTATTTTTCAAGTACAAGATCTGTTATGCATTATATTTATTACAATAATATCATTATACTTATACCAGCGAAGTGTTTCAGTTTTATAAAGTTATACAAAGTTTGATGATGGTGATGATAATACAATAACAACAAAACTTGGGAGACCTTTTTTTATAATATTGCCTGTTGGAAATTATCTGCATATTTACAAATAAATCATCGTTAAAACTGATCTTTTGTTTCACTGCTGAGTAACAGTTCCATTTCAAGTTAGATGGCGCAAATTGTCTGGTTGGTCAAAACAGGTTGTTTTGCGCCGTTGTTTTGGTATAGGCAATCCGACATAACTTATGACGTATCTCGGACTTGAAATTCAGCCCTAAGAGGGAGTAGGGACGCAGAGACATTATTCCGAGCCTCTGTGTTCCGAGCACTGATGAACTTCTGTGAATCGAAACGAAACGAATCTTTTTAGACTGCTGGACAAAATACTTGGAATTTCCGACAGTTTGGAAATGGTGTATTTTGATGATAACTCGTGGAAAGATCATTTCACTGATGACAATTTCATCAAGTAGAAAAAATCAAAAGACGACCTTGCACAAGCGAGAACACTATATATATATATATACTCGTACATCATTCTCTGCTCTGTAATTATATGTAGGTATGCCTTCATCATTTGTTAACAAATCCGTACGCCGATTAATGTAATTAACATAATTGCGATAATTCATTGCGTTTCCTGATGACCGTAGGTTTGTGTATCGTGAAAATCCAACGTTGAAAATTACATTTGCAAAAATCCGAGATGTACGCATCACCATTAGCAGAAATTCTGTTAGATGTGAGAAGTATGCACATGAACAAGACAAGCGATACCCCACTCCTCGGATCGCATTGTTTGTGTGCTTTACGAGGAATAACGGAAATCGGGAAAAGTTTCAGTAGTACAGGTTTCCTGAATAGGTCCCTTCGTTTCGGTTTTTTTGAGTGCGCATGTCTGGCGCGAATTTCATAGTTTCGTACACCAATATTGAAAATTAACACAAAAAAAAATTGTAGTGCACCTAAAATTTCACAAATAATTTGGTTGAATGTTAGATACCTACCATTTTTCATATTCAAAGGAAATGTTTCATTGAAATTAGATTCAATGATCATTTGTGGAAGTTCAGGAACAACGAAAATGGCAACAGCGCTCAAAACAACAAGACACCGGTGCCAACTGTCACTTGTGATAATTATGATCACACTTCTCGTTTCTACCCAACCTAAATTTCATTTGCTCATGTTTTGACGAAAGAACAGAACCTGTTGAAAATGGCTATACCGAGAAGGAAGTTCAAAGAAGTTGCGAAGAGATGCATTTACGGCGAGGGGGTAATTACTTGCGTAATATTTGGGACACCAAGTGTGTAATATTTGTGTAATATGTGTAATAATTGTGTAATATGTGTAATAAGTGTGTAATGTGCGTAATAAATGCGTAATATGTGTAATAAGCGCAATAAGTGTGTAATAAGCGCAATAAGTGTGTAATAAGCGTAATAAGTGAGTAATCTGCGTAATAAATGTGGAATATGTGTAATAAACGTGTGATAAGTATGTGTAAAGCGTAAAGAACGTGTAATATGTGTGATAAGCTATGAGCTAAGATCTGTGTCATTTTTGATGCAGAGTCTCAATTTCAAGTTTTTTTCTGCATCAATTTCGAAGACATATTCTTGTTCCCTGATGAAGCTTCAGCTTTAACATGAGCCACAGATTATAAAAATCGGTCAACAAGGAAAAAAGCTATGACAAAAAAAACAAGAAGCTGTTTTTCTCGAATCACCCTGTAGTGAAGAAAGATAATCGGAAAATTGAAAAACCGTTTTGAGATACGGGTGTACCATCCTCCCTGGACCAGTTGAAAATATCCAAAAACATGTTTTTTCGAATTGGGAGTTGCTCGAACTTTTTAGTTTTTGAAAGGTTTTACGCGACGCCCTGTATAACCAACAAGGAAGATTTGAACTCAATTCTGTATCCGTCCTCTGATGAAAAAGGGCGCAGGTATGTAGGAAAAGAAAAAATTTGGAACTAGTCCTAATATTTCGGGAGCTAGGGCACTTTGAACTTCATTAAAAATTTTGGGTGGGCCACTTCAATTGTTGAGTAGTTTATATACATGGATACCTACTGAGTACTTCTACTTAGCCATGTACTGAGTACACAAGTACTGAGTACTTAATGATAGCCAGAATCATGGATTCATTGAAAGTATTTCAATAGATGAAATATCGGGGATGTGCAATAACGTAGTAAAGTGTAGGTATAATATACAGGGTGGTCCGACTTTTATGTCATTAAATTCAAGATCGATAGAAAATGAAAAATAAAGGGGACTTTCTCCAGAAAACATATTCGAGAAATGCCTAATAACAGAGATACAGCCCTTCAAAGTTGGAAATAAATGATCGTTGTTTCCGCATAAAAATTAAAGGTTTACTGAAATTATCCCCTGTCGAACAATCATGACATAACATGTTCCATAAAAAACTTTCAGGGGCGTAGACATTAGGGGGTGTCCCTACTTTTCCCCCCTATTTTTCACCCCCTAGTTATTTTTGGAAACTGTTCATAATTTTGAATTCTATGTTCAATTTTGAGGAAAAAAATCACTCGCTCAAAATTTTGATTAGAGGCTTTGTTTGGGAGATATTTAGGATTGAAGGTTTGGAAAACATCTCAAAAGTACAACTTTCAAAGGTCTAAAAATTAAAATAAAAAAAAACTAATGATTTTTTAGCTGAAATGAGTTTTCTAGAATTTCTAAGTTGATAAACCACTATTTTTTCCAAAACACGAGGAATTTTCAGGAAAAAACAATTTGGGCTCTGGAAAGTGGCGATTTCGGGATGTTTTCCAAAGTTTCCAATGTTTCAAACTCAAATATCTCCTAAACGAAGCCTCTTATCAAAATTTTGAAAGAGTGACTTTTTCTTCTAAATTGAACGTAGAATTCAAAAATATCAACAGTTCTCAAACATATCCAGGAAGGTGAAAAATAGGGGGGAGAAGAGGAAGCACCCCCTAATATCTACGCCCCTGAAATATTTTTATGACACATGTTGCGATTGTTTGGCAGAAGATAATTCCAGTAAGCTTGCGGTTCAAATTTGAATCAAATCGGTTGAACGGTTCAAAAGTTACGCGGAAAAATCGATTAATTATTTCCAACTTTGAAGAGCTCTATCACCGTTATTATGCATTTCTAGAATATGTTTTATGGAAAAAGTCCCCTTCATTTTTGATCCTCTATCGATTCTTAAATTTAATGACGTTCAAGTTGGACCACCTTGTATGTGTAATATAGGAAATAGTGCGTAATATGTGTAATATGCGTAATAGTGTGTAATATGTGTAATAATACGTAATATGAGTAATATGTGTAATAATGTGGAATAATGGGTAATATCGTGTAATAATAAGTAATAAGTGTGTAATAATACGTAATAATGTGTAATAAGTGTAATATGAGTAATAATTGCGGAATATGTGTAATATTACACACTTGGGACACTCGACTCACGAGTGATTACCCCCTCGATTTACGGTATGTATAAAAGTGACAGCCAGGAACCAGTTGTTGGTCAGGCGGCTAGACAGAGCATGCAGCGTTGCCATTCAACTGACAGGTGTACGAAAGTTTTCAAAATTTGGAGCCTTTAAGCATGCGCACCTGCCCAAACGAAGTATCCTATTGAGCGTCTCTTTCTGGCCCGTGACGTCAGGTTCGATTGCGCAGTAAATCGTCGCAGTCCTAGTGTGCCAACATTGCCCCGATTCCATAAGCCGAACGTGTGTTTTGATGGTGTTATTATTATTGGTAGGTATTTATACAGTTTTCACAAGTAGTTATGGAAAATAAATGTTGTGGGCCACTATGCAAGTCCACAAGTTATACAGCGAATGTGTACCTAAGCATGGATGCATAAAATATGACGTGACACTCGAAGAAGCAAAAAGAACCACAAGCCCTTAAGCGTTATAACAGCAGGGAGCTTCCTGCTTAGTTCATCAAGTATCATCAATTCAAGGGTACACTTGGCCACATTTTTGCATCAAACACTTCAAATTTATAGTGATGGCCATAATTCACCATTAAAAATAATTAAAGTGGGACATGGCACACGCATTTACCTGGGCCGCTATTCTTGAATCGTGTGAGAAAAGTCCCTGGGAGTAAAATACATTCCGCAGTACACTGATGTAGCGAATGTTGCCTAAAATCGTGGTTTTTAGGCAACTTTCGCTACAGAAGTGTAGTACGGATTGTATAAAACTCCCAGGGACTTTTCTCACACGATTCAAGAATGGCGGCCCTGTGCTTTCTGCGCACGTCCATATATCGTTGATATATCCATTACAAAAATAGTTGTATACACGCATCAGATGCCTCTCTGGCAAATTCTTCTCTGTCGAATATTCATTCGCAATATTCATTGAGAAGTTCGTTATATTTTTTAGCGACTTTCCCAGCATGGTTGGCTTCGAAATTCAAAAAGTAAAACGCAACTTTTACACGGCGGAGCAATGTAAATACAAATGGCGCGATCACTCATGGCACACTGTGCGCAGAACGTGCCGAAAACAGCTGCGCAGAATCGCGGATTGTCCATCTCTCTTTTGAGGAAACCTGTGTTCTCTCTCGTAATAAAGAGACAACTCACATTCGCATTTGCAGTGAATGTTGGTACACTCTTCCCATTATGAAACTTCTAATGCAATATTTTTTGGTGTTGTTCAAAACCAAAGTTTTTATTCTATTAATTGTAAGACGAAATGTCAAGTGAACTACTCATCGGTTACTCGAAATTACAGCAATACTTTCGAAACTGCGGGATGAATGTATTTAAATTAACAAATAAAATTAAACAAAAGTAGTGAACACTGCTCAGGTGGGGTGGACTCGACCGGTTTAGAGTTTTGGACGGCTCCCTGAAAAATAAAAAATCACAGTGAGCACTCTCTTCGTATTTTTGGAGTGTATGTAAACTAAGTTTTAAGTCAATAAGATTCCCTACGTGTTTATCTCTCAAATTGAACATGAATAGCGATTCTCTTCTTGGCCACAAAGTCGCTTTATGGGAAAATGCTGACTTACTGATCCTCAGCCTGTGCTAACTGCTTGCTTTTTGCCATTTGCATGGGTATTAGGGGAGAAACGCGCAAAATACCCAGCCAAATACAGGTGTCCCGGAATAAGTGTTACAAAACTCACAGGGAGATAGAAAATTGAAAAATAAGGGAACTTTTTTTGATAAACATAGCCTCGCAAACGCATAATAACGGACATACAGGCCTTCAAAGTTGTTTAAAAAAAAACATAATATTTTAAAAAAATATTTTTTTGCATAACTTTTGAACTGTTCAACCGATTTCAGTCAAATTTGATCTAAAGTTTACTGAAACAGGTATCTATTGAACAATAATAACGCATTTCATCAAACATTTTTAGGGACGAAGATAATAGGAGGTGCCCTCCCCCTTTCTCCCCTATTTTTGAACGCCCCGGATATTTTTGGAAATTGTTTTGATTTTTGAATTCTACGTTCAATTTAAAGGAAGAGGTTACTCTTGCAAAACATCTCAAAATCGCCACTTTCCTGGGCCTTGAAATTAAAATTCAAGAAAACCCATGATTCGTCAACTGGAAAAAGTTTTCTGGGTGTTTTAAGTTGATAAACCATCATTTTCGCTGAGAAACAGAGTTTTTCAGAAAAAAACAGTTTGGGCCCTGGAAAGTGGCGATTTCGTGATGTTTTCTAATGTTTCAAACCCAAATACCTTGAAAATAAAGTCTCTAACCAAAATTTTGCAAGATTCAGAAATTGAAACCGTTTATAAAAATAAACAGGAGGGTTAAAAATAGGGGAAGAGGGGGAGGGTCCCCCCCCTATCTTCGCCCCTAAAAATGTCTGATGAAATTCGTTATTATTGTTTAATGAAGACCTGTCTTGATAAACTTTGGTTTCAATTTGAATAAAATCGGCTGAGCAGTTCAAAAAGTATGCAAAAAAAACTGTTTTTGAAAAACAACTTTGAAGGTCTGTATCTCCGTTATTATACGTTTGGGAGGGTACCTATGTTTATAAACAAAAGTCCTCTTGTTTTTCAATTTTTTATCTCCCTGTGAGTTTTGTAACACTAATCCCGGGATACCCTGTATACAATGACAGATCTATATTAGTAGGTACTAAGGGAGAAGCACGCAGAGTACTAAATACACGTAGTGAATTGATACCGAGTCGTGTATATTAGTACTAAGGGAGAAGCGCGCCAGAGTACTAAATACACATAGTGAAGGGTTGATACTGAGTCGTGCAATATGGTACTAGGGGTAAACCGTGCAAAGTACCTACCCACTTCAGACATCAACCTTTAGGTTTGTCTTCTATCATAAAAATATGCGAGTCCGGGCCTGTGCTAGCATCATTGGAAAACACACGCATGATACTAATTCAACACAGCCCCCAGTACTAAGGGAGAAAACACACTAAAGGTGAGTCCAGTCAGCTTATTTAGCCGCAAGTTTTAATTTTAGTTGCAAGTGCAGCAACACCCATTGGCTCTTACGAACCAGCCTTCTCAGAACAGCCAATAAGCGATGCAGCGCTTACGACTAAAATTAAAACTTGCGGCTAAATAAGCTGACTGAACGCACCTATAGTAGGTGCTATCAACAAAATCATATGGCCTTGTCAGTCGTCAGCCATCGTCAGCCACTCGCTCACGTTGATGTTTGGATAGTGCAAATGGCATTCAGGGAGAAACACGCAGGGACACCCATCCACAGCCATTAACAGAAGAACAAACCGTCACTTCAAAACAAGGCAAAAGCATGGCTCATGGTATGATTGATCCATGACTCATAAATCACTTATTAAACAATCATAGTAGTTTTATCACGTCTAGAGCGCATGATCACGTTCCTTGGGGGTCGGCAAAAATTCGACCTTTGCTTGCTTACCAGACTCGCACAGCTCTGTAATCATTCTGCTCATTCTGCCCACTCTATAGGTCGCGGGAACAAAAATGGCGTGCTAAAGATGGGTATATGGTATGATGTTATTTTCACTAGTACCTACTTGTGCATACAATTTTCTTCAGTTGTCAAGTTGTAATAAATATATAGATAATTTTTATTGGACAATTGTCGCTTTAGAGTAATGTCAAAAACAAGCGAATCTCTACAGCGGTACTTTTGCACCCCATCAGGCGCAAGCGCGGGCAAGAAGCTGGCAAGAGGCGCTTCGTTGTGCCGGCGTGCCTGCAACGTTGCCATAGCGGGTGCCAAGGTGACGGTTATGTTCCCGTGACCTATACCCTATCCTCTCTGGTGCTAGCCGTCCCGAACTGTCAAATTCTCATTTTCGCGGACTCATTTTAAAAATGAGTCCGCGACAGAGCTGCAGGGGGATTTTTGAGAGCATGCAAATCATGATCGACTATCCCTGGTATATTTGCGTATCAGGTATTGTGCTACATTAAGAAACATGGTAAAGACTTCAATCTTTTGAGCAGACATCACGCCTATGAGACGCGAAGTGTTTCGACATTGGAGGTCCCTGGGCATAGGTTGACGCATTATGAAAGGAGCCCTTTGTACGTTGGTATCAAGTTGTACAACAAACTGCCGGAGTCAATCAGACGTCTCAATTTGCGTGAATTCAAAGCAACATTAAGGACACGGCTTCTGGGTGCAGCCTATTACAGTCACGCAGAAATGTTGGCAGATCCTGATTTCTGTCGTTAGATTTAGTTTTATCATAGTTATTTATTATTGTTAAGTTTGCACTGTGTTTGTCTGCTGTTTGGTTTTGAATTTTTACATTTTGCTTGGATGCCATCCACTTACCCACATCTGCAATTATTTTGTTTATATGACTTGTCCCTATACATTTGTTGTGATGTCTAAAACGGGATCAATAAATACTATTTACTATTTACTATTAAATCTTGCGCATGCCCACTGAAACACAAAATTGTTATGAAACCTACTATTGAAAGGATACATCATTACACAACACGTGGAAAAGAAATGGCCAGTGAATAAAAACTCACCCTGTTGATTTAATTCTCACAAAGCTCGATTTTACCTTCACTACTACGCACTGGCACAACCTGTCGCCAAGGCAGCTTCTTGAATCTTGAGAAAAGAACGAGTGAGTTCTGAGCGGTGTCGTCGCTTATGCGGGATGACCACCGTAGGTCGGCCCAATGCAGCCCTCGACGGGCTATATGCGCCCGCTCGCAATGAACACGGCATTTATTTAATTTTAGTTTTACCCATGTAAATAATTAGTTTTACATTCGGCCAATCCTGACATTCATCACGTCCCGGGATGTTGGGCACCTGGTTTTAACTAACAGTCTTCCTCACAAGGCCAAACTCTCGCTAAGACTGTACCTTTGGTCAATTGTAGTTCTTCATCAGAAAGATTGATCCATGGAATGATCGTGGATGTTCCTGATGGACCCTTTAGTGGCTACAGGGCAGGGGTGCCATTTCAAGATCGGGCTATCAAGTACACATCACTCACATCAGTAAAGCCATTTTGAGAAGAAAAATTGAGCTTTTTCCACGTGACTATTTGTTACAGCGATTTTAAAAACTCGTGTGACGTCACGTCACGCCAAGCTCTTCCATAAGCACGGCGCGTGGAACGGACATAGCATGCGAGTGTCGCGGTGAGAGAACTAGGGATGATGCTAGGGATGGAGATATGAAGCAGTGACGTCACCAGCGTTCTAAATAGTGCGGCGGTTAGTGAGAACCACCTTGCATTTTGTGATAAAAGCATGAAATTTGGCATATACGCTCTTCAGACTGTACTTTGCTATATACGAGGCGGACCCACGATGGAACCGCCGTGCAGCTGTCAGAATTGACATTTGCCTACCTTTCAGGGGCAAAAACTGAAACCGGTTATCGGATTGATTCAAAAGTGACGTCTATCAATGCAGTAGACCTTCACAGTAAAACTTCACCACAACAAATGTCAATATTGCAAAAGGAGGGGGAATGGGAGGGGATAGTTCCAGCCGCGTTACAGATTTTCAATTTTTTTAATTTCGGACCAAATTGATAAGTTTGGTGTCGTTTCCGACTAAAGTCTATCTTCTAATTTCAATTTGAATGTTGTGATTGCAGTTTGAGGAAAAAAAATTGTTTTATTTAAAAAAAAATATACCTATTTAAAAAAAAATCTTGAGCTTTTTTCATTTTGACTTTTATCCTAATTCAAGGCATTCGAAGTGAAAATCTTTATTTAGTTCACTTCTTCAAAGCTTCGTGCACATGAAAACCATGTACGAGACCTGATTTTTACTTTGACAAGATCGTGAGCCTCATTTGTTCCTAAAGTCATGAAAGTGATATCTAATAATTTCATTAATTTTCATGTACGAATAGAGATGTTCGTGCAAAGCCTTGCAGTTTGTGATAAAAGCCTGAAACTTGACATACATGGTCTATGGACTGTCCATCACGATATAAGAGGTGCACTTACGACGGAAACGCCGTGCAACTGTCAGAAACGCCGCAATACCTTTGCACGCACAACTCCATTCGTACATGAAAATTATTGCATTTAACTGTTGCAACTTTTGGAACAAATGAGGCTCACGATCTTATCAAAATGATAATCAGGTCTCGTAAATGGATTTCATGTGCAAGAAGCTTTGAAGAAGTGAACTAAATAAGGATTTTCACTTCGAATGCCTTGAATTAGGATAAAAGTCGAAATGGAAAAAGCCCAAAATTTTTTTTTGAATAGATATTTTTTTTTGAATAAAACAATTTCTTTTTCTCAAACTGCAATTACAACATTAAATTTGAAATCAGAAGATGGACTTTAGTCGGAAACGACACCAAACTTGTCAATTTAGTCCGAAATTAAAAAAATTGAAAATCTGTGCCGCGGCTGGAACTATCCCCTCCCATTCCCCCTCCTTTTGCAATATTGACATTTGTTGTGGTAAGGTTTTACTGTGAAGGTCTACTGCATTGATAGACGTCACTTTTGAATCAACTTGATAACCGGTCTCAGTTTTTGCTTCTGAAAGGTAGGCAAATGACAATTCTGACAACTGCACGGCGGTTCCATCGTGGGTCCGCCTCGTATATAGTAAAGGACAGTCTGTAGAGCGTATATGCCAAATTTCATGCTTTCATCACAAAATGCAAGATTTTCCTGAAAAATGGTTGTTAACCGCCGCACTAAAACTACGGAACACTCAAAGCGTCGTTCTCGAAAATTTTGCCTTTTTTGAATTTGATGTAACTTTGGATCACAACTAACAAATTGAATTCTGTTTAGAATATTTTCTAGCACATTTCTTCAGCTATCAGTCCGTTGTTTTTCAAAACATCAGATATTCCACATGGAGTTTGCACAGGGTATTAAGTGAATGGACCAGTGCAAATTTTCTAAACCGTCAAGAAACTCTTGTTGAAAAAATTATTTATTTTCCTTGAATTTTAACCACAAAAATACCGAGGTAGACCTCGAAGTACGGGATGGTGTTTGAATTTTTCGAGGTTATAGGGTGATGGCATAAAATGCGTTCACCTGATCACCGGCAGGCAGCGCAATTGGCGAGTAACATTACCGATGGTGGCGCTGCTGATGCGCTTCGCATGTAAAAAAAACATGTCGGATAGGGCACGGATTGTTGCCCGCGCGTTCAAAAATCTCATCAGTAATAAGCGGTTTTTAATGTCCTCCAGACGTGAAACGTGGTTAATTAGTACCTATTGCGGTGGAACTCAAAAATGGCAGAAGCGAATTGAGTGTTATGAAGGTTTTCAATCACTGGATGGCCTCAAGCCTCAACGGATTACCGATGTATCGTGATGGGATACTGATGGGAGAGGAAATTCTGAAGTCACAATTTCTTGTGTTGTGTGGTCGAAAGCGAACCGAATCAAGCTTCAGTTCAAACATAGACATATTTGGATTGTGTTTACAAACAAGCGCATTGTATGAATCTCCTCACAAGGCAACTGAGATCGTAATTAAAAGAAATAGTAGTAGCAGTTCCTGCGAGTTTTTGTGAAAATGGAACGTTTAAATGCACTTGCAAAGCAGGCCAGTCCGGGACATGCAAACATATCGCAGCTATGCTTCGTCGATGCAGCCATTTGAAGTTCCTATTTTCAGCGACACTTCCCAGGCTTTTCTCGTAGTCATATATTTTCCACAGTGCCAAGTTTGTTTGTCATCTTGACTACCCAACTTGCGTCTTTCGCTTTCGACGGGAAACGGTGAAAATGTAACTCTTCCTTTTTCCGGCTTCCACAGCGCGACTCGCACTCGGAAACGCAACAAATTCTCCGCCACTTTTTGTCACTATGACAAAATCACAAATCTTACCACCTCCCATTCTGATGCCACTTTTGCTTGCCAGTCGTCGTACACGTGCCACTTTTATTTAAAAATGCAATGCTTTTGCAACCGACGACACCTAGTATATTCAAGATAATGAAACGTGCGTGGCTCACGTACTTTGTTGGAAAAAATCAACGCCGCGTTAAGTCAGATGGAATCAATTAAAGTCACCAAACACCGCAACGCTCATAAGAGCCCACACAAATCTGCGGTTGATCCGTGCACAAACGTCGTTTACACGTTGGCCGTCAGATGGCGTATTCGATCTTGAAACTCGCCAATAAGGATCGAGTGTTGTTTTGACGTTTGTTAGCGAATTGCATTGGGGCACATAACAGGTGTAAGGCATTGTTAGAATGACTAGAAATCACAATCTCGATCTCGTAAACGCCGAATAAACCAGTATGTGAACAAAACACGTAAAAATGATAGTATTTAGTGAGGCAAGGTAAGCAGGTTAGTCCGGCTGACGTTGACTCCGACATGGATGAAACTTGACAGATGACAATGACACTATTGACATTTTGCCATAAACTCCCTCTACATGCAATCGCCCTATTATTGGAACCATTCCCAATAATATTCAGGGAGGTGAAAAATAGGAAGAGGGAGGGCATCACTCCCTTTTATCTTCGCCCCTAGACTCCTAGACATGTTTGATGGAATGCGTTACTTATTATTGTTCAATAGAGACCTGTTTTAGTAAACTTTGGTTTTAATTTGAATAAAATCAGTTCAACGTCAACGGTTCAGAAATTATGCAAAAAAACTGTTTAAAAAAAAACAATTTTGAAAGCCTCTATCTCCGTTATTATACGTTTGCGAGGGATGTTTATCAAAAAAGCCCCCTTATTTTCTATTTTCTATCTCCCTGTGAATTTTGTTGCATTAATTTCGGGATACTGTATAGTACTCGGGGACGTATACATAAACCTGCCTTTCTGTTACCTAATATGCCAGTCAGTTTGCCATTTATTTCAGAAAAATTCTTCAGGATAAAGCCGCAGTTCTCAACTCACCGTGCAGTAGGTCAAAGCAAGCGAATGTCTTGACAAAACATCCGTGTCAGAAATGTCACCGTTGGCGGCTGACGTATAACACTTCAAGTCTGACTAAACTCTTACTTCGTACTCTGCGACTATGACGTCATAAAACAAATAAAAAACTGAATAAAATGAAGAAAACACAAAGATTTTCTGCAACTCCGAAGCAGAGTATTACTTCTAAATTACGTCCACGAGGCACAAGCAAAAAAAGTCTGTTCAGTATTGAAACAATCTTTCTTGATGCAGGGTTTGATTTTCATAATCTAGTGACTAGTGCAGGTTTGCCCAGTTTTTTTTGCCTAAAACCTGACAGGAAAGTAGAAGGAAAATAGAAGCTTGAAAATGATATGTTGCAGTAATTTACCAATGGCCTTTTTGTTTTTGATTTGGTTTCTCTTCAAGTTGTGTTTCATGCCAATCGTATTTATTTGAGAGAAAAAAATCAACCCCCGCTCCTTCACCCCCAACCCCTATCTACCATCATAGAATTCGAGATTACTCTCAAAAGCCATGCAGATGGCTTCTGTGATTTGAGTAGATAAAATAGGGGCTAGTAGTCGGAGGTGGGGGGAGTGACCTTGACCTTGACAGGTCATTGACCCCCTGACCTTGACCTTGACAGGTCATTGACCCCTGACCTTGACCTTGACAGGTCATTGACCCCTGACCTTGACCTTGACGGGTCATTCACCTGACCTTGACAGGTCATTGACCTTGACGGGTCATTCACCTGACCTTGACAGAGGTCATTCATCTCAACCTTGACAGGCCGGAGGTGGGGGGGAGTGACCTTGACAGATCATTGAACTCTGACCATGAACGTGTCTGAACGTGTCTGAACGTGTCTGAACTTGTCTGAACTTGTCTGAACTTGCATACTGAAGGAACGACCTCAGGGGGTCGTTAACCTCAATTTGACCGTGACCTTGACCTTGAAAATTTTTTTTTGGGGGGCTGCGCCCCCCAAAACCCCCCCCTTGCTCCGGGGGGCTGCGCCCCCCCGGGCCCCCCCCCCCCCCCCCCCTTGGAAGTTTCCCCAACTTGAGCTGGGGCGTACCTCGACGGGAGCATAGGAAGGTAAGGTTGACCTTGAATCGAATAATGGTGGGGGGGGAGAAATGGTGGGGATGGAATATATATAATGAATATTGTCAGCAGTTCAGTTCAGTTCTCATTATCATGGAGAAATCCAATAGCAACAATAAACAACCTCCTGGTTATTTACCTTTGTTAAATGAAACAACGCATTTTTTGAGTAAATCAAAACGCAAATACATCAGCGTCGGTTTAAGTATTGAACAACAGTTTGCTCCAGTCGTGAGATTGTGTGGTGGTAGTCAATATGTCAACTTTGAAGAAGAAGACTGGATTGAGTTCCAGGAAATTTTCGACCTCCTTCTCGATTACCTGCAACACCAATCTCCTTCTGATAAACCGATGCCTCTACATCTGAAAAACATAAGCACTCACTTCGCTGAAGTAAACAACGTTCGAGTTATTCAAATTATTAAGGACCATCAACAGGTGTTTTTGGCAAGAGAAACAGCTGCAGAATGGCGCGCCATATGTGAAATCATCAACAATAGATTGAACATCCTCAAACATCAGGAGTTCAACAGTTTCTACTTCAACTTACTGAAAGGTCTGAGGAAGCTGAATGGCGACTTAATTTCAAATGTGTACTGCGTGTTAACTCCATTGTTGCAAACATATTCGGAAAATGCTAATTGTTTGTTGTTTATGCTACACCACTGTCCAATTGTAATACGTATGGACTATGAAAATCTTAAATTTCAATAGTTCAAATGATTTGAGAGAAGTTGTTATTGGGATAAGCGAAGAATGTGAATATCTGTTATTCAACGCATCTCACAGCATCAACAAACAAAATGAATTTATAATTTATAGTTTAGGTTTTAATTTGTGTTTAAGTTATCTGGAATCTAGAATAACATTAGAATATCTTTGTGAGCATTTCAACTGTAATAGTTATAGAAAATACTTATATAAGCTAGAACCATATCTATCTTATGATCTAATTATACTCTATAAATTATTTTAAAATAAAAGTATATATCAAATAATGCGTATTATTATTTAAAAATGTCAGATGTGGGATTTGAACCCACGAGTCCGAGGGGACCAGAGCTTAAATCTAGCCCCTTAGACCACTCGGCTAATCTGGCTATGAGTAGTTCAACTGGTATAATTCCTGAAAATATATCCTATAGCCTAATGTATTTATTAAAAACAGGTGTTTAAAAAAAAATATATTTATTCCATGTAAATTTCCATATTACAAAATATTATTCGCGAACTTAAATTTGCTTGATTTGTTTTGTAAACGCATTGTAGGTGAATCTCCGATCATGCAGAATCAAGGCATAGGCTGCCGTATCTGCAGGAACTGTATCCTTGGTGTCGAATTCTATCCTAAGAACCACTGAATTGGAAAGACTTTCTCTTTGATTTGAAAAGTCTATGACAACCATGGGAGCGTTCTTAAATTCATCGGTGTTCAGTGCAGGGTGTGATGAATCGTGATAATAATAGGACTTTTGGAAATTTAAATATAACTGATACAATGCAGCGTAACAATTGTTTCCAAAATCTATATTTAAATTTGAGTACGGTTTACGTTGGGAATTTAGATAAACTCGAATATTTTGAAAACTTATGTGATCAAATTTACTCATGTCCTTGTTGAACTTTTTCTCGCGATCTGTTTGGAACACAAGGATAACGTATCTGGGAGCCTCGCTTGCAGTGGTTGTTTTGATGGGCCACGTATGACTTCTGGTTTGGGGTACTGATGGTAAATAGTGCATTTCCCATGAACGGAAAGCAACTGCGGTGTCAACATTTTTACCAATGTATTTTGTAAGAGCCAATTCTCGAGCAAGATTAGGTGTGATGTGGGGTACATTCCAGTAAATTTTGTCGAAAGCAATCTTAGGTTCAGCTCCGGTGGTCATATTCAAAACCGCATCATGATCCGTATTGCTTCTTATGAGTACGAGTTCCTGCCTTACGTTTAACATAATTTTCTTATAATCTTCCGCAAAACCCAGCAACGTGTTGAGTGGTACGCAAATATTGAATTTCCCATGATATTTGTCAGTAAACTCTTTACCCCACCCCGCATTTTCCAATCCCTTAAGATCATTTTCCGTAAATGCGCAATAACCCTTATAGTCGATGAGCCAGGAGCTAAAAATCACGATTTTGGTTTCCACCCTGGGGACTTGACGTGTCATACCTTTTTGGATTCCCCACAACACCAGCATGAAAATAAGCCATAATACGTTTTTGTATCGAGTAGCTTAAGACCGCCATCTTGGAAAAACCGCGTCAAATATGTAGTTCTTGTGGTTTGTATTTTTTTTCTCATCAACGGCACCTCCAATGGGAAAAATGAAGCTGAATAAAATTAAACAACAGAATTTTCTATAAATATCGTTTAGCACCGTTTTCTGACAGGTCTCGTTACTCCAAATATGACAGTTCATAGTTTAGCCATGGCAAATTTCTTTATTCAACATTTTCAAGTACACCCGATGATATTGATACAAACCGAACTTCACGTCATTGTCTTTCTAGCGTACTTTACTAGGAATGCTGCTCTTAGCGGCATTTTGATGTCCGTCTGTCCGTCTGTCCATCGGTCTAACTGTCCGTCTTATCAATTAATTGCTCCTGAACGACAAGACCTAGCGAGAATCGACTTCTTGTGTGTAACATGTATTCACCGAAGAATTGGATTAGGAAAAAAATAATTTCTCAAACCGTCGCCATCTTAATCCGCAATGTCAAATTTTCACAAAAGTGATCCGATTTTCATGAAACTTGAAATACACGCATATTTTATATTCAAAAGTATGATTTCAATGTTTTCTTCCTGATTCGCCGCCATTTTGTCCGCCATGTTGAAATTGGTAAAACTGGTCCGATTTTGATGAAAATTGGAACCTAGTCGTGTCTTGTGTACGCATTGATGGTTTTCATGTTAGTTCTACGATTTGCGTCATATTGATGTGCCACATGGGAATTAATCTCCAGCTGTCACAAAATCAATTTATTCAAATATTTTCTGAACAAGGGGTTTCCGATGTGACTGAAAAACTTGTTGATAGAAATCGGTTTTTGTTAGCTCTTTTTTACAAGTAGGAACTCCTTCAAAGAAAAATGTACGGGAAATGCTATTAAATTTTCGAAATCTGCAAAAAAATTGAAAATTCTTGAATTTTTCTTTGAAAATCTGGAAACCAGATAGCAACGCCTATACACATATTAATTCAAGAAAGTCGCATAGTGAATTTGAACTTCCCATTTTTCAAAAAAAATGTACTAAAAATGGTTTCTACTAATGGGGTACTTGCCCAATTTTTTTTTATTGGCTCAATCGATAGTATGGGTGACAATTCAATTGTCAAAAATGTAATCAATAAAGAAGGGTTATTTCAGCAATTTCCACCAATGATTAGATGAAAATTGCACTAGTGTAATTTCCGGTACGGAAATACAATTATGGAGGATGAAAATGGAAAATCGTTTCGTTCGAATTGTCATGCCAAATACATCTCGAGACTTCGTAATTACAGGAAATTTTTGGCTTTCAATAATTCGTGCTTGTTGGATACAGAAATGACCAACAGGCACTCATATTTTACAGCTCAAAAATTTCCGGTAATTACTCAGTCTCTTGTTGTATTATATATGAAAATATTGTACGCAAATTTTTTCTTTCTCTCAAATTCTCAAAATTGTGGCCGTAGTGCCATTTTTAAAAATATATTTGTGACGTCACAAATATACTAAAAACTAAACAAACAGCACTGTTGGGTTGAAAGCTCAAAAAACTGTTAGAGTCGTATCACAATATTTGAAAAATACAGACATAAAAATTTCAGTGGAGTTTTCGTACAGTTACCAACCCTTTGAAAAAAAAAAACGAAAAAAGTCTTCTTAACCAATGAATATATTTTCTGGAAATTTTCAGGAAAAACTTTTTATTACTCTTGTTGATGATTAAAAGTATTTCCAGTCAAATCCGTTTCACTGGCAAGTACCCAATTCATTTTTTCATGTTCACTGGAAAACCATTTTTGGTACCTTTTTTTTGAAAATAGAAAGTTCAAATTTGGTATGCGACTATCTTGAATGAAGATGTATAGACGTTGTTATCTGGTTTTCAAATTTTCAAAGAAAAAAAATCAAAAAATTGTCAATTTTTTTTGCAAATTTCGAAAATTTAATAGCATTTTCCGTACATTTTTTCTGAAGAAGTTTCTACTTGTAGAAAAGAACTAACAAAACCCGAATTCCATCCATCAAGTTTTCCAGTCACATCGGAAACCCCTTGTTCAGGAAATATCTGAATAAACTGATTTTGTGACAGCTGGAGATTAATTTCCATATGGCACGTCAATATGGCGCTAATCGTGAAACTAATATAAAAACCATCAATGCATACACGAGACACGACTAGGTTCCAATTTTCATCAAAATCGGACCAGTTTTACCAATTTGAACATGGCGGACAAAATGGCGGCGGATCAAAAAGAAAACATTGAAGTCATACTTCTGAATATGAAACATGCGTGTATTTCAAGTTTCATGAAAATCGGATCACTTTTGAGAAAATTTGACATTGCGAATCAAGATGGCGACGGTTTGGGAAAATATTTTTTTCCTAATTCAATTCTTCGGTGAATACATGTTACACACAAGAAGTCGATTCTCGCTAGGTCTTCTCGTTCAGGAGCAATTAATTGATAAGACGGATAGTTGGACCGATGGACAGACGGACAGACGGACATCAAAATGTCGCTAAGAGCAGCATTTCTAGTGAAGTACGCTGCAAAGACAATGCCGTGAAGTTCGGTTTGTATAAATATCATCGGGTGTACTCAAAAATGTTAAATAAAGAAATTTGCCATAGCCAAACTATGAACTGTCATATTTGGAGTAACGAGACCTGTCAGAAAACGGTGCTAAACGATATTTATAGTAAATTTTGCTGTTTGATTTTATTCAGCTTCATTTTTCCCATTGGAGGTGCCGTTGAAGAGAAAAAAAATACAAACCACAAGAACTACATATTTGGCGCGGTTTTTCCAAGATGGCGGTCTTAAGCTACTCGATACAAAAACGTATCATGGCTTATTTTCATGCTGGTGTTGTGGGGAATCCAAAAAGGTATAACACGTCAAGTCCCTAAGGTGGAAACCACTCGAGTCCCCTGGCTCAACGACTATTAATAGTTGCTGCCAGTCCCGGCTTGATAGTAGAATCGATCGGTATACCGTTTACTTCATAACGAATTTCACTCAAACAGTGTGCGAAAAAATTATTTACCAATTTAGTATCTTTACTGACGGAACCATCTTTATCCAAAACTCTCCCTTCTACATAAATATAACTTTGAGACGGTAACGTGCACAAATCTTCGGCAATTGGAATTCGAATTTCATCATTGTTGTTGAATTTTTGCGTGTACGCTTGATGCTCGTGATAATCCCATGAAATAATGGAATCATCAGAGATCACTTTTTCTGTTATGTTTAGTACATCGACCATTACGCTCAACTGATTGTATCCAACTGATGCTATTCACGATTATTTTCATATTAATACTACATATCCTAAAGATCTTAAAAATTTACGATTCGTTTGAGTTAAAGTCATAACTTTATTACAACGTGTAGGTCGGCGGGAAATTACCTTAAAAATAATACCCATCGCGTTTTAGGTGTAGTCCTACACTTACGACTTCTTCCCCAAAACTGACCAAATCACCGTCTTGATCTAATATTTTAATGGTTATATCAGAAATTATGTTGGTTGTGATTGGTAAATAAATAATATTTTTTGGCACTTCGATAATTTTATATCCCGGAGGAACGCGAGGGAAAAATTGGTGAATGTAGTGAACAACTTGTCCGTTATGATAGGATCCTGTGGCAATGTTACAATCTATACATAGAGAATTAATTTTCAAAATATTGCTTTGATTTGAAGATTGGTGAGTAATATTGGGTGGTTGAAGTTTTTCACTATCAAATCCCAAGAGTGGTCCGATCGAATTTTCTACGTTGAAATCGACGGTTTCCGAACTGAATAAATGTGTCTTCATCGTATTGTTATTGCCAAGTAATTCAAACTGAGGATTAGTAAATTTCTTCTCTTTCATAGCTTTATTCACATAGTCGGATATATCGCTAATTTCGTATGCGCCGACGGGTATGCTCAGTTTTGTTTTCCCAATCAAGATAACATTGTTTTCTTTGGTAACGTTCGCGATGGAATTAAAAGACTCAAAATCAGTCAAACCTATCACGTATGTTTCGTTTTTTGGTAAAACAATGGGTGGGGTGAACTTTGAAGTTAAAATGGAATTTTTCCCAGAGAGCGTCAAAAAAGTTGACATTTTGTTCACGCCAAAGTCAAGACTCAACTGACAAATTTTACTGATGTGAATTTAAATATAGGAATTTTAGACATAAATGGCCACATTCATAAGAATTAAAATCTTGATATCTGTTATAGTTATAAATTATGTTAGGGCTACCAACACTCCGAAAATATTTGATTACCTCTAGAGGAGGTTTCAAACTGCCCATACTATCGAAATATTTTATACTTTTCCCGTTTATGACAAAGGCTGTCCAATGAGTGCCAGGATTATTTTTATCATCCAAATTGAGGATTGCACACTCGTTTTTACGTGGTTTGGATGGAAGGTTGTTGCGCATGTAGACACCACGAAAATGAGGAATTTGTAACACCTTTGCAAAATATTTCAAGTCCAAGTCTGTTAGAGCACGTGATGGTAGCTTTATTGGTAGTTTTTTTTATACGGAGCAAGGTACAGCCCGAAACCTTTCTTATGCGATTTCACACGTAAACCTTTTCCTAGTGCTATGGACTCCATTGTTTGATTATGTCTCTGGGATTCTTTGAGTTGTTCGGTAGCATTTTTTGCATCGTTGACTGCCTTGGCAATTCCTGCGGCTCCACCACCTAAAGCCCCCAGGGCAGACAATGCAGCAAAAATCGGAATGAGAGGTAGAAAACCACCAATTTTTGGTATGGGAATGATGCGTTGCTTGGGATGTAAGACTTTTCTATTTTTCATAGAACGCAATGCGTCTTGAACCGAAGTCAACAAATTGTTATTTGGTTTTCCTCTGAGACGTTTCCGTACTGCAGCAACGGCTTTGTTAAAACTGAAAACACCACCAACATATTTTTTTCCACGATGTTTTCTACGTCTTATTTTCGTTCGGGTGTCAATCTTTACAGAACTCATTTCCGTAAATTATCTAAACTTGTGTAGATAATTCGCTCTTTACCCGGCTATATATACACTTTTGACCGAACTGTAGTTTTGTGCCCCGATGGGAGCGCCATCGTGTGCGAAAACAACAAAACAATATTATTCATTGTAACTTTTTATTCATAGCAATAATAACAAATTTGCAATTTTTTGAATATTTTTCATGTTCCCTCAACGGTAAATCGTCACGTCTCCATTTGAATACTTCAATTCGACAGAAAGGACAAGCCACCATGTCTCCATATTTTGTGTAAAAGAATCCTGCAAACGCTAAAGATTCTGACGTCAGCGGGCCTTCCCAGTTGTTAAAAGTTTTCAGTCGATTATGATATGCATACAACTCAGTAGTATGGTCTTCAAGACACATGTCAAACTGTGTTTGTTACGGAAATGTTGTTTTTTTGTTGCAACAAATCTTTTATACAGGTAGTAATGGTAGGGATAACCTTGAAGAACCGGGGGCGAGCTCTAGCTGGTGGTAGGGGGATTGTTATAAAGCTATAAGTACGAAACTGTGGGTACTAAAAGACTCATAATGTGTGATGTAGACTGGAAGTTTGTGAGTGATTGCATCAGAGTTGTACGGTCTGAGCTGTATGACTTGCGACTAGAATTTCTGGAAGACGCCATCATTCGATATTGTGACGTCGATGAACAGAAACTAAACTTTGACGAATCTATAAGACATCGTCAAGGAGAAGAGTACTGCACAAAATATCTTGAAAACAAGATATCCCTGCTTCGTTTGCATAAATTGCTGTCGGGAATAAACTTATCAATATTTTTGAAAGAAGTGGAGCAGTTCATACCTAAAGAAGAAGAAGAAGAAGAAGAAGAAGACGAAGATGAAGAAGAAGACGAAGATGAAGAAGATTAATCCTGAACCGCAAGAAACATCTAATCCATCAACCTGGGAAGAATTATACATCATACCGGAAGTACAGTGTGACATGCAAAGTATTGAAGCTGTTTATTCGGAATTGATGCAGCTGGAACAAAACTACATGCATGAAGCCGTCTATGGGATGGACCGGCTGTTCAGTTCTCAGTATTGTTATGAACAAGCCATAACATTTGGAAAAGCAGCAAAATTGTGTTGTTTATATATTGATGGCGAGATCTGTTTCATGTGTTTATATAAACAAATGTGTACACTTGACTTGGCAAACTATTTGCCAAAATATTTAATACCTTAATATGTAGGTAGGTACTAAAAATAAAAACTTGTATGAAGCAATGCCTTTTATTCCATTTTAAAATAATCATGTAAAAAAAATACATTTGATAAAGCGCAAACAGAAGGTGTACTTGTATGATAAAAGCATGCAGGTTTGCCAGCTGTAATGGTTGGTTGATCAGGTAGTAGTAAAATTGGAGTCTTTGTATATTTTTGCAAGTACTCCGCCTTTTCCTGCCCTTTTATGTAGACTGCTTCTTCAAGACGCGTAAGTTTTTCCACTATCTCACCAAAGCGATGCATAGGTGTGTGACCTTGAATCCAATCAATTGTATGGTGATTGCTCATTACCCAGCGAGCCTCTTTCTGTTGCGCCAATGGTAGATGATCCATAGGGAATGGTGGTTTGAACACGTAATGTCCAATTCTATGTCCATCATATGCCGCTAACTCTTTAGCCAAAAAACTATTTTTGTCATTTTTAAAACATTGAACGTCCAAAATTAACATATTACTTATTACAGTGTCTTTTGTCTTGTATTCAAGTGAGCTCAACAAAATGTTTGTGAACAATGCACAATCATTCACATCAACATTACAATATATACTGGCGGATGACTTGACAACTAACTCAACAAATTCAAATTACTCTAAACTTTCTTTAAATACAACACTGTCTGGATATATCTATTTATCATTGTAGAATAAGTCAGGGAAAATGATACAATCAGGTAAGCTAGATAAATGGTATATATTTAACAATTAAAACACTCAACAACAACAATAACAACCACTACAAATTTCTACAATTTACGTCATCAATTACATAATAAATGATGTAACCTTAGAAACACTGAGCAACTGAAGACTATACAAAATCAATACACATTTTACAATTATTACATAAAAAATAATTGTTACATTAGAAATACTTAGCAACTAGACTACACAAAATCTTTTACAATGCGCGTACTTGATTGAAAACAATAGATAATTAAATCAGTTCTTCACACATGCTTATCAATAAATCTAAATTTTTATCTACTATGATGTCACAATGCCCTAAAGCATATGTGCTCATGGAATTGTATTTTTTTATTCGTTTGTTATCAGTAGTGCTTAAAGCAAGCTTATATTGCAATTGGGTGTAAACCGTGTGTAATTTTGACCGAAATTTGACAGTCTTGCAAAATTTAGGAATATCGTTTAAAACAGCATTTTTATAATCTTCCTGTGTAATTTTTGTTTTTACTGCCGAATAAGGAACTCCTTTTGCTTTTTTGACCACCTTATCATCCCCATCCACCTTATCATCCCCATCCACCAATATCATATACGTCTTTGCACAAAGACCTAGGAACTGTTTAATGTACTTATTTGCATATTCGTCTTTCATCAAGCCGATTGTTGGTGGTGAAATTGGAATACCATGCGGATTGTCTGGCTTGAAATTACTGGTGTCGAATTTGCAATTGTATTTTTTTATATCCTGGTACACGTCAGGAGTAAAAATTTCCAAAATCAAACTGTCCGTGTCGGTATACAAAAGCTCCACATTGTCTTTGTACAAAGGTTTTATGAAATCATATAAAAAGCTATATATGATTGATTTAGCAATTTCCAGTATACAAAATCCCACATAAAGAGGGCGGTTGTAGAATATTTTGGTTTTTTTCATCTTAATGGCACACAGTGATTCAGAGAAAACTGTCACGTTTTCAAAACTAGGTTTTGCAATTAAACTACCAGCTCCACATCGTTTTCGCTGATTTTCCCAATGTGTTACCAGGTGCATAACCATTCTTTTGTCCAAATTTTCCAAAAATTTCCCGAAAATGCTATTTATCATTAGTTTGAAAAAATCCTTTTCAAAAGAAGTAAGAGCTGCGTTTCTAAGCATTGTGTTTAAATCCACATACGTTTTCAACCATGGTGATTGATTAAACATTAGAACTCTGTGAACCTTTTTAAGAATTAGTCCATGTAACATCGCTTGTTTTAAAGCTCGATAATGCACAACATATTTTGTTTTATCGTATAAATTTGGAATTAATTTAGGTACATTTGAATTTTCAGGTTTTAAGGTTTGCGGGAGAAAAGGTAAACAATTGTGTAATTTGTGTAGACTTTTAGGGTACTCGACATCTACTTCAAATACGTATCCACTCTCTGACATATCAGGAATATTTACAATGTCCAATTTGGCAATTTCCTCCCAATCAAGCCATTTAAAACCACCGGTAGGTAAAAATTCTGATTGACTTTTCCCATATAGATTCGTTGCGTCTAAGTACAAGATATGTGATTCTGGCTTAGAAGCATCAAAATCATTTAAAAATTTATTATTAGCGGTGGCTTCTCTTTTGCAACAAAGAGAAACCCCTCCTCTGATGGAATTTTTGAAAAAATGGAGCATTTCAAGGTCTGTTAAAAGTTCTAGCTCAACACCGGTTTTTTTAAGCATGGCAGCCCAACTGAGAGAGGGACTTGTGAAGAATTGACAAGGATCTAATTGATATGCTTCCAGACAAACCTTCCTGAAATTTTCAAATATATCGGTCAAAAGTAAAACGTCTGAGGTTAAGTACAGATCTGAATATTCACCTAAGGTGTTGCATTCAAACAAATTCCAGACAGTGACTGCTCTAGCATAATCTTCATCTGTTATTATTTCTTCAGTGAGGTTATTGGTGAATTTATCTATGGATGGTAATTTTGTATCATCCAATTTATTTAAATTGTCGACATATGAATACGGGAAAACACCTTTTTGTCGAATCAAATCGAACTTGTCAGTGTCACGGAAAAATTTTCTCACTGCTGAACATTGGTCAGAATTTAAATTTTTAGATAACTCATCAAGTGATGACGACATAAACCGAAAAGAGTCTAGAAATCTCAATTTAAGATATACATCTTCTACACCATCAGAACCTGTTCTTTGCCTTGTACCCACATAAATATGTTTTGAGAACGAAATATACTTCTCGGTGCTTGTGGGAATGACATCGACTTTTTCCTTGTCTAGACACAGAGTTTTAATAAATAAATGGCTATCATACCCGCTGAGGTTATGGAAAAACACTGGTATAAAATAAGGAATTTTGTAATTCAAGTTACAACTGACGTGAGCCGATCCGCGATAGAGTCCGCTGACGTGACAGTGATCCCTTATCTTAACATCGTTTACGTTGAATGGTTTGTCACAAATATGGCATGTAATTGAATTTTCGAATTCTCTTTCTTGCTGAGGTGTTATAATCATGGGTTTCACATGTTTTAAATGAGAATGATAAAGTCTTCTAACATCTGCTTCCAATGTTGCAATAAATACTTGGGAACAATCTGCACCTCGATACAATTCAAACTTCGATAACGTATCATCAAAGGAACATTTTATGTAATACGCGAACGCATATGGAATATGTTCTTGAACATCCACCGTATAAGAGTTCTTATCGTTTGAAAGAGGTGATTGAATTGGAGAAAGGTATGATTCAAAATCAGCATAGACCGAAAAAGGTACAACAAGCTGTTTTTCAAAATTTTCAAACTTCAAAATATTTTCAGGAATACTTTCGCCAAATTTATTAATTTTTAAGTCAGAAGTAGGTAACTGCACGCAAACATAATCACAGTCATGCTCTATGTGTCTATATAATTTTTCAGAGCTCGCGAAATATTGAATACACCCATCGCAAAAGTATTTAGTGCAATGATGGTTGGATAATTGCTTAGAGACAAGTCTAGAAAAATTTTTGATCCATGTGTAATGCTGATTGCCCTCATCATCATCAATTAATAATAAATTTACATGCACAAGTTGCTTACATGAGGTGTAATGTAAAGGTCCTATAATCAGGTGTTGAACTTTGTCATTAATATATTTTTTTTCTAAGCCATACACGTTGATAGACAGGTTGTGGCTGGATTCAAATCTCGCTATGTCAGTAAGTTTCATTGGAAATTCGAATCCATCCAAATTAAAACAAGAAGAAAACTTTGGATATGAATAAGTAACTGATGGATCACCTTTTGGGGGAAAAACAGATGACATGATGCTCCAGAGGAAACAAAACTGATCTGCATTTCTCACGTTTACAACAGCTTTTCTTCGTTTGATATCCACCGGCAAATCAATGAATGAAGAACCTCGAAGCGGGGTGTATTTGTTGATGTTCAGTTCTAAATATTCAATGTTTTGCAGACTCCAGCCTGTAAATACCAATAATTAATAATAATAATATACCGCTTAAAATTGTTTTGAAACTTACCGCTATCCCGCTCCAAAAATTCAGATAATTTTTCGTCTAGTACTTGGATCAGGTTCTCATAATACTGCCTTAAATCGGTTGATTTCGTGATTATCAAATTTTTTGTGCGAAAGGATTTGACATCAGTGATATCTTTGCTTTGAAGAATATAGCTCCCAAATAGTTCCGTGTTTACTTTGATGCTAATCAATTTCTCGAGCTGCTCTCGAATTAACCGATTAAATTGATCCCATATATCGTTCATGAACTCTCGCACGATTATGTGTTGTTGAGGGGATGTTAGCCTGTATGATATAATGCGGCTTTTGAAAAGAGACGTAATGATGTGGACGTTGTCTCCCATAGGCGCACAACAGTTGTTTTTGTGTTCTATGGAATTTTGATGACTGTGAAAATCGATGACGTTGCGGTTGCATTGTTCACAAAATCTTCCATCTAAAATTGACAAATTAATTTATGGTGTTCCAAGTTGACTGCCAATTGTATTACCTGCTTTCCGAACTCGTTTGGCCGGATGACTACAACTTTGCTCCAGGTGACGTTTCAAATTCCAGCTTGATGAAAATTTTTTCGTGCATACAGTGCAGCGGTTTGGTGAAACCTCATCGGTAAAGTCAGTCTGTAATGGTGCAGGTACCTTGAGTTTAGTTTTTCCTCAATTTTAGTAGCTCATGTTGTTGAAAATTAATGTTTGTTTTTAATTTTTTGACCCGGCTCTCCAAATTTCTCAATTCTTTTATATTTAGAGCTCTTGCTCTTGAAATAGTTAAAATTTTATCCAAATTTTCCGTTTGTCGCCTTTCCTCCGCTTCAGCACATTGCACAAACAGATCATCATCCGTCTGCGAAAATTCAGTTTCCACGGATGTTGATTCACTTGGCATTTGTTTACAAAAAACGTTCAAATCATGTTCCAAATCTTGTATATCATACTCAACTGCTTCTGACGGACGAAACAATTGGGTAATTGAAATGTCTTCAATCCCTTGAGAATATGGAGTGTTAGTCGTATTAGTTAGGTCTATTACGTCATCTTTTGTTTGGTTTTCAACCACCAGTCCAAATGCACTGGACTTTCCCCAATTCTCAAGGTATTGTTTCAAAACGGAAGCGTTGGAATTAATGACCGGAGGAGGAAAAACATAATGGCTCAAGATTTGTACCTTAGATTGTTGTTGTTGTCTGTTAGAACTTTCACCATTTTCGCACATTTTTGATAACTGGAGTACACACTACTATAACTGAGAGAAACTGCGGGAGCGTTGTTGTTGTTGTTGGCACAGTGTATGAGCTACTAATGCTCTCCGACCGCCACATCTTCTTATGAAAGACACTTCCCCCACCTCCTTCAAGAGTGAATGAACTCTAAAGGCGAAGGGTGAATGAACTTTTAAGGTCATGTAAATATTATAATGAACCTGAAGGTTACTGAACTTTGGTGATTGAGGTCAAATTAAGTCAATAAGGTGAATGAACTTTCGAGTTTGCGTACAGTCAATGAACTGTGAAGGTCAAGAGTGAATGAACTTTCAAGGCTATGCAAAGATAATGAACCGGAAGGTTACTGAACTTTGGTGATCAAGGTCAATTTAAGTCAATAAGGTGAATGAACTTTCGAGTTTGCATACAGTCAATGAACTGTGAAGGTCAAGAGTGAATGAACTTTCAAGGCCATGCAAAGATAATGAACCTGAAGGTTACTGAACTTTGGTGATCGAGGTCAAATTAAGTCAATGAACTCGAGGGGTTTCGAGAAGATGAAATATTCATTCGATCGAAAACGTTCAGAAATAACGGTTTTGTGCTCAAGCAGTGATGAATTCAGATTTGAAAAAATGTTACTGGTAAAGTTGGAAAACCATGAAACTTACCGCTTCTATTGTGATATCAAATAAAACAGCTTTTTTAAAAAAAAATATATTCATTTATTTAAACTACCTATACAAGGGCATTTTTATCAATCCAGCTAGGTTGTTGTATCCCTAACCACTTCACAAAAATATTAGGACCTTTACGACGGAGGATGCGTTCAACCAAATAAGCGTCTGCATGCTTCACTAACTGGAGTTCCAATGAGTAAAATCCGCCTAATATTTCTTCATTTTTATCGTCTTTCAGCATGTAGTGCCGAGGGTTAGTCTCCTTTATCTTAGCAACAGTGAATATTTCGTTAGACCAGTTTGGACGGTATCCTTTATTAAACGCTTCCCTATGCTTGCTTATTCTAACTTTATCGCCAACTCGAAACTTGGGTTTTCTCACATCCACGGTCTTTATAAAACTATATGAGTTTTTTAAAATTTTCTTCTCGTTGCTTTTTTTTACATCAATTGGTTTGAAGCCTGTTGTTCCATGTTTCGTTTCATTATATTTTTTGACAATTTTCGGTAATAAATTCAGCCACTTGTAATTTCCCTGCAAACTAAACTGTTTCCACATGAGACCCTTAAGGGTTTTATTCACCCTTTCTACGACGGAAGCTTTCATCGTTGAATATGTGCTGTAATGATTGATGTTGTGTTTTTTAAATAAGTCCTTCACACTTTGATTATAGAATTCTTTTCCCATATCCGTATGCACATGAGCTGGAATATATGTCTTGAAAACTTTCTTTAGTGCATCAGCCACATCCGCACCGGTTTTGCGTTTCACAGGTATCGCCCAAACATACTTTGAAAATACATTGATTGAAACAAGTATGTATCTATAACCCTTGTTAACTCTTGCATAGGGTATCATTTCCACGAGGTCACATTGTAATAAATCATTCAGACCCTTAACAATCACTCGTCTGCGTTTAAAGTTTTTTCTCGCTGGTCTATGTAATTCATCAACAATGTCTTTTTTCACCGACATTATTTTTTACATTTAAATACAAGAGTTGCAACTAGCGTTGGTGGACTTTTAACACTAGTAGAATAGAATGAAAATTTGAATCGTCTTTCGTACGGAACCTTTTTGATATCTTCGTAAAAACTTATTGTGTTGGTTATTGGATTGAGCGTTGCAACTCCTACCTTTGCAGTTATGCTTGCGTCAACGAGCTCAACCACTTCAAAAGGAATTTCATAATGGTTGAAACCAGGAATATTGTATAATTTATATAAAAAGTATTTTTTATCTGGATCCGTAAATCCTAGGGTATTACTAAAAAAATTCAGTGTTACATAAAAATATTGATCTGTAGTAGTTTGGTGATGTGATATCTTTTGTTCTAAGTTTTTCATTGCTTTTTCTGAGTCATCACTCTTTTTCTTATGCACCAGTGATCTGCCAAACTTGTCAATCATGTTAACTGTCTCTGATATAACTGCGTGTTGATTGAGCTTTCACTTCATTTTATAATGCGTGATTGTTTGAGTTCTTGCACTATATGTAATATTTCATTATCCACTGCTGTATTGCCAGCATGCTGTGCAGCAATCAGCAATCTCAATCTGTTGACCAATTTATTCGGGTTTTTCCATGGGATGAATTCTACTTCTTTATCATTCAAATGAAGAAATGCTCCTGCACCTGACTTGGTACGTGAGCGTTTGTTTAGAGATGTGGGTGTTGTGAAACGTCGTGGTGTCATGTCTGGTTGAGATAAAATTCGTTTTACTATGGAATACTTTCTTCCACCGTTTCCGGCTAGGCGATGTGTAGGATCATAGTGTTGTCTTGCCGCACTAGAGACTTCCATAATTGCTTTATAATTTCTTTCGTCTTCGAGTGTATAGTTTCCAGGTTCCTTCTTAAAAAGGAACTCATACAGACCGGGTGTTCCTTTATATGTCACACCATCAATTTTAACATCATCACCAATAAACTGTACTATTTTGTTACCAATAGAGAATTTTTCTGTAGAGCGATCTAGTCGAATTCCATATTGATGATCAAATTGATTTTCAGTATCTCCAATCATATTCCTGATATATTCTTTAGCTAAACCACTATACTGCTCTAAATATTCATTCATTACTTCTTCATGTTTGGATATTTCATGCAATGACACATATTGATCATCTTCCTGAGTTTCCATATCGCTGCCAACAGCATCATCATCATCATCGTTGGTAAAAACATCTTCCGAGAATGAAGGAGCACTTTTGCGACCGGGGAACTTTTCTTTGTAACTAATTTCACTTTTTATTTCATTTTTTATTTCATTTTTTATGGGGGTTGGAGGGGTTTTCACTTCTGATTTGATATTACTCAATAAATCCTTCAACGGTTTTGTGATAGGTGCCAAATTTTTTTCTCGTTCAAAAGTCATACGCGTTATATCGGAGCGTAAACTGTGGAGTTTTTTTCTAACTGCCGCACGACTCTTAATCAACTGGCGTGCTATCTGTTCATTCATTGTACTAACGATGATGTTGCTTCTTAGATGTCTGTTATGAAACAATCAAGTCCTTTGCGATACCTCCCGTTATTTATAGGTGAATCTTTATTTATTGTTAAAAAGCCGTGCGGTTCCTGCCAACACTGTGCGCACATATGTCTAAACTGTTCTTTGCTCATGTCCGCCCCGAGATGATTGTTAAATATGTGATCCAAGTTTAATGCGTCTTGTTTGAAAAGGACTATGAAGTTTCCATTGTCTCTCACCAATTGCTTTGGTATTGAGGAATATGTTTGTGCTAAATAGAAACAATCAATATTTCTATGTCTGCCAAAACTGAAGTAGTCCCTTATAATGTTTTGATTGCAAGATATAACATCATCGAAAATTATTATTGAATTCTCTTTTGCTTGATTTGGTGGTATAACGTCGGCTCCATCTTGAAATTCAAAAAATCCAATTTCTTTAATTGGGTTTAGAATTTTTTTTAAGTGCAAATATTTTGGTTGGAAAAGAGTTTTGCAGTATAAATAAATATTTTGAAATCGCAAACCGTTAGGATGTGCTAATAAAGTGAGCATTAAATTTGTTTTGCCACAACCACTTCCACCAACTATCAAACCACGTTTACACCCTCCCAATAGCGCACCATGTTTGTTGAAATTTTGTGTATTTGAAACCTCATCATAGTTTGTAACAGGGAGGACAAGGTTTTGCTTTTCCAGTTTCATATTCTCAACTGAGTGGAATTGCAAAGGATTGCTATTATATAATAAAATTGTTTTGGAGTGGTAGCAGCCTCTCTGCCAAAAAAGATAAACACAAATTTATGTAAAATAAATTTTTATTTTTCAAAGTAATTGCAACGCTTGCTGTATTTTCAATTCAAAGAAATTGTCCAGCTCCAGAAATAATCGATGGATGGCCATTTGCTCATCCTTGAATAGCTTTTTCTGCTTCTGTTTCTTCGCAATCCTCGGAGGAATTTTACGAATGATTTTCAAATCCGGCTTCGGTGTGAAGGTCTCAAAAGTATCCTCTCCCCAACACTCTTCATCGATTTCTAAAACAACACAATAGTAGTATATTTTCATTTTAAATTACTGACTTACCTTCTGTATCAACAAAATTCAGACGGCGACGGGGCAGTAAATCCCGATCAGCTAGAATTATGAAATGACAACTGGGGTATGGCTATAATAACAATGACCTACCTTGCACCAGCATTTTCGGTGTCTCAGTTTTCGTTATCTCACAACACTGTGGCATAGGGCAGGGCACTGGAGTGCAAAATTCACTAGTTTCGGAAGACATGGTGGTTTGATGATCGTACTAGAGCTACAGTAAGGATGAAACCTATATATACCTATTGATTCCCCCACTATTCAGCTTTTATGAAGGTCAAGAGTCCACTCCTTCGTTCCCGGGTTTAATGTCCTGACCGTTGAGGTACGCCCCAGCTCAAGTTGGGGAAACTTCCAAGGGGGGGCCCGGGGGGCGCAGCCCCCCGGAGCAAGGGGGGGGTTTTGGGGGGCGCAGCCCCCCAAAAAAAAATTTTCAAGGTCAAGGTCACGGTCAAATTGAGGTTAACGACCCCCTGAGGTCGTTCCTTCAGTATGCAAGTTCAGACAAGTTCAGACAAGTTCAGACACGTTCAGACACGTTCAGACACGTTCATGGTCAGAGTTCAATGATCTGTCAAGGTCACTCCCCCCACCTCCGGCCTGTCAAGGTTGAGATGAATGACCTCTGTCAAGGTCAGGTGAATGACCCGTCAAGGTCAATGACCTGTCAAGGTCAGGTGAATGACCCGTCAAGGTCAAGGTCAGGGGTCAATGACCTGTCAAGGTCAAGGTCAGGGGTCAATGACCTGTCAAGGTCAAGGTCAGGGGGTCAATGACCTGTCAAGGTCAAGGTCACTCCCCCCACCTCCGACTACTAGCCCCTATTTTATCTACTGATTTGAATTACGAATTTTGACAATTTCTGAACAATAAAAATCTCATACCAAAACTTATTCAAATGAACGGTTGTTTTCGTTGTACGTTTATTAAAACCTAAAACTGATGTGAGAATGGTAGTAAACAACGGAGTAGGTAGGTAAATTATTTCTCAAGAAAATAACAGTGGTGTCAAACGTAATAATACAACAGAATAGTTTATGCCTAATCCGAAACCAAATCATTTTCATTAAGTCATATAATAATTTTTTTATGCTCTCAAATACCTACTCAACTTCAGTCCCCTGTAGAACGAAAACTGTTTATAGGAATAAGTTTTGGTACGGGAACTTTCTGTTCAGCATAACTAGAAGTACCTACACAATACCCAAATATCAGCCAAATTGACCGAGGAAAATTGAAAAAATTGTTACCCCAACATTAGGGGCCGGAAAATTATTATTATGTCAATATTATCTCGAACAGCGATCGACAACTTTTCTTCAGCAGAAACTTAGCATTGCCATACAGAGCGGTAATGCCGCCTCCGACATGGAAAGTTTTTTGCCCAATTTTTCAACGAAGAGCTATTTTATATCCTATAATTTTCATTTTTACCTTCACCTTTAATTATACTGATGTATTTTTCTTGTGGAATGTTGGATAAAACCCAAAATTATTCAAACTATTATGTCAAAATTGATAATTTTAGTTGCAGAAGCCATCATGGCTTCAGAGAGTAGGTAATCTAGAATTTTATAAAGGTATAGATAGGGGTTGGGCTTAGGGTGAAGGAGGGGGTTGATATTTTTCTCTCAAATATACATATGTATACTTATCTACAATTAGCATGAAACATGAAACACAACTTGAAGAGGAACCAAATGAAAAACTTTTAGGTACTCATTTCATATTATCATTTTTAAGCTGTCAGAATCTCTAACTTCAATCTTCTGTGGGTAAAAAATTGTCCATTACATATTCAAATTTGGGGTTCACGGTATTTGATTAGTATCTCATCAGCTACAACATATCAAAAATTCAGAGAAATATAATATATAATATTATAAAAATATAATCGGTTGTGTCACCCCAAAACTTTCCCGGCGGTATCCAGAGACGTCAGTAATAATTTTGATTAAAGCGTCCCTTCGGGAAGAGGGGCTTTTTATTTGGAAATTAATGGAAAACTTCTGCGGAGTTGGGCGGGCTGACTCAGGGGATCGATAGGGCTTCAGATTATATCTACACCTCAATTTTTTCTTATGGCCGCTGCCGACATAAATGGTATGCGTCTGCTTTGGCCTCAGATGACAAAAGCAAATCTAAGAGGCACACAATAAGATATTTGAAAGCTACAAAACGAGGAAAGTAGGAGCCTCATCAGGGCTTCAAATGACGGGAAGACTGGAAAACACGAAGCTCCAAATGACACTTATTAAATAACAAAGGATCGGGGCCAGCTCAAAGTTAAGGGTAGGGTACCCCTAATAAAAATGAAAGAAGATAAAAAAGCTATCGGATGACGTTATAAAATTAGGGGCATGCCATTTGAAAAAAATTAGTTATGATTCTTTGAAAATTATAGAGTTTGATTTTTTTGTGAACGCCCTGTATCAAGAAATCGAAACTTTTTGACATTGGGATATTTGTTTTTGACTTGACATTCCATAAACGCTTTGTTATGTAAAAATCCGTGTCGGCCATTGGCTGTTGCCTAGATAATAACAAAACGTAACAGAGCCTTTATGGAATGTAATTTTTAGAGAATCGCACCATAGAGGCCATTTTCAAGACGACGACGTCTACAAGGTAAAACAGGAGTATGTAATAATAGTACAGTAGATTTCAGGCAGTAGGTCTTACATGAAAAACCAAAATGATCGCAGCAAAAAAGTTGTCAAATTTGACGAATAAAAATCTTTTGAAGAATATAAGATATTGTAAACTGCAGAGTCTAGTTACGAAGTTCCTCTTCGACACCACAATGTTTCCAACATTAGCATAATATATCCATTCCCACACATCACCCCCACATTACATTCATTAGTTTTAGCTGATTTTTTGATAGTTTAGTATAGATTTTACTGCTCTTGTTCTGTGGCTTGGTCAACAGAATTTTTGCAGCGTAGGTAATCATGTCACTTCGACATTTAAAAGATTTTTATTCGTCAAATTTGACAACTTTTTTGCTGCGACCATTTTGGTTTTTCATGTAAGACCTACTGCCTGAAATTTACTGTACTATTATTACATACCTACTCCTATTTTACCTTGTAGACGTCGTCGTCTTGAAAATGGCCTTTAGTGCCGAAACGCGCGTCGACCAATAATAAAAACACTTCAAAAATCGTGGCAAGACTTTGAGAGAACATCTAAACCTAATTATAATATTCAAAGCCACTTCAAGGAACCAAGGACCAACAATGCTGGACACATACTTTTCCATCTCTTAGTTTTAAAAAGCAAGGCCGCTACAATTTTTTTTAAGAAAACTGAAAATGCGATTCCTTTCAGTTTTTAATTTTTAGTTGGTAGCACTGCCACAAAATTGGAGAACAAAAATATAGGCATAAGACAGTTAAAAAAGCTGAACATGAAAATGCAAAAAATATAGGGTGTTCCATTTAAAAAAAAATTGACGTTTCCGTCATCCCGTCGAAATGGGACACCTGTATAGTAGAACATAATTTTAGGTTATAGGTCTCATCAAACCATATAACTTTTTTCTTACATATTTTTTTCTATCTTGAAAGGTAAGACCGCTATGGGATAATTACGCTAGGATGGACCAGCCTGTATAAGAGTCGATCTGTTTTTGCTCGAAGATATCTTCCTAGGAATCGGGAGTAATAACGGGTGGATAGTTTTCAAATGATCGATCACCCAGTAGGTATGTATATTTTAAGGTGATAGTTTTAGGAGATGATAAATTTGGAATGCGCGAAAATGTATGGGTGGGGATTAATTTTATATTACAAAATGGAATTTCCATCACAAAAGTGGTGCTGGGCTAATTTTTTGTTTGTTTTGGTCTAAAGTAAATATATGGACATGAGTGTAAATTTTTGGTAACATCAGAGTTTCATAATCTATCCAAATTTGCAAAAAAAGTCGGGGGGTGCTAATCAAGAAAATTGTGTATGCAGTCATTACTTAAAAATGGGAAAGGATAGAGAAATTAAAATTATCGGAAAATGTTTCTTGAAAAAATCAATCTGACATGTCCAAGGGTTTTTTGATATTTCCAAAATGAAAGCGCACGGTATGGAAGTATGTAAGTACATCATACAAGATCTGCCTGTGAACTGAGGGAATTTCCTAGTTCACAACGGTGAGTCACGTTGTTGGATCCGCTATCTCTCAATACTGTTTGTTAAATTTTAAACGAGAAAATAACACACTTTTTACGGTTTGAATACTTTAAATGCTAAAGAGTGATTCAAACTGAGTTTCCACATGAGAAGACGGACATGCTGTATTTTTGACATTTCGAAGAATTTTTCAATGTCGAAGCGATATTTGTGAAGTAGAAAGGTGTACAAAATTATCTACGGAGAAATACATGACAGAAAATTGGGTAAAAATTGTCAGAGCCTATTACAAAAATGGACGTTTCAGAAGGAGTAAGCGTATCTTTCTTCACGCGAATAATTTTGGATCTAGAAAATCGACCTTCTGAGCATGCACACAATGTGGAATGTCTGCCAAAAATTTGAGCGAAATGGCTTCGTAACATACATACACATGAGTGTCCACATCACATTCCAAAATTATGCTCCCAGAAGGTCGATTTTCTAAATCCAAAGTTAGTGGCGTGGAAAAAGATACGCATACTCCTTCTGAAACGTCCATTTTTGTAATAGGCTCTGACCCTCTGACAATTTTTACCCGATTTTTAGTCATGTATTTCACCGTAGACAATTTTGTTCACCTTTCTACTTCACAAATATCGCTTTGAGATGAAAAGTTCCTTATAATGTCAAAAATACAGCGTCTTTTCATGTGGAAACTCAATTTGAATCACCCTATTTAAGAACTAATAAAAAGACGACTCAGCACCTTAATGCATTTGGTTATGTCACTGAGTAATCGAGTCTTGGCAGACTTGACGTTTAGGAAACAATTATTAGTCTCCTTAGCAACAGAAAACTATAATTCATAAAAAGAAAAACAATAATAGCTTGGCTAGATACTTGACAAGTTGACACAAAAGTCACAATTAATAGTAATATTATTTATTTTCAATTTAATACTAAACACATGTCACGACAGTTTTCACACAAAACTGCAAAAATTGGTAAACATAACGAGTTTATCAGTCGGTTGCAAGATGCTGCATTATTTTAGTCTAAGTTTCTTTGGATCCAATCGACGAAGGCCGTCACTCGTGTGTAGACACCAGGGTATCCGGCTTCAGCGCAGCGGAAACCGTACGACACCACGCCAATTTGGTAAAATGTGGTAGATTGACCGTCCCGTCCTCCATACATCAATGGACCTCCAGAATCTCCTTGGCAAGCGTCCTTGCCCCCCCTAGCAAACCCTGCACAAAGCACTCGATCATCTATTATGGACTTATTCTGAAAAGCCCTCTCGCACTGGACGTTCTCAACAACCGGAAGCGCAGTCAGTTGTAAACTAGAACTAGATGGGCCATCTGGAAACACGCAATCGATAAGTCTTTTTCTTTTAATCCTGTTTCCAACTTACTGAAATATAGCGAACCCCAACCGGCCACCACAGGAAAGCTCTTGACGAGATTTCTGCTTCTGAGAGGTTCATCCAGCGGCAAACAAATGGGCCAAACGCTTGCTAGGAACACAAAATGATCAACAATTCTTCTACTCAAAAAATTGGAAACATACAGATCGTGGGCTCCTCTTTGAGAGTGAGGATCGCAATGTCGTTGGTGAAAGTAACTGGACTGTAATCTTCATGAATCTTTGCTTTGATCAAAGGAATTGTCTGAGGGTTAGCACCGTCGTCGTCAGAAAACAAATCTAAATCGCCCAAGCGTGCTAAATACCTGCAAATAACACGATTGTATTAAGTATTATTGTTACTCTAACAATCATCAAAATACGTGAATAATAATTACAAATCGTTTCTGTTGTGAACACAATGCCCGGCAGTTAAAATGTGCTTTTTCGTGATCAGAGAACCGCCGCAAAGCCATTTGGGCACATCCGGATTTTTTTTGTTCCGATATCCCAGGGCCACGATCCATGGAAACTCTCCTACAAACACAAGTATTGATGATTTAAGTTTGAATTTTCTTGGATGTTACGTAATGCAGTATACTGAAACCTTGAACTTCACGTTAGGTGTGAATCTGCAGATATTTATTTTAAGTTTGGCAGCACACAAAAAAAGCAACTCAAATCTCACCTAACTTTGCGGGAATTCCATTAACAATTCTAGGATTTGTGACGTTGGTGCGTCCACAGTTGGGAGACTTCGGGAGCTCGGCTAAGTTATTTGCCGGGTCCGGAGGATTGCTAAGGGTATTAGTATTTTCTTCAGTGGTGCTAGTTGGTGCAATTCTTGATTTTGCTTGTTTACAACAGACAAGTGGGGTATTCCCTTGGTAGCCGCACGTAGAAGCCCTCAAGAATTTGATAACGTCGGCGTCGTTACTTTTTGAAAGCAGCAGATTTACTAGCGGTGTGCATTTTTTAATTTGAATACAAGTTCCGTATTCTCCATCGGGTGTTTCACAAAAAACTCCTTCTGAAACTGATGTCAGATGCATTTTTATCTAAATTTATCATTGACCATAACATAGAAACCTACTAGCAATCAATCAGTGCTGAGATAATAATGTTCTATTAAACAATAAATATAAACAGTGACTGAAATAACCCGAGTAAATTATCTTGTTAAATGATAATAGTATATACGCATATAAATTTGCTGTTTAAAAATATAGTACATAATCAAGAACCGAGTGTTTCTCCAAAATGAGAATAAATTGCAACAATATACAATTAATCAATAATTACAACGTTGTTTTCTCAATTTTTGATTTATTCCAACAGTTACGTTATTAATTATTTTTAAATGAACGTAAATTAACGAAGGTACATAAATTCTATTCAAATGCTTCAAAAATACACATGTGTGTAGAAATAAAAAAGTTCATTGTTTAAACTATAATGAGAAACATTTAAAACACCATTCCTATCCTTAATAGCCAGTCAAAATATACATTATATCAAGCAACTTTTTACCAAGTACCTTCAAACAAAAAATGATATGGGTATATTCAAATAAAAACTTACCCTGTCCATAAGCAGAATTCCATCCGAAGATGAAAAAAGACACAAGAACGCAAGAGTAGAACATCATTTAGATTTTTCGATTTTTCACACGCTGTCAGCGATAAGTTGGCGCGTTTTGAACCGATTCGTAAATTGATTGAATCACGAAGCGCCACATTAAATACACTGGACATAATATTATGCGAAGTGGTTATTTCAACATAATCTACAGTGACGTAGCTCCTTCCATGGTCACCATAAGAAGGACGTTGTGTTATGTTTCATGCAGTTAGCAGAATTCAGAAGAATTATTGATCCAACGCCAATGACAAAAAAAAAGATTTACCAGAATCCCGTAAACTCATTTCAATTAAGTAGATCACGCTATTATCATTCGTGGACTACTTTATTGACTGTAAACAATTATTATTAATAAAAAATAGATTTAGATAGAAATAGATTAGGAACTTAAAACATTATACTAAATTTAGGAAGCCGAGTTTTTTTTACAAATTTTAAACTAATCAGTTTTTGTGGTGTACACCGAAAATGACTGGGGAAGTTCATTTTTCAGTGAGACACGCAATCGTCACGGTGTTTTATTATATGCATGGTTAGCAAAAAAAATATGAATGTATCTGGTGTCTTTTATTGCAAAAGTTCTGCAAAAATTATTTTTATGGTCAACAAGGCTATTTAAATTGGTCAATTTGCTCGCTTTCAGCTTCGAAGCTATCAAAAATAAAATACATCGTCCACAGCTCGAATGGAAAAAAAACTTCCGGGTGCTATCAGCAGCTGTAGCTGAATAAAGTGGTTAGTCAAGCCGTACAATGTCAAAATTGACAAAATGTTCACAATTCAAGGTGTCGGACGCAATTCAAAATTGGCCATTTGCTAAATAAAATCTCAAAATGACAAACGAACTAACGTATTTTGGAGAAAAAAAACAGCCCTTGCGTTTAATATGTACCTATACCTAATGTAATATAGGTACTTATTACCTAATGTCATTGACTAAAAGCGTCACTGATCATGACGAAACAGCCAAATAGCCTGAAAATCTGTTTTCTTTTATTGAGAACTTCAAAATATCAACTCGACGATCAATCAATCAATCAATCAATCAATCAATCAATACTCTTTATTCGTTCATAATAATACTATAAAAGTGTTGAACCCGTCATTCATATGTATATAGATAATTTAGATATAAGTGTATAAATAAAAATATATGTACAAAGTATGTATAAATAAAAGCAATAAATGAATAAATAAATAAATAAATATGAATAAAAACATCGAACAAAACAAAACACTTTAAAAACGCACATCGTCATTCAGGAATTCTTCCACCGAATAGTAACCCTTGGCAATTAAAAAAGATTTAAGTTTTGGTCTTAATGATTCGAGGGGTAAACCTGTGATATATGTAAGAAAATGATTGTATATCTTTAGTATATTATATGTACAGTTTTTTTGTAGATATGTGAAGTTGATCTTTTCGCCTTTCAAGCTATTCTTATCTCTTGTGTTGTAGTCGTGCTGGCGGATGTTTTCTGCAAATAATGACGGGTTTTTTAGGATGAACATCACCACCTCGTACACATAGAGACCAAATACAGTGAGTATTCCCCTCCTGAAATATGGTCTACAACTTTCTCTGGGATGCAGTTTGAATATTGCTCTTAGCATTCTTTTTTGTAGAATTAAAATCCGTTGCATGTTTCCCGAATTACCCCAGAGAACCACACCGTACCTGATTCTCGACTCAGCCAGGGCATGATAGGCGGTCAAGGCACTTTCAACACCAACAAGCTGGGAAATCTGTCTAATAGCGTAGCAATAACTGGCTGATCGATTGGAGGCTGAACGCCGCACCGGGTATCGACGATGGGGGAAGACGTAACGATTAAATTACCAATGAAAGACAGATTTTGACACCTTCACTGAAGGATGCCCACACTCGACACTACGACACTGCGGCAAGCTTTGCAAAAATGACCAGGTATTGAGGCAGTTCGCATATCGAGGAGCCGTCCAGGCGTATACGACACTTTCCTGTTTCCAATTCATCCGAAGGAATAAGTAAGCTCGATAAATAATTCAATCAATCAAATGAATCTGTTGAATGTCATTATTGTGAGAAAAAATGCAAGAACAGAAGAGGTGTTGGAACCCACTCCACATTGAATGGTTCGATTATGAAGTAGGTAACGATGCAAAGAAAAGATCCGTTCTTGAAGTTCAACGTAGAAGTTTGAGCATGGCAGAAGATCTTCGGAAGCATTTTTAATCGAAATTCCAAAGTAATCGAATGCGAACTTTCAAAATTCTCAAAATTTTTGGCATATCATTCGTCGACCTTCTACAGGGACAAAACATCCAGCAAGGAGATAATGAGGACAGGAAGAAAACTAACTTTCGCTGTCACAAAATTGGAAATACAAAGAATCTTCAAATGCCGAGACAGCGATTCTACATACCTACATAGGCAAAAAAAGAAGGAACAGTATAGCCATTGTTACCTACGTATTTCGCGTACGGGTTCGAATAGAATAATTGAGAAATATAATTGAGACGATCGTTTAAGAACACACACTGTTTATTACTTCGTACTACAATAAATACACGCCAACAATTATTTACGCTCGTGAATATCGCTGGGACTATCGCTTCCTATCCGCTCGCTGTCTCTGCCAATTCAATAGGGCAATTGCATGATGTTGGTTCAGTTTGTCGCCACTTGGTGGCTTTGGTTCGGTGGCAGAGCGCGCTTGCGCCAGATCCTGATTATCGATTAGTTTCGTTTGTTCATGTTTTGCAAATTGACCATATTAATTATTCAAAGCGCAGTCGCAGATCGGGGAGAGAGACAACCACATGTGCTGGATTGAAACTCCCATAAGAATATGCATGTTGAATGACTTTGTAAAATGATCAATTCAAGCTGCAAATTGACAATTTCAACGAATGTATAACATAGCAAGTGTGTAAAAAGAAATACCTGATCTACTTTTCACCATAATGGAATGGAAAATCTTACTGTGAAGTTTATGCGAAGCAATTTAGAATGGGGTTTTTGAATCCAAAACAATTTCAAATTACCCGCCATATTTTATTGCACAACTTCCGCTAACGAGAATTTTGACAGCGCTTGAAAGCAAACCGAGCGTCAGCCGTCACGTAAAAGTATGGTTAAAAAGGTTAAAACGTCCCAAGAATCAAGAAAACACCTTGAAATCGTAAATTCTGACAGCGACAGCAAAGTTCCGTTGTCTATGCATGCTGTGGCGCGCGAGATCTTCTACTGCAGTGCGCATGGTCACAGGCACATACCTAACTTACAAATGACTAGTGGAAGGGGAAAGTGAGAATAATTAATATGGTCTATTGCAAATAAAAGTCGAACAACGGCCTATCGCTTCTTCAGGACTTCATTGGTGGGGAACTTGTGGAATATCATGCTAGTTCTGTTTTGTTGAATTTTGAGCGCGATGTGGCACACGACATTTATAGGGCATTTTTCAGTGTCGACAATATAGAAAGATGAGAACAGAACTAATGACAGCGGGCAATTGGTGTGGCGAGATGAATGTTGATTTATTCAAGTGCCAAAATCACGCGATTGACAGTTATGACACACGATTTGGCGATTTGCAATACCAATTCATAAACCTAAAGTCCCCAGGTGGCAAACGGCACCGCAAGCGTCCCCTACATGCAATCGCCCTATACTGCTCGTGAGGCGACGATTGATGCCTTATATAGGTCCGACTGATTCATCTCTCGAATGTTCCATGCATTTTCCAGCAGTCTCCACAGTGACACGACATACGGTTTCCATATGACTCCCGAAAAATCTTGCACATTACCCGTCCGTATAATTCTGCCGTGCTCTAGAACCGGCGCCTCCGCCAAAATGAACAGATGTGTCTTGATCGAGCGTTGAAGGTTCCCAATGCCAAGCCATCGCGTATACTTCTGGAAATGTCCAGAGCTCCGCACTTGTATCTACACCGGGACCTAATGGATGGCAGAATCTAGAAAGATCACGTGTTTACCAGAATGCACGGGATCGCCGCTCGTAACACTATGAAATAAAACATTTTAATAACTATAACCAGAGGCGAAAGAATTAAGAGCAGTATTGAAAGATAAGAAAAAGGAAAGCATGATACCGGGGTGTTGTTTATAAATAGGGAGCGGATTTATATGCGGTAAAAATGTTCAAATAAAGCAATATATGCGGGTAAATAAGTGATATAAGCTGCAAAAATAGTGAAAATTTCAACATTCACATTTAAAACCAACCAAGTTTGACCATCAAAGTAAAAAAAAAACTACGAAAATTTCCAATTATTTTTTTTAAAATGAAAAAATCGTGATCATCTAGCACATGTAGATAAAATGGCCAAAATTTTGACTGAATTTTCAGTTATATGTGAAAATATGGACTAAATATGCGGCAGTTATGCGATTATATGGACTATCAATTTGTATGCAGTAAAAAATCAAAATAATAAATTATATGCGAAAAAAAACTTGGTATTTAGGTTCCTTTTAGATAGAAACGTCAAGCTGCAAGTCGACAGTTGCATCCAACTTAGCGAATAGAACATGTAAAAAATTACAAATCCGCTCTCTATTTATAAATGTCTGTGATCGTAGGAGGCATCAGTCAGGTCGAAATTCACAGTGGAAGGCGCGATTTGAGTCATCTAACAGGGCTATTCTCATTCTCTTTCTCCCAACATGCCTGTTATTGTACGACTGTGGTTTATGAACATCTTTGCCTATTCTGTTTCTTGCTGTTAGCAACACCCGTGACGACTTGAGCGCCTGCGACGGCGCGACCGATGTTCATGAATATTTTCGAACTAATGGGATATGGCATTGCCGTAAAACAGCTATTCTCTATCATAACAACCCATGTTGAAGTGTGACATTCCTATTAAGAAATTGGTGGTTACAAACGCCTGCTACTGGTGTGTCGTTATAGTGTAGTTAGGTAGTGTGATAGATAGATAAAATGGATCAAGAAATCGCCAGAAATAGGTATTATTATAGCAAAATTAAGGCGGAGGTAAGAGCCCATAGAACGAGCAATTTGAATACGGTTTGCTTTGGTTGAAAGGCTGTTCCTTCGTTTATCCGCAATATTAGCGTCGAACATAAGGAACTTTGAATAAAACTCCTACAGGGTGATATTTTAACTGATGCAAAATTGCGAAAAAAAAATCTCACAATTTCAGGGATAAAACCACAAAGGGTAATGTTTTGCCTTTGCGGCCATTCTAGATTTTTATAAATCGGTAGTCCAACAATGAAGACATGAATTTTTATTGAAAATTATGCACTTGAGTCCTATCGGTACGAACTATTATCGTATCGCATTTATGATGTGATGATAAGAAGGTGCAACTGAGCACATTTGGACTTTGAAGGGTTTCAAACATATGACTTGCAACCTTTGTTTCGTATGATCATTCTTATTCTCCAGCCAAATTTTAACATTCTGCCGCCATCTTGGCCGCCATATCGAAATCTCTTATTAGTGGAACGATTTTCATGGAACTTGGAACTTATCCTTGTCTATAGTAGGTAGGTACGATCCTCGGTACGATCATTTTGATTTTCAAGTCAAATTCCATGTTTCTGACGCTATTTTGGCCGCCATATTGAAATTTCTGCCCAAATAACGGTTGAACCCTAATTAACATCTTGCGTTCATTAATCCTTCAAAAAGGAAGTGCGCTACTGAGCCTTATGCCCATGAGGCATATTCGCTTGTTTTATATTCATCAACAACTTTCCATCCTACCTTGGCTCATTTGAGAATATTTTGTAGGCTGACGATTGCACAATTTCTGTGATTTATAGTGTAGGCCTTATTGCGGCTGCAGTGCGCTGTGACTCTACTCTTCTGAGGGCTCAGGAGTGGTTTTCTGCTAATAGGTTATGCCTCAACAAGTCGAAAACCAAAAAAATGCCGTTGACTTTGAAGCGTCTGAACTCTGAGGTGGTTGGTGAATTGTCTGAAACAAGCTCTTTTCTGACGATTCCCATGGACTCACATCTGGATTGGCATAGTCATACGAATTGTTTGGCTGGGAGGTTGAACAAGAATATCCCTATCTCTTGAGTAGCCCATCGTCGAGTTTGTCTAGAGACATTTTAAGAACGGCATACTCTGGTAGACACAGAATCTCTCGAATACAGCGTAGAGCGGTCAGAACTGTTGCTGGTCTTTATTATACAGAGGATTGTCGACCTGCCTTTAATCAGTTGAAGATCTTGACGTTGGCCTGCGCTTCGGATTCTGTCGTTTGACGATGTCCCAGGAGGCCCCTCAAAGCATGTCAACCAGGCTGTTCCGTAGGTTGCCCTTGACAGTGATATGTCTTGATCCTGGAGATTTTATTAAGAGGATTACTCAGTTTTTAATGTATTTCGCTTTTTACATGGTTGATGAATATTTCAACGATGATTTTAGCCTTTTTAATCTGTTGTGATGTCCACTATACATTCATTACGTTTACGATGGTCTCTTATCGTATGTATAGCATACTTTAATTTACACCTCTCCCCGAGCATAATTAACTTGTGTAAGCATTTACAATGTATATAAACACAAATAAATATGATTTGATTATTGATTCTGACAACAAATACAGTGTGTAGCAAGGTAAATGAAGACAGCCTCACATTTCCGTCAGTTCTGTTTATTCTCTCTTATAAGAAGAGTTTAATCAAGAAAACCAAGCAGAATAATACGTTATAAAAGTTTATTATCATATTTTTTTTACAGAACTTATAAGTACAAATTAATTATTAATAATTGTAAACGCACTAATCAATATCTATCAAAAAGTTGCAATGAATTCTTTACAATTCAATTGAAAAAGAAATTAAATAGTTGATAGTATAGTGTTGGGAGACACGAAGTAAAAGTAAAAATAAAAAAAAACACTTGTATAATTTTCAGCTTCAAAAATGACTTGTAAAACTGTCAATAATCAAAATTAGTAGGGATAAAAATCAGGATTTTTGCGCAGAATTACAAATCCTTCCATGATAGGTGTCAGTGCAAGATACTCTTCAGTGGCTAACTCGGCCCTTTCTCCGTAAGCTAGTAGGACAGGAGTTGTGTGAGTCTGGAATCCAGTGATAGTTTTTGGTTTCCCAGCTTGCCCGACGACATCTACGGCCTGCAATCACACAATTAGTTGACGAGCAGAGAACTTTCGAGTGAGGTTCAACTTACGAGACCAACTCGAACAGGCACGGGAAGTGGATTCAGGTCTTCATCGAATGTCACCAACATCCTAGGTTGCATGGCGGCTGCTAGCGTGTACAGCAGATAATGCGAACGGCCCAGAATAACTGCAACGCACATATTGATTACGGAATGTTCTTGTTATAGAGCTTGAAAATCGAAATACTTACTGTTTTTGACATCCAAGAAGCCGATCAGCGTTGCCATCAGTCCTGCGACTGCGACGGGACTCATCAGTTGTCTGTCGCTGTGGTATGGACTGAGAGTGAGCGTGCCTTTTCCTAAATGAGTCAATCCTTGTGCTATCCTCACCATGAACAAATTGTTGGGATCTTTCGCGTGGAACTGGGCCAGCTGCCTCAACATCGCCGCCAGCCTGGCATTGTTCGTTCCGGCACCGACAAGTCCCATCGCGAAGATCGCATTGTGAGCCACTTCGGCATCGCTGTCGTGCGAAAATTTACTAAGAGTGTCTAAAATGTTCAACTTTGGATTCGACACGGAGATCAATCCGAGAGCCAGGGGCACGGCGCGACGAATGCTCGGTTCGCAGTATCTCAACAGATGTCCGAACGTTCTGTACGCCATGTCGCTGCCGATGTCCTCGCCCATGCTGATCAGAGCAATGCCCAGCACGGCGATCGCCTGCCTGCTCGACAAATCCTTTTCTTTTTCCTCTTTGGGCGTTTCTTTGGCGTCCTTTTTGTCCTTTTTGTCGGCATCGCGATCGGCCGATTCGTAATGTTCGCTGCAGATGTGCAACAAATGCTGCACTTTGAGCACGTTGCCGGTACCGGCGTAGGCGCATATATCGACCATGGTTACTGCCATTGATCTGAACGGCTCCGGGATCACTTCGAGCGCAGCGATGATTGTCTCGACACCTTCTTGTTTGCCCAAATGGCACAGACCCAAGCCGAGCGGTAAGAAACGCGCGTACGTATCTTTCAATTCAGTCTCGGATTTTTCCATCAGCGTCTGGATGATCGACGTGGTGATTTGAGAGTTACCGGAACCGACGGCGATCATGCCACAAGCTAGCGCAGCCATGCCGATCACTTCCATGTTTGATTTTGGATCTGAGAAAACCGGAGTGAGTAAACTCAAAACGGCTTCGCGATTCGAACCTACGTAAGCCAGACCTAAGCCCACGATGGCGCCTATTCGCATGATGTTCGTATTGTGCAAAACGTAATCAGACAAAAGTGCCAGGGCGGGATCGCATTCGTTCCTCACGCCGCAATTGACAATTCCGCACGCCAACAACGCGCCAGATTTGATGTGATCTTCCGAAGAATACAGGTACTTGTCGATGGGTGTCAGACCACCATCCACGTCCCACAAAAGAACCAGACCCAAAGAAGCGGTCGCACTCAGCATGCCGTGCTCTTTGTTTTTGTACAGCCACTTGTTGCCGTCTTCCATCAGCAGCTTGTCTTGTCCGAAGGCCGCGTTGACGAAACCGTTTACGAAACTGGCGGCCAGATTTTGTCTTGCCGAATCGACCTGGTTGCTGCCGAACTGCGGCCGCGTGTTCTCCAAGTGCGATTTGTACACATCCTCCGGCGTTTTCGGTTCCATAATGTCCAGTTCACGCGCCAAATTCAAGAAATGGTTGTTCAGATGGCAATTCGCCATAATCTCCACTAGGTCTTCGTATTCGGGCGTCGATTCTGGTATGTCGATGTAGATCTGCTGGCGTCCGAGCATGAAGGCGAGCTGTTTCTGCACGGTGGAATCCGGACACGACGTGAATATCTCTTCGATCAAACTGTGATCGTTCAATTGCATAGCCAGACGGAGGGCTTGAGGGTACTGATCGAAATTGCGAAACAGCAATAGTGCCGTTTGAAGTAAGGTGGTGTTTTCGGGATCGGCGACGTACGGCACGCAACTGATCAAATAGAGGCACACTCGAGGGTAGCTGTTTTCGTCGACGTACACCTCTAGCAAATCGAGACGTTCAATTTCCATGAGGAGATCACACGCTTCGGCTTCCGCATTGTGTTTCATGTTGTACGGCACGATTTTCTTGGCGAGCTCGATCAAGACCTCCTTGACGTCCTTGTCTTCGGCCACGTCGGTTTCGGCCCATTCGGAGGCGATTTCGCCGGCGAGATGCCGCACGTACTCGTGACCCCACTCGCCGATGCCGTCAAGCTTGGATTGGAGGCGATATTTGAGGCACTCGCGGCCCTCGCCCATCGTCATGGCCAACACGGAGACGACATCAGCACATATTATTTTGACGGCTGGATCGCTGATTTTCTCGTAAATAGCTTTCATCGTGTCATAATGGGGCTTCATAAACTTCAAAGGTTTGGGGACAGAAGTCATCGATGTTGTCGAAGCACGAATATGATTGCCCAAAGCTTGAAGGGCGGGCAGGTAGAGGTTCTCATCGTTCTCCTAAAATAAAGCACAAACACTGAAAACCTTTGAAAAAGCAAGCCATTCCACCACCGCGATCCAATACGATAACAGATGATACACAGATCATTTTATATCAATAGCTGATCAACATGCACTCTTACTACTTTTTGAATAATACCATACCAGTGGGTGTTTCAAAGGGAACTACCGTGAGATCATAAATTATCTTGTTCAAGGGTGCCTATGGATTTGATAATATCTGCCTGAGCTAACATCATCCTTTTTGGCGCATTTTCGTAGGAAATCCGCTATTAGCCGCGCTTTGAAGTCCGTCCGTCTTGTGGTTGAACTTCTCCTAAACAAAAAGTCGTAGGGGTATCGCGTTTCTTGCAAATTATGGCTAATTGTCTCCGGATAGTAATGGGCACAAAAAAATATTTGATTCGGCCACGCGATTGCAATAAAAAAATTGAAAATGCCTAAAAAGTCGGTTTTCAACGCTACAGTGTGAACTTCTACATCGAGGAATCTTGCAAATCGTTCTAGATACATGCAGCGAACGAAATATGTAGAAAGTAATTAAGAAATTTTTAGTGAAAGAATTGTTTTGATTTCTTTATTGCTATGGAAGATAACATTCTCTAAGAAGCGGGTTCCGCCCTGCGATTCCACGAAGTGGAAATTATGTGTATTGACTGCAGTGTAAACTTCGACATCGAAACAATTTGCGTCCCATTACAGATCGATGAATACAGCCAGCAAATGAAATGTGCAGAAAAAAAAATAAAGAAGTTGATGACTTCTTGTGGTACTTTTGGTTTCGGACAATCTGTTTACAGGTAACAGTGAACAGTCTACTCATCTGCACTCCGAAAATGCGCTCATAAGATTCACCCTCGTGAGGACTTTGCTACTTGTTTTAATAACTTTGTCAAAATTTGAGAAGTTACGTCTTACGTCCCATACTGGCATCATGTGACATGACGTGCAAATGTGTGCGTAACAATGAAACCACGTTTCGTCAGTAAAAAAAGTTCAGTATAGCAGGTCGTCATTGATCAAATTACTGACAAGCCACTGGCAGCACGCAAGACGTCTGGGTTGGAATGCAGGCAAAAGGGCTTGACATGATTGCATCCTATACGAAGGGGAAGGCATGTTTAAATTTCTCTTCACAATATTTTTGGCATGTTCCATCAGAGAGTCGAATTTCCTGAGAAATATGTCTCAACAGGTTTTTTAGGTTATTGGTCGATACATTGACGAACGTCATTAACAACTTTTTCTGTACGAATGATTGGTCTAAGGGTGCGTACAGACCTGGGCATTGGCTCACGCACGAACATCCTTTTTAAGCCTCGCCAAACGTAGTGGCGGAGGCTATTTGTGGCCGCTTTTTTTTTCGTGATTATTTTCCTCGCTTTTTTTTTAACCCCTCGCTCAACAAAATTCACCTAAATATTCCGTATCTTCCGAACGGTTGAACATATCCAGTTCATTCTTTCGTTAATCGAATCTCAACTATTGTGGGTTGATACCGACGACGTTTAAAGATGATCGGTCAAATATAAACAATCTTTTACAACAATAAAGAATGCACAACTCGCGAAACTCATCTGAAATAGAGAAAACGCATAGATACCAACCTATACATTATCATATCTTTTGATCTAGTAAAGCTATGTGCTTATTTTTTTCTTTTTATTGAAGTACATATCCAAACCTCTGTTACAGTGTGACAGCGATTGAGAAACAATGGTTTATTATTGATTTATAACGTTTATAAACATTTTCATCGGCTATGAATGCATCATGATTTTCAGTCAGCGAGGGAAATTTTTGTTTTCACAGTTTTCAATCGTGGTGCATATTTTGGCTAGGTGCGAAAATTCTTCACAACAGCCCTTAATTAGAGGGGTGGAGGGTGACTTTGACATTTTGGACTACATAACTTCTTTACCCATTTTTATCTTTTAGATTTCGACCTCAACCTGAAAATTTTGCTTAAAATTTTTGAAACTATATCTGGTGAACTCACGATACAACTAATGATTACTGATGCTCTATTTGAGCTACCCTGTGTTGATGAACCTCAATCAATCAATCAATTTATTCCATATAAACAACAGAAAAAACATTGCAAATGTTCGTCAGAGAGAAAAATGGATAACAATCATAAACTATACTGATCACAATGTAAATAAATAAATTCTCAACAAATACACATTCTTTACGCAAAAAAAAATGTAACACTACCACTGTTACATTACATAAGTAGAGAATGTGAAACGGAATAAAAACAGTGCTGAACAAGGTACTCCTTCAACTGAACTTCCAATTTCTCTAGCGGAAGGTGGCCAAAATCCGGGGGAATTTTATTCAGGAACTTGACAGCCATATCCTGCTGAGTCCTGACCAGTCTATGATAAGGCACCCTCCATTCATCCCTGTGCCTTGTCTCATACAAATGGTAGTCACCTTAAAAGCAGATGTCATATTTTCCTTAAAATATACTATTGTTTGATAGATAAAAATACTAGACAGTGTCATCATTTCAAGTTTTTGAAAAGTGGCTTGCAGTGTTCTCTGGCCTTTTTTGAAGCTATTACTCTGACTGTTTTCTTCTGAATTTTGAAAAGTCTCTCCACCTCACTTGAGGTACCCCAAAGCACTATTCCATAACAAAATAAACTATAAAAATTGGAATAGTAAAACTTCAACGCTGTTTCAAGGTCGGTGAGTCTGACCAATCTTCTAATCTGGAAAAGTGTTCTGTTCAGTTTTCTCGCCAAACCATCATAACGCACATGCCAACTTGTGACCGATGTCCAATGTACCCCATTTAGGATCGACCCTTCCAGGACAAACCGTCACATTAAGGAATGCGACCTCGCCGACCCCTAATGGTGCTGTCACCTACCCTCTTTACGGCCGACCCCAAAGAGGTTTAGACGACAACAACTAGGAGGTAGGTCAATTTTTTTAATGTGACGGTTTGTTACTGCAAATTATGCATTTTCGCTAAATTTGGGAAAGCTGCATGGCCAAAGAGAGAAACGGCATGAAAAAACTCGAATTTCACGAAAAATGACGTCACTCTTCAAAAATCAAAATATCAATTTAAATCAAAAACCGTTTCGAGAAATTGATGACGGCTTCTCAAAAATAACCCTAGAAAAAATCTGGATTTTTTTGCAAAAGTTGAACAAGGTTGGAAAGTGACCACTTTGACACATTTTCTGTTGTCACCCTGTATATAAAGTATCCAGTCAATAATCATCCGCCCTGCAAAATTTCTCTTGCAAAATTTTGATTAGAGGCTTCATTTTCGAGAAATTGGGCTCAAAACTTCGGAAAACATCTCAAAATCGCCACTTTCCAGGGCCTAAATTGTTTTTTTCCTGAGAAATTCCATGTTTTTTAGCAAAAATGGTGGTTTGTCAACTTGAAACTCCTCATTGTGTGCATTTAAGGCAAAAATGTCAAAATGAATTTCCAAAAAAGTATAAAAATGGTTATGATCGCGGTAGATCCCAGGCTATTTTGTCAGTCCTAAATTGATAAACATTTGCTGCGGAACGCTGCAGACCTGGCTTTGGGTACCGGAAGTCTTATGTCGTGTCACACTTGGCATATTTTTCACGCGCTGTCAGAAGTTGAATTATTCAATAAAGCTGTGTAACTTTGGGTTTGGATAGAATTTCACTTTGTAATTTGAGGGAAAATAGTGAAAAAAAATCCCAATGACATGATATACTTTTTCTGAAAGTTTCACAGTTTTATAAATTTTTTCCAATTTCTACCCCCCAAAAACCCACCCCAGTGTGATTCTTTTTACTATTTTTGCTGGAATTGTAAGGTAAAATTCTATTCAAATCCAAAGTTTCACAATTTTATCCAGTTTTTTCAATTTCTATCACCTGAAACCCACCCCTGTATAACACTGGGATTTTTTTACCATTTTTCCTTGAATAGGGCAATTGCATGATGTTGGTTAAGCTTGTCGCCACTTGGTGGCTTTGGTTGGGCGACACAGCGCGCTTGCGTCAGATCCAGATTATCGCGAATCGTTTCGTTTGTTTATGTTTTGCAAATGGAAGTCAAGCCACATACTTAAATATCTATGAGCTTGTTTACGCGAGGCTTAGCAGAGATTTTAACAGTGGTTAGTTAGGAGTGTTTACGCGCGCCGACGAAAATGATAGCCGACAGCCCCTTAACCTAGGCCGCTATTCTTGAATCGTGTGAGAAAAGTCCCTGGCAGTAAAATACATTCCGCAGTACACTTCTGTAGTGAAAGTTGCCTAAAAACCACGATTTTAGGCAACATTCGCTACATCAGTGTACTGCGGATGGGCATGGGCGTTTACGTGCGATTGCCAACACATTTAGCTAAGCTTAACAGCTGTTGCGAAACTTGCGTTTAGAGGTGTTTATGCGGACGATAACATTGATGTTACGGACCTTAACACCAGTTTTAAACCTCGCGTAAACAAGGCCTATACCGCTCATGAACCTATTGCGCATTCTGCCGCGCCGCGCAACAGAAAGAGTTAAAGAATGACGCCATCTTGATGGTTAATTTCCAGTGTATCTCAAAATACCGAGCTAAATGGCTACCACAAAATGTCTTAAGGGCCGTGAAACTGATGAAACCAAAACAAATTTGACAATTGCGATCCAGTTTTCTCAAGTACCATTACGTAAGTGTATTTAATTTTCTTGAAATTACGAAATAATCACATCGCGTTGAATGGTTGGCAGCCACAGCCACTGTACTCGTGAGTAAACGATACGTCAAGTGACAGGTCTTTGACAGTGGCCATATAAACATCACGTAGTTAACGAAACTTCTGGATGCTGGAATGATCGCACACCTTGTTGATTCCACGTGGGAGTTAGAGTTTGAGTGGGAGTTCCACGGTTTGAGGGAGAAGCAAAATAATGTCGTGCTTATAGGCCATCCACAATGATGTTAATGTTAACGTAATGTTATCGGCAATGGTAATGTTAGCATTTCAAAGCAACGAGTTTCAATGGTAAATGCTTACCATTGCCTCTTACATGATTGTGAACGTCACCATTTGAAACTCACGGCTTTGAATGCTAACATTACCATTGCCGATAACATTACGTTAACATTAACATCATTGTGGATGGCCTATTAGTCAAATAAATTTTGGCTTTTTTTTTCGAAAATTGATAGGGCTTTTTCAGCCTAAAGCCCCTGGTCTGACATGTAAGACAAAGAAATTTGGAACAACATTATCAACGCACATTAGACCTCAAGGGTTAAAATCATGTACCTTATGACGTAGGTTTTGAGGCACCAGCTCCCTGTCCATTATGTATGTACATACATAAAATGTATGGGAATTGGACCAAAAGCTAAGGTAAAAAAAAATTGAGGCGCCCATTTTTATTTTAGTTACATTAAAATAGTTCTCCTTACATACAGCAAAAATGTAATGTCAATAGTACCCTGGCACAGAAATGTATTCTCGTAATCGCCCTACCCTATCTCTTCTAGGTCTGAGTTAAGGCGGATTCTCATATGCAAATGTTCACAAAAAGAAACGCGAATACTTGCAAAATTTTAATAATTATTGCCATCAAATTTTTTTGAGAATGTACATGAGAAATGAGAATCCGTCTTTATATGGTGGGAGTGGCTCAAATGTGAGAAGATTAACCGCTAGATCAACTTCTAGCAGTATAATTTTGGATTTTTGTAGTACAAAACAATCAACAGACAACACAGCATGTCACAACGTGTATGAGCTTTGTAATGACAAACTGTGTCCAAGAATCCAATGTTGATTTTACAGAGCTACACAGACTAGCAATTTCAAGTGCATAAGTGTCAATCTGTGGAGCGATATGCAAAAGTATGGTTGGCTAAAATCAACATCCCCCCTTCCCCCCATTAACAAATAATGCTGTGATTTTCCTGTTTCTGAGGCGAAATGCGAAATGATTTTCACTAATACTCTGTAATAATCTCAATCACACATATTAATGCTGATGCTCAACATCAGAGACTACATAAAAAATGAAAAGACGTACCTGTAGAGTTTCTACACACAAGTTGAGCTCTTCTTGTAGTTGTTTATCTTCTTCAGACTGAAAAAGTGAAAAATATGCAACACATTATTAAATACTTCCCTGGGGCGAAAGCAATGATTATAGAAAATCATGTTAGGCACAACCTAACCTTACTTTTCTCGCGAAAGTTCTTTATTCCAAAACTGAGTCAAAATAAAAAGAGGTCAACGGAGGAGTACTTCTTACCAGTTCGTTTTTATCGTCCTCTGTTGCTTGCTTCCCTTCAGTTTTGCTAGCAACTTCTTCTTTAGCCTCACTCATTTTGCTGACGACTCGCGACTGGAAAACGAAAGGTAATGTAGGTACCAATAAATCTATGGCGTGCGTAACTTCAACTAAAATAACTTACTGCTTTTTGATTCGTTCAATCAGGCGTACTTTGTGTTTCTTTGAACGTTGAATGGTCCCTGGACAGTGGACACAGAGAATCACACACAATTCTTGCTAGTCACTCTAAGCGACAACAGGCCCCCTCAAATGTCAACGTCTAACGTCAACCAGAGAAACGTCAACTTCCACCCAACCACGGCGAAGTGTGAAATGGAAGTGGAAAAATAGGGGCGCACTGTTTTCACGCGACATTGGTCTGGAGCGACGTCGTCTAGGAGGAGTAGGTTGCAACTAGGGTTGTTCACGAGTACATTTTTTTGTACTCGAATACGAGTACGAATACTCACGAGGTAGAACTGCTTTCGCGCGCGCAAAATCCCATTCCACCCAAGGATGCAAGGATATATCCCACCTTGCGTTGTTGCCGCCTCTTGCAGTAGTGGTTACATGTACATTGTACATGTTCAAATTTCCCACTAAATTTTGGCCCAAAACCACGCAGTAGTACTGCAGTACTAGTACTACCTACTACCAATAGTCTAATGGCGGCCTTATGGTGGCCTAATGGTAGCCTTACATTGAGCATCAAATGCTGCAGCTTTTTTTGCTGCAGAGTTCTGATTGGACCTGACGCCTGTCATTGCTGTCAATGACCAACAGGTGACCAATAAGAGCTCGGCAGCTAAAAAAGTTGCAGCTTTTGATGCTCAATGTAGGGCTACCATTAGGTAGGACCACCATTAGTGATATGTGAAATTGTATTATATTAGGTTTGTTCCATCAGGAATCCCTGACTGTCCGTGGACGTCAGCAGCCTGCGCATTACGATTTATGGAACGCCAGAATCGTAATGCGCATGCTGCTGACGTCCACGGACAGTCAGGGACTCCTGATGGAACAGACCTATAGTCTGTTCACCGATAGAACGGACTTTTTTGAATTTCAGTGATGTAACCTATAGCAAACAAAAGCTCCAAAGACTGTAACAACATCGGTGCGTTTGGAACTAATATTGGTTTTGTTCGGTTGGTAGTCTTACCCGGGCAAATTATTCTCACACCAAGCCAATGGCATTACATTCAGCGAGTTTGACACTTACGTACGATTTTTAACCTCCATTTCTCTATTATGCTTGCTATTTTTAGTCGGCTCGGCTGTTGTGAGTGTGGTGTAATAAAATCAGCTTCATTCAAAAAAATTATTTTCTCATTCATTGAAATTTGTATTAAACTGGTGTCATTTAAAATTACCATAGCACTTAGCTGTGATTAGCGGAAATAAGCACCTCTTTCTAACTGGAATTTTAAATTTGGCGGGTAACGCTCGGGGACTACTTTTCAAGCGGAGGAATCTGGTGGCCTTTCTATCAGTGTATAGAGTATACCACTTGTATAATACAGTTTTTTATTACGGTATTTTTGTATGTATGAAACTCCTCCGGATGTATTATACAATCGTTTGACAGATGTGACAGATTTGACATTTAATTTAGAGGTTAATTCTTGTTAACTTATTGTTGACTGTTGAAATGGTGTTTTGAATCCTGTTTGCTGAGTGCTGTTGCTAAGTAGGTGATGTTGTTTATCCAAATTTGTACATAACAAATGGCTGAGCTCGCTGTCTGTGTGTCTGTCTGTAATCTCCCACGATAACTGCCGAACCGTTGACGCAATCGACTTGAAATTTGGTACACGGACTTACGGACATTGTTTTTCCTGTGGAATGAACCTATTTGTTTGTGACTGTCATCTGTCAAATGATAAAAAATGTCAAAGTTCAAAACTTTACCATTCAATTATTAAAAATCGTTTTGAATTTTCAAAATTTCTCCCAGCCATTGTCACCCGAGAGAGCCTCTCGCCCGTGTTTATACAAGAAAGGCTCGCTTTTGATGCAGGACTTCACTCAAAAATTCATTCCTGCTCGGGGATCGACTTTTTTCCAAAAATTAAATTGGATTGGGCGTCGTGTAGACCTATTTTCAAAATCGACATGGTTCCGATTTTCCGACGGTATTTTTTTCGAAATAAAATTTGCACATTTCGTGAATTTGAAAAGATTGCGGTGCAAACTTCGACATGCGGTGAGCTCCACAAAATATTCATTTTAGGTGCAGATATGCTGAGAATGGAAGTTGGAGAAAAGATTGAATTGGTTTTTTGAGAAATTCGGTTTTCCAATTTTTCCTGTCCAGAAAAACTGCATTTTCCAACTTTTTATTCCGTGGACAGGTTTCCACCTATGGTAACGTTTGTAACGGTAATGTTTCTTTTTTCAATTAAATTCAAATTTAGTATATAATACAGGGTTAAATACCGTATTAAGCTTGGTTCCCAGTTGCGAATATTCGGACAGAAAATGCGATTTTATATGTCAAATTTTGAATTGGAGGGCTCTGATTGGCTAATATGACGACTTTGACGTAAAATTTCGCAGTTTCTGTCCGAATATTCGCAACTGGGAACCAAGGAACCAAGCTTTATACTCTGTATAATACCCCAAAAATAAAATACCGTATTTTTACAGCACTAGCCACCATAACGTCCCAGACGGAGAACGGGGATCCCAGACCATAGAACCGTAAAAAACTAAAAACTGTGTTGCGCGAAGGCAGTGTCGGCTGAAAGCACCCTACCCGAAAATGGAACTTGTGTCAAGTCACGATGACGGATGACAACTGTCACTGTTGGTGACTTTCACCGTTGTACATAATTTTGGCGTAAATTTTTGTAAACAAACAACTTTTGCTTTCGTCTCTGTGCGTGGGAGTGTGGCGATACGGGGGGCATTGATAAATAAATAATAAGTGAAAAGTGAACACCCTATTTTATTATGGCATGCATGAAAAATAAGTAATGTTTCGCAAACGTAGGCGACGTGCACATTGCATAGTTGCGACCCAGTGACTTTGCGTCAGCTATGGTGGCTGCACTTCTCCGGTGCGATTTGATTAGTCGCCGCATTTGTCCGTTATTAATTCAACCAATTATGTTTTTTTCATGTAATTCAAAATAGTCACCAACATTTCAACCAGTCCGTGACCGTGATCGCCATTGTTATTCCAGTTTTCGAATTTTTCTCCATCGTATGTTTAAGTGTAATGATTAGAATTAACGGAGCTTTTTTCCAATTTTGCTAGTTACCTGGTGCAGCTATGGATACTCGTAAACGTGGCATGCGTTCCTTGCCTGGCAATGGCGCTGATGAGGGCTATGCCAGCAAAAGGGTTCGTTTTTTAACTAACTCGTATTTATCCCATTGACATCGACAATAACGTTATTGGAAGGTTATTTGTGAACTTGTGACCTGATGTTGTGTCATGTTTTGTTGTAGGCTGTTGTCGAAAGGAAGAGTTTTCCAATGTGCCCTCCGCAGCCAGCGAAGCCCTTGAAGAGGTTCTCGATTCAAAAGTTTTTGTTTCCCGAACGTGTTCTGCCCAAGGCTGTGTTTTTCACCAAACCTGGTACGAGTTAAACTACATAATTCTAGAAACCTTTTTCTCTATTATACTGTCAAGACTCGAGATCCTGAATTAGTAATTAGAAGATTCCCAGGTGCAAGTAATTCGGACGCTTGAAGTTGGTGTTTAAACAAACTAATGTAAACCCATTTTGGTGATGAGTGATTAGTGAAACTTTTGGAAAGCAATGAGAAATGTGCCATTGGTACCTACACCATTTTCATACAAAAACTATGAAGACTCCCAGCTCCCGGTGTCAAAGCTCTCGATGCAGATATCTGTGTTTCTGTGCCATTAAAATGAGGGGTTGTCTTGTGATTTCATGAATTCCAACAACAGGAATTGACAATATACAGGTATATGGCAAAACTTATGCATGCAAAATTAATTGTGAGTGAAAACCCAGCCTGGAATTTTGGCAAGGTATGTTAGCCTACCTATCGAGGGAATATTATCCCAGCTAGAAAGGCGATTTTCTTGATGATTTCAAAATTCTGTCTGAACTTGGAATTCTATTTTTTTTTTATTCATCTTTTTGTTCCTATGGTTACAATTTTCAACAATCAGGTATATTCATATCACTTATAGTAAACACCCAACTTTTATAACAATTCATAACATTCTCTTCCTCAATAATTTGCCATGGATTTTATAGAAATTACTTACTGTTACAAATATCTAAAACATAATTTTTATACAGGTCTTGTCTGTATTCTTCCACTTGCTAGTCTTACGTTCACTCACACCCAACTGCCTTTGACTGGGTGCTAGTCTGTGGCCGGGTGTAACTTCACAACTCTTCCTTTTGGCCAAATATTATATGTTCCATTATTGGATCTGCCACAATTACAATATCGTCCACGTCAATCTTTGTCACAACTTTTTGTCATTTATTTCTTTTGATGAGAAACTGCATGGATTGATGAGTCCTACGTTGCCAAAAGAAGTCGCTCAACTTCTGTGCTGCTCTCCATTTCAAAAGTTAAAATCTCTTTCATCAAATTTGTGCAGCATGATCAAGTCCAGTAAGAAAGTGATTTGGAGTTGAAGCCTCAGCGTCTTTATCATCAAGCGATACATGCGTCAGTGGTCTAGAATTGATGATGTTCTCCACTTCGGCAAGCACGCAAGCAAAGTTCTGAGGACATATTCTTGGGGATATTTTGTTTGAAAAGTTTTTTTTTCTGTGATTGAATTAATCTCTCCCAACACTGCTGGAAGGTGTGAGACTGACACCCACAGATATCAGAGGAAAGTTTCTCAAGGAAATCATCCGATCCGGTAGATTTCCTGGGACATTAAAGGTGCGTTCAGTCAGCTTATTTAGTCGCAAGTTTTAATTTTAGCCGTAAGCGTTGCATCGCTTATTGGCTGTTCTGAGGAGGCTGGTTCATAAGAGCCAATGGGCGTTGCTGCGCTTGCGACTAAAATTAAAACTTGCGGCTAAATAAACTGACTGAACGCACCTTTAGGGCAGAGTTAAGGTGGGTTTGTGCTCGCAAAAAATTAGTATAGGAATAAAATAACGACGAGAATAAAAATAAGAAAAGAAAAATAAGCACGGCAACTGCCTTTTTATGCTTCAGAAATAAAAATAAGAATAAGAAATAGTTTGAAACATTGCTCCTAGGTGTCGCTCAAAGCATTAAAATGCCAGTCGTTGAAATTTTTAGTTATAGTTTTTAGCTCTATGCTGTTGTTATTGCGCTTGTTTTCCTACTTGTTTTGTTTAGTGTTACACAGGATTGCGTTCGAGAACTACACTATTCTGCGATTCTTACATTTTTGGAGTAGGGGTATCAAGTAAGGCAAAGTAACTACCACTTTCCGAACGATTTTCGCTGTGCTGGAAATGTCACTGTCAATCTCACTGATTGATGATCGCAGTGCTGTTTACTTTCAAAGTAAAGTAAGCTTTTCTGATAAAGTACCCATTTTTATAGGTGCTGCCTACCACGTACTAAGTACCCAATCGAAACGATTATGGTAAAAATAAAATTAGTCTGACAGAGAAATATGTGGGGTGCTGAGGTGCGCATGACGAGTAACTTCCACGGCGCTCGGAGGTGCTGCGAATTTTGTCACTTCAACGCGACACGTCGAGCGACACGTTTTGAGTTCTCGAACGGTTTACTGCGTTACCGATAGTGCACACAGAAGAGATCTCGAACGGTCATTTCTGCAACAATCGCAGAATAGTGTAGTTCTCGAACGCAACCCAGTATCACTAATCTGTAGATTATACTTGAATAGATAGGTATACAAGTGAATATTTTTACATCGCATTATTTCAGATCAATATCATGTGTAGTATACGTCGCGGGAACACAACCGTCACCTTGGCACCCGCTATGGCAACGTTGCAATCATGTCTGACTTAGCCGCTTTCGTTTTCGCCAGGAGCTGCTCCAGGTAGATCACTAGATAGAGAAAGTAGGTACATACGCCAATCACGGCCAAGCTGGATCTACTATTTTTGTCTAGTGATCTACCATGAGGCTGATGAGCAGCTCCTGCCGGCACAACGAAAGCGCCTCTTGCCAGCTTATTGCCCGCGCTTGCGCATGATGGGGTGCCAAGGTACCGCTGTAGAGAGAAAAAAAACTGTAATAACAAGTAGGTACTAGAGAAAATAAGATAATACCATATACCTATCTTTAACACGCCATTTTTGTTCCCGCGACCTATAGGTATCTACTTCTCGATCTAAATTATTGCAGTACATAATAGGCAATGCCACTGATGAGAACTTGTGGGAATAACTGGTAGATGGCGCTACGTTTGGACCGCCGTTACGAAGTAGACCATTCTTCACACATTGTTGTCAGAGGTTGGTTGATGTTTACCCTACCCAAAGACAGGCGAAAATTAATCTCAACACGGCTTCAGGCAACTCTTGCTACATCGATGTACTGTGGATTGCTTAAAAGCAGTCCCGCATTGCGATCGGCAAAGCTCGACCCGGCGAAAGTATTTTTTGGGAGTGGCTATAATCTCGTCATTAACGGAAGAAGACATAAGGCATGGAAGGCTTTGAAACAGATTGTAGAATATTATTCTACTTGAATTTACCGCGTAGCCTGATTATTCAATAACATTGAGGATGATTTGTGCATAATTTAGGGAACATTTCGCCCTCAAAGACTCCTTTACGCCGGCACTGTTGCCATGTCTGCGCATCTTCAATACGCAACAGTGAATGGAAAGTTGTTATTTCTTATTTTGGTGTATAAATACTTCCGTCTGAAAGCTTATTTATAACATTTTCTCATTTTTATTCTTATTGTCATTTTTATTTTTATTATTCTCTGCGAGTATAAATCCACCTTTGAATTGGTGAAATCTGCTGTTGCAAAATCAAGTGCTACGAGCTTATTCCCTGTCAGAAATGTATCATTCAGGTCTCTTTGGAAAGCTACAAGGATGTACTTTGGTTTGAGCCCATTGGCATTTCCAAAATCCAGAAATAATTTTTTCAAATGTCAAAATTTCCGTTTTTTTTTTGTATTTCGGAAATGCCAATGACCGTCCTTGAATAGAAGCATGGTTACGCACAAAGGTCCTACAGATCTCAGTTTCAGCAGAAAGGATTCTTTCTCCAAGACCAAACGACCACCTCTAATCTACACAATGTCTCCCAAACGCCTCCTATGTTTGGTGCAGCGAGTGGATTGAATTTCCACAATAATTGTTCTCATTGAAAAGAATTTTGTGATTTTACTCAATCTTAGTTCTTGAAGAGCGTCAGCTATAGTAGGTTCACTTCTACTGTGATTCCAGTTGGTTGGTCAAATTTTCTACTTGAGCATTGTAGGCTTGCCGCCTTTTTACCTGGTGTGAAACTGGCTCCTCTGAAAGTAAAGTATTTGAAGTGAGTATTTCTGATCAAATTGATATTAAAATCTTAAAAAACTGACCTTGTCATACGTGGAAATGCGACTAAAGGGGTGCAGAGCTGTATCTGTATCACCGTCATTTAGACACCTAAACCGCACCGGGCATCTTGACAGCGGCCATTCAAGGCCGACAAGAACTCGTTCCGCCAAGCTCCAAAACAAAAGCAAATTGCAAATTGAAGGTACTCACATGAATTTCGGTCCAATACGCATTTTTGAGCGGCTGGGTTTTTTGAAATTCGGTTTATTGAACTTTTTACACGTAAATACTGCTGCAACTGCAGACCTGCTGGGATGTTCCTTGTCTTGCCATTAATTCTTCATGACTTAACGTGTCTTTTCAACTGTAAGAGATGAAAGGATTGATGATTCCATGGGTCCCCTTTTTTTGAACGAAGGGCTGGTATATTTTTAGCGCATTTTCGTAGGAAATCCGCTATTAGCCGCGCTTTGAAGTCCGTCCGTCTGTCCGTCTTGCAGTTGAACTCCTCCTAAACGAAAAGTCGTAGCGGTATCGGGTTTTTTGCAAATTAATGCTGATTGTCTGCGGATAGGAATAGGCACAAAAAATATTTGGTTAGACCGCGCGATTGCAAGAAAAAAAATTAAAATGTTTAAAAATATACACAAATTGAGGGAGACATTTTTAGTGAAAGAAACATTTTGATTCCTTCAGTACAATAGAAGATTCAATTTTTTTTAAGAAAAGGTTTCGCCCCGCGATTCCACATTTTTCGGTATCTAACGCTACAGTGTAAACTTCTAGGAATCTTGCGAACCGTTCTAGATACATGCATACATCCAGCGAACGAAAGATGCAGAAAGGAATGAAAAAATTTTTAGAGAAAAAATTGACCTGATTGATTCATTATCAATGAAGATATCTCTATTTTTATGCGGAATCTATACTTATGCACTTATATGCAGATGCGATTTTCAAGTCAGCAAGCTGCTTCTGGCTCCGTGCTTGTGATCGATATAGGTATAATTCTTACTTATAGGACATTTTCTAGTTTTGGTTGATGTCATTCTGTTGTTTTCATTTATTATTGACTACTCGTGTTTTCATGAAGATTGATGATTTCTTGTGGTACTTTTGGGACAATCTGTTTACAGGTAATAGTGAACAGTGAACATATCTGCACTCCGAAAATGCGCTCATGAGACTCACCCCCGTGAGGACTTTGCTACTTGTTAGTTTGAATCGTCGTAAAGTTGAACTGGCTTCGAGAGGTTAAAAATATTCTGACACCAGTCAAATGTCAAAGCTGCTTAGATTTATTTGTTCATTGACAAAAATTAAAAACAGTTCGAAAAAAAAATTACATTTTTCAGTAAGATGCAAAAAAGTATCAGACATCACATTCCGCAAAAATGTTCCGTCTATCTGCAGAGGAAATGCGTAAAAAATATGTTCCAAAAGTGGTCCGAACGACTTCGTGTCTCTTCGTGAATTATTGTGCCGAATGAAGCCAGAGCAACCAACCGCAAAGTTTTGGGGATTTTCTATGTTTCGAAACAAAATTTCACAGCCGACTAGAATCACGGTAGAAGTGAACATACTATACTTCTTCTTCGGCTGACATAAAACTCGAACCGTTATCACTTTATTTATTGTTCTTGATTTGTAGAACCTGGATGAATCCGACTGTTGATGTAAAAAAAATGTTTTGAAATACCATTAACTTCAAAATTCAAACTCCTGTCGTTGTGACGCCATCAATCATTGGGATGTATCATGTATTCTTGCAAGCTCATTGTAGAGGGCGCAGCATTGGCCGGGGACCACTGTTACCTTAGGTATCGAATCCTTGTCATTCTTGCCAGCCTACTCTTCTAAAGTAACTCAATGTCAGTAGCACTTCAAAAGTCAAATTCATCATGACACTTGAGCCGTGTTTTAGCGACGCAGCGCCTTGAACCGTATTCAATGTAACGTCACCGGTATGGTGCAACGCTAAAATTCATATTTTTGAAACGGAAAATTGGACAGACCAACCCAATTTCACAATATAGTAATAAAATGTTTCAGGGTCCATTGTAGATTAGAGATGGTCGTTTGGTCGTGGAGGATCCTTTCTGCACTGCGACCTATAAGATCTTTTGTGCGTAACCATGCTTCTGTTATTCAATGTCCCAAGAAATCTACTTCTTCACTAAGTCGGATGATTTTCTTGGGAGACTTACCTCTGATATCCTTACTCATTTTTTGCCGGTGGTATCGTAAGGTCACTTCGTTATGACCAGTGAGTAGACCAGTGAGCAGTCTTATTTCGATCTTGAAGAGCGATAGGATGAGCTGCGTCTTAGTTTTAGAGTACGCAATGAGCTGTTTGGTTTGTCGTTGGCCTGGAATGCTATTCCAGTAGGTTTTTTTTTGCCCCGGTCCAGTAAATGTTGTTTGAGTTCCTTTTTTCGCGAGGGCATCCGCTTCCTCATATCCCTCGATACCCTGGTGAGCAGGTATCCACATTAAAGTGAGTTTATCGCTCTCAGCCAGCTGTGTGAATGGTTTTTTGCAGTTCCAGGTGGCTTTTGACCGAGGGGTTGATTTCCCTAGGAAAAAGTGTACACAAGAATTCCGACTTCCGGAATTCCGAGGATTTCCGGTGATTTCCGCAATGCAAATTCTTGCTTCTTTGTAGATTCTGTAAAACCTCCACTGCTGCTGTAAGTAGGAGTGGTAAACATAGCTCCCGTGCTACCTAGACAGGCAAGCCTCTGAACCTTCTGCAGCTTCTGTTCGCTTGTCTTTTGTCTAGTTTTATCCCACCAAACGAGTGAGGCGTACATAATGACGGGTCTGACAACCGTCATGTACGACCAATAGATCATACCTGGTAGAAATCCTTCCGAAAAGTTTGCAGCACGTCCAGAACGCCACTGTGGACTTCGAAATTGCCTTGTTTAGGTGAGAGTTCCAAGTGAGTTTCTTATCGTCGGAAAACCCAATTTTAGTTCCCTTCAGTACCGGAGCAGTCAGTTCGACTTTTCTGCGACGTGTGAACGGAACTATCACAGTTTTGGCCGGGTTGATGCTGAAGCCCTCTTCCAAGCACCATTGATAATTAGTGTTCATGACATTTTGTATCAGGGTCGAAGTCGTATCGTATCTTCAAACTTCCCTTTAATAACGACTGCAATATGGTCGTCGTATCCGCAGCTACTGTAGTTCTGTTCCATCCTTAGTCCATGCATACTCAGCGCAGCGCTTCTCACTTATGAACAAGTAATACCGAGCCGCAGGGCTGGGCGGTATTTCAAATACGAGTATTTGATACAAGTGTAAATACAAGTATTTGAAATACATTTGAGTATTTTGTATTTGAATACATTTGATTGAGAAGTATTTGTATTTTGGAATAGTTCAGGCAGCTTAGTATTTCGTATTTTGTATTTTAAATAAATTTTTCGGAAAAGTATTTTGATTTTCAAATTGCAAAATACATTTGTTCCCCATCTCGTTTCCCATGCTCTTAAGTCTGTTCGGGCCGAAATTGTTTTGGTAATACTATATTCACCCCATTGACATTTCTTGCTTTTGCACACTATCTGGGATCGATAATGAGTTCGATTGCATCTTTTATGTTTTACGTTTTACTGGTGAGTGCATCCTACTGTCAGCCACGAGAGGTTCCATGTCGGATGTCGGACAATATTTTTGAAAAGCTGGTTGTCCTCAAAGGAAATCAATCAACATTTGTTATTTTGAAGAATTGATGAATGAAGTAAGGAATAGGTTTGAATATGAAGTTTTCTTCACTTTATGTTAATTTTATTTGTCTTTTCATAGTTCATAATAATTTACTTATTGTTGAGTAAATATTGTTGAGTGTTATTGTTGTATAAATATTGGAAATAGAATATCTGAAATCTGAAATAGATGACTGAAAAAAACGGTTTTAGGCTAGTTTGATAGGTCATAGTATTCCAATAAACATATAGAAAATATACCACCCAGTCACTTCTGTGTATCAAGCTACAGGGTGAAAACTATTTTTCATCTTTAATTTTTTTTCTTGGAGGAACTAATCTAGATTGGAGCCGGCTCCAGCTCTTTTACAAGCTTATAATGTCATATTGAACATATGAAAAGGATAGATCTCTGCAACTGCTGCTTTTCAATTTACAGGGTGAAAAGTTATTTTCACGTTTCAATTTTTTTCTTAGTAAAATTGGCTCACACAACAATTGCGACTGATTTTTCTGTAAATTTGAAGTTTCCAGTTAAACATATCAAAATAATACATTTCTGCTACAAATACGTTTTTTTTAATGAATTTAAATGTTTGGGTATATTCGGGTATATTGCATCAAAAATTCAGAAAATCTTGGAACGCAGCCAAACATTTAAATTTGTAAATAAAAACGTAGCTATAGCAAAAATGTATTATTTTGATATGTTTGACTAGAAACCTCAAATTTACAGAAAAACCAGTCGCAATTGTTGTGTGAGCCGATTTCATTATGAAAAAAATTGAAACGTGAAAATGACTTTTCACCCTGTAAATTGAAAATCCGCAGATGCAGAAATGTGTGCTTTTTATATGGTCAGTATGACATTATAAGCTTGCAAAAGAACTGGAACCGGCTTCAATCTAGATCAGTTCTACCAGGAAAAAAAATTGAAGATGAGAAATAGTTTTCACCCTGTAACTTGATACGCAGCAGTTGTTGGGTGATATGTCTTTTATATGTTTATTGGAAGACTATGGCCTATCAAACTAGCCTAAAACCGTTATTTTCGGTCATCAGTTTTTCAAGAAAAAAATAAAGTAGAGAAAAATAATTAACTTCCACCCTGTATACTGATTTGTAGCAGTCCCAGAGTTGAGGACTTTTGATATGTTGCAGAAGGGACTGTAAGCTTGCATTGGTGAAGAAATCGTTTTTGTTTGAATTAATTCCAGCAAAGCACCTATTTTTTTCTATTTCCAATATACTAATGCAATGAAGTTAGTGTTCCCATTGAAATATGTACTTCCATTTCACGGTTTTTTCAATAAAATGGTTGAAATACGCAATAATAATGTATTTTGTATTTGGAATACTATAGGTTGTATTTTGTATTTTGGAATTTCTTGGTTTCCCAAAATACGTATTTTGTATTTCAAAGACATTTCAAGAAGTAGTTTGTATTTTGTATTTCGACCATCTTGGATCGTGTATTTAGTAATTTGTATTTAAATACATTTTTCGAAGTATTTTGCCCAGTCCTGCCAAGCCGATAAACGCACGCGAACCTTAAGCATAGAAGATATCTTCGTCTTCGTTGCGAGAAGAAGCAAGTGGTGTTATCGAAAGCAACCCTCCACATCTATGAATGTGCCTATCGCGATTTCTTTTGCTTCCAGTGTTTTCTCTCTTTCTAGTTAGAGCATACACTGGATTTTCCAGGCTAATATGCAAATTGTTGCATATGGAGTGGGTTCCTTTCCAGGATGCCAATTCTCAGGTAGTTATCTGCAGTTTTTTCCCATGGTTTTAAGGAGAAACGATGTGAGGCTAATAGGGCGGTAGGATTTAGCCTGTTCCGAAGGCTGTCGCCTTACCTTAGGTATAAAAATGACCTTTGCCTCTTACCACTATCTCTGGGAGTGTAGGCCAGTACATAGCAAGCCTTGAAGATTTCTTGCAGTTGCGGGGCTAGGTATTCGATGCCCTTGTGCAATAGAGCAGGAAAAATGCCATCTTTATCTGGCGATTTATATGGTATAAAGCTTCTAACAGCCCATTTAATTATCTTGGAACTAAAAATTTTGTTTGCAATTCGCCTACTTTCAGAGGTGGGCTTATGCTCGAAGGCTCCACTGTTTGGCCCATTTTCGGCAGATTCACTTGACCCAGGGAAATGAGTCTGTAAGAGAACTCTTAGGCTCCCCTTAAGGTCCTGTGTCAGGACCTGTTAAGGTCCTACCATCAGCCTTTCTTATCAAACCTTATTCCATTTGAGTGATCTTTTGCTAGGACTTTTTGAAGTCGCGCTGCAGGGGCTGTTTCAGTAATCCCTTCGCAAAAGTTTCTTCTCCGTTTTCCTTTTTGGACCGTTTCAGTTTTTGCTTATATTCAGTCAGAGCCTTGCGATAGGCATCCCAGTCCTTTGTTCGCTTGGCTCTATTGAAAGCTTTCCTGGCTAGGGTCTTTTAGAGTGCTTAGATTCTTGTTCCACCACGGGACATCCCTTCAGGCTTTTCTCCTTTTTAGTGAACAACTAGTTTCATAAGTATTTTTTATGGTTTGGGTGAGCAGGGTCGTTGGTTGCTGTTTCCAGTTCGTCCCTCGTGGTGATTTTGAGACGCGCACCTTCGAATTAGTCTTTGAGCATCTCGATGTAGAGATCCCAGTCCCACTTCTTTGGCTTTCTGCAATCTTTCACGTTGTCTACGCTGCCCTTTATGTCGAACACAATCGTTTTATGGTCCGACATGGAGCACCTTCTGTCTGTTACATTTTATGGCTATTACTTACTGTTACAAATATCTAAAACACTAGGTAGCTAACACTAGTTTTATCGTTATAAAACACGTACTGTTTTCGTTATCGTACTGATTTCATTAAACCGGGTAGTGGATACAAAGAACGGAAGCTCTAACCTTCCGCTTTGTGGGCCAAGTCACTCAATGGGATGTAGAGCCAAATTATTATTATTCCATTGGTAAAACAGCATGTTGACCTGCGATACTAACGATAAAGTATAAACTGTTTGACCGCAAATGCACTTTTGATTTCCAGTATTATTAAGTAAACTGTACGACGACAGTAAGGACCACTTGTACCTCGATCAGATCTTCTCAAGGCACGGTCTCATCGGCGAAGGTTCATTTGGCGAAGTCTACAAGGTGAAGTCCCGCGAGGACGACAAGATCTACGCCCTGAAGCAGTTCAAAACGGTCAACCACAAGCAGTATGGCTACGCTGAGGTGCGCAATTTGGAGAAAGTGGGGGCCCATCCGAATTGCGTACAGTTTTTGATGGCATGGGAAGAGGACAAGATCGTGTACATCCAAATGGAGTTCTGCAATATGAGTTTGGCCAAATACTCAACCTTGATGGTGCACAATTTTCCCGAATCGCAACTGTGGGAGATCTTGTACGATGTTTTGCAGGCGCTCAATCATTTGCACAGAAAAAATCTCATTCACTTGGATGTTAAACCCGACAACATCATGATGAGCAAGGGGGTGAACAAGTTGGCTGACTTCGGCTTACTTGTAGACCTGAACAAGGTGAGTCCGTGTCCGAGTTGTTGTTATACAGTCGAATGATGAGTGATGTGTAGTTGCAGCACGACGGCCGTAAAATCTCGAGCATATCAGATGGCGACGCAAAATATCTCGCATCCGAAGTTCTTGACGGAATTTACACGTATGCCTGCGACATTTTTGGTCTGGGAATAAGTCTGGTGGAGCTCGCTTCTGACATTGAGCTGCCTGGAAACGGCCAGCTCTGGCATCACATCCGTGACCAGTATCTACCTTCGTCGTTTTACGGAAGTCAGTCACAACAACAATAAACAATTACTAATTTTAATTGCTCCCGTTTTGTTATCTAGATGTGACAGCTGAATTTGCAGTGACCGTTGAAAGACTCATGACACCTGACTACCACAAGCGTCCGCCGGCAGCTAACGTTTTGAAATACTCGGCCCTGAAGAGAGTTGCGCGAAAAGATCGGAAGTGGCCGCGGCAGAACTATTGTGTAAGCGATGCTTTCGAGTGTCCCACAAAACGTCTTGTTAAAAATAAAACACGTTACAGGCCACCGTTGACACCGACCACATCCTATTGCCTGGATGTCCAAGTTTCAACAACGACATGTTCGAAAACAACAACATAGTTGAAACTCCGAAACGTCCCCTCTATGAACTCTGCAATGGGCTGTAAGTGTTGCTTACGACCCGAAAGTACAGCTAAAGCAAGCGTTTTTGGTATTTTATACATACCACTTGAAGACATGAATGAACAATTATGTAGAAAATGGGCCGTGTTCATACCTCGCTTTTAAGCTAAAAGCGCTATTAGAGCGATGCGCATTTAGGGGCATTTCTCATATTTGACCCTGGGTTCCACAAAAAAGATAATTCGAGATCAGTTGATTCGCGATTTTTGTTTGTCAATTTGTAGCTTACTGATCAATGGAAATGCTAGTTTATCTGTCAATAATGGGCGCTTTCCATTTAAAACATTTGTGTCGGTTTGTGTCAGTTTGTGTTAGCTTGTGTCGATGAGACAAAGGAACACAGATCAAATGGAACGCATTTGTGTCGACACAAGTCGACTTGTGTTGGTAAATAGAAAACGCCCAATGTAAAGATGATGGGTCCAGTACAGATTTCAGGCATATTTTGTTGTAAATCGCCTAGCATTTAGTAGAAAAAAGTTCAGTTAATCTGCAATCAGCCTTGATCGCTGATCGTCTTTTTTGTGGAACTGATGGTCAGTGTTCAAAAATACAAATTAACTCGCAAATTAATTGCAATTAAGTACATACAATCGCTCCCAATTGCAATCATGTATTTTTGAACACTGAAATATGAGAAATGCCCCTAAATGCGCATCGCTCTAATAGCGCTTTTAGCTTAAAAGCGAGGTATGAATACGGTCCAATGATTATAGTGGTGGCGGGTAAAAGTGCAAAAAAACAACTCAGTTAGAATAAAATGAAAAAAAAGGAAAAAAGGACAGGTGTAGGATAGTTCCTGTGACGTGTTATTTGAGTGATTGGTTTCCTTGAAAAAAAAAACGGCAAATGAAACAATTTTTTTTTTCAAAAAACAAGAAGCACGTCGCAAGAACTATCCTACATCGATCGTTTTTTTCTCTGTACCTTTTTTTTTGAGAAACAAATGTTTTTGCGGTTTTACCAGTCACCTCAAGGGTCATCGGCTTTCCAATATTTTCGAGTTGAGTGCGTGCGTATACCATTGAATATAAACTAAAACTAGGCGAAAAACTGTTTTTGGCTTTGACTGTACTGGGTGGGGTGGATTGAAAGAATGTAAGCTCTATAATGATATTTTTGTAATCTGTCAGTAATAGGTCCCATGGTACTCCTTACGTGAGGGACATGCGGATGGACATCGACCCACCCAAGCATTCTGAAGACCTCTGCAAGGACTTACAGGAGGGCAAAGGGCCAGATGGAGAAGCCAAGCGGAGCCTCACCAGAGTAAAGCTGGCTTTCTGAAGCCGAAAATGATACAAGTATCAACAGTCATGATCTCTATTAGTTGTGATTCATGTGTGCGTACACGTTTCGCACATGTTTAGTACTTAAGTTTTTGTTAGTCAAGACTGGAAAATGGCAGCTCGTTAAGAATTTTTGAACAGTGTTCCCAATTTTTTTTCTTTTCTATTATCAGTTTGTAGTATCCTTTTTATGAATGTTTCTATTTGGCGCACATTTTAGCCTGCCTCTGACTTTTTTATGGTTCTCGATGATTTTTCTGCTTGTTCTTCTTGATACAGTTAAGAATATCGATTTTTTTTACAATTTATGTACTGTATCATGTTACTATAGGCTTTGGTTTTTCATCTCTGAAGAGAACTATTAATACAAACTCGCAATAATTGATGTGATTTAAAGTAAACTTTTGTGATGTAAGGCTTGATTGGTTTCATATTGTTGGCCACATGATCACTTACTTATTATTATTAATATTATTATTATTATTTGTTACTACCTTCGAGTCTTTCTTGGTATTTATTTCCAATGATTATTGAATAATGTTAAGATTCCTGCAATGTTAGTAACTTATTCAACACCAATATTGTAAATCGTTCATGCTTCCTAAATTTTCGTGAATTACAGACAACGTTGGTGTTTACTATTCCCATTTTTTCTTCTATTAATATTTTTTCTATTATTTTTTTTTGTGATTGTATTTTATTAATATGTTTCAGAATTGTTACCTAAGTTGAGAGTTTATAACGTAATTTAAGTGATTAAAAGTTGGCTTCCGTTAACATTCTCACTAAAAGTATTTTGTTTGTAGATCAATAAAAAATTTGTAGAAAACTAGATTTTTTTATTAATAATTTTTAGTACTCAACGTTTCCATATTTACAACAAACTAAATGCTAATTGAAGTGAATTTTGCACTAAGTACAGTGTGAAATGTTTCTTGCTATGATTTATGCTCCCATGCCGCCCTTGGAGGTCTGAAAAAAATTATTAAGAAACAGCTATGGTGTTTATTTAGTCTGGTAGGTCTTACGAGATATATTCCAACGATTAGACCAAATAGGCCTATGGCACTTCCAAAAATTTCTATGATCAAAATTTTTACGAACAGTGCAGAATTAGCTGCATCAGCTATGGCCGCACCTGAACCCACAACACCAACACACAATCCGCAAAATAAGTTCACCAGGCCCACTGCCAAGCCAGAGCCAAAAACTATGTGCGAACCCATTTGATTTTTGACAAACAAATCCTGATCTGTTTGAGCTTTGATCATGTCGTATTCCTATAAAAAAGATTTTGAAATTACATTTACTCCTATTGTCTTTCAACAGTTTCAACTCACTTGGAATGAACTTGACAATACTATAGCCGTGATCAATCCGTAAATGGCGACAGCTTCACAAAAAATGATTGAAATCAAATTTTTGGTTTTGATTCTGGGTGCTTTGACACCCGCTCCTACTATGCTAACGCCAGTTGTATGAATTCCACTATAAGAAGAAAGTTAATGCACTAAACAACAATAAAACTTACGCTTTCATACCCTGCTGCTCCAACTACTGAAAGAGATACAGCCATCCCTATCCCAGTAGACGCCCACATATAAGGGGATACATTGTTCAAAAACCTTGATGAAAAAGAAAAAAAATTGTGATTGATCAAATTTCTTCTTATGTAAGCACTTACCAAGCAAGACTTATTTGTTCCCCTTTTCCAGTAAGGATATAATACAATACTAAAAAAATTATTACGGATCACATGACTGGAATTCACGCCTTCAAAACTTGAAACTTACCCAATATCGTTAAAACGGTTGTGGTTAAAACACTAGCGGTGTACATTAAAGAGTACCTCATGGTGGTTTTCTATTTTTCTTGGGTTTTACGAAGAAAATTAACAAGCCAAAACAGGTTTCCTAAAATAAAGCAACCATATCTCTCTCAAATGAGACCCTGCCTAAAACTAACAATCACCTGCAATGATAAGGAAGATAAGCCCTGGTTGTTATCTTTATGATTGTTGCGCAGAGATAAATAAATTCGTACCTACATAAGAAGAGAATTATATTGTTTTCTCCAAAAATACAGTTCGTTTAAGTATTGTCCACAAATGGAAGGCACAAACCTACACATTATCACATTAGAAAAAAAGTGCACTGCACCAAATAAATATTGCAAGGACGTTCAATTAATACTATTTTTACAATACAATATTATGATATAAAACAAAACAAAGTGTAAGTGTGTATTAATATGGGCGAAGCCCAATTTAGATATTTAAAAAGTACATCACTCGAATTTTGTCCAAAAAAAACCCGGATCAGCTAGTTGTAGCGAAGCTGATCGTGCTTGCCATCGTTTTTACGGTTTTTCGTTTAGCATGTTTAAAAAAGACAATAGGTTTCTTTGATCAAGAGGTTACAAACTAGTCAGAGCCAATAGGAATCGAGAAAATCAGTTTGAAACTGATTTGGGCGCTTCTCATTGGCTTTGACTAGTTTTTGTAACCTCTTGATGGAACAAACCTATTGTCTTTTTATTGTGAAGAATAACAATCTTGAAGACCTATGACCGTTTCGTTACTTGATTGATGAAACCAAAATTTTCAGAATATTCAATTGCAAAAAAAAACACTGGCATTATTGAAAAGTACTTCAGCAATAATTACTATAAGCCAAAAATACTGGTACAGAACATAACTTTTTTTTTTTGAGTCATTATTTTTGCAAGAAATTTTCCAACTTCCAAAACTGCCAATAGTTTGCTTTTTCAATGCAAACTCACTTTTGCTCGCTGGAATTTGACTAATATGTATACAGCAGTTTGTACCTGAACACAAAGGCTGCTGTACTTTGAGTGTTTCGTTGTCCTGTTTTAGCTTACTCGAGAGTACTCTAGAACAGCTTCGGTGGTGAAGCACTCTGGAGCAACTCCAAGCAGAACAAAACAAAAACACATTATTCAATTAGCAAGCACGTGGAAAAATTCCATACAGGTATGTATTATCTATGTATCTACTATGGTAAGTTAAACAGCGCCGGAGTATAACAATATTTTACAATCTGTTCCCTAGATCTACTACACTGTTTCATTGACATAATTTAAAAATAGTATCCAGTGGGACAGTTTGAGCAGTCACTTCAACAACTAGTTCTGTATGACACCTCACAGTCTGATACAGTTTATCGAGCTAAATTGCATTCAACTACTACTAACTGCTGTCAATGCGATTTAGTGTAAGAAATTGTCAAACGTCAAGAAGGCCATAGAGACTATTTAAAATATATTAATATAATTTAAATGACTTCCTTACGTTACTCCGGCCGACTGACAACAATTCGATTATTCACAGTATGCCATTTTAAATATATCTAGGAGCTTCCCGAGCTCTGACCATGCGACTTTTCAAACTGTCACCCTGTAATATTTTATAATAATTGAATAAATACTACATTTATTATTTTCCAAGTAATGACCTGTCATACTGCACACATAAATAATAATAATATTCATCACTGGACTGATGCGACAATCGCCTCAAGGTGCGGTTACGCTATAGATACAAAGTTTGTGCGTTAAACTTGTAAAAAAAATCGCAAACAATAAATTAAATCATCACACAGTTTTGGTCCTAATGAGCTCAAGAATAATTGCACTAAATTCTACCAAATCCTGTTCAAATTAATCAAGACAGAATTTTGTGGAGATGGAAAAAAGACCTCATATAGGAACATTGCACAAAATTCACATAAGAAAATGACATTGCAAAATTACACTAATAATAATGACATTATTTACTCAAAAACTCTTCCATCTGTTCTGATTTTATCGTGGTCTGGAGGTGTCTGCTGCTGGCCGGCATGCTCATAATGTATGGAATCACCAAATCGATCTCGACAAGTCCTATTAAATCTGAAAAGAAGAGTTCTTCTATGATATTTGGCTCTAGGCTTCTCAATGGAGCGAGACGCATCAGGAGTCTGAAAGAAGAAAAAAACATTAAAAACATAGTTTCGAGTTTGGGAATGTGACGATACAGGGATTACTTGCTTCTTTGAGAAAAAAAAAAAATTTACCTAGCATATCGATTCGAATCGTCAGGGTAGCTGTTCACGACGCATTCGCGCAAGACTTGGAAGGCTTTATCTTGTTGTTTCTCAAGGTTTCTTTTCAGGCTGGCGTCGGTCAGCTCGGGTGAGAATAAACTGATGAATTTCAGGTAAGCATATTCATGATCGCTGACGTTCAGTTTGTTCATGGTGTTAACGTACTGACGTATTGCCATTATGTGATCGACGATCTGCTTAATTTTGCTGCCACCCTGTTTGTCTTGGGATATCAGAGTTTGCACGTGATTGATCAACGCCGACAGGATTGTGCCCCACGATAGATTCTGCGAGCACTGAGCCAGGCCCAGGATGAACAGATCCGCCCAGCATGCGCGCAGCAACGTTATCTGCACGTCGTGACTGAAACACTGGAAAGCGGGAATGTTGCGGGCCCAATGGACCGTCTGGAACAGCAGGCGGGAGCCGCTCTCGCAAATGTAGTGGACGTTCAAATACGGCGGAACGGCATTCGGCGTTGGCAGGTTGAATTTGACCTGCTGCTCTTGGAACACGGGGCCTTCATATTCGTAGCTGTCGTCAGAAGCAGGGCCGGGAATACCGACGTTCGGCATTTCGGCGCCGTTCACTTGAAGCTGGGCTATAACTTCGATTGCTTTCGAAAGTAACTGTTTCTCCTTGGCCACGACCAAAGCGTCGTTTAGGTCGCCGATTCCGGTGTTTGTGCTGTCCATGGAGACGTCATCTTCGGCACTACCTTGGCTGGGAGACAAACGGTAAGGAAGCTCAGACGAACTGCTGTTGGCTGAAATGTTCGAAAATTTGTCACAGTTTTTGGGTGAACTTGAAAACAAGGTACAATGACACGGAGATGAAAATGTGACGAACCTTTTAAAAGGCCAAGTCAAAACACCCCCCGACCCCGTCAATGTTGGATTCATTCGATGAGGCGCATGTCGGCTCTCGTTGCACTGTTTGGGTGCACTCCAAGCGCGAACGTCACTTCTGACGTGAGAAAGAAATCATTTTGATAAACAGGGCGGTCTAGGTTTTAGTATGAAAACTTTTACCAATCGATAAAGCGTCATAACAGAGATACAGACTGTCAACGTTCAATTTCAAAATGGTTTTTTGACTGAACTTCTACCCCCCTCCCCCGCGCTTGGCCGATTTTTGCGTAGATGTCAAGTAGACACCTACAAATTGTCAGTTATGAATTTTATCAAAACAGTCCAGTGGCGAAGGTAATGGAAGAGCTCACCCTTTTAGCCCCCATATTTTCTACGCCACTGGATTAAAAAAAATCCGATTTTTTTCTACGTTCAGTTCTAAAGAATAAGAAACTGGCATACTGCAGTATGATAGGAAAAGCTTCTTCCGGGATATGAGTTTGAATGTAAAAAAAACTCAGAAACGTCCATTTCAAAGAAGTGAAAATTAAACTTCAAGGACGGCGTCACCCTGTGAGACAGACCCATACATAAAGTGGTGGAGTGAGAAAGACAGAAACGTACACTTTGGGCTCGTTAGGTGGGTTTATTCGTGTACCAAGGAATGTAAAAAAAATACAGACTTTTGCAATGTGGCTGGCTAACGAGTCATACAGTTATTTTTAAGGTATTTCAAAAAGTCTATTTTTATTTCTAAAATCTTGAGAAATTCAAAATCTTACACATATCATTCTCCTACTCCTGATGATATTTTAGAAATCTATGTCTGTTTTCATTACGTTCTATTCATTACTTTTGGTGAGAAGGAGTACAAAGTTTTCGCTGCTTCGTAGGTTAGGAAACTACAACCTTAAAGCACATGGGATGTATCTGCAAAAACAATATTTCTGTAATTTAGAACATTTGAAAACCGTGTTTCATAGAAGAGCTCACGAAAATGTTCAAATCAAAATTTTCCGTCGATTGAATTCGATGTTTTTGAACCAATAATTTTGCTAGAGTTTGGGTCAATTTTACAAGAAATTTCTTCCATCAACTTCCACAAAAGTTTATTTTAAAGGTAATATCATGTAATATTCGCCAGTCTTTGCCATCTTCAGACTAGAGCTGTGTTTGAAGGTAAAGCTGATGTGGGGTTGTCACTTGTCAGAAAATCTGATTTCCACCACATCAACTTCAACTTCAAACACGGTTCTAGTCTGAAGATCCCAAAAAAACTGACGAAATATATCACCTTTAAAATAAACTTTTGTAGAGCCTAATGGAGGAAATTTCTCGTATAATTGCTTTTCCTCTAAACTCAAATATCTAGGAGTCGGGTTTTGCTAACATACTTTTAGTATGCCAATTTCCTCCTTGGAATTGAAAGTGGAATTCAAAAATCGAATTAGTTTTTAAAAATACTCAGTGGCGTAGAAAATATGGGGGTAAAAGAGTCACCTCCACCAACATTTACGTCACTGGACTGTTTTGACGAAAATTCATCACCTGCAATTTATATGTATGAAGGTGCGTTCAGTCAGCTTATTTAGTCGCAAGTTTTAATTTTAGCCGTAAGCGCTGCATCGCTTATTGGCTGTTTTGAGGGGGCTGGTTCATAAGAGCCAATGGGCGTCGCTGCGCTTCCGACTAAAACTAAAACTTGCGGCTAAAGGTGCGTTCAGTCAGCTTATTTAGCCGCAAGTTTTAATTTTAGTCGGAAGCGCAGCGACGCCCATTGGCTCTTATGAACCAGCCTCCTCGGAACAGCCAATAAGCGATGCAGCGCTTACGGCTAAAACTAAAATTGCGGCTAAATAAGCTGACTGAACGCACCTTACATAAGCTGACTGAACGCACCTTGAATCTGACAATAATTATCTGTGCAAAATTTGGGCAAGTCGAACGCAACGATGAGGAAAAGCAAATTTTGAAATTAAATTTCGACGGCCTGTAACTTCGTTAGTATGCGTTTTAATACATTCGCTTGGCCAATCACATTCGGAATATGTCTCAGAAGCTTATTTCCTGCGATAAATAATTATGCATGTGACTTTTTGACATTCAATTTATCGTCTTCCAAGATGAAGACAGAAACAAGTGGAATTTTGTAAATAATAAAGAAGCAGGCCTGGGGTTCTATGGATCTGGAAGCATCTCACATGGAAACCTAACAGGCGGAAGTCGTCGTCGGCCGCCACCTGCTCGTAGGTATCTTTTCCTTAAGGCTCTATTCTCAGCAGGACAAATTTATCTTCAAGATTTCTCCCTCAAAAATTAAGATAAAAACTCAATTTTCTTTATACGGTGTACTGAGTGTATTAGAAAACTTAATACAGAGCGTTTTTTTTTATGCGAAAAAAATTAATTTTTTTTTGTTGACAACTTTTTCAAAAAACGGCTCTGTACTCAATTTTCTACGTCTCTCAAAATTATAAAACAGTTGATAATTTTTTTGTTTGGCAAAAAATGTCCCAGCAATCCTTTAGAAACTTTTCCAGTGTATTAGGGCTATTCGGCATCTAAAAAAATGTGGGGTAATCCTAACGGAAACAAGGTGGACAAACATTTAATGAAATCCCATCAAAAATTTTACATCTCTTCATCGTCATTTTTGAGAGAGAAATATTGATACCCTGCGTATACAGCCTTAAGGACGGACTTGAATTGGTTGGTTGATTGTGGAAGCGTTGCGAAATCAATCCCTGTGGGTTTATTCCTTGACAGAATTTTACCACTTAGGTCTCTTTACTACAAAAATGTACTTTGGTTTGAGCCCATTGGCATTCCCAAAATCCAAAAATGATTTTAAGGACGTTCGTTATAGCTATTTTTCGCATGTTCGTTTGACTTTCGCTTCGTACGAATCATGTGCTACTTTGGTTGTGTTCAATTGAAATTATTAGCACGGCATTGGCACGGAACCAGCTCTTATCGGCAGGGAGCAGGTGCCTCAAAACTTACGTCATAAGGTACATGATTTTAAGGACGGTGTTGAATAGGGTGATTGCATGTAGAGGGCGTTTATGGCAAAATGTCAATGGTGTCAGTATCATCTGTCAAGTTTCATCCATGTCGGAGTTAACGTCAACCGGACTAACCTGCTAACCTCACTAAATACTATAATTTTTACGTGTTTTGTTCACATACTGCTTTATTCGGCGTTTACAAGATCGAGATTGTGATTTCTAATCATTTCTAACAATGCCTTACACCTGGGTCGCTATTTTTGAATCGTGTGAGAAAAGTCCCTGGGAGTTTTATATAATCCGTACTACACTTCTGTGGAGAAAGTTGCCTGAAAACCACGCTTTTAGGCAACATTTGCTACATCAGTGTACTGAGGAATGTATTTTACTCCCAGGGACTTTTCTCACACGATTCAAGAATAGCGACCCTGTTATGTGCCCCAATGCAATTCGCTAACAAACATCAAAACATAACTGTCGATCCTTGCGCTGCCTGCCGGTGATCATATGAACGCATTTCATGCAATCACCCTATTGGTAAAATGAGCGGTGCGAAATCCATCCGGGTGGGTTTATTCCTTGACGGATTCTTACCATTTTGGTCTCTTTGAAAGCTACAAGGATGTACTTTGGTTTGAGCCCATTGGCATTTCCAAAATCCAAAAATAATTTTTTCAAATGTCAAAATTTATTATTTTTTTAATTTCGGAAATGCCAATGGGCTCAAATTGAAGTACATCTTTATAGCTTTCGAAAGAGACCAAAATGGTAAGAATCCGTCAAGGAATAAACCCACACGGATTGATTTCGCAACGCTTATTTCACCAATATGACTCCGTCCTTAACCCGATAAGTCTAATGTGCGTTGATAAGCTTGTTAAAAATTGCTTTGTCTTACATGTCAGACCGGGGGTTTTAGGCTGGTATAGGCTTGTCAATTTTCAGAAAATGTCAAAAATTCACGTCATAAGGTACATGAATGAAACCAACGGGCTTTTGTGTGGGAACATCCCCTTGATCAAAAATCGAGTCATAATACAAAATTTTTGGGGGGTCTCGGTCCATAAGACAAGCTTGAAATTTTCCTCCTCCTGGAGACTTCTCCTTTGACACTCTTCTGAAATTGAAATTCTCCTGACAATTTCGGGAATGAGAAACGATTCTTACATGATTTTTTACGCAGGTTTCGAATCTGTCCACGAACATTTTTAATGGTACATCGCTTACAGGGTGCAACATCTAAAAAATTTCTCAAATCGTACACCCTGTATTTTAACATGGAAATCGATTCCGTCTTTTATCCTGATTACAAATAAATATCACACTTAGTGGGTTAGTCACCCAAGCGCCTGTGAAAAAATTGATGAATTTTTGTCTTTTTTTTGAAAATTTTAAACTTGTCTTATGGACCGAAAGCCCCCAAAAATTTTGTCTTACGACCAGATTTTCAATTAAGGGGATGTTCCCACACAAAATCCGGTTAGTTTCATTCATGTACCTTATGACGTAAATTTTTTGTCATTTTTTTGAAAATTGACAAGCTCATACCAGCCTAAAGCCCCCGGTCTGGCATGTAAGACAAAGCAATTTTTAACAACCTTATCAACGCACATTAGACCTACAGGGTTAAAATCATGTACCTTATGACGTAAGTATTGAGGCACCAGCTCCCTGTCCATTAATTTTGAAACCATCTAGACAGGGAAATATTTGTTATAATATGGATGAAATAATGATGATTAAAGGAGCGGTGGTGGCCGAGTGGTATAGGTGATGGCAAGCCAAGCCCCTCGCGCTGCGCTGTGTGGGTTCGAATCCCGCTTCATCCATGGATATTTTGTGCTGTCCCCGAGGTTGCATGGTAGAGCAGCTAATAGCTGAATGTCGCCTCGTAAAATTAGTCAATTTAAAAAAAAAACTAGAAATTGTTGCGGTACAGGGTGTTACCGTGAAACGGATACCTCCCTATAAAGAAACTTCCCCTTCATGGTAATTCAAAAAAGAAAAAACCTTCTTAAACTATTTTTTTTTCGTTGTTTCTGAATACATCAAGTAAAATTCTCCACTTCGTGTCATATACAGGGTGTCGAAATTTCATTTGGAATTTTTTTTTCGAAGCACCCTGTATTCCATCACCACAATCGATGCACATTGTTATCTTGATTACAAAGACGCATGACACTTCTAAAAATTGTTCTGAAAAAAGATTGAAACATGTATTTACAATGGCGTCTCAAAAAATATATTTCATTTGAGAATGATGGATTCATTTCAGAATTCAAATATGCCCAGAATATTTCGTTCTACTTTTACCATGCCATGGGAAGACGGAAAATTACTAATAAAATATCCGGGACATATCTGATTTCTGGAGGATCTTGTCGTGTACCTATACATACTTTAACAATGCCGAAATCACACAAATAAAAATCCGAAATGTCAAAAAAGTGTAGTTACGGTATACCTGAGCCTGAGCACGTTTCAAGGTTGGTCGTTACCTGACTTCGGTAAGCACGCATGCAAGCACGCTCGAAGTATTGCTTCGCAGCCGAGTGACGATTATGGGATTGGTTCGTGGACTTGAAACGTTCTCAAGTCGGAGATCGCGCGGAGTCTCGACTATGAATACGGGCATTAAGGGAGGTGATGAGCTCTCTCGAGTATCGCTTGGCTAAAGGTGCGTTCAGTCAGCTTATTTAAGGTGCGTTCAGTCAGCTTATTTAGCCGCAAGTTTTAATTTTAGTCGCAAGCGCAGCGACGCCCATTGGCTCTGACGAACCAGCCTCCTCAGAACAGCCAATAAGGGATGCAGCGCTTACGACTAAAATTAAAAGTTGCGGCTAAATAAGCTGACTGAACGCACCTTTAACCGCAAGTTTTAATTTTAGTCGTAAGCGCTGCATCGCTCATTGACTGTTCTGAGGAGGCTTGTTCATAAGAGCCAATGGGCGTCTCTGCGCTTGCGACTAAAATTAAAACTTGCGGCTAAATAAGCTGACTGAACGCACCTTTATACTGACGTCTATAGAACAGATTTTTGCGATGAGGGACCCTTGGAAAGTGAGGGATACTCTAGGTGCGACTATAAATACCGGCATAAATGATTTGATTTGCATTTATTTGATATTATATCATCGATGTCAATTTACATGTTTGAATTTCTTTTTGACTCGGAAATTGAGACTAACTAGGTAGACCATTTTCATCTCGAAAATCCCTAAAGCCATTATTTTTTTCTTGCCTCAGTTCAATTGCGCCAAACAATTTTATTAGCCAGAATCATAGCATTTTTCATGTAGTTTGCTGATGTAAAAAAAGCATTTGGAAAAAAATGCATACAGGGTGGCCTTTTTGATGAAAACTTGGGAGGCAAAAATTCAAGACCGACCCTGCAGTCTTTGCAGTTAACAAATAGATCAATGACCCGGTGTATCAAGGGTTAGAACTAGAATATACCTGTCAAATACCACTAGATTCTATAACTCCGTTCGAAAGTTATGACGAATGAAAATTTTATTAGGCGAAATATTTGAAGTCATTAATTTTTCCTTGGCACAGTTCAATGGCGCCAAAAAAATGTATCAGCCGGAGTCATAGCCTTTTTTATGTAGTTTCCGAATGTGAAACTGAATTTTGAAAAATATACATAGGTACAGGGTGAAATTTTTGACAGAAACTTGAAAAAAAAAGTCCGGCCCTGGAATTTCCAAATTGATCGATAGTAAAATGTATCAAGTGTCGGTGGTAGAACGTACCTGCCAAATTTTGTTTTATTCTACAGGGTGTTTCAGTGACCTTGCATAAAATTTCGAGAGGTAATTCCTCTCAAAAAAAAATAAGTCGAAAAGTAAGAGTAACATTTTTTCCTAAATTGCTTCCTAAGGGAGTTACAGCCCCTCAAAGGTACGAAGTGAAACAGAGTTTTTAATTATTTGCTCAAGAACCGTCAAGGTGAAGAACTTCAAATTTGGTGTAGAATGGTTACTCAACATTGAAAATGTTCACGCTAAATTTCAAACAAATCTGGCCAGTGGCGGCGGAGTTAGAGGGGGTTGGGGTAGGTTGAACTGTCAGAAAAAAATGTCTGAAATCCGTTCGTATTTTTGTTTGCATATTTGGATAGACTTGTTCAAGACTAAACTCTTATGCCCCTTGCATTTTTTTCGTAGGATGCACCGTTCACGAGTTAAAGTGAAAAAACCAATAACGTGCGGCATGACATGCGGTTTTTAATTTTTTTTTGTCAGAAAATTATAAGTAGGTACCTATCTAATGTGTAAATGAAAGTAAGAGACTGTTTTATTGTGCAAACGAAAATACGACCGGAACGTAGACTTTTTTCTAGCAATTCAATCTAACCCCTTATTTCGACCCCACTGGTCAGATTTGTTTGGTTTTTGTTTCATCTTTTTTTGGCACAGGGAGATTTCTTCACAGTGCAAATAAAACACGTGTGACATTTAGAACAAAAATTCAACCGTCATCAGTGAGTTGGGGATTGGGGTCGGTTAACCACCAGAAAAAAATTATTCGACACGTTCCTGGTTTTTCCACTTTTACTCATGAACGGTGCATCCTACAGAAAAAATGCAAGGGCATAAAAGTTTAGTCTTGAACAAGTCTATCCAAATGTGCAAACAAAAATACAAACGGATTGCAGGCATTTTTTTCTGACAGTTCAACCTACCCCAACCCCCTCTAACTTCGCCGCCACTGGCCAGATTTGTTTAAAATTTTGTATGTACATTGGCAATGTTAAAGAACCTTCCTACACCAAATTTGAAGTTGTTCCTTTCGACGGTTCTTGAGCAAATAATTAAAAACTCTGTTTCACTTCGTACCTTTGAGGGGCTGTAACTCCCTTAGGAAGCAATTTAGGAAAAAATGTTACTCGTACTTTTCGACTAATTTTTTTGAGAGGAATCACCTCCGGAAATTTTTATGCAAGGTCACGGAAACACCCTGTATAAATTCGTCCCAAAGATATGACCGATAAAAAAAAAACTACAAAATACATGAATCACCTGTAATTTCGAAAAGAAGAGTGTTAGAAAAATTTCGAAGCTAGATTCTGATTTGCCGATTCGCCTTGAAAAACGCTAACAGTCCTTACAATATGTCGATTTCCTTTTATTTCTGCTGGTTATTTATCATTTCCATGTCTCAAATTCCTGAACTACTGGATTCTGGACAACACCCCTTAAATACGATTTAAGTGAAGTCGGTAAGGTAAAGGTGCGTTCAGTCAGCTTATTTAGCCGCAACTTTTAATTTTAGTCGCAAGCGCAGAGCCGCCCATTGGCTCTTATGAACCAGCCTCCTCAGAACAGCCAGTGAGCGATGCAGCGCTTACGACTAAAATTAAAACTTGCGGCTAAATAAGCTGACTGAACGCACCTTAACGCGATTTTTTTCAATGATACAGGGTGAAACGTCTATGTCACTCGATATTTTTGTATTTTTTTCAATTTTTTTGCCCTGCATCAACTACTAGGGTATTAGCAGGTTTTTCTGTAGGGTTTTTCAGTAACGATAACAGTATTGACGATAACAACGAAGACATTTATGGAACAATGGGGATTATTCAGTGTGGTCTTGTTTCAATGGCCTTCTCGTTTCATTCCTTTTCCTGGGCATCACCGCACGATAGTAGATGCCCCAGTACTAGGAAACGCGTGAAAAAGTCCATCTGGCCCAGTGCGGATTTGAACCCGGGACCTTCGCCTTTGAAAGTGGGGCCGAGCTCACCGTGCTACCGACTGGGTTTTTTCAGCGTTATTTGATGATTTCTGCAAAGCGTTCCTGCAACCCCTAAATTATTTTCGTATTTCGCAACCGAACGAGACGGTTTCAGTGTGCATTTGCACGTTCTCGTCAACGAGAAATACCATTTGATTGATCTCAAAGATATAAGATCCTTAGTTTCTTCAATACAGGGTGAATGTGAAACGTGACTTGGTAGCCGAGAGATATTTTAAAAATTTTAGCGCACTTCTCCAAACGGGGAGGAGCTTGTTCCCACTTTGTCCTTTTATCTGTGCGTCCGTCTATCCGTCCGTCCGTCACCACAGCATCTAGTCCTAGACGAAAGGATGCGAAAAATTTCAACTAATGGGTAGCTCATGGCCTTGGGACCCAAACCAAGAAACAGCTTGTTTTAGAGTGTTCCTATTGCATGCGGAAAATCATACCTTTGCTCGCCCACTTCCACTTATACAAAGTTATTTCATTCTTATGGGATTAATCCGCAGGGGAGATTATATGCATAATGCAATATGCATTTGCACTTCTTTGAACAATTTTTTCCATAGATTTCAAAATTGCGAACAATATTTCACAACCTATAATATACAAGGTGTCTCAATTTTTTTTCATGCTACACCCTGAATATTGAATTGCAATCGATGAACTTTTTTATTCTGAATAATATTTGTATACCACAGTGTTGAGCTATCTTCGAAAGCAAATTATCAAAAAATTCACAAAAAGCCCATGATCCTGACCTACCATTGCGAACAAAAAAAAAGTAGGACAGAGCTTGTCATGGAGTGTACCAAATTTGGCCTTGTGTCATAATGACACCAGGGCGAAATCAGTACACTCCATGTCAGTAGTCGCTGTCCTACTTTTTTTTTGTCCAGACCTAATAGTAATTTCCATTTACTGGGGCTGTACTGTATTGTCCAGAGCCTCATGAGGTTGCCTTCAGGTATGTAAGGTGTGTAAGGTGAAAAGAACAATGTTAGTGAAACCTTTTCCTGCAGGCATCGTTACATAGAAGATATCATCAAATAACTCTAAATTATCGATTGACATAGATGTTTCACCCTGTATTAATGAAAAAAAAAATCGGTTGTACCACCCCAAAACTTCCCCGACGAGTAGCAAGGAATTGATTGAAATTTTATTAGGAGACGTCCGTTCGGATGGGAAGTTGGAGAAAAAGATTGGAGAATTGAGATATTTTCTCTACCTAATAATGGATTCATTTTGAGCTCCATTTTTGAGCCCGGTCTCCGGCCAGTTACTCATTTTAAAGTGGAAAACTCTCAGAAAACTTGAAGAATTTCAAGAGAAATTGCCTGAAAATGTTCAAGAATCACTTACCCTTTGTTTAAAACAAGTTGGTATAAATCTGTTCACAAGCTAAAAACTTAGAAATTTGCAGTTTTTCATTTGGAACCAAATTATGTAGAAAGAAAAGCGAGTGAGGCAGTCAGACGCATTGGTACATGGATAAAGGTGAACGATCTGAAACTGGCACCACAGAAAGATTGAGAATATTTTGCAGGAAATTGAAAATTTTGAAAATTCGAATTTTCCGGGAAAACCTCGAATCTTTTCCCAAATCATCTTATTATGAAGATAGTATATTACGACTTCACTTTAAGCTCCATCATCTAAGTCCGGTTTCGATAACCCAGACCTGTTTTACATTTTCAATAGGTAAATTCCAGGGAAATTTGAAAGAAAATTATTGGACAATGTTTAAGAGTCAGTTACCTCTTGTTCAAACAAAAAAAAGAGGGTTTCAGTTAGAGGAGAGGGCCCTCACTAAAACTTCCACGCCACGTGTTCGCGGAAACGGAATAAAATAATAGTATATTACATACCGAGGTGGAGAGTGTCTCATTACAGCCAAGGGATTCAATATATTGCCGAGGCGTGCCGAGGTAAGATAGAATCCCGTAGGCTGTGATGACGCTTTACTCCGTGGTATGTATAGGACTTTATTCACAATGATCCAGTTTAAATGCAAATAATTGACTTTATTTAAAGTTTTTCGTGTCAAACGTTTTCATCAGGTAGGCATAGGCAACTTTTCAAACAACGCATCCATCAACACTCCGCGCTCCGCGACAGCTGTTTAGATCAGATCACCTCCCTTCAGGGGCCGAAATTGACATTATTTTCCAACCTGTAAGGAATCATTCACTTTCCAACTTTTTAAAATTTAGGAATGTATCGATTGCTAACTCATTGTGAATAAAACCTTTTTCTTCATCGTATCGCCTCTCGCTTCTACACTTGTCATGGCGCAGTGTTAATTTCAATTTTTTCTTGTAAGAACCGAAAGCGTACCTTTCTATTCCACCTTCAAAATGATTGTTTTTAATTTTTAAAAGACTAAAATAACATCAAACTCACAACTCACAAACAGTGAGCGTCAATAGTTGAAAATTTCAGTCACACAAACGATTATTGATAGTTTTTCTAATCATGTTCCGTGTTAACGGACGCTCTTTGTCTGGAAGTTTCATATCAAGCGCCTAATTGTTCGCGCATGGGCCCGGTTAACACTGAAGATACACAGTCCTATTGAATGGTGAAGTTTTGAACTTTGACATTTTTTATTATTAGACGGATGACAGATGGGCAATACCTTTCAACTGTTCTGAATACAGTTTCTTATGGGCTTTCAAACGGCATATTGGCGTGTAACATTACCGATGGTGGCGCTGCTGATGCGCTTCGCATGTAAACAAACATGTCGGATAGGGCACGGATTGTTGCCCGCGCGTTCAAAAATCTTATCAGTAGGAAGCGGTTTTTAATGTCCTCCAGACGTGAAACGTGGTTAATTAGTACCTATTGCGGTGGAACTCGAAAATGGCAGAAGCGAATTGAGTGTTATGAAGGTTTTCAATCACTGGATGGCCTCAAGCCTCAACGGATTCTCGATGTATCGTGATGGGATACTGATGGGAGAGGAAATTCTGAAGTCACAATTTCTTGTGTTGTGTGGTCGAAAGCGAACCGAATCAAGCTTCAGTTCAAACATAGACATATTTGGATTGTGTTTACAAACAAGCGCATTGTATGAATCTCCTCACAAGGCAACTGAGATCGTAATTAAAAGAAATAGTAGTAGCAGTTCCTGCGAGTTCCTGTGAAAATGGAACGTTTAAATGCACTTGCAAAGCAGGCCAGTCCGGGACATGCAAACATATCGCAGCTGTGCTTCTTCGATGCAGCCATTTAAAGTTCCTATTTTCAGAGACACTTCCCAGGCTTTTCTCGTAGTCATATTTTCCACAGTGCCAAGTTTGTTTGTCATCTTGACTACCCAACTTGCGTCTTTCGCTTTCGACGGGAAACGGTGAAAATGTAACTCTTCCTTTTTCCGGTTTCCACAGCGCGACTCGCACTCGGAAACGCAACAAATTCTCCGTCACTTTTTGTCACTATGACAAAATCACAAATCTTACCACCTCCCATTCTGATGCCACTTCCACTTTTGCTTCGTCGTCGTCGTCGTACACGTGCCACTCTTATTTAAAAATTGCAATGCTTTTGCAACCGACGACACCTAGTATATTCAAGATAATGAAACGTGCGTGGCTCACGTACTTTGTTGGAAAAAATCAACGCCGCGTCAAGTCAGATGGAATCGATTAAAGTCACCAAACACCGCAACGCTCATAAGAGCCCACACAAATCTGCGGTTGATCCGTGCACAAACGTCGTTTACACGTTGGCCGTCAGATGGCGTATTCGATCTTGAAACTCGCCAATGGGGAACTATAGGCAAAACGGATTGTAGAGGGCGACGTGTTCCATGCACCCATTTTGACACTCTTGACAGTTATCGTACATAACCTCCCTCAAAAAAATGTACGGAAAGGGGAAAAGTGCTAATGCTCAAAGAAGAGTCGAGGCGGAGAGGTGCCCCAGTGAGAGGAAAAAAAGAGCTGGTGCAAAGGTGCAGCCTGGCCTGGTACATAACATAGCAGTACCTTTTTTTTTCACCGCTATTTTTCGCTTGTCGACTTTTCGACTTTTCTCTGCTTTTTAATACACGAAGTGACGCAAACCGCTGGTTATATGCTGAGTGTTGACAAATGAAAATGAAATTAATTACACTTCCAAAGTTGAGGTTATGTACGCTCAAAATGACACTTATGATAGCTAGGGTGCATGGAACACGAGCGCCATTACTTTGGGCGTTTGCCACTATAGTTCCCCATTGCAAGTCGAGTTCCGCGAGTTCTCCGCGTGATATAAAACTTCTGTCATTTTTTGATAGTGACACTTCTGTTTGAAAGATGACAGTCAAAAACTAATGGGATGGGCTCATTCGAAGATGAAACCATGTCCGTATACCAAATTTCGAGTCGATCGGATGGACGTTGCGGCTGTTATCGTGGAAGGTTACAGACATACAGACAGAGATCATTCTAGAAATGGTCTTAATCGTCATAGGGGACCTCAAAACGGATATATCCGTCAAAATGTTGAAACATTTTTTTAGCGAGTTCACAATACTTCCCCTCCTTGTTGGGTGGTGGGCCAGGGAAGTAAAATACAAAAAGTTCTTTTTCTTCTGTGCACAATTCGTGTCTTTTTCTGCCAGACCAATCAGTGAATGAGCATTTCGAATTGCACTGTTGGTTGGAATAAAATGTAGGATATAATGGCTGCGGACAGGTAACTGTACGGAAGCGTAGAAGGGCCAAGCTGCAAATCTTTTTACGGACACAAAGTCGAGTTCCAAAGTCGACCCGGTCGAGTTTCAAACTCGACTTTCTGCGTAAAGTCGAGTTTCAAACTCGACCCGGTCGAGTTCCAAAGTCGACCCGGTCGCGTTCCAAAGTCGACCCGGTCGAGTTCCAAAGTCGACCCGGTCGAGTTTCAAACTCGACTTTCTGCGTAAAGTCAAGTTTCAAACTCGACCCGGTCGAGTTTCAAAGTCGACCCGGTCGAGTTTCAAACTCGACTTTCTGTGTAAAGTCGAGTTCCAAAGTCGACCCGGTCGAGTTTCAAACTCGACCCGGTCGAGTTCCAAAGTCGACCCGGTCATAAACTGCTCGTCATAAGTTGAGGATATCTCAAAATTTGCTCCAATTTCAAGTAAGGATATCTCTGGGGAAAAATATCCGATTTGGAAAAAGTTGTGACCCCTGAAAGAGCTTACTTTTGGCTGCAGGACGATTATGTTGACTTAAGGTGCGTTCAGTCAGCTTATTTAGTCACAAGTTTTAATTTTAGCCGTAAGCGCTGCATCGTCTATTAGCTGTTCTGAGGAGGCTGGTTCATGAGAGCCAATGGGCGTCGCTGCGCTTGCGACTAAAATTAAAACTTGCGTCTAAATTAACTGACTGAACGCACCTTTAGGTCATAACTAGGGAGCGGATTTATATGCGGTAAAAAAGCTCGGAATATGTAGTTTATATGCGCTTAAAAAGTGTCAAAATATGCGGTAAAAATGTTCAAATAAAGCAGTATATGCGAGTAAATATGTGATATAAGCTAAAAAAATATTGAAAATTTCAACATTTACATGTAAAACCAACCAACCAACTCTGACCATCGAAGTAAAAAAAAAAATTTCTCGAAAATTTTCATTTTTTTCTTAAAATGGAAAAATCGTGATTTTTTTGGCACATCTAGATAAAATGGCCAAGATACTGACAAATATTCAGTTATATGCAAAAATATGGACTAAATATGCGGCTATATGCGACTATATGGACTATCAATTTGTCTGCAGTAAAAACTCAAAATAATAAATTATATGCGAAATAAAACTTGGTATTTAGGCTCCTTATAGATGGAAACGTCAAGCTGCAAGTCGACAGTTGCATCTAACTTAGCGAATAGAAGATGTAAAAAATTATAAATCCGCTCTCTAGTCATAACTGACTTCATGCATTATCAGGGTGTCCCGAAAATACACCGACAACGTACTAGGGCAGCTTCTATATAGGATGCCAAAGAAAGGAGTGACATAAGGGTTGATTTTTGAAGCCGTGTAAATTTTCAACGTATTTTTGTGAGAATAAACTTTTTCCAGTTAATGGCTTATACCTTCAAAGGAAGCCAATAGGCAATATTTTTTTATCCATCCATTATGTATCATTATTATTATTATCATCATCATCAGAAAACAAAGATTTACTGTGCACTTCAAAGAAGTTGAATTCTTCCTAAGAGAATGAAGCTAGAGCCCTGGAAGTTTTTCCGATAGATAGCTTATTAGGTCCTTAAGGGTGACCAATGAGCAGATTGGACCTGATGGTTGTGGTGCCATCTAGTTCACTATTTTGAAATTTCTTATTAGAATAACGATTTGCGTGGAACTCCTTGGCCGCCATATTGGAACTGCCTCCGAAATCTCTTATTAGTGGAACGATTGTCATGAAACTTGGAACTTACATTTGTCTTATATAAACATTCTTCTTCCCAACCTGAGTTTCATAATTCCGCTGCCATCTTGGCCGCTATACTGAAATTTCTCATTTGTGGAACGATTTTCGTGGAACTTGGAACTTACCCTTGTTTTGTACGATCATTCTTATATTTTCAGGCTGAATTACATGATTCCGTCGCCATCTTGGTTGTTAGTATGCTGTGTAAATAGTCGAAGTCTCTTTATTAGGGGAATGATTGTCATGAAACTTCGAACTTAATCTTGTTTTGCAGTAACATTCTAATTTTCAAGCTGAATTTCACGCTATTCTGTGATTTCACGCTTCCGTCTCCATCTTGTTTCGGTTTTAATCTGACACATTACTGGCCATTCAAGCTTCAAGCATGATGTGCAATTTTTTCAAATTGATCTCTTTCAATTGATGGGAGGAAGTGATGTAAGACATTCTAAAAAGTGTCTAAATATACCCGGTCAATTGTCCTTATGTGCCCGGTCAACATGATATTTGTCCGGACAATTTTAAAATTGTCCAATATTGCACGAATACGACTACGTCATCCATGGGGTATAAACCAAACCCTGACGACTCAGACTATCCATCGGAAAAAGTTCCAGGGCTCTAGCTTCATTCCCCTAGGAGGAGTTCAACTTCTTTGAAGTGAACAGGAAATCTTAATTTTTTGATAATAATAATGATAATCATGTATGGATGAAAAAATAATGCCTATATTGGCTACCCTTGGGGATATCAGCTATTCATTGGAAGAAGTTTTTCCTCGCGAAAATACGCTGAAAAGTTACACGGCTTGAAAAATCAACCCTTTTGTCACTCCCTTCTTTAGCATCCTGTATATAATGAACTAAGTCAGTTATGACATAATTCGATAAGCGTCCTGCAGTCAAGGGTAATAAGCTCTTTCAGGGGTCATCAACTTTTTCCAAATAGGATATTTTTTACCTGAAATATTCCTGAACTTATGACGAGCAGTTTACGTCCGGGTCGACTTTGAAACTCGACTTTACGCAGAAAGTCGAGTTTGGAACTCGACCGGGTCGACTTTGAAACTCGACCGGGTCGACTTTGAAACTCGACTTTGTCCGTAAAAAGTTTCGCAGCCTGGCCCTTCTACGCTTCCGTATAACTGGATGGGGGCCCGCAATCTGCATTATCCCAATGTGAAGTGATTGTCATGAAATCAATACCAGTTCAGCCCAGTTTATATTGCAAAGTTCTTGGCTTGAATCAGAACTCACCAATGCGTTTGTTCAAAAACGGCAGACCCAAGTCGCACGGGTTGAAGTGCGTTGGCAAATATCCCTGGGATTCAGTATTCAAGTCTTTCCTGATGAATATCTTGTTGGAATTAGTGTAGCCAGAACCTATGCTATTTGAAAACTCTTTCTTGTCGATGATTGGCTTACGTTCATGCTGTACAGCTAAAACACAAGACACAAATCATTAATTAAATATTGATATAAGATACACTTACAATCACTTCTCATCCCACAAGCAAGGCACTTTTGCAGTCTACAATATTGACACCTGTTCCGGTGGTGTTTGGTTACTTCGCAGTTTTTGCTGCCCCTACACTGGTACCCAAGCTGTTTTCTGATGGACCTCTTGAAGAACCCTTTGCACCCCTCGCAACTGATGGCCCCGTAGTGTCTGCCAGAGGCCCTGTCACCACAGACCACGCACAGTTCCACAGTGAGGCAGATGTTGTTGGACGTGTTTCTGATCTTCTCGCTGAACTTCATCTCAGAGTACTTCATCTCGGAGTGCTCCAAATCCATGTTGACCAGATCTGAGTTTTCTTCTTCTGGATCAGTGCCGGATGTTTTAACCAGATTTCATTCCAAAGCGAATCTGCCAACCAGGACTAGGGGGAAAACTGGAAACTGATGTGTTGTGTTGGTTCCAAAAAATCACAACCTTTCATTGAGTTTTTGAACACGAGTCGTGTGAAGTCGTGCACAGACCACAGCACAAGGTTCATGACCTTACACCTGCTGCTCGTTTAGGTTCGTGGTTCGTTGGTTGATATTTCACAATGATAATTCAGGTGCAAAACCGCTTCCGCCAATCAAAATCAATGGGACGTGATTACTACAGCCTTCACCGTAGCTTCACTGAACGCGGGAGATTTAAAAAACTTCCGGTTTCAGCACCAGTCGATGTTTCCGTTAAATCAATGCAAAAACGCCTCGCATTACATTGATTGCCATCGAAACCCCTACATTTTCAATATTAATAATCCTAAATGTATGCTAAATGGATTGATTCCATTTTGATCTAATGCTAGATGGTGAATAGAATAATAAAAAAATAATGTAATATGGATGTAATGTAAACATCAAGATATGTATGTCTGGTTGCCTAGCCAAACGTCAGGTAAGTTGTATTGTAACTGGCGCATTTTCCAATTTTATTTGACTACACTTTGCCATCCGTCCGGCTTGCGTCCTGTCCCCATACTTGAATGGCCATTAATAACGATTTCGATTACCTCTCAACCTTACTGAACATGTACTAAATAAAAGTGCCAGTTAGTCAGGTGTGTCTGAATTTGCACTTTAAATGACGGTAGGTACCTACACGCTAAGGAAAATATTTAGTAGTCGCAACTGTCAATTCTATTCTAAGGTGACCATTCGTACTGGTTTTACCAGTATACAGTCCTGGTTTTAAGAGTATTTAGTTCCTTTATGTGTGCACTCTTCAGGTCGACCTTATTTATACTTTATTTTGACAAGTCCCAAAAATGGCCTTATTGTTAGTGTATTGTTGGTTGCCTATATTCTTCCAATTTTGAGCAAACTACCCTTACGTTATTAAATAGGGGGCTAATTTTTTGCAGATAGACTCCACAAGTCCACAGGCCTTGCAGTACACGTGTGCAAAAAATCAGGGCCGTCGGAGGGGTCCTTGTGTCCCGCATGCAGTTTGCATGCCATGCGCTTGGTGACACCCGTTAGAGGGTATAAGTAGAGTAGAGAGGGAGTCCACGTTTACCATCACGTACATCACTTCAGCGCATACATGAGAACGCATACCTGCAGAGCGCGGTAATTTCAATTTTGACGCACGCAAGTGTCACTGTCAATGGCAACTGTCAATCAATAATCGAAATGTAAACAAACAACAAACATAACCTCTCAACCCTTCAACATTTAATATTGTTCAGAATGAAAAGTTACGTGCCGTATGGCAGAAAGACGCAGAAAAGATTCAAGTGATACGAGCTGCAAGGCGATCGACGAAAAAAGAGCGTTATTTCGTTAGGTCTGTCGAAACGTCGAATCGACCTCAAGCGCTGTCAACTTGTTGTGATATAGATATGGCAACGTCCTACCTGGTCCTACCTGGTCCTACCATTGTATGTCCTACTTTCACAGGTATGCGCAGAAGCCTTTCGGGAAACGTGGATTCTAATTCTGCAACCAAAAATAAGGTAAGCAGTATTTTATTAACGCTTCCTTTAAAAGTGCCGTGCAGTAACATGCAGTAAAATGGCATTCTACAAACTCTCTAATTTACCCACCCTACCCAGTTTGACAGAAAAGTTGACATTGTTGACAGCTCGATTGACAGTGTTGACGGTTAAAGGTTAAATGATTTCTTTTTCCAAGTTCCAAGGCTTTATAAACATACCCTCCAAAGCACTTATTATTATTTTGCTGCTGTGAGCAAAAATCATTATTGTTTGTTGTTGTTTCTTAGTCAATTGTTCGTCACAATTAATGAAAATAGATACCCTATTAGAGACCCGACCCTAAGATATAAAGACCCGGGTATTTTACATCACTGCCTGGTCAGTTTTGATACAACCAGTATAGGTACACAAAATGTACCTACTGGTTTTTAGACATCGGGGAGGACATTTATTACAGCATTTTTAAGAATTTTTTTGTAATTTTGTTTGACTGGTAAAGTGTCCATTACAAGCTTCTTCTGACGCAGAAAAGTAAGATTTCCCTGCCTAGGCAGGGAAACTTTACCGGTCTAGGCATGTAAAGCACATGAATAAGCGTGAAACCGTCTTCAAATTGGCTCCTTTCAACTAGACCACAAACTAGACAACCCAACATACAGCAAGCGCAATAGAGGTTCCCCGTGCGCAAAAGGCTGAAGAGTCCGAGAGATTCCTGATTCCTTCTCCGAGAGCACATCTCCAGCGCACTCGTGTGAGGCCGAAGTTTTGGGCGAGAAAAGAGAAACGGCATCCACAAGCACAAGAGCAAGCGAGACGCAAGCCGGAGTCTGACCGCCGAGGCGTCCTTTCAACAACAGGTCAGCGGACAGCGGGGCTGCAAGAGTGAGAGCAGAGACGAGTAGTACGCCCGTCGGACAAGGATTAAGGACGCATCATCCAAACCCGGTGATATTGTTCTTTTAGCACTTCCGTTAAGCCATTGTGCCTTCTCCCAATCCGTTTTGCATACCACAAAATGGATCTTTTCAATAAAGGCGGCTCTCTCGGTCTCTCGCACGATTTACGTCACAGCCCCCATAGCCGCAGTGTGGTGCCGCGCACTTCATAACGAACGGAGTTTCCCTTGGAGAGATTAGGCGCCGTCATAGCTAGACACTAGTGATGGGTTGTTAGAAATTAGGCGCCGTCATAGCTAGACACTAGTGATGCCCTATTGAATATGTTTCAAAACGCGAGAAAAAAAATTTGTTCACAAAATAGTTTTCATCAGGTCTAGAGCGCATGCTCATACGTTCCTTGCCGGTCGGCAAAAATTCGACCTTCGCGTGCTTGGCAGACTCTCGCAGCTCTGTGATCACTGATTACTCTCTCCCACTCTATACCTCTGGTGCTAGCCGACCCGAACTGTCAAATCTTGCGCATGCCCACCGAAAGACAAAATTGCCATGAAAACTACTATTGGGTGCTTTCCACCTAGCCCCAAGTTTGGTACACCGTACACCTGACATTTACGCATATGCGGGTGCCAAACGGTGCTTTCCATCTAAGAGTTCCTACTCGGTTCTGTGCCGTTCATTGGATCACCTAGAATTAAGAATTTTATGCCAAACTATGGAACATGTTCCGTCTGGTGGTATTTGTACCATCTAGGTGGAAAGCGCCCAGTGTGTGAGTGAGTATTGGGCGTTGGGCGCTTTCCACCTAGACGGTACAAATACCACCAGACGGCACATGTTCCATAGTTTATCACAAAATTTTAGGTGATCCAATGAACGGCACAGAACCGAGTAAGAACACGTAGATGGAAAGCACCGTTTGGCACCCGCGCATGCGTAAATGGCAGGTGTACCAAACTTGGGGCTAGGTGGAAAGCACTCACTCACATCCGATAGTTGTCGATGAGCGAGTACAGAATCGCGGCCTTGGAATTATTTCTTGTGTTTTCTTATCACCCTGTATTTGCAACGACCCCATTTTCTGAAAGAACTTGATTATGAGAGCATATCCTGAAAATCTGGCTTGTCTCGGATGGATATGGCTTCTGAATTCTGAATAAAACACATAAATCCGTGAAGAATGAATCACCCTGTACAGTAGGACGATTTTTCGGTTGGCCAATGCATACATAATGGGCAATTTCCATTTAAAACACTTGTGCCGGTGTCGATGACACACAGCAACACAAATCAAATGGAACGCATTTGTGAGGATTTGTGTCGACACAAGTCGACTTGTGTCGGTAAATGGAAAACGCCCAATATGGATCCTCACGCAGCAGAGGGAGCAAGGTCTCTGGCACACAGCTGGTCTGGCACACAGACTGTGAAAAATATTATGAATTTCCATGGACTAGAAAATTCACGCTTGCAATGACAGAACCGTTTATTTTGTAAAAATATATCATAGGATTCATAGGTGGCGGCACTTTTTGCAGCACGCACCGCCGGGCAGGGTTGTCAGGTCTCATAATTTTTACGAAGTTCAGAAGTCTTGTACACTCTGTACACCTGTTTATTATTGATAAATAGCTGGAATAAGTCAGTGTGTGGGCATTTATTTACGGGTTTTCGTTCAAAAGACACTTCTTATACGCAATATGAATATTATTTTCAGTAACTGATTTCGATTTTGGAGAGCTTTCTGGTTTCCGCTATTATTCAGCACTTTTTGTCGACCTGGCAACACCGCGCGGCTAGGCCTGCTGCCTGCTGGCGTTTTAGAAACAGAAAGACGCGAAGCCGAAGACGCTGACACGCTGAGATTCCATCGTCGTCATCATCTGCAAATTTGCCAATTCAAAAGGTCAGTAAAAGAACATTTATAACCATTTTTTACTTGGAATCTCATACTGTGAATGAAAACAGACACAACCATGCTAATTTCATTGCGCTGTTTACCCGCCTTTTGCTGTTTCAAACTTTCCGTGGCGCTTTGGCGTTGCGCCGTGAACTTAGCTGTGTGGTGTAGGTATTCAACATTTCATCCAATACAAATGTAATCCGTATTCCTCGAAGTCATTGCCGGGTAGAAACAAAATTTATCCCCCGTAATATAGCCGATGATCCAAGATAAAAAAATTGCGTCTGGGTACGCCATTTTATAGCTGCTGTGTTTTTACTTTTCCCGCTACCCCCCCCCCGATTCCCCTCAGCAAAGTATCGTGTGATCAAAGGGTCATTCCATAGACTTTCAACTAACTTGATTTTTTTTTAAAGTTCGACCATCGAGTTAGGGGATGATATTTTGTTTGTTTATCCAATCCTATTGAATAATGCACGCATTATCGCGCGCATACATGCCTGCATTTTCCAAGAAGACTGGATAAAGCATAGTATTCTATACTCGCGGGTAATGGCTATTACTCATTCGGATGCTTTACGACACTCGCCAAGGCTCGTGTCGGCAAACTGCATCCTCATGAGTAAGAAGCAATCATTACCCGCTTGTTGAATAATATACTATTGTTCATCCTAGTGTAACGAGTCGAAAAATATCAGCATTGATTTTTTCAATCCAGTACGACCCTGGTAAAAAAATGAAGTGGTAGGTCACAGGAAAACTCATACAAAATTAATGATTTTTTTTATTCTCAAGGTCAAGGTATTGCCTCAAAATGTTGAGGTGCGTTCAGTTAGCTTAAGGTGCGTTCAGTCAGCTTATTTAGCCGCAAGTTTTAATTTTAGCCGTAAGCGCTGCATCGCTTATTAGCTGTTCTGAGGAGGCTGGTTCATAAGAGCCAATGGGCGTCGCTGCGCTTGCGACTAAAATTAAAACTTGTGGCTAAATAAGCTGACATGGGCGTCGCTGTACTTGCGACGATGTCCATTGGCTCTTACGAACCAGCCTCCTCAGAACAGCCAATGAGCGATGCAGCGCTTACGGCTAAAATTAAAACTTGCGGCTAAAGGTGCGTTCAGTCAGCTTATTTAGCCGCAAGTTTTGATTTTAGTCGCAAGCGCAGCGACTCCTATTGGCTCTTATGAACCAGCCTCCTCAGAACAGCCAATAAGCGATGCAGCGCTTATGACTAAAATTAAAACTTGCGGCTAAATAAGCTGACTGAACGCACCTTAAATAAGCTGACTGAACGCACCTTCAGGTTCAAGATTATTAGGTTGCTTGTTTGGAAGGGTTACAGAATTTTTGGGCTTCAAGTAAGGAATTTTCATTTCTCGTCTTTTTTGCATTTTTCCAACTTTTCTGGAGGCTCTCAAAATTGATTCTATATAATATATATAAGAATGTATTGAACATGTTACTGAAAAGATGATCTTCGCTCAGTATTTTGAACAAGTTGGGGCTCACCTGATTGATACCTGAAAAATGTTGGGCTTGAACAAAAATTTCACTTTTTACGATTTTGTCGAGGATTTTGTGAGAATTTGACATATTCAAAGCCCAATATCTCAGCTGGGGTAACAGGAAAAATTCTGGAAATTATTCTTGGTTTAGCTTATCCAGGTATATTCTGGGAATGTTCTTGAATATTTCTGGATATCCAAGAGTATTTATTCCGAAAAGAATATTCTCGTGTCCCGGAATAAGTGTTACAAAATTTACCGGGAGATAGAAAATTGAAAAATAAAGGGACTTTTCTTGATAAACATACCCTCGCAAATGTACAGGGTGATTCGTGAGTTCATGACTAATACGACATGGTTGAATGTCAGGTAGAGGACATCAAGGCAAGTCTAAAGTCAGCAGTTACAAAGATACAGGGCGTTTGCTTTGTTTGAGCTTAAGGACGGAGTTATATTGGTGAAATAAGCGTTGCGAAATCAATCCGTCTGGGTTTATTCCTTGACGGATTCTTACCATCTTGGTCTCTTTCGAAAGCTACAAGAATGTACTTTGGTTTGAGCCCATTGGCCATTTCCGAAATCCAAAAAAAAAAAAAATTTGACATTTGAAAAAATTATTTTTGGATTTTGGAAATGCCAATGGGCTCAAATCAAAGTACATCCTTGTAGCTTTCGAAAGAGACCAAAATGGTAAAAATCCGTCAAGGAATAAACCCAGACGGATTGATTTCGCAACGCTTATTTTACCAATTCAACACCGTCTTTTTTCCTAGCATAAAAAAAGGCTGAAACAGACTGCGGATTAGCTGCAGCGAGCGAAAGAGAGAGAGATAGATTCTTGTGGCGTGAGTTCCTGCCAGTTATGTGCAGATGAAAATGTAACACAAAAACAAGTTATTCAAATCTGGGCTGGCAAGAGGATAAGGGTCTTTTTTCGAAAAATATATTTAAAAAAATCGACTTTTTTCGAATTTCAAAATTTTCATATACTTATTCGTTTTCATACTTGATTTTAGATTACCCTTCTTTTTTCAATTCTCCTACTCCATTGGTTTCCATGAAACTCACGTTTAAAGAAAAAACAGTAGGAAATGCCGTCTTTAAATCTCAAAAATCGATATCTTCGCAACGGTTTCACAAAATCCGACAAAATTTAGAGGAAACGCGTGCTTTCCACCTAGCGCCAAGTTCGGTACATCTGCCATTTACGCATGTGCGGTTGCCAAACGGTGCTTTCCATCTACGTGTTCCTACTCGGTTCTGTGCCGTTCATTGGATGACCTAAAGTTTTGTGCCAAACTATGGAACATGTGCCGTCTGGTGGTATTTGTACCGTCTAGGTGGAAAGCACTCAACACTTCTCTACTGAGGCTCTTCAAGATGGCCTATCTCCAGATTGAAAATCCAGGACCGTACTGAAAAAAAATTGTTTGCATTTTTTTGACAGATAATTACATTTTCCGATCGACGCGACGTGACGTACGGAAAAACAGCATCGGATTCGGAAAGTACAGAAAAAATGCTGTAAAATGAGATTTTTGACCATGAGACCAATTTCACAAAAACAGATCAAAGTAAGAACTTGCACACATTTTACAATTTTGCCGGACCTTTTTCCCTCAATGTTTGTCAAAATTCATCCAAAATTATTTCTAAAGCTTCCCTGCTGCAAATGTACGAAATAGTCTATTGCCAGAATTGGAAATCCAGAATCCAGGACCTGGAATATATAATTGAAAAAACTTGTTTTTTTTTTTGACATAAAAGCATATTTTCCGATTACTTTTGGAAAAAATGACATCGGATTCGGAAAAAAAAAGACAATGTTATAAAATGGACTTCCTAAATTGCACGGCACACTTCGACCAGTTTTACAAAAATAGATGAAAAAAAGAACTACTACATTTTACATTTTTGCCGTATCTTTCTCTCCTAATGTTCGACAAAATTAATTCGAAATGATTTCCAAAGCTTCCCTGCTTGAAATTTACGAGATAGCCTATTGCCAGAATTGAAAATTCAAGATCCAGTACCGTAGTTGAAAAAACTTGTTTTTTTTTTGACATAATATATTTTCCGATTACTTTCAGATCGGATTCAGAAAATACCTACAGGAAAAATGTCGGTAAAAAAAAGCATTGAAGCTATGGAGGATGGCATTTCGAAAATCTCTTGTAATGAAATAATTTTGAATGTTGTTTGTTTTTTGACTTTCGAAATCTTTTCTACCATTACGTTATTGAAAATCTCACAAACTTTCCTTTCGAGGCCTTTTATTTTAAAGCGTATTATTATTGTGAAGCAGGTCAAAGTATGCCGTGCGATTTGGAAAGTTCTTCTTACTGGCATTTTTCCTGTAGATATTTTCTGATACCGATGTCATTTTTCCTGAATGTAATCGGAAAATATGCTTTTAAGTCAAAAAAGGACAAACCAGTTTTTTCAAGTACGGTTCTGGATCCTGGATTTTCAAATCCGACAGTAGGTCATCTCGTAAATTTCAAGTAGGAGAGCTTTGGAAATGATTTCGATTTAATTTTAACGAACATTAGGAAGGAAAGATACAGCAAAATTGTAAAATGTAGTACAAAAGTTCTTCTTGCCATCTGTTATTATTGTAAAACTGGTCAAAGTGTGCCGTGCGATTTAGTAAGTCCATTTAATAGTATTTTAAAGCCTCACCAGACGTAGTGACGGAGGCTATTTGTGGTCGCTTTTTTTTCATGATTCGTGTTTTTTTTCCTCGTTCCTCGTTTCCTAACAAAATTCACCTAAATCTTCCGTATCTTTTGAACGGCTCAATATATCCAGTTCATTCTTTCGCTAATCGAATCTCAACTATTGCAGGTTGATACCGACGACGTTTAAAGATGATCGGTCAAATTTAAATAATCTTTAACAACAATAAAGAAAGAATGCACAACTCGTGGATCTCATCTGAAATAGATAAAACGCATAGATGCCAGCCTTTCCATCATCATATCTTCCGATCTAATGAAGCTTTGTGCCTATTTTTTTTTTTATTGAAGTACAGGGTGTCCGCGATAATTCGGCTCACCATTGGTATCTTGAGAACGGTAAGAGATACAGAGTCGGTTAAATCACAAAAAAGTTGCGTGATTTTACGACCATCACGAATATGTAAAAAAATTAGGGCTAGCTTGAACTGTTTATGAAATATCCTGAAAAAACTGAAAATTGCATTTTTCTTATTTTGCCTATAAATCAGTTATTTTCGAGGTTATTTTCCATAATATAAGTTTCAATTTTGGTTTGTTCCCATAAACTATGGTTCTCTTTCTATTCCCGAGGTCAGAATTAAAAAATGTTGAATCACTTTTGACAATCGACAGTCAACTTTTTTTTATGACGGCCATATTGAGTTTTTTTCAATTATGATAGAGCAAAAAATTATCTTTTCGAATATACCGGGTGATCATTTGAAAACTATCCACCTGCAATATCTCCCGATTCCTAGTGCAAATGTCTTTGAGCAAAAACAGGTCGATTTTTATATCGAGGGGGACATCTAAAACATACATTGGAGAATTTATATCTTAAGCCCCCCCGCCCCCACTCACCCCAACTTTGAAATTTCAAATGACACTACCTACCTTGCGATACATCAAATTAAAGAGAATTAAATTCTCTTTCTAAAAAAAATATTTTGAAATTGTTCAACCCCACCCCCTGTTCTTCCTAAAATTCTCTGAGTGTCCAAGTTAATATTCTTGACCTTCATTTCCCTTCAATACAGTAAACGTCATCCTGCACAGCATCGAAAGAGAAAATTTTCTATAAAAAAAGTGCCACCCAAATTTACCCCGTCGCTCCCCCCACCTGACCTCAAAAACTTAAAATGTCAATACCCACTTTGTAATATATCAAATTGAAGGAAATTGAATTCTCTCCCTGAAAAAGATTTTTTCACAATTTTTAAAGCCCCCCATTGCCCCCCTAGAATACTCCAAATGGCCAATTTATTGGGGGAGGGGTCGAAAATTTCAAAAAAAATCTTTTCGGAAAGAGAATTCAATTCCCTTCAATTTGATGTATCACAAAGTAGGTGGTGTTTTATTAAATTTGGGAGTTGAGGTGGGGGAGAGCGAAGGGGTGAATTTAGGTAGCACTTTTCCCACCGAAAATTTTCTGCTTCGATTCTATCTAGGATGACGCCAACTAAATTGAGAAAAAATGAGGGGTCCAGAATATAAAATGGGACAGTCAGAGAATTTTTAGAGAAAAGGGGGTGGGGCTGAAAATTTTGAAAATATTTTTTTCAGAAAGAAAATTTAATTTCCTTCAATTTGATGTATCGCAAGGTAGGTAGTGTCATTTGAAATTTCAAAGTTGGGGTGAGTGGGGGCGAGGGGGGTGAATATAGAAATTTGTCAATGTATGTTTTGGATGTCCCCCTCGATATAAAAATCGACCTGTTTTTGCTAGAAAAAATATTCACTAGGAATCGGGAGTTATTGCAGGTGGATAGTTTTCAAATGATCACCCGGTATATGACAACCCTATAAAAATCTTATGCAACCACGACATAAGTGCAAAAAACGAATTTTTCATAGTGTGTGCGAAGGTGGCTGAGGGAAAAAAAACTATTAGTTTATTGACGTATCTATGCAATAAACTATCAAATTGTTTAGTGTTTCCGTATTATAAGTTGCAAAGTTCGTTCTCAAAATGTTTTCTCGCGACGAAATCATGGATAAAAGAAAGAAATTTATATTTTGAAAAATCAAAACATGGTTGAAGTTGGCAAATATTTATTTATGGATATGTTAAATACCAGCAATAATTATAGTAACAATAATAATTGAAGAATGGAAATATAAGGAAATTTATAGTAGGTGTTCAAAATGACCACCATTCTGTTCCACACAAATAGTTGCTCTTCGGCGAATGTCAGCAACGGCGGCTGCAATTAGATCTCCATTGACTCTTGCGAAAGCCTCTTCAATTTTCAAATTTAATTCTTCTATGGTCCGAATTTCACGGGCATGTATGAAGTTCTTCATACACACATGGCATTTATCTAGGGATATTTTTCCAACTTTGAAAATTTTGGAGAATTTTTCAGGCGATTTTTTCCAAATTGAATAGAAATATTCCTGGAATGATCCGTTTTCATAAAAATAGTTGAAAATAACCTTGGCAACGAAAATAAATTCAAAACCACAAACAAATCAAGTTTATAAAGTTTTTCAACAATTTCAAAGTCTCGAATTCATGTAAAAACTAGCTTTACTATCTGACTTGGCGTGGAAAAAGTACTTGAGGAAGTCTTTTTGGCCACCAATTTGGTTTAATTCGGAGAAAAAATCAATATCCCTAGATAAATGCCATGTGTGTATATCCCCATAAGAAGTAATCCAACGGATTGAGATCCGGGGATCTAGGAGGCCAATTCACTCGCTGCTCAACCACATTTCTACCAGTCCCAATCCATTGGTCGTACGTTTCGTTCAAAAACTCGACAACTCGAATTGCACGATGAGCGGGAGCCCCACCGTGCATAAAAATCGTAAAATGCTGTCTACTTTCCCTTGGAATTTCGTTAAGAAGATCTGGGAAAATGTTCTGCAGGAACTCCAAATAATTTTGCCCGTTTAAATTATGATTAAACATATACGGGCAAAGCATACTGTTATTTACTAGCCCGCACCAGATGTTTAAACCAAAATAGCCCTAGCCCTCATTATGCCTATTGCCTCCAACATTGGAAACTGTAGTTTCGTCAGTCCACATGATAGTTTTCAAAAAATCTGGATTATTCGCCAGTGATTCTAGGATCCAGTTACAAAATTCAACTCTTTCTTGATGATCGCCAGGTCGTAGCTCTTGCACGTGATACAGCTTGTAAAGGTGCAGAGCGTGTTTCTTGGTAATTTTGTTTACGCATGTTTTTGAAATTCCAATTTCGCTAGATATTTGTCTAGCTGACAGTCGGGGGTTATTGTGTAGTAATGCCAAAACATTCACCGCGTTGGGGTTTTCGATCCTTCTTCTTCGCCTACGATTTCCATCATGCGCTTCTCCAGGGAGGTACGAGGTTTCCGGAAAAAAAAAACAAGCCAAGACACCAGCTGTCAAAGGTAAATCAATGATGATAATGTAACCCACGAGTTATAAGTTAATGATGAGTTGAAATAAATGCGCTTCTCCATACTCTTGCCTCAGTTTTCTAGATTTCAAGTTTCCTAGTTTTCAATTTTGCCAATGGGCTATTTTTCGTACATTCATAGCAGGGGAGCTTTGGAAACAATTTCGGATGAATTTTGACGAACATTAGGAAAAAAAGTACAGCAAAATTATGGAATGTGTAGAAGTTCTTACTTTGATCTGTTTTTGTGAAACTGGTCGAAGTGTGCCGTGCGATTTAAAAAGCCTATTTTATAGTATTTTTTCTGTACTTTCCGAATCCAATGCTGGTTTTTCTGAACGTCGATCGGAAAATGTTATTTTCTGTCAAAAAAATGCGAACAACTTTGATAAGCCATCTTGAATAGCCTCAGTAGAGGAGTGTTTCTCCTAAATTTTGTCGGATTTCGTCAAACCGTTGCAAAGAGATCGCTCTTTGAAATGACCCCGCACATTCCTTATGGGATTTGGTTCCCCGGGGGATTTGGCTCAAACTTTGATATATTCTTGTAGCCCTTGTTGAGGTGATCAAACTTTATTATTGCGCAAATCCTCTAAACTCAACGGTTCACCCTCCAGGGGCCCTATTTCTAGAAAGGATGTGATCCGTTCACATCATACAGTTCACATGCGAAGTTGCTAGGCAACCAGGGCTGTGATTGGCTACACCGCGATCGCTTGGTGATCGCTCCCTTCTAGAAATAAGGCCCCAGAGAGGGTGGAATGCCGGTATTCACAGAATTGATTTATTGCAATTATGGACTTCAATGAGCAAAAGGTGGATCTATTTTGACTCCACCGGTGGTTCTAGGGTTATACTTGCCATAACTTCAAGCTGGTCAAAATATTTCATAGACCTCTATTTTTAGAACCACCCCTAGCATTTCGAAAAATGACTGAAAATTCAAAGTTGAATAACGACTAAAATAAACGGGGAATTTTTTTGAATTTCTGACACGGTATGTTCAAAGTGGTGCTGATCCATTTTTTCTTGCGAACCAACCCCTAAAGTCCGACGTTCACCCTCCACTAAATTATCAATTTCTGCCCTGCTCTATAAGAAATAAATTGTTTCTTGATAAGTTAGAATAAGTTTCTACGACTAACATGTTATGGGTTAAAAAAGGTGGTCCATATTTATCTCTTATGTCTACCCCGTACCCCTATAGCTCCTATACCCTAGTAGTCTCTCCCAAAGTGGCAGTGGAAGCACTCGTTGCACATTTTCTAGTTGAATGAGTTGAACTAATCATTTCTGGGAAAACTACCAGGATATAGGTGTTATAAGAGTAAGGGTGGGTAGGCATAAGGGATGAAGATGTATCATGTATCACCCTTTCCTAGATATGATGCCAAAATAGTAGAAATTAATTTCAACTTAACAAGAAACAATTTATTTTCAGTAGAGCAGAGCAGAACTTCATAATTTATTGGAGGGTGAACGCCAGATTTTAGGGGTTGATACGCAAAAAATACTTGATCAGCAACACTTTGAACATACCGTGTCACAAGTTTAAAAAAATTCCTCGTTTATTTTGGTCGTTATTCGACTTTAAAGTTTCAGTCATTTTTCGAAATGCTAGAGGTGCTTCTAAAAATAGGGGCCTATGAGATATTTTGACCAGCTCAAAGTCATGGCAAGTATAACCCTAGAACCACCTCGTGGCGTCAAAATAGATCCACCTTTTAAGGTGCGTTCAGTCAGCTTATTTAGCCGCAAGTTTTAATTTTAGTCGCAAGCGCAGCGACGCCCATTGGCTCTTATGAACCAGCCTCCTCGGAACAGCCAATAAGCGATGCAGCGCTTACGGCTAAAATTAAAACTTACGGCTAAATAAGCTGACTGAACGCACCTTTACTCATTGGAGCCCATAATTGCAATAAATTAGTTCTTCTGTGACTACCGGCATTCTACCCTCTCTGGAGGGTGAACCGTTGAGTTAAAGGTGCGTTCAGTCAGCTTATTTAGCCGCAAGTTTTAATTTTAGTCGCAAGGGCAGCGACGCCCATTGGCTCTTACGGACCAGCCTTCTCAGAACAGCCAATAAGCGATGCAGCGCTTACGGCTAAAATTGAAACTTGCGGTTAAATAAGCTGACTGAACGCACCTCAACTCCAAAACGTAAAAACATAAGCGATGATTTTGCAAATTATCTCTGCAATATGATATGAACACTTATAACACTCTGAGATGTAAATGGAAGGATTGCACTACCCTGGGTATATCTGGTTGTCTCTAGCGGTAACTGTCAATTACCTAGTAAAATGCCAATGTGTGCCGCTCCTAAAAAGTACAAAAATATTGCCAATATTCTCTATCACAAGCTTCAACTTTGATTACGTTTGAGTCCTACGCAAATATTGATGCGAACATTTTGAACAGTAGGTGTGTGTTAACAGTTTGTTTTCCAGCCGGCTTGTTAGAACGATTAGATTCTTGATTCTTGATTATTTGTGACTGTGTCGCACACGTTAACTACAAATACCTAAGTACGATTCCTGAATTCTCAGTGTTCGTTAAGTGAATAAACGATTTCGAAAATGTTCGGAGACGCAAAGCACATGCATGACAAGTGAAAGTGACATGCGTCAAAAAATATCTGGTAGCTCGGTCAAAAACCTCCGACGAAACCGAGCGTGCTCGGAGGCCTTTGCGAGGTAATATCCGAACGGTACAGATCTTGCCCTGGCTCGTCGGTTTGCAATATTCGAACGATTCCGAGCTCTCAGATCGATCCGACGTAATATCCGAACGCGGCTAATGGGTGCTTTCCACCTAGCTCCAAGTTTGGTACACCTGCCATTTACGCGCCAAACGGTGCTTCCATTTGCGTGTTCTTACCCGGTTCCGTGATGGCTCCGTGACGTTCATTGGATCACCTAAAATTTGTGTACCATATACTATGGAACATGTGCCGTCTGATGGTATTTGTACCGTCTAGGTGGAAAGCACCCAACGCCCAATACTCACACACTGGGCGCTTTCCACCTAGATGGTACAAATACCACCAGACGGAACATGTTCCAAAGTTTGAGCCAAATCCCATAAGGAATGTGCGGGGTCCTTTGAGCCCAAACAGGGAAAACACCCTGTATCTTCGTAACCGTCACAAAAAAAAAGTTTTTGACCTAGATTTAGACTTATTGCCTCAATGCCCTCTACTTGGCATTCAGCCGTGTCGCATTAGTCATGAATCACCCTGTACACTGTATATTAAGTTTACTAAAATAGGTCTCTATCGAACAGTGATAACGCATTTCAACGTTTTTAGGTGCAAAGACAATAGTGGGTACCTTCTCTTTCTCCCCTATTTTTCACCTCCCCCCCTGAATACTTTTGGAAATGGTTCCAATTTTTGAATTATGCGTTCAATTTGGAGGAAAAAGTTACTCTTGCAAAATTTAGATTGAAAGCTCCATTTTTGAGATATTTGGGTTTGAAACTTTAGGAAACGTATCGAAAACACCACTTTCAAAGGCCTTAAAAATTAAAATTCAACATTTCCCAGGTAAAATAAGAATTCAAGGTGTTTTAGGTTGATAAACCACCATTTTTGCTGAGAGACATGAAGTTTTTCGAGAAAAAAATTTGGGCTCTGGAAAGTGCGAGGGACAGTGCGGCGATTTTGAGATGTTTTCCAAAGTGTCAAACCCAAATATCTCGAAAATGAAGCGTCTAATGAAAATGTAGCAAGAGTAACTTTTTTCTCTAGATTAAACGTTGGATTCAAAAAAATGAAACCATTTCCAAAAAAATTCAAGGGAGTAAAAAATAGGGGAAAAGGGGGGTCTCCCCTATCTTCGCCCCTAAAAATACTCGATGGAATGCGTGATTATTGTTCAATAGAGACCTGTTTCAGTAAACTTTGGTTCGAATTTGAATAAAATCGGTTGAACGGTTCAAAAGTTATTTAAAAAAACTGTTTCGAAAAACCAACTTTGAAGGCCTGTATCTCCGTTATTACGTTTGCGAGGGTATTTTTAGTAGGAAAGTCGCCTTATTCTTCAATTTTCCATCTCCCTGTGAATTTTGCTGCATTAATTTCGGGACACCCTGTATAATAACGGAGATACAGGCCTTCAAAGTTGTTTTTTTAAAACAGTCATTTTTGCGTAACTTTTGAACCGTTGAACCGATTTTGTTTCAATTCAATCCAAAGTTTACTAAAACAGGTCTTTATTGAACAATAGGTACCCACACAACAAACAAGTGAGTATGCCTTCACGTGCGTGAGTCTCAGTAGCGCATTTTCTCAAAGAGGCATATTGTGAACGTAAAGAAATTTGGATGAAGGAGAAACACCATTCCTTGCCCACTTTCTTCATTCGAAACTCATTGTGATATTTTGTTATCAGAATGGGGTACTTGCCAATGATATAGATTTGAATTTGAATAAAAATTCTTTCACTCATCAATATTTTTTTGCGAGGGGCGAACCGCTGAGGAAGTTTGGTGTACAAATGTTAGGAAGTTCGTGGAAGTCAGTGGAAGTCAATGGAAGTCTTTTGGAAGTGCAAGGAAGTTGGTGGAAGTCAGTGGAAGTTCGTGGAAGTTCAAGGAAGTCAGTGGAAGTCTTTTGGAAGTGCGTGGAAGTTAGTGGAAGTTAGTGGAAGTTAATGGAAGTCATTGGAGAACTGGGCATGCGCGGCTATGTTATATTGCACATTGTTAGAATAGAAGCGCCCAGCCATGCAAATTCCAGTGATTTTGTTTCCCGATTACCTGCGGCACATATTTTCCAGTGAAAACAACCCGATCACATATAGATAGGATGAAGTTACCTAGGTAGTTAGTACCTAACTGAAAAAAAGTTACTTGGGTACCTACCTATCGTTCTTATTTCTCGATTCATCTAGGCAGGAAAGCAGGCATATCTTTGAAAAGTACAGTTCATTAGTTTACACTGTCTTATACATTATACGTATACTTTGCAGTACACAGTGTGTATCAGACGGTACCATTTCACTAGTTTCCAGCCCAGAGGCGTTATATTTGTGCAAGAATAACATGAAGAACTTCCATGGTTTCGACAAATAGGGGAGAGTACTGTACCTCGGGACGATTTTTCGTTGTTTCAATTTTGATCCTTCCACATATGAGCTTTATTCACAAATAAGTGCTGGTCGTTTAAAAAGATGAGTCCATATGTAGCTTACTACCTGACATTAGACAATTGATGAATCAATTGTAGCTACATAGTAGACCCCTGGAGATGGTTTTTATCTAATATCTCCGCAACTGATCAAGGTATAATCGAGAGTCAACCGATCACAAAAAAAATTCTTTTTTTACTCGAAAGCACTCTCGAAAGCATTCTCCACGGAACGAGGAGCGATACACCAAGAAAAGACATGGGGGAAAATATACAGTGAACAGCACCAAGAAGAAAGAAGGAAAGTCAGCGAGGAAGTCAAGAAGAAAAAAGTTACTCGAAAGGTTAGAATCGATACAGATGGAGATACAGAGGATGAAGAGGAACAAACAACGAACATGATTTTGGAAGACACTGATGACGATGATGATTGGTTTGAAGACGAGAAAGAAGATGATGCCAAGTCCACGAGATTCATTACTGAAGAAGATCTGGGGAACCCTTTGCCACGAATTACCCAGAAAGGAGAATTTGTTCTAGTCAGCTTTTCATCAAAGAAGCGAACAGTTTATTACGTTGGGGAAGTATTGGAGGAAAGAAACGAAAAATTTGAATATTACATCAGGTTCCTCAGGATGCAAAATAAAACGACTGGGCAGTTTCGCTTGCCATATAATGAAAAAGACTTATCGTTGACGGAAGAGAGTGATATAAGATTCATCTTACCAAAGCCAACTGTTGCCGGAAGTACCTCTCGTCAGCAATCTTATTATTATTTTGATGTGAATTTGACAATGTTAAATATGCGTTGAGAGTTATTTTGAAATTCAAGAAAAGAATGATCGTTTGTGTTGTTTTTTTTACAATAAGTATTGTACAATATCTGATATTCTGCTCAATCCACCTTTTCCACGGGAGTTTCACGCATACCTGTGAACTCAGAACTAGAGGTCTGTAGATGTGGTCTGTAGTAGCCGTTTGTACTTGCGGGAGTATGCGCTCACAGGTATGCGCGCAAGTGATTTCCATCATGGGAAAGGTGGATTACAGCTATTCGTTGTGTATAAACTCATGTCTGATTGATTCCAATTTATCCTGAACACATATTTCATGGTCGTTGTAAAATCGCTTTTTCACTGATGCACAAAAATCTACTCAGCTCAGTACTTCATTCCATTCTTCTGTTACGATTTCTCTACTAATTCCACTATTCACGAATTAATCATACTAATTATTTACTTGCATCCTTACACTAATTTTTCCTAAGTAGAAAGACAGTGATTGAATTGAATGTAATATATTGTTGATCATTACCCATTATTCACGGAAGGCTCTCTCTATAGGAAATGCAATCGGGCGTCGCAGGTAGCACCCTCAGAAATATAAATGCCCAAAAAAGAACAATTTACTTCAAGTATTTCAAACCAGCATGACGAAGACACCGAATCGAGCTTTTTTTTGCGGGCATGACAGTTTTTAGCAGCGAGTTTTTTCAGTATTGAAGTGGGTATTTTATTCCATGAAGGTACGTATACCTATAGATATGAAGAAGCTCATATCGTCAAAAAAAGTTCGGGTACCCCCCAGACTCACCCTTATACTTCCTCAAATTTTCTAAAATTAACCCATTAAAGCCTAACGAGCCCATATGGAGCCACCATTTCTTGATAGAAATTAGGACTGATATTTTGGTAAAAACCTTTATTTTTCAAAAAAGTGTACCTGCACCGTTTAGAATGGATAATGATGATATACACTTGCAAGAAAAAACACCTAGATCGATGTTACTTTTTCCTTGCTAGCGCTCTGAAAATACATGTAGAATTTTTCGCCGGGAAACGATGAACTTCACTTTGATATAAATATTATTATTGATGTTATTCATGTCACAGTTGTTCTATAAATAATTTTTTGCATTCTTATATTATCATTCAAGCCTATGAAATGTTTTGTGGATGCAAAGTGCTTTTCATGTTTTTGTTTTTTGACCGTAAACATAGCTGAGCCCATATGGAGCCACTAGGCTGTTATCGGTATAACTTGTGTTGCCGAGTTCTGAACATAATAAATTATAATTTAGTGGAATAACTCTTCAGGAAGCCATTGATCGTACGCACGACGATGATGATCATAATAGAGAAGTGTTGGATGTATTCATAGAGCCTCCAGAAAGTCATGTTTTGACGGACGAGGATTTAGCAGATGAGGAAGGACCTGGACTTGTTGATAATTTGAGCGGGAAACAGCTTGCTGCAAATGCCGAAATTGTTCTGACGGATCGGATAATGTGCGTATAGGAGGTACTCAAGATATAACTGAGGTACTGAGGAAGATCAGTTACCTGCAGAAGTCACTGAAGAGCCTGAAAATATTGGAAGACAATTAGTAGTGATTATCAAGTCCCGAAATTATTCATTTTTGGATTTAGCAGATTTGGAGCTTCCAGTTGTACATTTTCCAAGCCCAGATCACTCACAATACAAACATTTGACCTGCGTAGAAATATTATTATTTTCAATCATTTTGTTTCAAATGATTATTTGAAAAAATAAGGAATGAAACGGCAAGTTACGCACAATTCAAAAATTTTCCAGATCCGCCAGTAACCGTTCAAGAACTAGAGACTTTCTTTGCCATACTGATTCTAAATGGATACAACATTTTGCCGTCCAAAAGAAATTATTGGGAGAACGCAAAAGATATAAAGAACGAGCCAGTATCTAGTGCCATGAGAAGAGACCGGTTTTCCCAAATTTTTCGCTTTATACATTTTGCCAATAACTACCTTGTGGATGAACGCGCTAAGATGTACAAACTGCGACCGATAGCAGACATGTTGAAAGAAAAGTTCTTCGAACATTTTGTGACAGACAAAATCTTTCATATGATGAGTCTATGATAAGACCTTTTGGTCGCCACGGGTGCAAACAATTTATACGTGGCAAGCCAGTACGGTTTGGTTCCAAAGTCTGGAGCCTGGATACACCCTCTGATATCTAATAAACTTTGAGGTATATCAGGGAAAGAATCCAAAGGCAAACATCAGATATGAAGATTTTATCAAAATTTATTGTGAAAATATGGATTTTAAATATTTGTTATACCATTTTTTCACAAAATGATATGTATTACCTAATATAACTCACAATTTGATACATTTTTATCTGTTCTTTGCATGGATCACGCATCATTGTGAAACTACCCGTGTAGCGCCTAGTGGCTCCATATGGAGCCATGTCATTTGGGCAGTTTTTTTTATAAAAAACATGGAAAATACTTATTTTTCTTGTATATGTAATAGTATTGACATGTTTTGGTGAAAAAACCCCAATTTCATCAAAATTTTTAATCTCGGTCTTAATGGGTTAACTTGATGTTTCCGAATTTGTTAGAGAAATCAATCATTTACGTAAGTACTTCATTCTTAGCGTAAGTATATTTATCTACAAGCGTTAAATAATACCCGTCACTTTTAGCACGTCGTCATGGGCGACGTGAAAAAATGATGATTCTGCGTGTTCCTGTCATATTTTCAATAAATTCTGACATTTACCAAATATTTCAAAGACCATTGTAGATAAAATCTTGTACGATACACGCGTTAAAAGTGTCCTATTTTGTTCGCGGAGTTGCTCTACTCGCTAATGCTCGTTTCGCAAGCGTCCCCGCTCACAAAATAATACCTGTCACTTTTAACACTTGTATCGTAAATAGCTATTTCCACAGTCTAAGGAAGATAACGTGTGAGCAGTAAGTGAATTTCTCAAGTTAGCGTAAATTCCTTGGATTTTGCTTTTTAAGTAGCGCATCGCAAGACCCGACTGCAGCTAACCTTATTGGGAATTTTCCAATTACTGACACGTTATAAGCTTATAAGTCTTCGAAAATTGGGAAAAATCGTAATAATGGAAGTTCACGGAAGTGCGCAGAAGTTCATGGAAGTCTTGGAAGTTCGTGGAAGTCTTTTGGAAGTCAGTGGAAGTTAGTGGAAGTCAGTGGAAGTTAGCGGAAGTCAGCAGAAGTCAGTGGAAGTCTTGAGGAAGTTTGTAGAAGTCAGTGGAAGTTCGTGGAAGTCAGCGCAAATGGAAGTTTTGGTGTACAAAATTCTTCCTGCGGTTCGCCCCTCGTTTTTTTGTTTGAGGGCGGGAGCTGGAAGGCGTCTAAACAGTAGTCTATTCATTCCCATTTTTAGTGGGCTATCCATATAGCGAAAGAATTAGATCGCTATGTCTTCGGGTTTATGTTTTCCATTTATCTCTTACTTTGAGGGCAGCGTGTGGGGGTGGCAGCATTGGGCAAAGTAACTGTTGCACAGTTTGAGTTAGGAGTTTCTAAATGTTTGAGGAAATATGTCAATCAGTGAAAATTGTGAAAGTTGCATTTTTTTTGGGGCGGGAGCTGAAGGCGGCGAGTAATCAAAAGTGGCCTATCTCTTCCCATTTTTAGTCAGCTATCTATATAGCGAAACAATTAGATCGCTATGTCTTCAGGGTTATGTTTAACATTTATCTCTTACTTTAGGGGCGGCGTGTGGGAGCGGCAGAGTTTGGCAAAGAAATTCTTCCACAGTTTGAGTTGGGAGTTTCTGAATGTTTGAGGTAACATTAAAATGTAAATCAGTGAAAATTGTTGAAAGTTGCACTTTTTTCTTTTGGGGGTGGAAGTTGGAGGCGGTGCCATATCAAAAGTAGCCTATTCTTTCCCATTTTCAGTTAGCTATCCATATAGCGAAAGAATTAGATCGTTATGTCTTCGGGTTTATGTTTTTCATTCATCTCTCACTTTGAGGGCAGCGAGTGGGGGGCAGCATTCGGCAAAGTAACTGTTGCACAGTTTGAGTTGGGAGTAGGGTTGCCAGATGCAAAAATTGTATTTCCAGGACATAAGCTTTCAAAAACCAGGACAGACATCGAAAAAACAGGACTTTTGAAACTAATGATCAATTTATCAGTGAGCTTTAATACAATTAATCTTATTCAAAATCAAAATAAACTCAAATGAATAAAAGGACTAAGAAATTTGCAAAAATTTAGAATAAAATAAAACTCAAACATTTTTTAGAAACGTATTTTTGTTCGGACTTCACTGCCTCAAGAACTTTTTTATTTTTCAATGCGAAGTAATAAAATTCTTTACGTGTTTGTAGTGTTGATACATAAGCTATAAAGACTTTTATATAAGCTGTATATGGATTTTACAGTTTATGTACTTAATTTGACACTTATCAAAATAATCTCAAAAACTACAACATTTTCACAATTTGCACTGGAACAAACACGTAAAATGTTGTACAACACTCGTGGCTTGTTACACAAGATATTTTCCGACACTCAGCCTCTTACAGAACTCGGGCTGCGCCCTCGTTCTGCAAATTTCGGCTTCGTGTCTGAAAACCACTTATGTAACAGCCAACTCGTATCGTAAACTACTATTGCACGACATATTGAAATTGGTTCTATAGCTGGTATTACACTACACAGTTTCTTGTACAATTTCTTGAACAATCTGCCAAAATAGTGTCGAAAAACAATGAACTTTATTGTTGGTTTGACAGATGGCTCAAGAAATTGTACAAGAAATTGTGTAGTGTAATACAGCTATTATTTGTAGCCCCGATTCCACATGGTCAAGTACAAGTTTATTCCGAGCATCTGTCCAAGAGGTAGTGCACAGCGAGAACAGTCTCTCGGAATCCGCATTTGAGCCATAAACCGAAAGAACAAATTCTATAATTTTAAAAAAGATAGACCATGGAGCAGCTCCGGGAAAAAATGTAGAGAATACTCACAAATAATTCGGAACTGTAGGTATATTGAAAATACAGGAGAGCTTTGTTTAAAAAATACAGGACATTTAGCGTCCTGCGGAGGTCTTAGGAAGGACGCAACATTTTAAGGCTGAATCCAGGACGTACTGCTAAATCCAGGACGTCTGGCAACCCTAGTTGGGAGTTTCTAAATGTAAGGGAAATATGACAATCAGTGAAAATTGTGAAAGTTGCATTTTTTTGTGTGGAGGCGGCAGCTGAAGGCGGCGGCTAATTAAAAGTGGCCTATCCTTTTCCAATTTCAGTCAGCTATCAATATAGTGAAAAAATTAGATCGCTATGTCTTCAGGTTCATGTTTTACATTTATCTCTTACTTTGGGGGCGGCGTGTGGGAGCGGCAAAGTTTGGCAAAGAAATTCTTGCACAGTTTGAGTCAAGAGTTTCTAAATGTAACATTATTAGCTAAATCAGTGAAAATTGTTGAAAGTTGCACTTTTTTTCTTTCGGGGGCGGAAGCTGGAGGCGGCGCCATATCAAAAATAGCCTATCCTTTTCCATTTTTAGTCAGCTATCCATATAGCGAAAAACTTAGATCGCTATGTCTTCGGGTTCATGTTTTTCATTTATCTCTTTGGGGGCGGCGTGTAGGAGCGGCAGCGTTCGGCTGAGTAAATGTTGCACAATTTGAGTTGGCAGCTTCTAAATGTTTAAGGGAACATCCCAATCAGTAACATTTGTGAAAGTTGCACTTTTTGTCGTTTGGGGGCGGAATCTGGGGGCGGCGACTAACCAAAAGTAGCCTATCCTGTCCCATTTTTAGTCAGCTATTTATATACCGAAAAAGAATCAGATCGCTATGTCTTCGGGTTTATGTTTTTCATTTTAAAGTGATTGGGGGCGGTTTTTAGCAGTTTTTTCATTTCGGCGGCGCATATTGAAGACGGAATGTTTCTGGGCTTACGTTTCTAAGTGGCAACTATGTATTATTCATAAAATGAGAACACCAGAGCATTAGGTCTGGTAGAAAGTGCAATATTATGTTATTTCAAGTTTATCGGGGGCGGTTTTCTCTATGTTGGCGGCGCAATATAGACATTCAATATAGCCTAGCCCAGCTTTGGGAGTGGCAGCTATGTAACAGCAAAAAAAATAGAAAGCTAGGACGTCTAGTTTGCGAGGAGTTCGAGGAATGGACTGACGGACAAAGCGGTTGCAATAGCGATTTTCATCAAGATGGAAAATGCGCTAAAAAACATCCCATGAACAACGCAAGGCTGTTCATCTCTCAATGTGACGTTCGGTCAATTGGGCACAGAGATCTCCGTGGGACAGCACTGGGATGTTTTTTCCGGTTTTTTGAGAGCTGCGCTACCGAGAATTTGAAGTGCGATTAGAATGAGAAGTTACAATACATATTACGTTCTCTAGATGTTAAAATGTGACTTATATTAGAAGTCGATTATTTGCTGTAATTTTACGGCTTTTTTCATTAGAACATCAGGCTATGAAAATTGACATTTGTGTTAGAAATTATGCGTTAGGTAAGCCATCACCGTGATCAACATCACAGGTTATCACCAATTTATGAAAGTTTGATGTTGAGCTCGATTTGACTCACCAAACGCATTATTTTCAATACAAATATCAATTTTCATGGCTTTTAATGCTCTAATAAAGAAAGCCTTGAAATGGATTACCTATATCTGTGAAATAAGAAAATATCTTGATATATCAATAGGTAATATAAACTTTAGAGTAGAATAAAAACAGGGCTAGCAGAATGGTGTTAACAAAATACGAATAATGTTCTTTGACAACTCACCCGAACGATAGTACAATTGTCGTCAGAGTCAAATCTGGACGTCAGACACTGCACATATTGCTCGAAAAAAATCAGTTATAGAAGTTAGTCGCTATAGAGGTATTATAGGAGGCATCATAGGGTCATAAGAACATTGAAATTGTGAGAATTCGAATTAAGTACAATGCACACGAACAAAATAATGAGTACTTAGAGGTACTTATTAATAATTTGATAAGTAATAATAATTCCTGTTTACCTTTTAGTTAAACTTCGATCCACGCTGCTGCTGCAGTGCTGCATGCAATGCACACAAAGTTCACACTGAGAAATGGCGGTTGAACTAAGTATGTGGACACTTTGTGACCACTGGGCGATGTTAAGAGTTCTACTGCACAAAGTTTGACTTCCCAGGGAGGTTTTCCGACATCCCATTGTGACCACTAATCTTCTCGGCACTTTGTTACCTCTGGGCGATGTTTTGAGTTTAACTGCACAAAGTTGACTTCTCTGCGAGGTCGCAGGGAAATTCATTTGTGAGATCACATTGTGACCTGTACGAGAGATTACTCAACGTCTCAAAGATGTTCCATGTTGTGTGGGTAATAACGTATTTCATCAAACATTTTGATGGGTAAAGATAATAAGGGGTACCCTCCCCCTTTCCCCCCTATTATCTTCGCCTCTAGAAATGTTTGATGAAATGCGTTATTATTGCTCGATAGAGACCTGTTTCAGTAAACTTTGATTTGAATTTGAATAAAATCGGTTGAACGATTCAAAATAAACGCAAAAAAAATCGGTTGTGTCACCCCAAAACTTTCCCGACTAGTTCTTTCGAAAGAGACGTGAATGGTAAATTTCTGTCAAGGAATAAACCCACAGCGATTGATTTCGCACCGCCTTGTTTCACCATTTTAATCATTTCATACTCCATTCTTCAATCGCCATCAACTTCTTGAAAGTTCTTGTTCAAAATTATCCATTCATTTGGTCTCCATGAAATCAACTGGGCGGAAGAAGTGTCACCGTCACCGTTACCGACAGAAGCAGATCGTGTATCAGATACAGTACCCAATAAATCATTGTAGTTTTATTGATTTCGTGAGTACACTGTACATTCCCTGCTGTACACAATGAAGTTTTGATAGGACAATAAGGCACATGTAGGCTACAGCAGTTGTATCAACTTTAGAAAATTGTGACTAGGGAAACGGAACAACTTTCAAAACTATAGTGGGGTACTACCGTGGGCAGGGTTGAAAAAAAATAGAAAGGTTGCAAAAAGCGAATGTTTCCACGCGATAGCCCAACCATAATTGTTGTGGTTTCGCTAAGCGCGATTCGAAAGCGACATGATTTCCAAATGAATAATCTTTTTGTTTTAAAACATTGTGTGGTGCATTTGCAAATCGATGAAAAATGACTACCTCTACCTACGTATGTTAATTAGAAGGCTTCGATTCCTTCTAGTTACTTGGTCCAATCGTTCGCTACGTGGTCCGTAGTTACTTTCAATAGTAGTTTTCATGACAGTTTTGTGTTTCGGTGGGCATGCGCAAGATTTGACAGTTTGGGTCGGCTAGCACCAGAGGTATAAAGTGGGGAGAGTGATTACAGAGCTGCGAGAGTCTGGCAAGCACGCGAAGGTCGAATTTTTGCCGACCGGTAAGGAACGTGAGCAATGCAAGGGCTCTAGACCTGATGAAAACTACTAAGTATTTAACACCTGGGATAACTACGATCTTTTGATATCTTTATTACCTGTGATACTTCGATACCTGCGATACTTCGATACCTGCGGTCTGCGGTCTGCGGTACTTCGATACCTATGATGCCTTCGATATTCGATACTCTCGATACCTTCGATACCTTCGATAACCTCGATACTTCCGATACTAGGTCAGGTATCGATACTTTGTTAAGTATCGATACTCATCAGGTATCAAGTATCGATAGCAGAACTCTGGTAATTCTAAGCCAATTCTGGCTTAAAGGTGTTTATGCGGACGATAACATTGATGTTTCCTTAACACCAGTTTTAAACCCCGCGGAAACAAGGCCTGTGTCGATGACACAAAGCAACATAAATCAAATGGAACGCATTTGTGTCGATGTGTATCGACACAAGTCGACCTGTGTCGGTAAATGGAACGCCCAATGGTGGCCTTACATTGAGCGATTTCCATTTATCGACACACAAGTCGACTTGTGTCGACACAGATCGGCACAAATGCGTTCCATTTGATCTGTGTTAGTGTGTGTCATCGACACAAGCTAACACAAGCCGACTTCTGTTGACACAAACCGACACAAAGTGTCGTAAATGGAAAGCGCCCGCCCATCTCGTAGCATAGCGCGAACTAGTTGGCGTTGGCGCGTTTGACTGTTGCTGTTGGCAGCCGTGGTCATGCCGTAACGTCAACATCACAACAACAACAATTCAAAAACTGTTTAGCCTAGCATCAACATCGCTTGTTCTAACCTCCAGTTTTCTTAATTTAATTGTGTTTTAGTTGATTTAATTATTGTTTTCAGTTCAAGCGGAGTCCCGAACGGCGGGAAGCAAACCGACGAAGGTAAATTTCATGTAGATTTTGTAGAATATTTGCCGATAATCTGGTGGTTTCAGATGTCTCAAAAAGACAATCTGAAGGAAGCAATCACACAGATCTTGAGCTGTGCTCTCCAGCCAAACAACGACATTCAACGTTTGACTGAAGAACGCAAGAAAGCTCTCGAAATGACTGAAGGTCTGTTTTTGTAACCTCAATTTTCGCCCCGGGTCGTAACATCAATGTAATTTCAGATTATGGATTTATCTTGCTGGAGATTATCCAGACAAAAGAAGAGGCCAGTGCGGAGCAAATGATGGCCGCCACGTTCCTCAAAAACTACATATCGGACATTTACTCGCCTCGAGAGCCAGTTACATTGCCACTTGAGCTCAAAATTCGACTAACTGAAGAATTAGTAACTGGACTCGTGGCACACGAGAATGCCAGCATTAGGAGGATGATTGGACTTTGTTTAAAAATGTTGTTGGAACGTGATCTATCAAATTTATTTACTCTAGTCAACAACAGGTTGATGCCCTATTTGCTGAGTGATAATCTGCAAGAAATATCTGGTGGGGTAGAATTCATGAAGTGTCTGGGGGTCGGCGATTCTGTGGACGACTTTGATTATGATACCATGTACTTCCGCACGGAATTCATCGAACCGCTCTTGAACATACTGCACAACGAGATGTTTCCCATGAGAATCCGTGCTGCGACCGTTTCAGTGCTAGTCCATATATTAGTCAGCTGCAAGAAGACACCTTCCTTCCAGCCCACCTTGACACGCCTCACCGAAGTCTTCCAGAACTTCCTAAGTAACCCTTATGGTCCCAACAATGATTTCAAGCTGAGAGGCGAAATTATTTTGGGCATCGCCCACGCCATCATTTCATTTACAGACAACTGCTTTTGTGGATTGGTGACCGCGTGTCTACCTGCAGTGGGGCAGATAATGAATGCCTGCATTGTAGAATGTAAAGAAGTAATAATGGAGCATAAGGAGACACCAATGGATAGTTATGAAACCGAACCAGCCAATTTCCAGCAATTAATCTTGAGCATTTTGATACTTATGAGGAACGTGACCATGCGCCGACATTACGTTTCTCTGCTACTGGAAGGCCTCAATGATTTTGTGTATTTGATTTTCGTCTTGATGTGCTACGGAAACCTGAATGAGAACATGTTCGTCGAGGAAGATGTAGATGCTGAGCCGGAAGCTGACTATACAATCCGCGGGCGCAGCAGCAAGACATTGATGGTAAATTATGGATCATATTTTTTTGACCACACGGGGTGTTAGGTACTGGTTGTTAGAAACTTGGAGGGATGATTCCCAATCAAAAATGAAGTCGAAAAATGAAAAAATCATGGTCCTAAAATGCTTTCTTAAAAAGATACAGGGTGTTGAAGTTGACTTTTCAAAATCGGATTTTTACCATAAATTTTAAACCCTTTGACCAATTTCAACCAAAGTTAACTAAAATAAGTATCTAACGAACTATAATAACGTGTTTTATTGAAAAAAAAATCAGGTACTCTCCCCATATTTTTCAACTCCCTAGTTATTTTTGAGAATTGTTCCAATTTTTCAATTCTACGTTCAATTTGAGTTACTCCTGCAAATTTTTGATTTGATAGATGCCTCGTTTTCGAGATATTTGGATAAAAATGTTTGTAAAACATCTCAAAATCATCATTTTCCAGGGCGTGAGAATTAAAATCGGGTCCATGACACTTAACGGCTACATTGTAAACACTTTTTACAACCACGAAACAAACTCTGTTGCCTTCTACTCACGATGGTTAGCCTTGACCGAGGGGGGAATTACGATTACACTTACACTTTCTTTGCAGTTGAATTGTGTTGAATTGTTTACGTCGTACTGCTCTTTGCGGTGCCCATCTCAGGTCTACAACATTGCGCAGCATTGTTTTGTTGGTAAGTCATGAGTCTGTACCCATGTACCCTGTACCTGCTCTAATTTTCCACTGAAGTGATGTAGGCAACCAACAATACAACAACATCCTGAGACTCACACTGCAACGCGTTGTTCCTTCTTGATTTTTTTTGCAAAAATTTCTGGATAATCCGCAAATTTTATTATAGATTATCATTCCACTCGCCATTCTGAGTGATTTGCCTATTTTTTCGTTTCGATTTGCGTGTGGCCGTTGAGTGTCATGGACCCTTAAAATCCAAGAAAACCCATGATTTATAAACTGAAATGGGTTTTCAAAGTGTTTCAAGTTAGGGAACCAACATTTTAGCTGAGAAAGAAACACGTGATTTCGTTTTCAGTAAATGAAATTTTTAGACTCTTGAAAGTGGTGTTTTCAGGAAATTTTTGAATAATTTAAATCCAAATATTTCGAAAACGAACGGAACCTCAAAGTTTTACAGGATCAACTTTTCTGTCTGAATTGAACGTAAAATTTAAAAATATGAACAATTTTCAAAAATAACGAGAGAAGAAAATGGGAGGGCACCCCCCCCCCCTCCCCCCTCCTGGCTATCTCCGCCCCTAGCAAAGCATTTTATTCATTCATTCATTTCTGATGAACAATCATCGCTCAAAGTTTTTCGCAACTAGTACCTAACACCCTTTATTTTGAAGGACTGTATATTTCTCTTCTGAAGCTGAATTTTGAAAAACGGTTTTGGAGGTGAAAGTGAGAGTTCATGGTTGGCTGTTGGCTATTTTATTCGAGGATACCCTATACAGGGTGATTCATAGTTAGACCAAAATAATGAACCACCGTATCAAGGGAAAAAGGCAGGAGTAGAAAATTGGTGATTTAAATTTTTGTCATATTACCGCTCATCGCAGGTGAACGGTTTTTTTCTTAATTTTTTTTTGCGTAACTTTTTTCCTATTTTGTTGTCGGTCTGTCTGTCCGCATGAAAACGCACTTAATGGAGACCTCAATGTGGCTAAAACCGTTGAATGGATTTCAACCAAATTTTGTATGAACCAAAGGTATGAAGCTAGACGTGAAAACAACAGCGGTGACGAGATCTGTCATCATCTGACATCTCTGACAGCTTATGTCATCAAATTAAATGTCAGTTGTTGCACATTGTTGAAAAGCTGCCGAGGAGCTCTTTTCAGCACATTTGCAATAAATCTTCAACTTTTATTCTGTCACAAATCACGAGGTGTCAAAATCTGACTTAGGTCACTACATTTTAAGCCTAAACCGTTTGACGGATGTCAACCAAAACGAGTACACATGTAAGTCGTGGGGCGTAGACGTGAAAATGAGATTGGCGACGAGATCTGTCAATTGAGTATGTCACTACGCTGAAATGACAGACATTTAGCGCGTTTTCATTTAATGGAGATCTCAGTGTGGCTAAACCATTGAATTTTTTCCAATTTTTTATTTCTGTTCTCTACTATTGGTCTTTTCATGATGATTTTGTGTTTCGGTGGGCATGCGCAAGATTTGAAAATCGAGTAGGGAAGCACGCGAAGCTCTCTGTTGAATTGCGGCATTCAAGCCAGCGTTTCAAAGGTACGACCCCGTTGTTTGCCGACCGGCATGGAACGTATTCGCTCGCTAGACCTCATGAAAAGACCTATTAATTTTTCAAGTTCAAAAGGTAGGTACTATTGGTACTATTTTCGACCTGTACTCTCGGACTATAGTGTAAAAGAGCAAAACAGCAAATAAAATGAAAACACAAAAATTTCCTTCAACTTCGAAGGACCATAACTGCCAAATTACGTCCACGAGTAAAAACTTGACACGAGTTCAATTCTTCAAGTCTAATTCTGAATCACCCTGTATATCTTCGCAATGGTGCTATTTTTTCTCGATTCGAGCAATTTATAGAGAAGTATCACCCATTTTAAGAGGTTTTGCTTAAGTTGGAGAGCCCATGACAAGGCTCTATCCCTCCCAAAAACACATGACACAATTTTGCCTTTAGAATTTTTTATTGGTTGGTAGATGGATCCTTTTGGGTGGGATATCTCCTGCATAAAAACCAAAAAGTCGCCCGTCAGAATTTTATTCAAGAATGTCTTCGTTTTTTTTCAGATGTTCATGTCAGTCTTCGATTTTCCCAAATTTTGCGGTTCGTTCCACTACGCAATTCAAAAACATTACAGTGAAATCAATCTGATTAAAGCAGAATCGGAGATTTACTACGTGCGACTTTTTGAAACGCTGATGTACGGATTAGGTCTTTATAGTGTCATATACTTTACCGACGAGAACGAGTTTATGTGTTACATTGAGATGTGGTCGAGCAATTTGCTGGCCAACCCGCTGCCCCACTGGATGATCCTGGGGCGCCTGCTATGGTTGGGCGCCAGGTTTAGCACTGCCTTGTCGCCAGTCACCTTGACCACCCATTTGAATGCAATATTCAGCAACTACGTTACAGGCAATGCGGCCGTCAGATTTGCTTGTTTAGAGTGAGTTTCAGTTTTTTTCCCCACAATTTGTTTGTTGATTACAAGATCAAACTTTGTATTTTCAGTGCCATGCGTATCCATTTATCGTTTCTGCACGAAAACAGGAATACAGCCGTTTTCAACTCCAACTTTGATAACATATGCAACGTCGTACTTAACGTCCCGATCTATAGTCCAGTAATGGCGTGCCTTTCGCTGCAGTCCTTGACGCATCTACTTGAGGTGAGCTTTTTTGTACAATTTAAATTTCAAATTAAGAGTGAAAAGCTTTTTCTCTGTCATCTTTGATCAATCATATTGAACTTCGTTTAAATCGATTTATTTCTAATGCAACATAAAACTGACATCTAGATTGCATTTACATATGTATTGTTTATTTGGATGAAGTATCAAATGATACATATCTTCATACAGGGTGAGCTTGATTTGACTATAAAACGGAATGCATTTTTTAGATATATCCTTGTGTTTAGAAAACAAAGTTATTCTGCAAAACCTTGATTTAATCCTTTGTTTTCGAGATATTTTAGTCTGAATATTACTGAACTAGTTGATATAGTGCATTTTGCACAGTAAATATAAGTGGCATGCACGCTCCACTTTTAGTTGTTGGTTGCGTCAGAAAAAAATCATATCTAAAAAACTATAAGTCCTAAATCAACTTTTTTGTTTCAAAAAATTCTCCAATATGTACTTTGGCCTCATTTGCTTCGCTGGTTGTATATAAAAAAATTGTGAAAACAAATAAGACCCTCGCTGGCTGAAAATCATGTGATGCATTCATAGCCGATGAAAATATTTATAAACTAAATAAATAAATGATTAACCATTTTGTTTCTCAATCATTATCACATTGTAACAAAGGTCTGGATATGTACTTCAATTAAAAAAAAATTAAGCTCATAGCTCCATTAGATTGAAAGATATGTTGATGTAAAGGTTGGTATATATGCATTTTCTTTATTTTAGATGAGTTTCACGACTTGTGCATTCTTTATTATTTTTTTTTTTTTTGCCCTGCATCAACAGCTAGGTTATTGGCAGGTTTTTGCCGTTGGGGTTTTTCTTTTAACGATAACAATGAGAACGATAACAACGTAGTACTGTAAGATTTGCATCTTTGGATCAGTGGGAGATTTATCAGTTGGGTTTTGTTTCGATGGCTTTCTCGTTTCATCCCTCTTCCCGGGGCATCACCGCACGATAGTAGATGCCCCAGTACTAAGAGACGCGTGAAAAAGTCCATCTGGCCCAGTGCGGATTTGAACCCGGGACCTTCGCCTTTGAAAGCGAGGCCGAGCTCACCGTGCTACCGACTGGGTTGCATTCTTTATTGTTGTAAAAGATTGTTTATATTTGACCGATCATCCTTAAACGTCGTCGATATCAACCCGCAATATTAAAAATTCGATTATTGAAAAAATGAACTTGATATGTTCAACCGTTGCGTTCGGAAGATACGGAAGATTTAGGTGAATTTTGTTGAGAAACAAGAAACGAGACACGGGGAAAAGAATAATCACGAAAAAAAAAGCGGCCACAGATAGCCTCCGCCACTACGTTTGGCGAGGCTTAAAAACTGAAGGCACGATTTCAAGACCCTAAAAATTAAATTGAAAGAAAAGGCATTTTTCCACTGAAATAGATTTTTCTTACCACTAGCTGTGAAGTAGGCGGCCGTTACTGACCTGCCTAGAGGTCGTGAAGTGATTTTGCACAACCAGTAGGCTGAGTGTCACTTCATTAACCGCCTGTCACTTTGAAATCTCCCATCGGATTTGATGTTTGCTTGTAGTAAAAAAAATGTATATAAACCATGGTTGTGAACGCTATTATAGCTTTAGTGCCTTATATCCCTCAGCTGCGCTTCGGGATTTGAACAGGCGCCGCAGCTATAATGGCATCTTTCACAACCTTGGTATACAGGTGGTTTTTTGGAAAGAACCCACCCCAGATTTCTTGCCGCCAAAATGTTTCACAGGAAAACGCCGAAACAGCTCGAATTTTATTTTGAGGGGGACATCTAGGACACACATTATCAAATTTACGTCTTCAACCTCTTCGCTCCTACTCTACCCTACTTTAGAATTTCAAATAGCACTACCTATGTTGTGACTCATAAAATTGAAGGTAATCAAATTCTTTTTCTGTCAAACATATTGTTACGAGCGGCGATCCCGTGCATTCGGGTAAACACGCGATCTTTCTGGATTCTTCCATCCATCATGTAGCGGTGTAGGTAAAAGTGCGATGGCGATACGCGATGGCTTGGCATTGGGAACCTTCAACGCTCGATCAAGGCACATCTGTCCATTTTGGCGGAGGTGCAGACATTCCGGAGCACACGGGAAACACGCGGAAGGTGTGTGATTATTCGGGAGTCGCCTAGAAAATCGTATGCCGGATCACTATGGAAACTGCTGGAGAATGCATGGAACATTCGAGATGGATTAGTCGGACCTATACAGGTGTCCCGAAAATACACCGACAACGTTCTAGGACGGCTTCCTCTCATCAAAATTGAAAAAAGTTCCTATGAACATGGGTCCGGAAACGCTTCATAAGGGAGCTACAGGCCCCTAAAGGAGGGACCCTGAAGAGGGTTGTTCATTTAATATTTCCGAAACCGTTCAAGGGAAATCAATCGAACTTGACACATTTAATAACCTTCTTATGCCTAACAAAATTTGAATGCCTAACAAAAATGAAGTTGCTTTGAAATAGTTTTTCTTTCGTCTTGAATATCGTAATTAAAAATTAGCATTTCTGACCACGTTTTCATTCATTCAAACTCAAATATCTCGTTAACTATCGAGGTTGAACAGAGAGACCTTTTTTGAGTAAAAAACTCCAATATTCCATAATTTCTTGTTAAATTCAGAAACAATTCCCATTCAAAAAAGTTAGGGTTATTTTTACCCCCACACCTCAGCCTGACCCACCCCTGGTAGATTATTGTGGAATTAATCTTGCCTCATTTTGTTTGGCATAAGAAGGTTAGTGGATGTGTCAAGTTTGATTGATTTCCCTTCAACGGTTTCGGAGATATTGAATAAAAACCATCTTCAGGGTCCCACCTGTAGCTTCCTTAGGAAGCGTTTCCGGACCCATGTTCATAGGAACTTTTTTTCTTGTTTTGATGAGAGGAAGCTGTCATAGAACGTTGTCAGTATATTTTCGGGACACCTGTATAAGGCATCAACCGTTGCCTCACGAGCAGTTATGAATTGGAATGCGAAGTGGTAGCGAGCGGATTAAAAGCGAGTAGTACAATCATAGCGATATTCCTAAGTAAATAATTGTTGGCGTGTATTTATTGTGGTACGTAGTGATAAACAGTGTGTTTTAAAACGATCGTCTCAATTATATTCGAACCCGTACGCGAAATACGTAACAATATTTTAATTTTTTTCAAGTCACTCTCAACCCTTCTCAAAATTCTGTTCCCGCGAGACGGATACCCCCCATAAAAAAAACTTGAAAACTTCCCTTTCACGATAATTAAAAAAAGAAAAAACTTTTCTAAAAAAAAAATAATTCACGGCGGCATCTCATTTTTTTTTTTGAATGATCGATTCATTTTAGGGATCATATGTCCCGAATATTTGTTTAGTCATTTTATGCCATTCCATGTTATTTAAAAGTGAAATAAAATATCCTGGACATATTTATATTCTGAAATGAGTCCATCATTCTCAAAAAATAGACGTTTTTGGAGATGGCATTGTGAATTTTTCATTTATCTTCAAATCTAGAAGTCAAATGCATATTTGTAATAAGAATAACTCGAAAAAAAGCAAAAAAAGAAAGGGACACCAGTGGTGGAAGCACGCCGTCATCGTCAGTCGGTTACGAAATTCGTGTTCGTATACGAATTTTGCTAGCACGCCACTTTCATGTTTCGTAAATAGTGAATATCGTCCAATCCCTTGCGTCTTCCGCCCCGTGCAGAGCATGCGCTCAATCGGTTGCAAAGTTCGTTTTCGTATCCGAATTGAGCACGCCACTTTTGTATTTCGTAAAAATCGACCAGCCCCTTGCGTATCTACCCGCAGCCGTGCCTGTGCACAGCCCGCAAGCTTCGTACCAATACGAAAACCTTACGTTTTGCGTAAAATGTCGATCTTTCTTGTCTTTCTCTGGCATATCATAATATATCTGCATCTTCCCTCTTCGTCGCTGAAATTTTATCAATATGGCGGCCTTCATTCACGGGCACGACTTTTTACGATCGTTTCCGATCGCAAAGACGAATCACAATACGCAAGTTTATCCTTACTCTAGAAAAGAGATGTCCACTTCAAGGCCATGGACGCGATTGCGCTGTTCGAACTTCGAACTTGATCACGTCAAGTAGGTAGTTTGAAACGAACTGATAGGGGACATTGAGGTGACTGTGAACACTGAGTGGTATTTGGTCACAATTTTCAGAATGAATTTTTTAATGTTGGTGTTCTGCCGAAAGTTCGGTCCTTTTTATAAAATAATCCATATTTGATTGCGTTAGCTTAGACACTGTTTCCCTACGTCAGTTGAAGTATGTTTGGCTGTCTACATCTGAGTGTGGTTGTGTTGTACAACAGCGAAGGTTACTGTTGTATGTTGTGTTGCCTATTATTATGCTCCAAGCTTGATGAAAGTAAAATGAGTAGGTACCTAGGTGCATCTCATTAGATTACGCTGTTATCGAGTGTTATAACGGTCAATTAGAACACCAAAATTGCAATAGTGACTTTGTGAATATCTGGAATAGCGTTTGACTGATCTAAATTGAAATTTTTGAAAATATTCCTGAAACATTTCAGTTACTTATATTTTTTTCTTCGAATCAGCCAAAGTGTGCCAAACAATTGAGAAATCGCATTTTATAGCATGTTTGATGATGGCCTCCGAATCTTATAAATATCAGATCTTGGAAAGAAGAAATTTCAAGCTATGAAATGTTAATGATCTCAAAAATTGATTTCTTTTTCATTGTGTGTTCTACAATAACGGATGAAAAAGTAATGTTGAGGAGAAATTATAATTCGAATAGTTTCAAGGGTAGGTATTCATTCTTTGAGATTATTCAATTTTCAAGATTATTCAGTTTTCGAGATTATTCAATCTTCAAGTTTATTCAATGTTCAGGACCACCTGACTTTGGGTTGAAGGCGCGCTTGCGCGCCTTCATGACCTAGTACAATAGAAAATACGCAAGCTTCGTATACGAAATTCGTAAACAGACGGCGTGCTTTCCGCACTGTATATGGCACTAAATGGAAACTTATACTTGACATATTCAGAAACTATGGAAAAAATTGTTCCAGGAAAAAATTTTCTTTTTCGAATTATCTTGACGGGGGAGTTTTTGATTGGGGGGTATCCGTCTTGCGTGAACATCCTGTACACACCATAGAGTGGAAAACTAAACGGTTGTGAGCTATATATACTACAGTGGTGGAAGCACGCCGTCAGTCGGTTACGAAATTCGTGTTCGTATACAAATTTTGCTAGCACGCCACTTTCATGTTTCGTAAATAGTGAATATCGCCCAATCCCTTGCGTCTTCTGCCCCATGCAGAGCATGCATTCAAACGGTTGCGAAGTTCGTTTTCGTATCCGAATTTTGCGAGCACGCCACTTTCGTATTTCGTTAAAATCGACCAGCCCCTTGCGTATTTTATGCACAGCCCGCAAGCTCCGTACAAATACGAAAACCTTGGGTTTTGCGTTAAGTGTCGATCTTTCTTCTCTCTGTCTAGCATAATATATCTGCATCTTCCCTCTTCGTCGCTGAAATTTTAGCAATATGGTGGCCTTCATCCACGGGCACGACTTTTTACGATCGTTTCCGATTGCAAAGACAAATGACAATACGCAAGTTTATGCAAAAGAAATACGCAAGCTTCGCATACGAAATTCGTAAACAGACGGCGTGCTCCCCGCACAGGCTACAAGAGTCACATTCGTATAGACATATGTATACATATACAGGATGGCGTGAAGATTCCCTGTCTCAGGATAAAAAAAGCAGACAGTTGCACGCCTTTTTGTATCACCCTGTATGATGCAGTTCTCTGCTTTGAATGACTTCGATATGTATAGTTCACAAAAATATAAGAATGTATCTTCAAAATAGTGCAAGCTGTTGAGGATTTCGATGATTAAAAAAAAAACTACTGACATTAGAACCCACTCCTCTTCACCAAAAAAATTGCACTTCATCTTGTGCGCAGTTTATCATCCAAAAAAAGGGGGGAGGGGGAGAGAAAGCGAAAGACAACCACATGGCCCTGATTCTGGACAACGAAGAACATGTGGTGGTCTCACTCGCGTTTCGAATTTTTAATAAGGTCTATCGTTATTTTTATTTGCACGACGTTATTAATAAGATTTAATTCAAAAGTGGAACCGAAAACACCGATTCTGAAACCAGAGCCGAAAAAAAAAAAATCGGTTCCAATTTTGAAAAGGAACCGAAACCAAAATGAAATTTTACAGGGGAAAATCCATTATAATTTTTTTTCTTGGCCAGATGGGAGTCAGTATTCAATTAACACCTGAAACGTTGCCCTAACTCGCTAACGAGTACTTTTTCTTTTGTGCAGAATTTTCCCGACGCCATCACGAGCAATGCCAACAGATTCGTACAGCACGTGGTTGATGCTGTTTTGGCGCACGTCGCGAATATTCTCGTAATCAAGGATGTGAAGACTTTCCTAGGCAGGATCGTGCCTCATGCCGGCTGCAAGGCAATCATAAAAGAGAATTTTGTACCTTTCACGCTGAAGTTGATTTACAAAAATTGTCCAGAACCTCTGAACGCCCGCAGCGACTTGCCCGAAAGAGGTTTTGATCTCTTGGATACAGTGATCAAGTATTCCCCGGACCCACTAGAGGACGACGTCGTTATGCAAAGCTTCCTGGCAGCATGCAGGGCGATAAATGAAGTGGAAGATGGCAGTATACTTGAAGTTGCTACGATCTACATCAGCAACTTGCTGATGAAATCCAGTTACCAAATTCAGAACCTCACGGACGAAAATGGAAAGCGGTTGGCGGAATACTTGCCGGAAGTTATTTTCGAGTTACTGAATGCTTACCCGAGAGGCAACATGTGCCCTTCAGCGTTCGGGCGCATGACCGTGATCAGCATCATGACCTTGCCTGAACACATCCAACCCGTCCTTGAATCGCTTTTGAAGGCCCTTCTCAGTGCTTCGCAGCGCACCGAGTGCTTCAACGCGCTGAGGAACTACTGCTTCATATTCGCATATATGTTCACCTGGCAGACTGAAGCCACAACGAATTTCTTGAATGGGATCCCCGGGCCCGATGGGAAAAGCGCCCTGACCTACTTACTGAACCAGTGGCAGTTTCCGATGCTGATCTGCGACAAATTCGAGCGGTGCATCACGTAAGTTTAAATAAATTATTATTATTTTATTCATCTTTCAAGTATGTATCACAGTATCACATGCGTCGTCAAAGACGCATTTTGGTAATAAATTGCCATTTTGGGTCTATTTTTTCGAAATGCTGATTCTAATAAACTTACTGACGTACAAACGTGCCAACTTTTGACAAATGAAATGACGCTGAGTCAGAGATAGTGGAGCGAAATCGGCCTGGAAAGTCGTCGTTTTTTTTTTGAAGGTATATCAGCACCAAATCTTATAGGTCTTATAGAGAATCAAATTCCACGTATGTATGGTCATTTTGGGGATGATCTTGTGGTAGGGACCTTTTTTATGGGCAAAAAACCTCAAAAATTGAAAATGAGCAGTTCAGCATTCACAACGTTATATTTCTGGATCCAGTTGAGCTATCGGTCTGTTCTTTTTTTTAAATAAAAGTACATGCAAAAACCTTTCCAATGGCATATCACTGACTAAAGATAATTGTTCACGAACGTGTTAATAGAACAATAAACATTATATTGACAAAAAATGCAGTCTCTTTTTGACCATGCGAAGAACTTCTTTCCTCGTAGGAATTTTTAGATACAACCTGCGATGAAAATGAAACCAACATATTAGAGAAAATTTTATAAAAAGTTTCATTGATCTAGGCCGTATAGTTTGTCAGTTATGATTTTTTTTTCTGGCGCATTGAGTTGGAACGTCGCCCGGCGTGTGCTTGCATACAGTAAATCGCCGCATAACGACCAGTGAGCGCGGCACGGTGCCCGTCACTAGCTGTTTGCGGCGATTTACTGTATGCAAGCACACGCCGGGCGACGTTTCAACTCAATGCGCCAGAAAAAAAAATCATAACTGACAAACTATACGGCCTAGATCAATGAAACTTTCTTTAAAATTTTATCTAATATTTTGGCTTCATTTTCCTCGCGGGTTGTATCTAAAAATTCCTACGAGGAAAGAAGCTCTTCGCATAGTCAAAAAGCGACTGCATTTTTGGTCAATATAATGTTTATTGTTCTATAAACACGTTCGTGAACAATTATCTTCAGTCAGTGATGTACCATTAAAAAGGTTTTTCCATGTACTTTTATTTAAAAAAAAGAACAGACCGATAGCTCAACTGGATCCAGAAATATAACGTTGTGAATGCTGAACTGCTCATTTTCAATTTTTGAGGTTTTTTGCCCATAAGAAAGGTCCCTATCACAAGATCATCCCCAAAATGACCATACATACGTGGAATTTGATTCTCTATAAGATCTATGAGGTTTGGTGCTGTTATACCTTAAAAAAAAAACGACGACTTTTCAGGCCGATTTCGCTCCACTAAGAGCACTCAATTATTATGACAAGTGCTCCCCTTTTCCTACCTTATTTTCTACGCCACTGTTTTTTTTTTCAATAATTTCTACCTTAATCTGGACTCCTGAAAATTTATTCAGTGGGTTTTTGGGCGATGTCCATTTTGGCCACCATTACTTATCGATTCAGGAAAGTTCAGAGAACAATATATCAAAAAATTGGGAAAATCGAAGATGTACCATTTTTTAGGATACCGTTTTCTTTTCAGAAAAGTGACTTTCCATATTTTTCTTCAACATTTCTCAAAAAAAGTGCAATGTCCAAAATTCCTTATCTTTTGTGGTTGAATCAAAACAAAAATATTCAAGATCGGACATTGGACTGAAGAGATATGTTTTTTCTCAGAGTAGGATGCAAGTCAAAAGTGGAAAATTTGGAAAAATTGTAATTCCGAAAAAAAAAATTATGAAAAAAAAACCGGCGAATACGTCGACTTATTTTCATGTCTCTACAACATATCCAAAATTTATGGAAATCCGTCACCATGAGTGCAGAAAGTGATCGTTTTGGCATGTAATGACTCACAGGCTTTATACGCAGGGTATCAATATTTCTTTCCAAAAAATAAAGGTGGAGAGATAAAGAAATTTTGATGGGATTCCATAAAATGTTTGTCCACCTTGTTTCCAACTGGATTACCCCACATTTTTTTAGGAGCCCAATAGCCCTAAACCCCTAAAAAAGTTTCTGAAGGATTAGTGGGTCATTTTTTGACAAACAAAAAAATTATCAACTGTTTTATAATTTTGAGAGACGTATAAAATCAATTACAGAGCCGTTTTTTGAAAAAAAGTTGTCAACAATAAAAAAAATCACATTTTTCAAAAACGCTCTGTACTCAATTTTGTAATACACTCAGTAGACCGTATAAAACAAATTGAGTTTTTATCTCCATTTTAGAGGGAGAAATCCTTTATATAGTTTTTACCTACTGAGAATACAGCCTTAACGAAATATTCAAATTGTTGTCTAATTTCAATAAATAATGTTGAATGATAGTAACACCTGTTTTTAGCGTACTTTTTTAATATTTGACCGATTTGACCGTCAATTGACCAAATCTTATTTGACCGGTCAAAATGCAACCCTATTTGCGCATGACAACTTCGATTTCTTGAATAACGGAAAGGATGAATTAAAAGTTGAGACGATGTTAACACCACCCTTCTTAACATACACCAATAAGAACATCAAAAATTAATTACCAAGAGTGAATTTGAGGACACTAGGTTGGTAGCACTTTTGAAAATTGATCGTGCCCTTCACTTAACCTTGAAAATAACGTAATGTTGGAAAGGATGAGATGTTTTGAATCTTGACATCGTTCCTTAACATCCACCAACAGGAACCTCGGAAATTCAAAAATTCTAATTCAGCTGTTTCCTGCACCTGCGCTGTGGGTTGTGGGCTGCAGTTGAATGTGACATTTACAGCTGCCTGCGAGCCCAACACTTCGGCCTTGTACGAACACTTGATGCACTCGAGCCATTCGATTCGATCGGTCGCAAAGTGTTTTGACACTGTCTTCGGTTCCAAGTTTTTTTTTTGTATTTTGTCTGAACGGGCACTCGAGGCACCAAAAGGCATTGGAGTAGTAGGCTGCCATAATTTCGAACTCCTCCAAATCGATGGATCGTCCGAAAATTGTGTCGTTTTAATTAATCCTTAATAATAATAATAATAGCGTTTATTTCCGATCATGAATACATGAAGTTGGATCGTCGATGTCGAAGCCTCCATTAAATGTCGTGCACAATGATAAATTTGTTAGGATTATCATAAAATACGAACAAAAACAAGAAAAAAAAAACAGATTAAAAAACAGATTAAAAACATGAAGGTATAAGTGGATAAAAATATCGCAATCACAGATTGTTCATTAAATATGGAAGGTTTAAACCATGGAGTCCAGGCTGAAAAACTCTTGCACGTCGTAAAAACCACCCTTTATTAATATTTTTTTGACTTCCTTTTTGAACAAGACGACGTTGGCTGCCCGTCTCACATTCAGTGGGAGCGCATTGAATAAGGCCACACCCGCATAAGCCGGCGGACCTTTTAAAAGCCTCATGCAGAGGTTTATCCTTGCAAAGATTTTCCTTTCCCCGTGTATCGTACGTGTGGAAACTTTCGTGGGTCTTGAATTTATGTTTATTCAAAAAAACGTGGGCATGGTTTCAGGGCATGGCCTTGTGCATAGTCTTGAACGAACACTCTGTGCATCCGGGCGTTTTGGCTCCATTCAACAACAAATGGTATTTTGAATGCCACATGATATGTACCACATTTGGTGCAAGAAAAAGCATTTTCGTAAGAGCTTTCGCACAATTCTCCAAATGTCTGACGAACAAGTTTTATCGAAAAACATTCGTACGAGTGTTCTTATCCTAAATAGAAATCAATGCACAATGTTTGTTTCGAGTGTTCGTATACTAACAGGGGAAGTATTTATATTATTCGCGTTCGAACATTCCAACATCCCAGCACACAACATTGAACACCCATATCGATATCCAGTGGCCCAACAACACCTATTTTGAGCTATTACGCTGATTGCTTTTGCGTCGGTCAGTTTTTTTTTCTCTTGATTTTGTGCGGTTTTATTAAACGTCAATATCAAATCAAAAATAACAAACTGTCAACAGTGACAACGTCGATATTTTACACATCACAGACTCGAGAATACCACAAAAAAATTTCTGTTATGTATAAAGGTCATGCACCTTCTAATTTTGGTGTACATAGTTTGTGTGTGGTGTGGTTATGACGTATATAAAATAATTAAAATAGGTTATGCTAGTTAGGTATAACATACAATGGTATAACCTAACCTAGGAGGTGGTATAACCATGGATTTGATATTTGTGAACCTATCTTTTTTTCCAAATAGGTCGTTTTATTCTTTCAACTCGTATAACTCGGGAACCATCGCCAGGAAAAAGATTCCAAAACAAATTATTTTCTGGTATTCAATTTTTCATACAGGGTTATTCAAAAGTCCGGAATAAAATTCATAATTTTTTTCCGAATTTTTCTTTTTCGATGCTGTGCAGGATGACGTTGGCTGCATTGAAGAGAATTGAGAGGTCAAGAATATTCAATTGGACACTCAGAGAATTTATGGGGGTAGAGGGGTGGGGTTGAAAATTTTAGAAATATTTTTTCAGAAAGTGAATTCATTTCTGTTAAATTTGATGTATCGCAAAATAGGTAGTGTCATTTGAAATTTCAAAGTTGGGGTAGGTGGGGGCGAGGGGGCTAAAGATAGAAAATCGCTGATGTATGTTAAGGATGTCCCCCTCAATATAAAAATCGACCTGTTTTTGCCCGAAGACATTTTTACTAGGAATCGGGAGTTATTGCAGGTGGATAGTTTTCAAATGATCACCCGGTATATGAAAAATTGAATACCAGAAAATAATATGTTTTGGAATCTTTTTCCTAGTGATGGTTACCGAGTTATATGGGTTGAAAGACTAAAACGACCTATTTGGAAAAAAAGATAGGTGGTCCGGACGCCAACTCCTGTACGGACCTTGCATCTGATGATACAAAATGCCACTTAGCAGACGTATTAAATATATTGGTGTATTTTCCACGTCTGCCGAGTGGCATCCTACACCTCAAATGCAAGGTCTTTACAGTAATCAGCAGTTAGTGTCAGGACTACCTTTTTTTTTTTTCTTCTAAAAAGGTCGTTTTAGTCTTTCAACCCATATAACTCAAGAACCATCACTAAGAACAAGATTTGGAAACATTTTGTTTTTTTGGTATTCAATTCTCCATATATTTCCTGGATGGTTTTGCCCTACTTGCAAAATGAAGCGAATGGCATGGTTAGAAAAAAATTGATTCTTGGGGATTCTTTGGGACATCAAGCATCGATTTCAAAGGTCAAGGGAAAGTACAATTTTGAAATTAGTGACTTCTAGACAGAAATGTGATACCGAATGTTGCATTGGCTTTCCAGACATGTAAAACACATTTAAATCCGCCCATTGCTGTCCACGTTACAACCCCTGAACTGACACTACGCAAATTGTTACGTAAAATCCGGAAATAAATTTTGAGTAATTTTCACTACGTTTTTGCAGCCGCTGTATCTGAGAGACTATTGTCCACAAAGTAATGAATTTAGTACTGATCTCTTGGGAATTTAACAGGCTACATTCGCTTCGCTGGTAGTTGTGTTCTAAAGGTAATAGTTTACAAGTTATTTAGAAAAAATCGAAAATTTTCAAGGATGGCGCTCTTTTATTGGTCCTAAAAAAGAATCCAAGCCTTCCGGGAATTTCAATATGTTATTCTACGTTAAATTCTGCATCGATCCACCAAATTTCGTCAACTTCCGAATTTATTTCCGGTTTGACTCGATTTTTGCCTCATTTGACTGGACTATAAAGTAATCATGTCATCAATAAAGAATCGACATGGTTGTGCCAAATCCAATTTTCATAAGTGGAAGATAGGAAGATTTATTCAAGTATGTGTTTCACCTCCTGCATTTCAGCATACTCTGATGGATAGTTCAGTTTTGTAAACTGTACAAGGCAAAATCGTGTCTAAATAATGGTAGGACAGTTAACATCTTGCCTTCACCGTGAGGGCATTTTCACTTGTTTATTGACTGAGCTCAATAATTTTTCTGCCTAGGCTTGTACTCCATAAACACTACTACTGTGCTGAATTTCATCGTATTCTGCGGAACTCCTGATTGACGGATCGCAGTCAAAAGCTTTTTTTACCACTAGACAATATGACCCCTATGCCCAAACAAACTGACACTGAATTTAGATAAAACAAGTGTAATAAGATTTGACTACAAAAAAAATGGTTTCCTGGACTTACTTGCTGGTGATGTGTTTAATTATGAATTGGACACATCAGTAAAGTTTCTTGGAGTCCACATCGATCACAGACTCGACTGGTCGGTACACGTGGGCAAGGTAGCCTCCACTTTGTCAACGTACTGTTACGCTTTACGCCGGATCTCACAGCTTGTTGGAATTGATAGCGCCTTGACCGCCTATCATGCCCTCGTGGAATCGAGAATAAGATACGGGATAGTTCTTTGGGGCAATTCGACAGAGGTTTGTCGATTACTGATCCTACAAAAAAGATTGTGGAGAGGTGTCATGGGGTTAAATCCCAGAGAAAGTTGTGAACTTCAATTCAAAAACAAAAAAATACTTACCGTATTTGGGTTGTAAGTGTACGAGGTGGTGATGTTCGTATTAAAAAATCCAACACTATTCACTAATGAAATAAGAGATCACGAACATAATACAAGAAATAAAAACGATTTAAAAACCCAAAAAATCAATTTCACATATTTGCAAAAAAATTGCTCATATAACATCATAAAAAAATTCAATCACATATCTACGACATCAAGAAGTCTACCGCTTAGAATTATGAAAGTAAAGCTAAAACAATTCTTAATTAATAAAGCGTACTACTTCGGTTGAGGAATTCCTGAGCGATGATGCAAATTTTTAATGTGTGTATGTATGTCTTAATTTACTTGTTTATTTGTTATTTATTCTTCACTACGTATGTTGTTGTTTTATCATATTTATAAATTGTATTTGTACATATGTTTCTATCTATTTATTTTTTTTGTTGCTGGACGGGTTCAACACCACATTATGTATGGTAATAATATGAACGAATAATAAACTATCTATCTATCTATGTCCACCGAATAGTAGTTATCATCAGGTCTATAGCGCATGCTCACGTTCCTTCCGGTCGGCAAAAATTCGACTTTCGCGTGCTTGCCGGACTCGCACAGCTCTGTAATCATTCTCCCCACTCTATACCTCTGGTGCTAGCCGACCTGAACTGTCAAATCTTGCACATGCCCACTGAAACACTAAATTGTCATGAAAACTACTATAAGATCCCTACCGGTTGCATAACACCCCAGAAAATTTTCATTTGTTTTCTCAAGTAACATCCCAGAATTGAATAGAATCAATCTAAGATATGTTAGATCATTTATCAATTTTCAGTTCAAATTGTTTATATCTGAATGATGTATTTTTTTGCTCTAGGGTCTTGGGACTATGCAAAATGATTGAAAACACTCTCGGTCCCGACGATAGCATTCTCCACTGCCAGGTGATGGTGCGCGGTCATTCGCAGCCATGCACCGGATTGGACAAGCTCTATTTGCTTCTCGGCCAAATGTTCCTCAACGAACTGCAGGTAAACATTTTTGGTGTTTTTTTTTGCATAACATTCTAATGCTGTTGCTTTAAAGCTGGACACTTTCGAAAAATTTGAAGAAGCTGAAAAATCGGACGTGTTGATCAAAACACATCCTGTTTACTCCCTAGATCTTGTGCAACACATAAAGGCGTTTATTTTGTTGCACAATAACGTTCATTGGAGTAACGCTGTCAAAAAGTATTTTAGACAAGCGGCTGCCGTAATTTTGATCGCTGAAGGCTTGGCTCCTGCGTGAGCACTTGAGCAGCCTAGTATTTTTTTGTTTGTTTAAATGTTAATTTTTTTAAATAATGTTGTTAAATAATGTTATGTCAATAAATCATTGTTTTGTTAGTTTCGTATTCATCGTTTTTTATTTTTTTTTATTTTTGGTGACCAGTTACCTTTTGCCCCATCTTCAAGACTCTTACTAGTAATGAAACAGCACAATAGCATCTGCATAAAGTTCCTCACTGAACTATTGAACTATTATAATTGGCTCCGTAACTGAACGGCGCACGGCAAAATGGTGCATGTTAAAATCGCGCGTCATAAATGGCGCTGTGACACGAAGAAAATAGCGCGTTGGAAGAATTACGCGCGATAGAATAGCGCGTCATATTTGGCGCTACGACAAAACAGCGCGTGATAGAATAGTGCAAGACTAAATACCGCGTCACTATTAGCGCTACAGGTATGTACCTACGTAGGTATCTAATAGATAATCAAGGGAATGACCATCGCATTGGAAAAAATTGCTCATTACAACCGTGTTTCATTTCTGTTCATTCCCTGGATACTCGATAGCCAGCCACGGAATCCACGCTCATCAAGAGGTCTGTTGCGTGTGGCCGAGCTTTCAATGTTCAAGATCATATCTTCAAGGTAAAGATAGCAAGTCAACTATGTTACGATGTTATATTTTTCAGGTTTGTAATAAATCTTTTTGAAAAAAAAAATCAAAGTGTTAATTGAATAAAATAAATATAAAACAAAGATTATATTTTGATAAAAATGTCACTTCGGTAGATAGAATACAAGTAAGTAAGTAAGTAAGTAATAATAATTGTATCACGTACAAATTAAGAATTCCAAATACTTTCATATAGTATAGTAATCTTACAGTGCTTGCCAATATTGAAAGCAGTGTTTGAACTGAACTAGATATTCATGCCTATTCTGTATCTCATAATCCCTTGTTATGTGCATGCTATCTCTGTAGGTATCTATGAATACCCCATGTTTCTCTTTCTGTCTGTCTGCATTAAATGAACGTTGTAAGATACAGAACAGCCCTGGTTATCTAAATAAACATGTTTGAACATCACAATTTAAACATTTATCAAAGGAATTGCCCTACATGGCGTTTTGAAATAAACCGAAATTGAGTCATATTTCATATTTTAAATGCAAGAATTTGACCTTCCATCAAGAATTGAGATTTATAAATGAGTAGGTAACTAACCGTGATGCAGAGTTTACAGCTTGAGTTTGTCACAACTTGCATCTTCTCTCCTAAAGAAAATGCGAAATGCGTGAAACATTTTACAGATAATCTTTAAAATATGCGATAATGAGTTACACCGGCACTCAGAAGACGTCACTTTCCAGCCCAAGCTCTTCAAGAAAAAAGCCCATCGGCGTTCTCTTCAAGCCCAGATTTTCGACTCGGTTAACGATCTTGTTCTTGATGTTCCTCAGTCTCAGCGAGGCGTGAATGAAGGTCGCCACGATCGGCAGCAGGATTCCGAAGAGGAAAACGAGCAGGGATTTGAGCATGTATGCAATCAGATATGCCCCGGCCAATATCAGCAGCACTGAAATGATCGGATGCTTCTTCTTGAACTGTGCAGCGGCAAAGCGTTCATTGGTGATGTACGAAAATACCATAAACAGAACTGTTATGACTACGAAACCACATGCCATTTTGGTTGGGTGCAGGACTCTAAAAAAAAAAAAAGCAACTTTAGCTCTTGATATACGAATGACCAATGAAAGCTTATTATAGACGGGCTCATTTGGAGAATTCAACTGGCTTCTATGTGCGACCCTCGGTGTTGAGGTTGAGAGATCCATTGTCCATCAATTGCCACTTTAGGTATGCTACGTGCGTATTGCGAGTGATGGCGCCTTTTTTCAAATGGCCGCGCATTTTGAAAGATGAATTGTGGAACCCCTATTAAGTACCTATGTGTTCAAAGAGTTCGGGTGAATCTTTAAAGGCAATATCCAGGTAATGTAAAAAAGTCCCCCCCCCCGTGCTGTGGTTAGATACTGTTGAAATTTGAGCTTTAAAAAATGCATCTGTCAGATTTCCAGCTCTAGACCAAATAATTATTCAGTGTACGACGTACGGGACGGCAAGAGAAGGGAAAAGTAAGGGACCTTTTCAGAAAAGAGACAGATGCGTGCGCGTTCGTACCGCGCAGTTGATGGTGTATAGCTATTATAACGGCGCCTAATATCTTCAAGGGAAACTCCGTTTGTTGTGAACGAACTTTTTCAAATATTCTGCGCGTTGGTCCGACCCACATACTTAAATAGCTATACCGCTCATGAACCTATTGCGCATTCTGCCGCGCCGCGCAACAGAAGGAGTTAGAGAATGACGCCATCTTGATGGTTAATTTCCAGTGTATCTCAAAATACCGAGTTGTATAGCTACCAAAAAATATCTTAAGGGCCGTGAAACTGATCAAACCTTCTGCAATTTTACAATAGCGATCCAGTTTTCTCAAGTACCATCACGTAAGTGTATTTAGTTTTCTTGAAATTACGAAATAATCACATCAAGTTCGATGGTTGGGAGCCACTGTACTCTAAGTAAACGAAACGTCAAGTGACAGCTTTTTGACAGTGTGAATAAACATCACGTAGTTAACCGAACTTTTGGATGCTGGAATGATCGCACACCTTTTCTTCGCCTGTTGATTCCCAGTTGATGTTATTAGTGTTGGTTCCACGTACTTTTAGGGAGAAGCAAAATAATGTGTGCTTTCCATTTACTGACACCAGTCGACTTGTGTTGACACAAATCGACACAAATGCGTTCCATTTGATCTGTTTTCCTTTGTCTCATCGACACAAGCTAACACAAGCTGACACAAACCGACACAAATGTTTTAAATGGAAAGCGCCCAAATGTCGTGCTTGGTCAAGTGCCCAAGTAGCGAAGTGGTGCCAGTTCACAGCACCTAAAGTCCCCAAATAACCATCAAGATGGCGGCGCCCATTATTACAAGTGTCGGACGTCGGACGTCTCTCTTGCGCGGTATAGCTATTCAAGTATGTGGGTCCGACAGAGATGTGCGTGGCACCACACTGCGGCCATGTCGGGGTTGTGACGTAAATCGTGCGAGAGAGACCGCCTTTATTGAAAAGGTCCAGTGGGGGAGGGTAGAGTGAGTGAGAACTGCCCAGAGGAATCCACCTTTCCCGTAGGAGAAATCACTTACGGCGCATAACCCTGGGCGCAGATTCTCGCTAATACAATCAGCTACTACAGACCGCTAGTTCTACGCTCACAGGACAGGTATTCCATGGGGAAGGTGGATTATGGGCAATCTTGATTCCTTAGAAACTAATCGTTACTGAACGCACCTGTATAACCTGGGAAATGAGAAATAGAAAGGATTCTGCCAGTAGTCAAAGTAATTAGCCTGTAGGGCGGCCGGTGGCTCAGGAGGGGTACCCATTCACCTACCGACCACCGCGCCGGCCAAAAAATTTTCGTCCAAAAATACGTGAAATTGAAACAAATAGTGTATTTACAAGAATAAGATTGCATTATCAAGGCGATTTTACAGATGATTCAAAATATCTTCAAAGACGTTGCAGGAAGGATCGAGGGAAGGATGCTACGATGAGAAGTCCCACGGCAGACATGACGACGATTTTTTTAATCGCACTCTATGGCTTGTGAGGGCTCGTTGGAAAGCGTCCAACCATTTTCATTGGTAGATCTGAATAGAGCTTTGACAAGCTTTTCAACAAGCTTCCCCAAGCCATAGGGTGCCATTACAAAAAAAAAATCGGCTGTGTCACCCCAAAACTTTCCCGACTAGTATCCAGGAACTGTGTAAATTTTTGTTCGAAACGTCCCTTCGGGTGGAAAGTTGAAATAAGAGAAAAAAATTGAAAATAAGTTGCGGGAAATTGATAATTTTGTCAGGATAATTTGAATTTTCCGGGAAGACCTCAAATCTTACTCCAAATCATCTTATTGTAAAAAATCGTCAATTAAGGCTTCACTTTAGACTCCCATCATTCAAGTCCGGTCTCAAAAACCCAGGCTGGTTTTACATTTTCAACCGGAAAATTTCCGGGAAATGGAAAAAAGTTGGAAAATGTCCAGGAACGGGTTACCTCTTATTTGAAAAAAAAATTGCGAAAATCTGTTCACGGGATGAAAAGTTGGAAAATTTGCAGTTTTTCCAGGAAGGAAAACTCAAAAACCGTGGGTCCGATTTCAAAAGTTTTTCCTAAAAAAATTAATTCAATCTTTTCTTCAACTGCCATTCCCAGCATGCCTGCACCTAAAATGGATATTTCGTGGGGCTCACCGCATGTCGAAGTTGGCACTGCATTTTTTTCAAATCCACGGAATGTGCAAATTTCATTTTGGAAAAATTACCGTCGGAAAACCGGAGCCGTGTCGATTTTGAAAAGAGGCCTACACGACGCCAAATTAAATCTACTTTCCATATCAGCTGGAATTTTTCAAAAAAAGTCGATCCCCGAGCAGGAATGCATTTTTCAGTGGAGACCTGCTACAACAGTCGACTGCTACAAGCGAGTCGTTCTGGTCAAAACACGGGCGAGAGGCCCTCTCGGGTGGCAACAGCAACGGCCAGGTGAAATTTTGAAAATTCATAACGCCTGACTGGAAAATGGTGGAAAACTGCAACTGGAGCCCTAATTTGACTCTTTTGTTGTGTTGCCTCCTGCCAAATTTGGTTTTAATCCATCAGATAGATTTTGAATAATTAAATGGTAAAGTTTTGAACTTTGATATTTTTTTATTATTTGACGATGACAGATAGGGCAATACTTTCAACTGTTCTGAATAGATACAGTTTTTCGGGGGCTTTCAAATGACATATTCTGCCGTGCTAAGCCTAATGCGCGTATCTACATTTTGATAAATTTGATACACTGCAGTTTTATGCCAAGTTTTTATGCCGTTATGTTATATGTAGTATAATATTATTATTATTATTATTATTACTTTGATTGACCAACAGACTATCAGTCCTGTAATAGGTCAATACCACTAATTATCTTGGAAAACAACCTTCAGTCCGGGAACCCCATCATGGAAGATGTCGAACATTTTCTGGATTTTGTTGTAGCTCAGACAGATTCGGTTAATAGGTGAATTGTAATTAAAGGTCGTCCTTGAGGTTTTTATATAAAACGTTTCTGAGCCTCTCAGTCCAAGTCTAGGAACGTTGATAGGTATTCGGGCCAAGAAATCGGGCATGCATAGCTGGCCGTTAATGATCTTGTGTAAAAAAACAACCGAATGCAGCTCTCTGCGTCGCTCGAGGGCAGTGAAGCCAAACCGCTGCAACAGCAGCTCCTGGGAACAACCTCGATCAGGGTAGACACCATCCAACTTGAATGAGATGAATTTCAAGAACTTTCTCTGGATGCCCTTTACCCGGCTTATGTACTTCGCGTAGTAAGGCGACCAAACGCAGGAAGCGTACTCCAGGCGGGACAAAACAAGGGATTTATATAAGATGGTACATGTGTCAGTCTCCCTGAAGTCTCTTGAGTTCCTGATGAGGAAGCCCAGGGCCCTGCTGGCTCCTCTGCACGCATTCTCGATGTGCTGGGAAAAGCAACAAATCGAGTCAAAATGCACCCCTAAGTCCCGGATCAAATCAGGTCTGTCAAGAGTATGATTTCCAACGACATAGTTGAACCTGATAGGCTCCGTCAACCTGGTAAAAGTCTTGCAGACGCACTTGTCCATATTAAGTGTCAAGCCATTGTTTGAACACCACACCCGCAATCTGTCCAGGTCCTCCTGTAGGCTCAGGCAATCATCAATCGAATTAATTCTCGAAAAAAGTTTTAGATCGTCGGCGTACAGAAGAAAAGAGTTTTTCAGTATCTCACCGATGTCGTTGATATAGATGTTAAAGAAAAGAGGTCCCAGATTGGTGCCCTGAAAAACCCCAGAAGGGACATCAAAATATCCGGAGCCGTGACCGCCAACCCGAACAAATTGCTTACGTTTTTCGAGATATGACCTGAAGAGAGTTACTAAAGGAGTTGAAAATCCAAAAGCGCTTAGTTTAGACAAAAGAATGTCGTGGTCAACACGATCAAAAGCTTTAGAAAAGTCCGTGTAAATTATGTCGATCTGAGAGCGGTCATAAAGTGACTCGGAAATAGTTTGAGTTGTCTCCATCAAATTAGTTACAGTGGATCTGCCCTGCACAAAACCATGCTGCTGGTCCACTAATTTGGGCTGCACATACGTTACAAGAATCCTATGCAGAGCTATCTCGAACACCTTGCTGACATTGCTGACAACCGCCACGGGTCGATAGTTTCTGACATCATTCCTGTGGCCGCTCTTATAGATAGGACAAAGTCTGGAAACCTTCCAAGCGTCCGGAAACACACAGGAGCGGATAATGGAATTAAAGAGGACTCTCAGAGGAAAAGCGAGGACAAATCGGCAGTCAGCAAGCAGGAAAGCTGGAATCAAATCTGCGCCCACAGACGGTCCCAGCTTAAGTCCCCCAATCGCGCGCAAAACATCTTCCTCAGTAAAATCCCCGACAGTGAGACAGTCGGCCGAGTCAGGCAGATCCACACCCAAACCAGTTTGATTTGTGTAAACACTGGAAAAATGGGAGGCAAAAAAATCTGCTATGACGCTCGGGTCGGTGGACGAGTCATCTCGATATGTCATTTCATTTGGAATACCGTTCTGTTGCTTTTTACTAGCGATATGTTGCCAAAACTTTTTCGGGTCGCTCCTTATATTTTTCTCAATCCTCAGTTGATAGTCCGTATATGCCAATTTAATGTCTCTCTTCAGAGAAGCACGTAGCTCCCTGTACCTTAGAAGCATCGCATTATCACCAGAATTACCAGCGCGACGCAACCTTTCCTTCAACTTCAGGGATTTGATTATATTTCTAGTGAACCAGGGAGGATACTTACTAACTCTAGGGGACGACAAAGGAACGTGCGCGTCCAATACAGAATATATAGAGTCATATAGGAACTGCAAGACATCATTCGGGCCGAGCAGGCGCTCCAACGGAGACCAATCAAGAGCGGCGATCGCATCATACAAACTCGGAAAGTCGGCTCTTCTGAAATTATAGGATAAATTGCGTCTGTTCGCGGACACCACCCGGTCCGACAACCCCTCCACTCCAACCGAAACCTCAAGCGCCGGGTGATAACAGTCTTCCGAGAGTAGAGGGAGAGAGCATCTCTCAACCATGCATTCATTCGTTGAGAGCACAAGGTCCAGCAGCCCTCCAGTTGTATTTGAAATCGCGTTGTACTGCCTCATATCGAAAAATGTCTGGAACTCCATGCACCGACTATATCGAGCAGAGCCCGAAATCGGGGCGGGAACGGCGCAGCCAGAAGAAAGAGCATAATCCGAAATATTGAAATCCCCGATAACAATAAGCCGGCATTGAAAGAGGACATCCGACTGTTCCAGACATTCAAAGAGAAGCTCAAATTCCTCCACAGGCGTACGGGGAGGCACATATAGAACAATCACGATAACTGACCTCCGACCCTGCCGGCCGATCCTTACCGCAACCGCATCCACAAAAGTCAGGCGGTCTCGCAGGTTCAACTCAACAACCACAGAAGGCACATCACCCCTCACCGCCAACAGCACACCCCCACCCCTCGATACTCCCATGTCCGTATACCTTCTGTCAGACCTAAAAACAGCGTAACCGTCGTCAAATAGCTCAGAATTGCTTATGGAAGGCAGCAACCAAGTCTCGGTGAGAGCAAACGCGCCGTAGTGCAGTGCCGACGCAACCAGAGCACAGTAGAAGTCCGAAACCTTACCCCTCAATCCGCGAACGTTCTGATAGTAGACAACAAAATGATGCCGGTTCGCCACGCCGGGCTCAAGATGCCGAACGTGACGTTCATCGTGCGACGCACCAGTTGGTTGCTATCTTAGTGAGAGTAAACTGGTCCTCAAACTGTCTCGAGCTCGTACGTAGTAGGGACACTTTGGGTCGGAAGCCGCATGTGCAAAATTCTCATCACCGTCGACAGGCCTCGAACCAGCGCAGTTCACACACCTCAATAGGGGCGAATCGCAACCTAAGCCATCGTGCGCTGCACCACACCTGTGACAGCATGCGGCATTAGGACAGTTTTTCGCTGTATGGTGATACCTGGAGCAGTTGAAACAACGCACAACCTCAACAGCATCAAACACAGAACAGCTATTATATGCGACGAAGACATACCCCGCTCGTGTCACCCTATCATACGAGGACCTGTCCAGTTGCACCAGAGCTTGATATATTTTGCGGTTATTCTTGGTAGGCCAGAACTTGAGAAGCTTGCAGTCGGCACTCTCGTCTAACAGATTTTTGTTCATAGCTGTGAGATACTCCATGAACTGAGCCTCGCTGACATCAGCGTCAACGCCAACCACACGGACCCTAGGACAGATTCCCTTTGCCTCACGAACCTCATAAGCGGATGAGAGCGTCTCGTCAGCGAATTTTTTGAACTTTTTATTGTCCTCAACTTTGTCGCAGCCAATCACAATTGCACCCCCCTTCATATCTTCAATTTTTGAAAACTGAATACCGGACTTAGTAGGATCAATCTTGCTGAGGATCTCAGAGCGAGTCTTAGTACTGTCCTGCGGGGTTTTGGGCTTGATGATAATGGCAGGCTTGGTTCTGTCCTTCAAAGCAGAGGAGTAAAGATTAGTGGGGCCCAGCTTACAATCCAAAGTTGTACCCAGCTTGACAATCTGATCTCGCAACTCACTGTTGTCGTCTCTCAGCAACTGCAGCTCGGGCACCAAATTTGCAGTGTCAACCGGCACGGGAGCATCCCTAACAGCACTGGCGAAACCATCACTTACCGCTCTAAACAGGTCATCGAATTTAGCATTAAAAGAGGTAATTAGTTCTTTCTTTATTTTGTCGAGCTTGTCATCAAGAAGGGTAGACCACTCATCTTTCACACCGATGTCACATCGTAGACGGCATGTATCACACAAATAAAGAAAGTTTTTTCTACAGTTTATTGACTTGTATTCCGCTTCGCCAATACCTACACAATTGAGGTGATAAGAGTCACCACAGACGCCTTCACATAGAATCATGGTACCGCCAGAGCGGCCGGCTCGACACTTACCACAGTTGGGCATAATGTGCAACTCCTACCTACGTTCCAAAATTCGGACGCCACAAGTAATACGGTGAAATCAAATTTCGTGTGCAGTTAAAAGCAAATAAAATTCGTGTATAGATCTTTCAGATCCAAACAAAAGACGAACAACAACAAATTAAAAAGACCCAAAATTGAATCGAAATTATAAAATTAATAAAATCAAGGGCGATGAACCTCACGGTGCGATAGCACCGAGAGAAAAACGAGAGTCTTTTTGCCGCTGATAATGCTGTATTTTCAAATCGCTTGTTATAAATTAAAATAGGTACTCATCCTGCATCCGACCCAGTCAAGAAGCGTGCCCCATCTTCGTGCACCCCCAGGGGTGGTCCAGGAACAAGGATTGTCAAAAAATCGCACTTTTAAATCCAATATAGAACAATAACAAAACGGACGAAATCAACGCACACGTACACCTCGGCTTATCAACTTCCCTATATGAATAAAGCAGTTATTTGAGAACTCTAATTATTGCGCTATCCATGTATAATCATAACCATATGATCGCGAACATCATAGCCCCCTAAAATATGAGCATGAAAATGCAGTGTGTCAAATTTATCAAAGTGTAGATACGCGCTTTAGGCTTAGCACGGCAGTATTGCAAGTCAAGTTCCGTGAGATATAGCTTCTGACATTTGACAGTGACACTTCCGTTTGACAGATGACAGCCAAAAACGAATGGGCTCTTTCCAGAGAAAAACCATGTCCGCATATCAAATTTCAAGTCGATCCGGTCAACGGTTCGGCAGTTATCGTAGAAGATCACAGAGAGACAGACACACAGACAGACATCATTCTGAAAATGGTCCTGTCCTAATCGTCTTGGGGGACCTCAAAACGGATATATCCGGTGAAATCTCAAAACTTTTTCTGCACGATTACAATAGGTACTTCCCCTTTCATGTTGGTGGGGGGTCGGGAAAGTAATACTAAGGGTGGCTAGAGGTCACGGGGTTGACGGTAAATCATGACACGTGTCATGGAGAAACGGCTTGCCCTTCTTAGAAATCGACCTGTTCGAGAATTTTTTTTCCGAAAAAAAATATGGTAAAAAATTATTATTATTGTTCCGGACTTTTGAATAACTCTGTACATTCGATTCGCGTTCCTTGTGATAGGCTTTAATTGTTTCCGGCGCTAATAATAAACTGCTGGACAACGAAGTTGTCGGTATCGGAAAAATGGTTCAATCTTGGAGGCCAGTATCTCCCGATTGCCGATTGCGATTTCCATTTTGTTTGTTGCGTCAACTAGCCTTGTCTTTCCGTAGCCCATCCTATAATTGTGAATGTTGAGAAACTTCATGTAAATTTTCTACAGGGTGATACGTAACATGGTGCAAAATTGCAACGACTGAACAACTTCATCGTACCTCCCCCATTTTCCAAAAAATTTTTTTTTTTAATATTCGAATACAAAAATAATGAAGTGTGGTGCCTTATCTCGAAACGGTTTTGGAATTACCCAGATTGAAAGTCGAACATTGGAGATATACATTTTTATGTTGAATGTTGCAGATTTACGAAACTCAGGCATAGCACAAGCATAAAAATCGGTTGTGTCACCCCAAAACTTTCCCGACAAGTATCCAGGAACCTATGAATATTTTTGTTCGAAACGTCCCTTCGGGTGGGAGGTCGGAATTATAGAAAAAGATTGAAAATAAATTCCAGGATATTCAAAATTTTGTCAGGGAAAGTTGAATTTTCCGGGAAAACCTCAAATCTTATTCCAAATCATCTTATTGTAAAAATCGTCAATTAGGCTGCACTTGAACTCCATAATTCAAGTCCGGTCTCGAGACTGCAGGCCGGTTTTACCTTTTCAACCGGAAAATTCCTGGAAAATTGAGAAAAGAAGGTTGAGAAATGTTCAAGAACAAGTTACCTATTGTTTAAAAAAAAATGGTGAAAATCTGTTCACGGGATAAAAAGTTGGAAAATTTGCAGTTTTTCCAGAGAGGAAAACTCGAAAACCGTGAGTTCGATTTCAAAAGTTTTTCCTCCAAAAATTTATTCAATCTTTTCTCCAACTTTCATTCCCAGCATGTCTGCACCTAAAATGAATATTTCGTGGGGCTCACTGCATGTCGAAGTTTGCAGTGCATTTTTTTCAAATCACAGAATGTGTAAGTTTCATTTTGAAAATTCATAACGCCCGACTGAAGGATGGTGGAAAACTGCAACTGCAGACTTAATTTGACTCTTTTGTTGTGTTGCTTTCTACCAATTTTGGTTTCAATCCGTCGGACAGATTTTTGAATAAATAAATATCTTACGAATTTCTCAGAAACGTCCCAGACAATTGGTTATTATACATCGAATGCATGTTCAACAAAATATTGGATTGCGAATTATTACCCGAGAGCTGGAGTAAGTTATCTCTCGCCATGATTCATAAGAAGGGCCCTGTGAATGATCCAGCAAACTACCGCGGAATCGCACTGGTAAACTGTCTGACGAAGTTATTCACTCGGGTTTTGTTGAGGCGAGTTACCGTTTGGGCAGAGGAAAATGAATTAATCCCGGAATGTCAGGCGGGATTCAGGGAGGGACGTGGCTGCATCGACAATGTTTTTACCTTGAACGCAGTTGTACAGATACAATTAAGATTTAAGCGCAGGCGGATTTATGCGGCGTTTGTTGATTTTAAACGAGCCTTTGATTCAGTCAACCACCTAGCTCTTTGGCAAAAGCTATACGGGATGGGTATGAGTGCTAAAATCATAAGAATAATCAAAAACCTCTATGATGTCGCCTCTGTGTGCGTACGTTTCAAGGGTGGATGTACGCGAGATTTCGGAGTCTCTGAGGGAGTCCTCCAGGGTGAGTCACTTAGCCCCATCCTATTTACGTTGTTCGTGGCGGACATCGAGTCATTTTTCCGGTCCAATGGTTGTAAAGGATTGAATATTGATAATAACACCGATGTATGCCTTCTCATGTACGCGGACGACTTGGTGATTTTGAGTGATTCGCCCATAGACTTGAGACGTAAGCTTTTGATTTTGGAGGAATATTGTAAGTTGAACAGACTAATTGTAAATACAGCTAAATCTAAGGTAATGTGCTTCGGCAAGGGTGGCTGTGGGTCGGACTTGGGATTTGGTTTTTACTACGGAGACGAGCGTTTGGAGGTGGTTAGAAACTATACGTATTTGGGAGTGCAGTTTTCCTCGTCAGCTTTATTCTTACAGATGTCCAGGTCAATGGTCACCAGAGGCAAGGCCGCTTCTGGGGCTCTCATCTCTCTGATGGCTCGTACAAAGTTGCGGTCCTGGGACGCCAGAGAGAGACTTTTTGATTCTATGTTGCTGAGTTCGATGTCGCACTGCATTGCGGTCTGGGGTATTAGATACGTGGAGCTGCTCGAAAGAGTCCAGCTTGGATTTTTCAAACGAATTCTGCTGTTGGCAAAAAATACCCCTGACTGCATGGTGAGACTCGAGACTGGAGCTCTCAAAATATCTTTCTTCATTTTCCGCATGTGTCTCTCCTGGCTGTCCAGGCTGCTCAGCATGTCTAACGACCGGTATCCAAAGCGCTGTTATGAGAGACTGCTTGAGCTCGCTCCATCACAGTCGACAAATTACAATTGGGCCACCCAGGTGCGAACGTTTTTCAATGATGCTGGGAGAGATGAACTGTGGTCGAATCTCAGTTTCAATCGGCTCAGAGCGTCCAGGGCTGAATTGCTGTCTTCCTTCAGGGAAAGACTTCGCCTGACTGACATCGAATCTGTGCGAGCCTCTCACTTTTCCCCAGCCTATAGTGGTTTGTTTCTGAGGGATGGTCCCTCTGCTCAAGATTATTTACATTTGAGGGCGCCTATACATGTAATAAGAATTTTAGCTCAGTTACGTATGTTCGGTCGGGGATATCTCAAACTGACACTTTCTGGCTACTGTTACAAAATATATGTTGATGAACTTTGTACCATCTGTAATTTGCGCTCCCAGGAATCACTTGAACATTTCTTTTTTGTTTGTCCGATGTACAATGGTGTAAGATTCATCCTGCAGTCAATAAGTTCTCTAGATGAATTGATGGAGACTCTAGATAATCCCAGCATGGAAGCAGCAAATCAAATTTGTAAATATGTGGCAGGTGCTCTGAGAATTCGGGCATTCTGCAGGAATGAATAATTTTCTTTTCCTAGTTGGCTTTAGTTGTTTATTTATTTATCTATTTTTTTTTTGTTTTGTTCAGCGGAATATTCTCTGTTAATTTACATGCTATTATAAGTTATTGTAAGTTATTTTATTATAAGTAGAAGAATATTTAATTTTAAGTTTCAATTAATTGTAACCAGATCCTTGCTATAGGATAACATCCTTGTAAGCAATAAAATTTTGATTGATTGATTGATTGATAAATAAATGGTAAAATTTTGAACTTCGACATTTCTTATTATTTGACAAATGACAGATAGGGCAATACTTTCAACTGTTCTGAACACAGTTTTTCAGAGGCATTCAAATGACATATTGCAAGTCAAGTTCCGTGAGATATAGCTTCTGACATTTGTTGACAGTGACACTTCCGTTTGACATGTGACAGCCAAAAACTAATGGGCTCTTTCCATAAAACAACCATGTCCGTGTACCAAATTTCAAGTCGATCCAGTCAACTATTCGGCAGTTATCGTGGAAGATCACAGACACACACGCACGCACGCACACACATCATTCTGGAAATGGCGAGGGAAATGGTCTTGATCGTCTTAGGGGACCTCAAAACGGATATATCCGGTGAAATCTCAAAACTTTTTTTGTGCACGATTACAATACTTCCCCTTCCATGTTGGTGGGGGTCGGGAAAGTAAAAGTATAACGTCCGGGGGCGGGGGGCTTTACTTCACTCGGAAACTGAAGCTTTACATCGCTACCATGTTCAGGGGCTTAAACGTGCAAAGAGAACATGTTTCACATATTATATTTTGATGACATTCTGACGAAATTCAACGTACGAAGAACAGGCAGTGACAACCACTTAAAAAAATACCCCTTGCTTGGCCCCACACCAAATATTCGGGTTGTGTTGAGAATACAATTGTCCTGGACTGTTGTAACAATCTTGCTCAATGTCATGTCAACATCCATTTATCAAAAGTGACCTAATCTCGCGTGCCAACAAGGCAAATCTGTAACATTCAACATAAAAATTAATACATTCAATGTTTGACTTCCAATCTGGGTAAATCCAAAACCGTTTCGAGATAATAAACCACACTTCATGATTCTTGTATTAGAATACATAAACAATTTTTTTTCGACAAATGGGGGGTACGATGAAGTCGGTGCAATTTTGCAGCATTTTACGTATCACCCCGTAGAAATGTTACATAAAGTTTTTTAACATTCATCTTCACAGGATAGGTTACCGAAACATTGAGCTAATCAACACAACAAACAACAAATGAGAATCACATTCAGCAATCGGAAGTTATTGGTCTTCAAAGTCGAACCATTTTTCCTAAGGATCGACCGATATGGATTTTTTGGCCGATACCGATATATGCGATATCCATATCGGCCAATACAGATATATCGGCCTCAATATTTTTATTTTTCAATAACTACTTATTTCCGATTTTTTCGTACGAAATACATTGCACAAGTGAATATACAGTGTGGTGTTTTTATCCACCCCACTAAACTGTATATATTTTTTTTTTGTAATGCACATATATACATAAGAATAGCGCTAGGTTTGTCTGTCGGTTACACTTCGTTGTCATGCTTTAGCGTTCGTGTGTATAGTCACCGGGAGTCGGGTCGCCTTGGCAACACATGTGTGCTCGCCGCATCGCCGGCAAATGATGCACTCGCACTTCGCTGGTCGTACTGTTGGGTCGGTTTGAGATAGCTCCCGGATAGCTCTGTCGGACGCCTCTGAAACACTTATTGTCGCCGGGAGTCGGGTCGGCGCCTTAGCAATGCATGATTGTGTGCGGCGTTTGGGATAACTCTTTCAGACGCCTTTGAATCACTTAATAATTTATCGTTTAAAAAATCCGCTCCTGCTCCAGACGCCAAAAACGGGAAGCAAGCGAGTTACACAGATGCCCCTGAAGACAAAAACAGAACCAGAGAGCAGAGAAGTTTTAACGGGTCAAAAGTAATCGCGTTTCCTGTCCCTTTGACAATACAGGAAAAATAGTTACAACCGACGCCGTCCCCACACGCCGCCCCCGTCGAAAAAAAACAGAATCGAAGGAGTTATAGCCACAGGAGAAAAACTATACACTAAAACTATATTGTTCCCGGTCCATGATCTGTTACACATAGTAAAACATCAAAATATTGTTGTTTTTTTTTTAATCGTTTATTTAACGTCGGCCTATTTCTGCAACGAGGCCTAATACCGACGCCGGTGAATGCTTTCCTCCACTATACCGGAAATTTTGCCGAACCCCTGTGTGTTCCAACACAGGGTAGGGATTTTTAACGACCACCAACATCGCATGGGGTCGGCACCATCGTTCGTATTTTACGTGCTATGCGACACACGGCGCGTCTTGCATTTAGCAAGCATTCCAACTAAACCAAGGAGCTTGTTTTTCGAGGCCGAAAATCCGTCCCCGGCGGATATTGTTTTTGTTACACCAAATCGATTCCACGTTCACGTAAAGTCAATGGGTATTATGTAATCTTTCCTTATACATATAATGGGGGAAATATCTCAATGAGCACTCAAGATAATTATTCAAATTATGTTAACTAATTAACTATTTATGTCAAGATACAGTTTTTGCCCAGAAGTCTGGCAAAGTGAAAAGCTGCGAAGTAGGTATTTCTATGAAAAAGGCTCCTGGAAACAAATTTAATCTTTATCTACTATACGTACCACTTTCAAAAAGTTCCTACTTTATGAATTTCGCGAAGCGGCCTGACTTGAGCTAGTGTTTGGCGGTAGCCACCTTGGAAAGTTTCAAATTCATAAAGTAGGAACTTTTTGAAAGTGGTAGGTACCTATAGTAGATAAAGATTAAATTTGTTTCCAGGAGCCTTTCATAGAAATACCTACTTCGCAGCTTTTCACTTTGCCAAACTTCTGGGCAAAAACTGTATCTTGACATAAATAGTTAACATAATTTGAATAATTATCTTGAGTGCTCATTGAGATATTTCCCCCATTATATGTATAAGGAAAGATTACATAATACCCATTGACTTTACGTGAACGTGGAATCGATTGGGTGTAACAAAAACAATATTTTGATGTTTTACTATGTGTAACAGATCATGGACCGGGAACAATATAGTTTTAGTGTATAGTTTTGCTCCTGTGGCTATAACTCCTTCGATTCTGTTTTTCTTTTCGACGGGGGCGGCGTGTGGGGACGGCGTCGGTTGTAACTATTTTTCCTGTATTGTCAAAGGGACAGGAAACGCGATTACTTTTGTCCCGTTAAAACTTCTCTGTTCTCTGGTTCTGTGTTTGTCTTCAGGGGCATCTGTGCAACTCGCTTGCTTCCCGTTTTTTGGCGTCTGGAGCAGGAGCGGATTTTTTAAACGATAAATTATTAAGTGATTCAAAGGCGTCTGAAAGAGTTATCCCAAACGCCGCACACAATCATGCATTGCTAAGAGTGCGTTCCACTAAACGATCGCAACGACCGCAACGCCCGTCTACCCGTTCCACTTATAGCCGCGGTCGTGTGTTGCGGTCGTTGCTACGTCACAAATGACGTCATACATCGCGACCACTCCAAGCCCACAACGATCGCGCTGAAAAGGTGAGGCGTTGCGGTCGTCTTCTGGTCGTTAGCGGCAATGTTGCCAGCTCTAGCAATTTATATTGGAAATTGCGACTTACTTTTTTGATTTGGCAATGGCGACCTAAAGTGACGACTTTGAAGTTCAATCAGTTCTATAACGATTTTTTTTTTAATTTTGCCTCCTTCCACATGATTTTACGCAACTTCATTTAAAAGATAGAGACCATTGGCAGGGCACTGCGATTTCGCGCAACACTAGTTTGGCTACGCATCAGCGGCGTAAAACCGGCAACACTGTCGCTGCAATTTTCTCTACAAACGTCAAACCCATGCGTCAAACAAAAAAGTTGTGCCGGTATCCCATCCATAATTCCCATACGGTATCCTTATGGCGAACTCAAAAAAAATGAAATTAACACTGTTCAACGGAGAACGTTAATAGCCATATTGTTGTTGTGATTTGAGTTGACGTTCAACTGTCATGTCATGTGGCTCCCTGACCACAGAAAAGACGTGACTCGAGTGACTCGACACACCACGACGACCGCACGCCCGTTCCACTTGAGTTTCCGCTCACAACGACCGCGGGCGTTTGCAAGCTAGTGGAACGGGAAAATCTGCGGTCGTGGGCGTGGGCGTTGCGATCGTTTAGTGGAACGCACTCTAAGGCGCCGACCCGACTCCCGGCGACAATAAGTGTTTCAGAGGCGTTCGACAGAGCTATCCGGGAGCTATCTCAAACTAGTCCGGCGGAAAAAGACACGAATTGTGCACGTAGGAAAAAAAAAACTGATTGTATTTTTTTTCTTGATCTACACCTAAAAGTAAGTCGATTAGGGAGCGGAGGCATTCTTGTAGGGTCATTAGTAACTGAGTACGGCCCTGTCAAAATTTGAAAGAATTTCCAGAAAATGTTTGAAAGTTTGTCCGATGGCTCTCGATTATGTGTCAATTTCTGTGTATTCGAAGCTGAGAAATCCAACAAAAATGGCCCCAAAGAGATAGTGCCGTTATTTTCGAAGATACAGGGTGAAACGTAAATTTTGACCTAACATTCTTGAGGTATTTCCGGATTTTTTTCCGAAGTGGTGGGGGAAGGAAGACTTACCATTTCTATTTTATCTTAATTTTTGGTCCTTTTGGAACAAATTCAGAGGGGTAGGCAATCGCGAACAGTGATTGGTGTTTTGGTACAGCTCCGCAAAAACTTCTTGTAACTGTTAGGTCATGTTCATATTTTGGAATGCCAGAGACGTTTCAAGTTTGCATTTATATCTCTAATAAAAAGAAATACGATTTAATTAAAGTCGGTAAGGTAGTGCGATTTTTTTCATTGATACAGGGTGAAATGTCTATGTCACTCGATATTTTAGAGTAATTTGATGATTTCTTCTGTGTAACGATGCCTGCAGGAAAAGGTTTTACTAACATTCTTCTTTTCACCTTACACACCTTAGATACCACAATATATACATACCTGAAGGCAACCTCAAAAGGTTCTGGGCAATACAGTACAGCCCCGCAAAGCGTTCCCGCAACCCCTAAATTAATTATTTTTGCATTTCGCAACCGGACGAGACGGTTAGTGTGCATTTGCACGTTTTCGTAAACGAGAAATACCATTCGATTGATTCCAAAGATATAAGACCCTTAGTTTCTCCAATACAGGGTGAATGTGTAACGTGACTCGGTAGCCGAGAGATATTTTGAAATTTTTAAACAAGATGACCAAAGGAAAACTCATTCGTATGACCAGTTTTCACCCTGTTGGGGTTGCAGGGTGCAGGGTGTTGTAGTTGCTCGGAAGAAGTGGGTTTTGGCAGATAAGCTTCGTTTATTCTAACGAAATAGTGTATAACATAAAAGTGTAAAAGTGGACGTAACAATAAATATGGTTGCTCTTCAGTCTTCTAATCTGCTCTGCTGGTCGAGAGTGCGTGTTAATCATACGCAGATGGAAGAAGCTTCTGAGCGCATGTGTAGGTACACTGTCGTGTATCCAACATCTCCCCCGAACGAATTAAAGAACAAAATCCTTCAGACGCTTCGGAATAGCTCGGGTCCGTGATGGTCGGATGTTGACTGGCTCTGCCGTTGCTACGGGTTCTGGTTGTGGAGTCAGTGATAAATCCGCTGTACCCGGTGCTGGTGATGGAGGCTGTTGTTGAGTACGCTGCAATGGTTGTACAACGGGCTGTTGTACAGGCTGCTGCGTTTGTTGTACAAGCTGCGGCTGTTGTACAGGCTGTGGTTGTTGTACGAGCTGCGGCTGTTGTACGGGCTGCGGTTGTTGTACAGGCTGTGGTTGTTGTACGGACTGTGGTGCCACCTGCTGGTGCTGCTGTTGTAGTATGGATGTTTTGATGTCAAAGCTATCCAATAATACTTGCAGTGGTAAGCTCTGTTTTGATGTCTTACTGCAGTCTTCGTCTCTTGTGTACCTCTGCCTGATCTGGTTACCGTGAAACCTGAGTACTTTGTTGTTATCGTTGATGACGTTGTACATGACGTTGCCGACTCTCTCGATTATGGTCCATGATTTGTTGTAAAGCGCCTGGTGCAACTTTGATACCAAATGGGAGCGGTTGTACTGGAAAAGTCCCCTGTGGGTGTTGATCGTCAACAATTTTCTCGACGTTTCATTTACTTCGACTTGAAGGAATGCGTCCGAAAGATCAATGACACTGAACAATTTGGAGTTTGCGAGCCTGCTGAAAATGTCCTCTGGTAATGGCAATGGATACTGGTGCGGTTCAAGAGCATCGTTCAGTCCCGTCGAGTAGTCTGCACATATTCGAACGTTTCCATTTGATTTCTTGACAACCACGATTGGTGCTGCCCATTCAGAGTAATCAACAGGTGTGATTATTCCAAATTGCTGCAATCTCTTCAGTTCTTGATCAATTTCGCTGACGGCGGCGTATGCTACGGGCCGTTTTGGACGAAAAACTGGATTTGCGTCGGACTTGAGGTGCAATGATACGCTGGTCTTCGTGCAAAGTCCCAAAGTATCATCAAAAACATTTGGAAACTGTTTGATGATCCACTCCGCTTCTTGTTGTGCTTGCATGCGTTGTTGGTTGCATACATTGCTTGACATTGACACCTGTGTGCAAATAGAGCTTAGCGGAACGTCCCATAATCCAAATTTTGTGATCCAGTCGATGCCCAGGATATTCAAATTTTCCAGCGGAGTTATGAAGCATGTGCCGCTGTAGGATTGACCCCTGAATTCCATGTCGGCATCTCAGCTCGCCCTTCAGTTGAAGTGTTTTGCCGGAAGCATTTTTCGCTTTGTGCTTGGTTGGCTGGAAAATTGGTTTTCCCAAACGCTGCCACGTTTGATGCGAAATGATGGTAATGTCCGATGCAGTGTCCACTTGTAGTCTTGCAATCTGACCGTTGATCCTCACCTGTGCAAATTTTCTCGCCGGTTTTGAGGTTATGTTGTGGACGCTGGCTATGAGATTAGTTTTACTCGAAGTGCTTGACTTTGTCCTGGAATGCTGAGACTTGAGCTTGTTGGCTTTACAGTAGCCTTCCCTGTGACCTGTCCTGCTGCATTGACTACATTTGTGTTTCTTGTAGCCACACTTGTTGGAGTAATGCATTCCACCGCAGAACCAACACGGAGTCTTGGGAATCGAAGTCTTCGGTGACGTTTGCTTCGCATGAGAATACTGCTGGCTCTTGTTCTTGTTGAACCTACTGTGGCCCACCACGTTGACTGAAAAATCGTTGTCGCTGTTAGCTACCAAGGCTGTGTCCGATTTGAGATTTTGAAATCGTTGGCACTCGGCAATGATCTCTTGCAATGTTATGCCTGGCTCGCTGTCGAGTTTTGACAATAACCTCGTGCGGATCTCTGCATCTTCTGTAGACTGTAAGCCACAAACGAAAATTAGCGCTTTGAATTCATCAGGCTTGATCGTGGAGATTTTGAACTCTTCGCAGTATCGATTCACATCTGCTACATACGATATGACATCACAGCTTTTCTTTGCGAGTTTCAGGCACTGATACCTGTGGTGAAATAGCGAGTATTTCTTGCCAAACATCTCAGTCAGTTTCTGCACCGTTTCTGCAAAGGTGAACTCTTTCGATTCTTTTGGTAAGATGATGTTAAGGTACTGCTGGTGACATGTTGTGTTCAACTTCCTGAGTAGCAGTCTAACCTTTGCCTCATCTGGAAGATTTTTGGCATCTTCGACGAATATACTTGCGTATCTCTTGTACCACGCATCGAAAGTGATGGCGTCATCCGGACTGTAGATGAATTCCGCAATGCCGTTTGATAACGTGTCCATCCGAAACTCCTGATCTTTCTGACTCGACTCACCCATCTTCGAACAAATCTGCAACATAAAATTTTGTTGTGCTGTCATCAACTGCTCCTGCTGCATCCTTGCGAGTTCCTGCTGTTCCCTCATGAATTGCATCATGGAATCTTGTAGAGCCTTGAAATTTTCCATGTCGATTTTTTTCGGATTATCCCGTCCTCGTCGCCACTGTTGGGGTTGCAGGGTGCAGGGTGTTGTAGTTGCTCGGAAGAAGTGGGTTTTGGCAGATAAGCTTCGTTTATTCTAACGAAATAGTGTATAACATAAAAGTGTAAAAGTGGACGTAACAATAAATATGGTTGCTCTTCAGTCTTCTAATCTGCTCTGCTGGTCGAGAGTGCGTGTTAATCATACGCAGATGGAAGAAGCTTCTGAGCGCATGTGTAGGTACACTGTCGTGTATCCAACACACCCCATAGAGGGTTAAAGTTAACTATAATGAAGCATCAAACATTCTTCCATGTCATAAACCAAATGAATGAAAATCGTGGACGCTCATATCGTCTTGTTTCGTAAAAATGTCTATTCTTCAATAATAATTCCAACCCCGTCTCTCATCCCTATCCTTGTTTCTGAACATCATATTTGAAATAAATCTTGATAATGTAGAAGGTGGAAGGAGCTTTATGTTCTCACTTTGATCTTTTGTCTATCCATTCGTTCCCGTCCGTCATCCGTCTGTCCGTCCGTCCGTCACAGCATCTAGTCCTGGACGAAAGGATCCTTACTCTAGAAGAGAGATGTCCACCAAGATTTGACTAGGAAAATGCGCAGTAGGTTCAGTCGGTCCTTTCTTTCTTTAGCATTGAGTACGATCATTCGTCTCACTCTTCAGCTCAGCGAAGGTTACTGTTTTATGTTCTGTTGCCTATTATTATGCTCCAAGCTTCATCGAAATCCGAAAGTAAAATGAGTACCTGGGTGCATCTCATTAGATCACGTTGTTATTGAGTGTTGAAACGGTCAATTAAAACACCAAAATTGCAATAGTGACTTTGTTATCTGGAACAGCGTTCGATTGATCTAAATTGAAATTTTTGAAAATATTCCTGGAACATTTCAGTTACTTTTATTTTTTCTTCAAATCAGCCAAAGTGTGCCAAACAATTAAGGAATCGCATTTTATAGCATGTTTTATGGTGGCCTCCGAATCTTATATCAGATTTTGGAAAGAATAAATTTCAAGCTATGAAATGTTAATAAGCTCAAAAATTGATTTCTTTTTCATTGTGTGTTCTACAATAACGGATAAAAAATAATGTTGAGGAGAAGTTATAATTCGAATAATTTTAAGGGTGGGTATTCATTGGGGTATTCATTCTTTGAGATTATTCAATTTTCGGGATTATTCAGTTTTCGAAATTATTCAATTCTCGAGATTATTTAATCTTCAAGTTTATTCAATGTTCAGGACTACCTGACTTTCAGTTAGAGGCGCGCTTGCGGGCCTTCATGACCTAGTGCGAGAAATTTCAACTAATGGGACCCAAACCAACAAACAAACATCTTCTTTTAGAGTGTTCCTATTGCATGCGGCAAATCATACCTTTGCTTGCCCACTCCCACTTATAAGAAACTTATTTGATTCTTATGGGATGGATCCGCAGGGGAAAGCTCTGTGCAATCGTGGACCACCCTTGGAAGCTCGGGCCCGCGAATATACCTAAAAACAGTTGTAAAACAAATATGTGGGATTGTGGGTATTGCCTTTTCAATATAAATACTTCTTCAATCTCTTAAGTTGGAAAAAACGACCTTCCTTCACAATAAATAGATGTATTTTTCACCTTTGTGAATGAGCATTAGGTATAGTTTTATTCGAAATACCTACTTATCGAAAACGGTTCTGCGTCTTTGTTTCGCAAGCAGATTGTATATTTGCGAAGGCCTGAATTTCCTAGGGTAGTTCGCGACTGCACAGAGTTCATCCCCTGCGGATTAACCCCATAAGAATTTAATAAGTCTGTATAAGTGGGAGTGGGTGAGTAAAGGTATGATTTCCCGCATGCAAAAGGAACACTATAAAACACGATTCATCCTGGTTTGGGTCCCAAGACCATAATGGCTACCCAATGAAATTGAAATTTTTCGCATCCTTCCGTCTAGGTCTAGATGCTGTGCCGGACGGACGGACACACGGACGCACGGATAGACGGACGGACGGGACAGACAAACGGACAAAGCGAGAACATATATTAAGCTCCTTCCCGTTTGGAGTAGTGCGCTAAAAATTTTAAAATATCTCTCGGCTACCGAGTCATGTCACACATTCACCCTGTATTGGAGAAACTAAGGATCTTATATATCTTTGGCATCAATCAAATGGTACTTCCCATTTACGAGGACGTGTGAATGCACACTAAAAAAAAACCGTTCCGTTCGGTTGCGAAATGCGAAAATAATTTAGGGGTTGCGGGAACGCTTTGCTGGGCTGTACTGTATTGCCCAGAACCTTTTGAGGTTGTCTTCAGGTATGTTATATTGTGTTATCTAAGGTGTGTAAGGTTAAAAGAAGAATGTTAGTGAAATCTCTTCCTGCAGGCATCGTTACATAGAAGAAATCATCAAATAACTCTAAAATATCGAGTGACATAGGCGGTTCACCCTGTATCAATGAAAAAAATCACGCTACTTTACCGACTTCAATTAGATCATATTTCCATTTATTACACATCTAAATGCAAACTTGAAACGTCTCTATCATTCGAAAATATGAACATGATCTAACAGTTACAAGAAGTTTTTGCGGAGCTGTACCGAAACACCAGTCACTGTTAGCGATTGCCTACCCCTCTGAATTTGTTCTGAAAGGCCCAAAAACTAAGATAAAATAGTAATGGTGCTTCTTCCTGCCCCCACCACTTCGGAAAAAAATCCGGAAATACCTCAAAAATGTTAGGTCGAAATTTATGTTTCACCCTGTATCTTCGAAAATAACGGCACTATCTCTTCGGGATCATTTTTGTTGGATTTCTTATCCTCGAATACCTATAGTATATTGGAAATAGAAAAAAATAGGTGCTTTGCTGGAATTAATTTAAACAAAAACGATTTTTTTACCATGGCAAGCTTACAGTCCCTTCTTCAACATATCCAAAGTCCTTAACTCTGGGACTGCTACAAATCAGTATACAGGGTGAAAGTTTATCATTTTTCTTTACTTTCTTTTTTTCTTGAAAAACTGATGACCGAAAAAAACCGTTTCAGGCTAGTTTGATAGGCCATAGTCTTCCAATAAACATAAAAAAATATACCACCCAGCAACTGCTGCGTATCAAGTTACAGGGTGAAAACTATTTTTCATCTCCAATTTTTTTTCTTGGTGGAACTGATCTAGATTGAAGCCGATTCCAGTTCTATTGCAAGCTTATAATGTCATACTGAACATACAAAAAGGACACATCTCTGCATCTGCTGCTTTTCAATTTACAGGGTGAAAAGTCAATTTCACGTTTCAATTTTTTTCTTGATGAAATCAACTCACACAACAATTGCGACTGGTTTTTCTGTAAATATGAGGTTTCTAGTCAAACATATCAAAATAATACATTTCTGCTACAGCTACGTTTTTATTTACTAATTTAAATGTTTGGTTGCGTTCCAAGATTTTTTGAATTTTTGATGCAATATACCCGAATATACCCAAACATTTAAATTTGTAAAAAAAAACATAGCTGTAGCAGAAATGTATTATTTTGATATGTTTGACTAGAAACTTCAAGTTTACAGAAGAATCAGTCGAAATTCATGTGTGGACCAATTTCACCAAGAAAAAAATTGAAACGTGAAAATAACTTTTCACCCTGTAAATTGAAAAGCAGCAGTTGCAGAAATGCATCCTTTTAATATATTCAGTATGACATTATAAGCTTACAAAATAACTGAAACCGGCTCCAATCTAGATCAGTTCCACTAAGAAAAAAAATTGAAGATGAAAAATAGTTTTCACCCTGTAACTTGATACACAGCAGTTGCTGAGTGGTATATTTTTTATATGTTTATTGGGAGACTATGGCCTATCAAACTAGCCTAAAACCGTCTTTTTCAGTCATCAGTTTTTTGAGAAAGAAAGGAAATAACGAAAAATAATAAACTTTCACCCTGTATACTAATTTGTAGCAGTCCCAGAGTTGAGGACTTTTGATATGTTGAAGAGGGAACTGAAAGCTAGCCATGGTAAAAAAATCGTTTTTGTTTGAATTAATTCCAGCAGATATTCTATTTCCAATATACTAATAGGAATTGACCATATTAATTATTCAGAGCGCAGTCGCAGATCGGGGAGAGAGACAACCACATGTGCTGGGTTGAAACTCCCATAAGAATATGCATGTTGAATGACTTTGTAAAATTATCAATTCAAGGTGCAAATTGACAATTTCAACGAATGTATAACATAGCAAGTGTGTAAAAAGGAATACCTGATCTACTTTTCACCATAATGAAATGGAAAATCTTGCTGTGAAGTTTATGTGAAGCAATTTAGAATGGGGTTTGTGAATCCAAAACAATTTCAAATTACCCGCCATATTTTATTGCACAACTTCCGCTAACGAGAATTTTGACAGCGCTTGAAAGCGAACCGAGCGTCAGCCGTCACGTAAAAGTATGGTTAAAAAGGTTAAAACGTCCCAAAAATCAAGAAAACACCTTGAAATCGTAAATTCTGACAGCGACAGCAAAGTTCCGTTTTCTATGCATGCTGTGGCGCGCGAGATCTTCTACTGCAGTGCGCATGGTCACAGGCACATACCTAACTTACAAATGACTAGTGGAAGGGGAAAGTGAGAATAATTAATATGGTCTATTGATGCATAACCGAAAGTCATCGGACAAACTTTCGAAAATTTCCAAGAAATTCTTTCAAATTTTGACAGGGCCGTACTCAGTTACTAGTGACCCTGCAAGAATGCCTCCGCTTCCTAATCGACTTACTTTTAGGTGTATATCAATGAAAAAAATACGAAAAGCTTTTTTTCCTACGTGCACAATTCGTGTCTTTTTCCACCGGACTAAACGGACTCAACAGTACGACCAGCGAAGTGCGAGTGCATCATTTGTCGGCGATGCGGCGGGCACACATGTGTTGCCAAGGCGACCCGACTCCCGGCGACTATACACACGAACGCTAAAGCATGACAACGAAGTGTAACCGACAGACAAACCTAGCGCTATTCTTAATTCTTATGTATATAACTTGAGCTAGTAATAAATATCACGTTTTCAAACTTTGTGTGCATTTTATTAAAAAAAATTGTGATCCAAGACAAAAATGTGCACACTGTTTGAAGAAAAAGCAACGTTATTAATTCTATAAAATTTTTTTTGGGGGTTGTCATTTGAAAAAATTGATGACGTCACCGTAACTCAAAACAGACAACGAAAAAAGTGTTCCTTTTTTTGAAGTATAGTGGGTTGAAAAAAACAAAATCGACCTGTTTCAGGATTTTTTCGAAAAAACGGAAATATGAATTTTGTGCAGGACTTGCATCACCACACTGTATATTAGACCATTACCCAATGTGTATTAAATAGAAGATTTTTTACGTATCGGCGGAAGGTTTTTCGATATTTTAGTCTCCAATGAATTCTATCACAAACATTCTGGATAATCCAAATTATTTTCTTTTTTTATTTGCAGAATTTATTTTTAGTTTAATATTGGTGAATTAATTAATGAAATATGATTATTTTTTCGAATATTTTTTTGTTGGCTCTCATTTCCAAATTTTGTAAGTAGTTTAATAACGAAGAATAATAATTTTGTATGATTTTTGAGTGTTACATGTTTCAAGATCATTCGGTTTATATGTTTTCTAAGTGTTTTTAAGAAGCGTTCTACACATTCAAATATCGGCGACATATCGGCGGCCGATAGACCGATACCGATATAATCCGAAAATAGGCCGATATACCGATATACTATATCGGTATCGGTCGATCCCTAATTTTTCCGATACCGACAACTGTTTAGTATGTTACATACCGAGGTGGAAAGCGTCTCATTACAGCCAAGACATTCAATATACAGGTGTTCCGAAAATACACCGACAACGTTCTAGGACAGCTTCCTCCTCTCATTAAAATAAGAAGAAAAGTTCACATGACCATAGGTCCGAAGGGAGCTACAGGCCCCTAAAGGTGGGACCCTGAAGATGGTTGTTTATTTAATATTCCCGAAACCATTCAAAGAAAATCAATCAAAATTCGAATGCCTAACAAAAATGAAATTGCTTTGAAATAGTTTTTCTTTCGCCTTGAATATCGTAATTAAAAAATCAGCATTTCTGACCACGTTTTCATACATTCAAACTCAAATATCTCGTAAACGGTGCATCTATCGAGGTTGAACAGCGGGACCTTTTTTTGGTAGAAAACTCCAATATTCCATAATATCTTGTTAAATTTGGAAACAATTCACATCAAAAAAAGTTAAGGTTATTTTCACCCCCACACCTCAGCCTGACTCACCACTGGTAAATTATTTTGGAATTAATCTTGCCTCATTTTGTTGGGCATAAGAAGGTTAGTGGATGTGTCAAGTTTGATTGATTTCCCTTGAACGGTTTTAGAGATATTGAATAAAAAACATCTTCAGGGTCCCACCTTTAGGGGCCTGTAGCTCCCTTAGGAAGCATTTCCAAACCCATGTTCATGGGAACTTTTTTTCTTGTTTTGATGAGAGGAAGCTGCCTTAAAACGTTGTCGGTATATTTTCGGGACACCTGTATTACCGAGGCGCGCCGAGGTGAGATAGGATCCCGTAGGCTGTAATGACGCTTTACTCCGTGGTATGTACAGGACTTTATCCACAATGATCCAGTTTAAATGCAAATACTTAATTGGCTTTATTTGAAGTTTTTATCAGGTACCTAGAGATAGGCAACCTTTTCAAACAACGCATTCATCAACACTCCGCGCTCCGCGGAAGCTGTTCAGATCAGATCACATCCATAGGTTTGTTCCATCAGCAGTCCCTGACCGTCCGTGGACGTCAGCAGCCTGCGCATTACGATTTATGAAACGCCAAAATCGTAATGCGCATGCTGCTGACGTCCACGGACAGTCAGTGACTGCTGATGGAACAAACCTCATATGTCACTTTCGGCCCGTGGTCCGAAAGTGACATTATTTTCCAATCTGTAAGGAATCATTCACTTTCCAACTTCTTAAAAGTTAGAAATGTATCGATTGCTAATTCATTGTGAATAAAATAAAATACTATTAGTTAGGTATTAGTTATTACTATTAAATAGTATTTCCACAGGAAAAATCCACAGTAGGTAACTACCTATCCTATAACACTTAATAAAACACCGTTACTTACAGGGGTGCGGGGGGACCGGGGGGTGCGCCTATGATTACGGTGACACCACTGACACCCGGTATGAGGATGAAGGGATGAAGTGATGGCATTTTCGATTTCGGCCCGATTTTGACGATTTTAGGGAAATATTACTAGAAACCTTTGCAAGGCAGATAATAGATAATGCCAGTAGCCAGACTCCAGAGCACAAAATGCAAGAGGTGTAGTAGGTAGGTAGGTACTCACCCCACGATCACGAAAATAATCAGAGACATGAGGAAGTAATTGGTTTGGTAATACAGTAGGTTGCTTGAGACTCGGTTGCCCCATTTTTCGAAGTCTTTCACGTTGGGAATTTGAAACCTGGCCGATTCTAGAATGAAATCGTCTAGGGTCCTCAACGGTGCCAATTCAAATTCTGGAGGTTTGCTCATCTTGGTTCTTCTTCAATCTTCGGTCACGAACACTTAATTAAAAATGACGCATCGGCGGGCACAGCTACCACGGCGCAATCTGAATAAAAATCAACTTGTAAACAACAACTAACGCTGCGTGGCTGCGTCAATTTTCTCTGTACTAGCAACAGAAACTAGCATATTATCGATAATACGCGGTACGTGGGTCATCTCTAATTCGAAATGTTTCTTGACTGGCTCGAATGGTTGTTGCGCACCACAAAACTTTCCGAGAGCCTCTCGTAATCATCCCGCTATTGATTTTAAATGAGCGCGCGCAAATCGTGGAATCGCGCAAGCGCAATGACAAATGTGTCAAAATCACTCGAACTGTCAAATTAATGTATTGCAAACACCCATAGACCTTAATTTTGGATTAAAAAAAAACTGTAGAGCCAGGGAAACTACAAAAGATCGCTGATCTTGCCCAACTTGTGGCTTATCTACAAGCTAGTGGAAATCGGGTATTTATCATGATTAAGAGAGAAGTCCACGCTTCTCTGAACAATTTAGGTTAGAATGGACATATGTCAATATTGACAAGACAAATGGAAAGTGAAGTGGTGTAAGCAGGAATTGTTATTGTTCATTTTAATTTTAGCAAACAAGGAAGAATGGCTTTCGGCCCGCACTTCATACCCCCATTAAGGAATGGAATTTTTCAAAACTGACCAAAACGCTACTTGACAAATATTCATGAGAATATTCCATCAACATAAGTTCAAATTTGGTTTTGGACTACCAATGGCCAAGGCCAAATAATTCAATGATTTCCTTGCACTGTGCTGCCACATCACCTGGTGCAGAACGGCTGGAACAACTAATCGGATCTATGTCTTGAAAAGGGTCAAGATCGGAAGTGGCAGTTTGAATTTGGGTTGGGACTAACAACACGACAACTGATTTATGCATGAGCTCATCGCGTCAGTCTGGAAGAGCTTGAAAACTCAGCCTAATTTCAAAGTTCAGTGTTGAAGATTCGGCTGGCGCTGTGTGCATTATAGTGCAATGGTCGTATGCACTGTGCTGGCAATTCTGGCCCAGCAAGAGGAGCTAAATACCAACGAGACGAAATGGCAGTAATTCCTCTTTTGTTATAGATAGTATTTGCTTTTCGAGATTTCTCAGAAAGTTGACAGAAAAATTGATATTTGGATCTGTAGCACCATGATTAACATTACTCTACATGTCTTGTAAAAACTGTAGCTAATTTGACGACCCCGTAGCACAGGTGGTAGTGCATCGGCCTGTGGTACGGTTGGTCCTAGGCTTGATTCCTAGTCATGTCTGGGTGTTTTGTGCTGTCCACATTTTGCGTTGATTAAGGTTTTTTCAAATGTTGTAAATTAAATAAACGCAAATAACTCCTATGGCGTTGAAGAAGCCGATAAGGAGGAAAACACAGTTTTGAACTTTTAAACTGTAGTTAATTTGTGTGCATCTGCTTTCTCTTACAAACAATCTTAATCATTTCTTTTGAATTGAGTTTATAATTAATATTATACAGAGTGTCCCAGAATAAGTGTTACAAAACTGACAGGGAGATAGTAAATTGAAAATAAGGGGACTTTTGTTGATAAACATACCTTCCCAAACGTATAATAACGCAGATACAGGCCTTCAAAGTTGTTTTTTGAAAACGTTTTTTTTTTGCATATTTTTTAACCGTTCAGCCGATTTTATTTCAATTCAAACCAAAGTTTATTAGGACAGGTCTTTATTGAACAATAATAACGAATTCCATCAGACATTTTTAGGGGCGAAGATAATAGGGGGGCACTCCCCCTTTTCCCCCCATTTTTAACCCCCTGAATATTTTTGAAAACTGTTTCAATGTTTAAATTCTTCGTTCAATTTAAAGAAAAAGTTACTCTTGCAAAATTTTGTTTAGAGGCTTCATTTTCAAAATATTTGGGTTTGAAACATTAGAAAACATCACGAAATCGACACTTTCCAGGGCCCAAATTGTTTTTTTTTTTTTTTGAAAAACTCCATGTTTCTCAGCGAAAATGGTGGTTTATCAACTCAAAACACCCAGAAAACTTATTCCAGTTGACTACTCATGGGGTTTCTTAAATTTTAATTCTTAGGCCTAGGAAAGCGGCGATTCCGAGATGTTTTCCAATGTTTCAATCCCAAATATCTTGAAAACGAAGCCTCTAATCGAAATTTTGCAAGAGTAACTTTTTCCTTTAAATTGAACGTAGAATTCGAAAATTGAAACAATTTTCAAAAATATTTGAGGAGGTCAAAAATAGGGGAAAAAGGGGGAAGGCACCCCCTATTATCTTCGCCCCTAAGAATGTTTGATGAAATGCGTTAGTATTGTTCAATAGAGACCTGTTTCAGTGAACTTTGGTTTGAATTTTGATAAAATTGGTTGAACGGTTCAAAAGTTATGCAAAAAAAACTTTTTAAAAACAACTTTGAAGCCCTGTATCTCCGTTATTATGCGTTTGCGAGGGTATGTTTATCAAGAAAAGTCCTCTTATTTTCGAATTTTCTATCTCCCTGTGAGTTTTGTAACACTTAGCTCCGGGACACCTGTAGAAAAGTAGATGCACACAAATTCGACGTGTTCTTTATGGAAATTTCCTATATACATGTAGAGTAATGTTGATAATGGCATTACAAATCCAAGTATTGATTTTTGTTTCAGTTTAAAAAAAAAATCGAAACGCAATGTAATATGTATAACTGGTTGCCGCTCTAGTACTGGAGACCATTAATTTAAACTGTTCAACAATGAAAGTGTTACAAATCGAAAATTCACCCAATTTTGAACTGCTGTAACTTTTAATTGCCACAAACGATTCTGATTCTGTTTTAAGTACTGGATTGCCCAATCTTTTGGCCATCTTTCTTGTCAATATGAAATCCATAGAGCTTTAGATAAAATTTCCACAGGGTGATGAACAGAGCAGTGCAAAATTGATGAAAGTTCAACCCGTTTTCGTAAAAAAAATTTTTCGGGAGTATCAACGCCAAATTTACGAAGAATGATGTGTCCCTCAAAACGGTTTTTGAATTTTCGGGATTCCAGTCGAAACAGCCAAAATGTGATTTTTTATTGTGAATACTGTATGTTATTCCTGTAGCAACGCAAAAACATTAGAACTTTTCACATCAAGATGACTTCACTTGGTAGGCTTGTTCACTGAACAATTCTGAGCAATTTGACTTGCAACACGTTCCTATTGTCTAGTGTATGGCACATACGTGTATAGGGATAAATTAAAGCCCAATTGATTAGACCACGTGATTAGAATTGGATTGACCACATCTCCGCCATTTTGTATTTTTTGCCTTCGTTCAGGACCGACTTGAAATGAGGTAGACATCTTTGATATAAAGCGTTGAGTTTATTGCATTTATTGAGTTTGCAGAGACATTCGGAAGCATGTTCTCATCCACCAAAAAAAGTCTCCAAGTGTCCCGTTGGCGCTAGCCGAGTTATGGGGTGAAAACCGCCCCTAAAAGTGACACGGTGCTGGTTTTTCTCATTTTTCTGCCAAACGGTTACTTGCACGTAAAATAAGTGAAGGACTCAAAATATTCCCCACTAAATTCTGCATGGAAAAGGTCTTATCAACCACATGCCTAGGTCTCGCCCAATTCGCGTAAACAGCGGTTGAAGTGGGGGGTAGTTTCAAGCGCGCCACGAGAAATTTAAGTAACGCTGTGTTTCAAGGCAGATATCTGATAAATGGCTGATCTGGCAAAAAAAACCGTTGGAGAGGAAATTGTTCATCAGCATGTTCTGCATACGATGCATGAGCTGCCAATCCATTTGGAAAAAAGTTTTTGGGTTATATCACGAAAAAGTTCCCTATATGCAATGCAGAGATTTCAAAGGCTCTAGGACAATTCGTCGCACGGACAATTTGTCGCGAGCAATTCGTCGCGGACAATTCGTCGCAAAAGGAACGACACTTCTCGATGCGTGGCCGGGCAATTGACACATAGGGGCTCATCAGGGCTCCAAACTACACATGAGGACAAAAGGGAGCCCGATAGAGCTCCGAAGCCATGGAAAAAAGCAAAGGGGCTCAGCAGGGCTTCAAACTACATTGAGGACATAAGGGGGCCTAATGGAGCTCTCTATAACAAAACAAGGCAGGCTCACTGTAGTAGGTACTCTGAGAGTCAAGAAAAAACATAAGTGGGCTAATTAAGGCCTTAAACCACACTTGAGGACACAAGGAGGCTTGATAGGGCTCCGAACATCACATGAAAACACAAGGTGCCTATTTATGCACCAAAAGTCAAGGGAAATGTGAGGGGGTTCAGCAGGGCTTCAAAACACGTTGAAGAAACAGGGGGTCCAATGAAGTTTGCTTGAATTCAGATCGCTGGCTGTGAAAAAACATAAGGGGGCTAATTGGAGCTCCAAACTACCCTTTCGGACACAAGGGAGCCGATAGGGCTTCGAATATCACATGGAAGCACAAGGAACTCGCTTAATGCTCCAAAAGACACAGAAAAAAGTGAGGGGGCTCAGCGGGGTCTCAAAAGACGTTGAAGAAACAATGGGGGCCCACGAAGGATCACTAGGGCCTCTAACAGCGCAATAAGGCACAAGGGGGCTCACTGGAATTCTGGAGGCTAAAAAAAGGGGGCTTATCAGGGTTCCAAACGATACATGAGGGCACTAGGGAACCCGATAGAACTCCGTAAGCCACGGAAAAATGCTGGGGGGCTTAGCAGGGCTTCAAAAGACGTTGATGAAACAAGAATGACCTTAGAGGGCAACTAGGGCAACAAGGGGGCTGGCTCACTGATACCTCAAAGCTACAGAAGGAATAAGGGGCTCATCAGGGCTCCAAACGATACATGAGGAAACAAGGGGCCGGATGGAGCTCCGTAAGTCATGCAGAAATTCTATGGGGCTCAGCAGGGCTTCAAAAGACGTCGAAAAAACAAGGGGGCTCCTGGAAGGCCACTTGGGCCTCTAACAATGCAAGAAGGCACAAGGGCGCTCACTGGAATTCTGAAAGCTAAGCAAAGATTAAGGGGTCTCATCAGGGCTCCGAACGATACATGAGTACACAAGGAAGCCCGATAGAGCTCTGTAAGCCACGGGAAAATGCTATGGGACTCAGCAGGTCTTGAAAGACGTTGAATAGACAAGGGGGGCCTTACAGGGCAACAAGGGGGCTCACTGGAATTCTGAAAGCTACGAAAAGCATAAGGAGGCTCATCAGGGCTCCAAACGATACATTAGGGCACAAGGGAGCCCGACGGAGTTCTGTTTAACAAAAGAAGGCAAAAGCGGCTTACCTGTGGGCTTACTGATACCCTGAAAGCCATGAAAAAACATGACGGGGCTAATTAAAACTACACTTGCAGACACAGGGGGGGGGGGGGGCAACAAGGGTCGGAACGAAGACACAAGAGACTTACTAATGCTCCGACCGATAAAGCTCCGAATGACATGACGACACAAGGGTGTTTGGTGCTCCGAAAGTAACGGAAAATACAAGGGGACTCAGCAGGTCTTCAAATTACATTGAAGACACAAGAAGGGGGCCCAGTGAAGCTCTGGATAACAGAAGATGATGAAAGAGGGCTTTATGGAATTCTGAAAGCTATGAAACACGCAAAGGGGCCTACTGGAGATCTGTATAATAAAATAGGCTTATTTGTACGTATTTTCTCTGGAAGCCTATCAGCTCTGGGGCTTATCAGAGCTTTGATTTCATTTTAAAAAACAAAGAAGGGGCTCGGTAGGGCTCCGAATATTACATGATGGCACAACGCTGCTTACTGCTCCGGAAGTCACAGGAAATACAAGGGGGCATAGCAGGGCTTCAAATTAAACTGGGGTCCAGTGGGGCTCTTGATAACACAAGTTTGCAAAACGGGGGTTTCTGGAATTCTGAAAGCTATGAAAAATATAAGAAGGGTCATTAGGGCTCAAAATTACACTTACAGGCCATCCACAATGATGTTAATGTTAACGTAATGTTATCGGCAATGGTAATGTTAGCATTCAAAGCAACGAGTTTCAATGGTAATGATTACCATTGCCACTAACATGATTGTGAACGTCACCATTTGAAACTCGATGCTTTGAATGCTAACATTACCATTGCCGATAACATTACGTTAACATTAACATCATTGTGGATGGCCTATTAAGGACGTAAGGAGTCCGAGGGCTCCGAACACCCCATGAAGGCACAAGGGGCTTACTAGTACTCCGAAAGTCACGGAAAAATATAAGGGGCTCAGCAGAGCTCAGAAAAAATATAAGAAAACTCCAGGATAGGGCTCCGAATATGACATGGAAACACAAAGGTGTTTACTGCTACGAAAGTCACGGAGAAATGCAAGCGGCTCGCCAAAGGCTTTAAACTTCACTTAAGACACAAGAAGGCCCAATGGAGGTCTGGATAGCACAAGAACGCAACAGAGTTCTTGCTGGGATTCTGGTAGTCATGAAAAAACCTGAAGGGCTAATTAGATCTCCAAACAACACTTGCGGACACAAGGGACTTGATAGGGTTCCGAATTAGAGTTCCGGAAGCTCGGTGCACTACTAGAAGTGCGCGGAGTAACGCAAGGGGACTCACTAGAGGTTCAAAGACATTGAAGAAACAAGGGTGCCCAAAAAGGTTTTAAATAATACAGTAAGGTATAAGTAGCTCATTAGAACTCTAAAAGCAAGAGAAAATACAAAACGGGTTAGTGAAACCAAGGCAAAAGGCAAAACAAAAAATTGCGACGAACTGTCCGCGACGAATTGTTCGTGCGACGAACTGTCCGTGCAATTTGTCCATGACGAACTGTCCGTGCAATTTGTCCATGACGAATTGTCCATGCGACGAATTGTCCATGCTACGAATTGTCCGTGTAACGAATTGTCCGCGATGAATTGTCTGGTCAGGATTTCAAATAAATTGAAATTTCACAATTGGTTTTTCGTCCCAAAAGACCAGTCTTCGAGACAGGTCATCACTGATGTATTATTAGTCAAGTGAAAAAAGTCCACGCCCGTCCTCCCCACATTAACCAAGTTTTGAGGGGGTGAACCACCCTTAAAGTGACTTCCAACTGGTTTTTCTCAATTTTCTGCTAAACGGTTACTCAAATACAAAATTAGTAAGTTGCCAAAAATGATCCTGATTAAATTTTGCATCGAAAAGGTCAAGTACACTAATCAGCTAACTACCACCCAGCTCTTGCAATCACCGTTCGAAGTTCTACAAGTTCGAAGAGCGCGATTTAGACACCCGCTCCGACGCTGCTTAATAGCGGATATCTCAAAAACGGCTTGTTGTAGAATAGAAATGGAAGAGGTTCAATTTATAGGGCAAAACATGTTTTATAAGGTGCGTGTAATGATTTTCAGTTTTACGGATGATGTGAAGGAGTTTCAGCGGTTTCTAAATCGTCTCCCAAATAAGAAAAAATAAAAATTTCCTGGTTATGTGCCTGTTGAACACATATTTTTTGTGTGCTACCATTATTATCATTATTATTATTTTTTATTGCTAGTCACCATTTTTGTGATACCCCCTGATAAAAATTATTGTTCTGGACATTTTTAAATATATAATTCATTGTGGGTAGTATGCAAAACCCAGCCGGAAATCTTCATTTCCTTCGAGATTCTTGTGAAAAACAAGCGTCGTCTTCTTTCTCGGCGTATTTTTCTGTTGAACCAGCCAGTTTTGAGATACACGCTTCTATAGACGGAGTTATAAGAGTTTTTCCCTGCGTGTTCGGAATTACCCTAAACTTCGTACATGTTTTGCACAGCTTAGGTGTGAACCAGCCAAATGAGCAAAACGTCATTCGATGCACAATTTCTTGCTTCTTCAGCGATGAGCAATGTGAAATTCATATATTGATCAGTTGCGAAAAAATATGTGTTCAACAGGCACATAACCAGGAAATTTTTAATTTTTCTTATTTGGGAGACGATTTAGAAACCGCTGAAACTCCTTCACATCATCCGTAAAACTGAAAATCATTAGCTTGTTCCATGGGCTTGAATTTAAGATGGTCTAATGATAGATTGACAATGCCTCACCACCATACGACTTTATTTCGAAGATCTTTCACTTATAACTCTGTGAAACTTTACAACTGTTTTCCTCGTGGGTTGATGCAGTCGCCATCCCTTTCGTCTTTTAAAAGCCAGCTCATCAGGTTGATAGTATCGGGTGGAATTTGATTTTCAACTTATTTTCTTATGCTTCTGTTCCCTGCGGCTTTTTGACCATTAAACTAAGTTTGTCCCTACAGTGTTTTTTGTTTTTACTTTAGCTTAATTGCTGTTTTTCTTCCCTTGTTGTTCTATCCTCTTGCACTGTGGATACAGATTTCTATTTAATTTTGTGTTAATTTCTGTTCACTTTTGTGTTAATTTCTTACATTAATTTTTACATTATTTTCTTGTGATGAAAGTAGCAATTGATTTTGTTTTCTTCCCTCATTCCATACAATTCGTGTGTTTAGAATTTATTGTTTGTTTTTTTGTCTGCTAGGCATTTTTTGTTGTCATATTTTATTTTGTAACATGTTGAAAGGGTTAAGTAGAAATAGCAATTGTGCTAGACTTCGCCCCTCTTCATTTAATATTCATTTACTGAATAAAGTCCATTTATTATTATTATTATTATTATTATTATTATTATTATTATTATTGTTATTACACGCACCTTACAAAACTTGTTTTGCATGCCCTATAAATTAAACCTCTTTCATTTTTATTCCACAATAAGCCGTTTTTGAGATGTCGGAGCGGGTGTCTAGATCGCGCTCTTCGCACTTGTAGAACTTCGAACGATTGATTGCAAGAGCTGGGTGGGAGTTAGCTGATTAGTGTATTCGACCTTTTCGATGCAAAATTGAATCAGGAATATTTTCGGTGACTCACTAATTTTGCATTAGAGCAACCGTTTAGCAGAAAATTGAGAAAAACCAGTTGGAAGTCACTTCAAGGGTGGTTTACCTCATCAAAACTTGGTTAATGTGGAGAGGACGGGCGGGGACTTTTTTGACTTGACTAAGAAGATGTCAGTGATGACCTGTGTCAAAGACCGGCGTTTTAGGACCAAAAACGATTGTGAAATTTCAATTCATTTGAAATTTCTGCATTGCATATAAGGCATTTTTTAGTGATATAACCCAAAAACCAATTTCTAAAGGGATTGGCAATTTATGCATCGTATGCAGAACATGTTGGTGAACAATTTCCTTTTTGGCGTTTTTTGTCAGATCAGCCATTCATCAAATATCTACCTTGAAACACAGCGTTACTTAAATTTCTCGTGGCGCGCTTGAAACTACCCCTCACTTCAACCGCTGTTTACGCGAATTGGGGGGAGCCCACTAAACAACCCACAGCGAAATCATCCTACCATTGAAACATCCTACCGGAAAAACAGCCACCGCTCATTTTGCCACGAATTCTGCAACCCCGCAGACATGCTACTGCTCAATCAACACACCGGAAAAAGTGCAACCACGCATTTAGCCACCGAGACCGCTACCGCGCATTCATCCTACTGCTAAAGCAACATACCCGGAGAAACAGCCACCGCTCATTTTGCCACGAGTTCTGCAACCCCGCAGACATGCTACTGCTCAATCAACACACCGGAAAAAGTGAAACCGCTCATTTAGCCACCGAGAGCGCTGCCGCGCATTCATCCTACTGCTGAAGCACTCTCGGTGGCTAAATGAGCGGTTGCACTTTTTCCGGTGTGTTGATTGAGCAGTAGCATGTCTGTGGGGTTGCAGAATTCGTGGCAAAATGAGTGGTGGCTGTTATTCCGGGTGTGTTGCTTCAACAGTAGGATGAATGCGTGGCAGCGCTCTCGGTGGCTAAATGAGCGGTTTCACTTTTTCCGGTGTGTTGATTGAGCAGTAGCATGTCTGCGGGGTTGCAGAATTCGTGGCAAAATGAACGGTGGCGGTTTCTCCGGTAGGATGTTTTAATGGTAGGTTTGATTTCTCGGTGGGCTGTTGCATAGGGACTCGAATTGGGTGGGACCTAGGCATGTGGTTGATCAAACCTTTTCGATGCAGAATTTAGTGAGGAATATGGAGTCCAATAACCGTTTGGCAGAAAAATGAGAAAAACCAGCACCGTGTCACTTTTAGGGGCGGTTTTCACCCCATAACTCGGCTAGCGCCAACGGGACACTTGAGGACTTTTTTTTGTGAATAAGAACATGTTGGTCCCCTAAATGGGATACTGTCAATAAGATCTGTCCGTCTGTTTGTCTATCTGTCTGTCCGTCTGTGATCTTCAGTGATAACTTTTGAACGGCTCCTCCGATTAAACCCATATTTGGTATGTATGGATCTTTTTGATTACTGTAAATGCCAATTGCATTCTAGCCTAAATTCATCAGTCTTGTATCAATTTCTTAAAAAACTCTGATATGAACTGGAATTTACTTAAAAAGTCTGTTCGGTTTGAAATTGACTTTTGAATATTTTGATAAAATCCGGAGGGGGAGGGAGGGGGGGTAAAGAGACAAAAACCAACAGTCATTTAACACCGATCTCTACGTTCACAGCATGCGATAAACTATAGGTGATTTCACCTTGAAACTAGGCTGATAACATTTTAGAGAAGTCACGAATGTTATTTTAATAGTTCTGCAATTAAACATTACTCCGAAAAATAATCATAGCATAAAAAGAACGATGAAATTAATGAAAATCAATATTTTGTCGGCCTTCCTCTAACTCTTCTCAGAACCAAGACTCGTGTGGGCATAGTGTCCACCAAACTGCGAATAAACTCCTGGGGAATAGCTTCCCACTCTTTCTGAACGGCATACATCAAATCGTTCAAATTTTCCAGTCGCCCTTTCCTTCCATTCAATTTTATATTCATTTTACTCCAGACATGCTCAGTTGGATTCATATCGGGGAACCTTCTTACTGTCCGGTTGGAAATGTGGACTACGGTCAAATTCCGTAGGATGTTGTTGACCTGGCTGGCGATGGACGTGTGGTTTCGCCGAATTGTTCTGTTCAAAAACCAATCTTGATCTGCCGTGGTCTTGCGCTCACTTCTTCCTCTTCGTCCGTAGTTGATATTGCCAGCCTGCAGTCGACGAAGGGCTCTATCATCAGCCGTGTTGTCTGGAGGACGTCGGCGATTTGGCAAACCCCGTAGCCTTGGTTTGTCATTTTTGTCGCTATTGTTAATTGGTCTTCATTTAACGCCAGGATTGTCGAAAACAACAATGAGGAGATTAGCCACAACTACCAATAAATGTTTTTTTGTCTCAATTTTTTGGCAATCCTTTAGAAACTTTTCAAGTGTTTTAGGGCTATTGGGCTTCTAAAAAAATGTGGAGTAATCCAAACGGAAACAAGGTGATGGACAAACATATAATGGAATCCCATCAAAATCTCTATATCTCTTTATCTTTATTTTTGAGGGAGAAATATTAATACCCTGCGTATACAGCCTTAACCACAAAAGCCCTCCACCCTCCACTGCATTTCGTCTACCTATCCATCCTAAAAATTGCGTAGGACCTCGCAAAGTGTTCGCTTAATTAACAGCAACACCTTTATGTTAAATTGTTCTTACGTAGTTTGTTGAGGGATGTTCCATTAATTATTGTTGCCTGGTGGCTGATTCCATTATACTCCCGATAGGAACTGCTTTTAAAATGTGAATAATTGATGGGATTTTAAGAACTTCGGCTAATAACTTGTGAGGTGGAGTCATTAGAGTTACGCTGCTATTATGGCGCGCTCTTATAGAATGGCTAAATATCCCACAGAATAATTTATTAAGCAAGTAACCATCAAGTAGGCATACACTTCGCATCTGCCGTCTTTGAGATTTGACGACACTACACGTCTTCATATTGAAAATGTACATCTTAAACCGCCGGTACATCAACCAATTTAAATGTGCCTCAAGTTCAAAGGACCTTTAAGGTAAGGCTTAGGTCAACCTCCAAGTTTTCACGTTTTATGTTCAAACGAGTATTCAAAGCTAACTAAAACGTACTTATTCGAATTTGTTGATAATACCTCTGATAATACTGACCGTAAAGACGCGTGTATGATGAAACCTTTCGACATATACGCAGTGGCGTAACCAGGATTAGATGACAGGGGGGGTGGGGGGCAAAATAATAATAATAGGCATATTTTGGGCGTTTTGTGATTTCAGTTTTTAGCGCATTTTCCATCTTGATGAAAATCGCTATTGCAACCGCTTTGTCCGTCCGTCCGTCCGTTCCTCGAACTCCTCCCAAACTAGACGACCTAGCTTTCTAATTTTTTCGCTGTTACATAGCTGCCACTCCCAAAGGAGGGCTAGGCTATATTGGATGTCTATATTGCGCCGCCAACATAGAGAAAACCGCCCCCGATAAACTTGAAATAACATAATACATATTGCACTTTCTACCAGACCTGATGCTCTGGTGCTCTCATTTTTTGAGTAATACATAGTTGCCACTTATAAACGTAAGTCAAGAAACATTCCGTCTTCAATATGCGCCGCCGACATGAAAAAACTGCTAAAAACCGCCCCCAATCACTTTAAAATGGAAAACATAAACCCGAAGACATAGCGATCTGATTCTTTCGGTATATAAATAGCTGACTAAAAATGGGAAAGGATAGGCTACTTTTGGTTAGTCGCCGCCCCCAGATTCCGCCCACAAACGATAAAAAGTGCAACTTTTATAAATGTTACTGATTAAGATGTTCCCTTAAACATTTAGGAACTGCCAACTCAAATTGTGCAACATTTGCTCAGCCGAACGCTGCCGCTCCCACACGCCACCCCCAAAGTAAGAGATAAATGAAAAACATGAACCCAAAGACATAGCGATCTAAATTTTTCGCTATATGGATAACTGACTAAAAATGGAAAAGGATAGGCTAATTTTGATATGGCGCCGCCTCCAGCTTCCGCCCCCAAAAGAAAAAAAGTGCAACTTTCAACAATTTTCACTGATTTAGCTGATAATGTTACCTCGAACATTTGGAAACTCTTGACTCAAACTGTGCAAGAATTTCTTTGCCAAACTCTGCCGCTCCCACACGCCGCCCCCAAAGTAAGAGATAAATGTAAAACATAACCCTGAAGACATAGCGATCTAATTGTTCCGCTATATAGATAGCTGACTAAAAATGGGAAGAGATAGGCCACTTTTGATTAGTCGCCGCCTCCAGCTCCCGCCCCCAAACAAAAAAATGCAACTTTCACAATTTCCACTGATTGTCATATTTCCTTAAATATTTAGAAACTCTTAACTCAAACTGTGCAACAGTTACTTTGCCGAATGCTGCCACCCCCACACGCTGCCCTCAAAGTATGAGATAAATGGAAAACATAAACCCGAAGACATAGCGATCTAATTCTTTCGCTATATGGATAGCCGACTAAAAATGGGAAAGAATAGACTACTGTTGATTAGTCGCCGCTCCCAGCTCCCGCCCTCAAACAAAAAAATATATTGATGAGTGAAAGAATTTTCATTCAAATCTATTTCATTGGCAAGTACCCCATTCTGATAACACAATATCACAATGAATTTCGAATGAAGAAAGTGGGCAAGGAATGGTGTTTCTCCTTCAACCAAATTTCTTTACGTTCACAATATGCCTCTTTGAGAAAATGCGCTACTGAGACTCACGCACGTGAAGGCATACTCACTTGTTAATTTTTTCAACACAATTACCGAAAGACCATTACTGAACGAACTTTTTTCACAAAAATTTTGCGCTTCTTGAAAATTTTCGCCAGAAAACCGGGCTTTTCCCTATTAGTTCAGCTGAATGGGGCTCTGTAGGCGCTTGAGCGTGAGGGACGGGGAGGGCGGCGTTCGCCCACCCTTGGCTACGCCACTGCAGATACGTATAAATTACGGTGAGAGTTGAAGGCAAAATTAATTTTTAAAATTTCATGATAGGGTAAGCACGAAATAATATCATGGAAATAAAGTGCCGAGCATAGGATTCCTCGGAAATTTCGAATAAAATATGCCGCGACCATTAGGCAGCTCCACAGAAGGGGATCCGCCGGGATAATTTATGTGCGCGGTAAGAAATTTGCGGAAGTATCTTTTTTATGTGGATGGGGCACTTGATTGCGGGTTATCAGATGATGGACGAAAAATATTATGTTGTTTCGTTTTCAAGAGGATGATGCCCTTAACTAACACATTCCTTTGTATAAGCTGACTCTTGCATAAGGCCTGCTTCATTAAAAGTAATTAGTATGAGAGATTGATGGGGCTCACATTTGTAGTCTATCCGCACGCGGTCAGGCTAAGCCAGAGGTGTCCGAGTGATTTGATCCCCTAATTTTAACCCCAATCGCTTCGCCCGCTCTCGCCTCTTCTTTTACTTAATCACCTATCGCATTAAATTAGAGCAGAACAAATCCTTGGATTTCTTAGCGCCCATTCCTAATTTACCGGCGCTCTTTTCAAACACTATTAATCGTCAGCCTGTCCAACGGAGATAATACAGCTGTGTTTTTCAAGAATCACCAATTAAAAAGCTCATCATTTTTCGGACGTGTGATTTCATAGCCCTTTATATTAGCAATATTGATGCCGTTAAAACTATAGTTGGAAGGTCACCGATCACGGTAGTCTTTGTGTACCATTCATCAAGTATATGGAATTCAAAGTAATTTCCAGTGCTTTGTTGAGGGTTAATGTTATCCAGGGGTGGATCTCGAGGGTTTTTTTTAGAGTGTACACACTTCTTCAATTCGTGTAAATTGGCGAGAACGAAAGATCCGCTGGTGTGACATGTGACAATTTGTGGCGCCGTCTCAAGCAGGACTAAGTGGCTGTCACTTTTAATTTGGAAGCTTAGGTGCCAATGAAGTTCCTTTTGTATGCAGTCTGTAAAAGTAAATGCGCACCACAAGCTCTTTGAGTTTTATTGGAATCGGCGTAAAAAAAAATCGTCGGTTTTTCTACTAGGTACTATGACATAATAAGGGTTACTGACTTTTGAATGATTGATTGTTATGTATGTAGATGATACCCGCATGTTCTCTTATTAATAAGCCGCAAGGAGAATCTAATTTAATTGCTTTTAAATTTCACACATGCGGTCATCTCTCGCATAGTAAAGTCGCATTTATTTCATGAGGACTTTCTTTTTGGAAATTTTCGTTTCCTTGCGATAAGGGAGTGAATTACGTATATAATATACATATATATTAATATATTGCTTTAACGTTTTACATGATGAAGATAACAAGAAGCAAAACAACTATTTATAGATATTATTATAATGCATGATAAGAACAAGTAGGTGCCTAGCGATGGAAGAGCGCATACAATTTTAATGTGTCCGTGTAAAGCTTATTAAACAAATCTGAAAATATCTGGAACAAAATGACGTAATCGCGCTCTATGTTGTCGTATTCCCAATCTCAAATACAAATTGACCTCTGATTGACACTAATAAAGAGTTAAAACAAGCTGACCACAGTAACAGTACGGTCCTGCTGGATGGCGCCTAATTAAGGCAAATCTTAGTAATGTTGGTTACCATCAGCGCTTATATAAAGCGTAAACAACAAATTTTCAATGACGTTACATTTCCATTCATCATCGGGGATCGGGACCGTTATTACCATCACCACCGAAAACTTCGGTCACTGTGTATCTATCTACCTATATTATGTTTAATTATTCCAGCCTATGGTATGGTCATTCAATACACGATCAATGACATGGGTGTAAAGAGAAATTGGTGCAAATGGTGCGAACATCACACGGAGATTCATTTATTACAAAACCGGTCATTTGTCGTTTTGCGTTGAAGGGACGAAATGACAAATTCTCCGGGTTCCGAGCCCATATAGCACAGGATATCTTATGGACGTCCATTTCAAGTACATATCAAGTCCTCATGTCCATGGACTTGATTTGGACATCCATAAGACATCCATTTAGGGAACATTCTATGGATGTACAGAAACGATGACCCATGGACGTCTTTCATGGACCACTTTATGGACATTCTTTATTTTCAACATCTAAACATATAGAGTCCATTGCCATGAAAAAAAAAGTGTAAAAATATGTGACAAGGTACCTACAGCTATTATTTTTCAGCAACAAAAACAAGTTGAGAGTTGACTCACAATTCAAAAATTAGGCCACTGGGCCTAATATCATATTATTATCATTATTATTGCGGTAATTTGAAAGAAAAGCCATTTTTCTCAATTTACATAATTTACGTACATCAACAATCAACAGTACCTTTTACTCCTTTTAGTAACTTTGATTCTTGTCGGTTGGCAGAGCTGCGAATACTTGTCATCCCTGAGTGTCACTCAGTGTCACTACTATCAGTACTGTCACTGTGATAGCGTCGCGTCGTTTTCCTCAAACCCGCATTTCTTTGTGCAAAGTTTTCTCCGTGCTTTCCAGTGATTTTTTAACCAAGAAGACTTTATAGTGTTTATTGAAAATTGACAATGCCGTCCTGTTCTGTGCCCAGTTGCAAACATTTCGACAAACGGAGAAACCCGACATAACCTACTATGTACGATTCGGATGTTTTTATTCCATTTTTTATTTATTACAAAAGAATCGTTTCAGGTTTCCGAAACGACTTAAAGTGGAGTAGCCATCCCTAGGCCAGGGATCAACAAACATCCATTATTCAGCAGAGCATGTTCGTTCAGATCATTTCTTGGATGATGACTACGAGCGAATTGGATTGCTTAAAAAACTGAAACCAAATGTAATTCCTTCACTTAATTTGCCTACCCCGAGGCCGAGACCTATTCCAGTAGCTTTAGACAATCAAGCTATCCCAGAAGCTCCAACAACAACAACAAGCCAAGTTATGTTGAAAGCATCAACAACCAAGCTATGCCAGAATCGTCAGCAAGTCAAGCTGTGCTCAGGGGCTGTGCTGAAGGCAACAACAACCCAAGCTATGCTGGTTTGCTATATTGTTATTTGAAACTTTAATTTTTTTGAGAATAAATATTTTCAATGATTGAAACGCCTTTTTTTGAGAAACGTCTTTTGAATGTCCAAATTTATCACAAATGGTCATCTTATGGACATCCCATAAAGGACGTTTTAGGAACGTACAACTTAGTGCCAAATGGACGTCCATAAGCTGTCCATAAGACATCCACTGGACCTTTTATGGACGTCCTATGGATCTCCGTATGTCCATTTCAGGATAGCCTATGGACGTCCATTGGATGTACTTGTGCTATATGGGAGGTGCCGTATCAATGCAGAACCATTAGCAAAACCGATTAAGAAACGAATGTCAATATTTAACGGCATCGGCTGAGGAACCATAAAAATTTCCCTCGTTTCTTGTTTGGTGGGTACCTACGCATTACCTAGCTAACAAGTTATTGGCCAACTATAGTTAGCCAATAACTTTGGATGAGATGCTCTTGAAACTCAATAATTTTTTAAAACCATTACGAAAAACTGGATTTTATGGTGGAATCGTATCTATATACAATATACATAGTCTTATTGTTTTTCTTGGTTTTTAAGAAATGTCTGATATTGCGGGTTAGGGTTTGCAGTCGCAAGCTTAGATGCACTGCAAATTTCGTTTAATTTGACAATGAAAGTAGGTAGTAATTGATTTGGCATTATGGCATCAGGTACCTAATGGTAGGTACCTATTGTCTCGTTTCTTTAGAAGCCCATGCTTATGCAGCATGCTACTCGAGAATCATTCTACCGATAATACTGTTACTGATTTCGCGTTTAGGTCCGTTTATAATTGAGATGATCGTTTTCAAAAACACACTGTTTATTACTGCGTAATACTGTAACATATAGGTACACGTCAACAATTACTTTACTTGCGCTTGGGTATCTCTGGTACTTACTACTTGCTTTTGTCCGCTCGCTATCGCTTTGGATTGAATACTGCTCTGTGGGCGATCCATAATGCTTATACAGGCTGTCCCGATAATATACCGACAACGTTCTAGGGCAGCTTTCTCCAATCAAAACAAGAGAAAAAGTTCCTATGAACATGGGTCCGAAAACGCTTCCTAAGGGAGCTACAGGCCCCTAAAAGTGGGAACCCTGAAGATGTTTTTTATTCAATATCTCCGAAACCGTTCAAGAGGAGAAATCAATCAAGCTTGACACATCCATCACTTACCTTCTTGTGCCTAACAAAATGAGGCGAGATTATTTCCAAAATAATTTACCAGGGGTGGGTGGGTCAGGCTGAGGTGCGGGGGTAAAAATAACCCTCACTTTTTTTAATGTGAATTGTTTCCAAATTTACCAAAAAATTATGGAATATTGGAGTTTTCCTCGATAGACGCACCGTTTACGAGATATTTGAGTTTGAATGTATGAAAACGTGGTCAGTAATGCTGATTTTTTAATTACGATATTCAAGGCGAAAGAAAAACTTTTTCAAAGCAACTTCATTTTTGCACGGCATTCAAATTTTGTTGGGCATAAGAAGGTTATGAAATGTGTCAAGTGATTTGTTGTTGTTGATTGATTTCCCTTCAACGGTTTCGGAGATATTAAATAAACACCATCTTCAGGGTCTCACCTTTAGGGATCTTATCTCCCTGAGGAAGCGTTTCCGGACCCATGTTTATGGGAACTTTTTTTTTGTTTTGATGAGAGGAAGCTGCCCTAGAACGTTGTCGGTGTGTTTTCGGGACACCTGTATATACCTCTGACTGGTGTTCTCGAAGTTTCCACTGGTTCTCCAACAAATTTCACAATGACCCGGCATACGGTTTCTAGGCGACTCCCGAAAAATCAGCTGTTGAGTCTCCCATGCAATTAAAAAGCCAAGCCATCCCGTATGTTCTGGAATATCCAGAGCTTCGCACTTGTACACTGCAATCTCAAAGGCGGAACCATCCAAAAAGATCAGATGTGCTTTAGCATGCACGCGAGAATCGGGGCTCGTAACAATATGTCCCACGACGCAGCAGTCTACTGATAAAATATCAAAATACTCTTGAAGGGTGTAACATACGAAGGCGCAGAGCGGACATCAGAGTTTTTTTTATGATTTCAAAAAAAAAATCACGAAATTATGGGGATAAAGTCAGAATTCTGAGTTTAAAGTCGGAATTCTGAGTTTGAAAGTCAGAATTCTGAGTTTAAAGTCGGAATTCTGAGTTTGAAAGTCAGAATTCTGAGTTTAAAGTCGGAATTCCGAGTTTAAAGTCGGAATTCCGAGTTTAAAGTCAGAATTCTGAGTTTAAAGTCGGAATTCTGAGTTTGAAAGTCAGAATTCTGAGTTTAAAGTCGGAATTCCGAGTTTAAAGTCGGAATTCCGAGTTTAAAGTCAGAATTCTGAGTTTAAAGTCGGAATTCTGAGTTTAAAGTCGGAATTCTGAGTTTGAAAGTCGGAATTCTGAGTTTCAAACTCGGAATTCTGCGCGCGCACAATTCCGAGTTTCAAAGTCAGAATTCTGCGCGCGCATCGGCAGGAATCGAGCCGGTTGATTAAATAGTGATTGACAAGTTGACGACCCTAACGATACCTACTTACTCGCTAGGTATTTAATAAAATCTTCGAGAGATGTAACAACTTGTGCTTTTTCTAAACCCGAGTCTAAACCCTTTTTTTCCTTAACACGATACGGACATTCCACACAGCCGATCTGGTTAATTCTTTGTCCGTAGCGTGCGTCATCATGTGCTTCTTCATACACCTCTCCTTCGCGCAATACGAACATTTGGTACAATCGAACCAGTCGATGGCGTCGGCGGCGACATGGCTCCACCTGAATGAAGTTCCTTTGTGCTTTGAACGATAAGCCTCGATAAGAACACTCGGCGCATTGTAGGTACAATAGCAGCAATAGCATATTATTACATAGGGTTGTGAAAAATGCTATATGCTACCTATTATAGCTGCGGCGCCTCTTTAAATCCCGAAGCGCAGCGCAGTAATGTTTTCGTTGGGCTGGCAGTATCGTGGCTGTCAAGCGCATAGCTGGGGCACTATTTGGTGCCACTGACAAATTCCGACTAACGTGATTAGGTAGGTACCTACTAACAACCCAAATTGTGGACACGTCCAACTGTTCGCAATGTTCGCATCGGACTGACTGAATTCTTCTTCCAACTCAACCAACACGTCCAAAGGAATTACAAAAATGTTCATGCAGCCGAACTGTACAATGCCATTGTCGAACCGGAACAGTTCTCTTGCATCTACTGCAACTACAAGAGCCATAAGCGTTTCGACTTATACGAACATTACAGACAAACACATGGATACCTACAATGATAATTTCGCGCCGTCCCCTCCCCCCTCCACCTTTGCGTCATAACGTGACACAACTGTAACAGCATACCTATAGCATTATTCACAACCCTATGTAATATGCTATTGTTATTGTTGCTTTTGTACAATGCGCCGAATGCTCTTATCGAGGCTCATCGTTCGAAGCCGAGTTCAAAGCACAAAGGAACTTCATTCGGGTGGAGCCATGTCGCCGCCGACGCCATCGAGTGGTTCGATTGTACCAAGTGTTCGTATTGCGCTAAGGAGAGGCCATTTAATCAACCGGCTCGATTCCTGCCGATGCGCGCGCAGAATTCTGACTTTGAAACTCGGAATTGTGCGCGCGCAGAATTCCGAGTTTGAAACTCAGAATTCCGACTTTCAAACTCAGAATTCCGACTTTCAAACTCAGAATTCCGACTTTAAACTCAGAATTCCGACTTTAAACTCAGAATTCTGACTTTAAACTCGGAATTCCGACTTTAAACTCAGAATTCTGACTTTCAAACTCAGAATTCCGACTTTAAACTCAGAATTCTGACTTTCAAACTCAGAATTCCGACTTTAATCTCAGAATTCCGACTTTAAACTCAGAATTCTGACTTTAAACTCGGAATTCCGACTTTAAACTCAGAATTCTGACTTTTAAACTCAGAATTCCGACTTTAAACTCAGAATTCTGACTTTCAAACTCAGAATTCCGACTTTAATCTCAGAATTCTGACTTTCAAACTCAGAATTCCGACTTTAAACTCAGAATTCTGACTTTATCCCCATAATTTCGTGTTTCTTTTTTCGAAATCATAAAAAAAACTCTGATGTCCGCTCTGCGCCTTCGTAGTAACACCCTCTCGGTAGAATTTTTTAAATTTTTCTTTTAAATTCATAATCTGTGATTTCTGTGCAGCAATTCTTAACAGATGCCGGAGGCAAATTGAACAAATGAATGCCCATGTGCTGCGGCGATCTCTTGTAAAAAGAGTGCATACGATGCTTTGCGCGTACCTACATCTCGCCCGCCTCTATAGTAAAGTGATCGTGAACATCTCGGTTGCGTTCAAGATTTGATCTTTCTCTGTAAATGTACTTTGAAATACTAATATAAATATAAAATAAAAAGTAATAAGTCATAAAAATAGTTAGTGGGTATTGTTACGAGCGGCGATCCCGTCCTGCGAGAGAGACCACCTTTATTGAAAAGGCCCATTTTTGACGTGTATTTATTGTAGTACGCAGTAATAAGTCTAGGAGCGGTCGTGGCCGAGTAGTATAGGTGATGGCAAGCTGACCCACTCGCGCTGCGATGTGCGGGTTCGAATCCCGCTACATCCATGGATATTTTGTTGTGTCCCCGAGGTCGCATGGTAGAGCAGCTAATAGCTGAATGTCGCCTCGTTCAATGAGTCGATTAGAAAAAAAAAACAAGTGAGTATGCCTTCACGTGCGTGTGTCTCAGTAGCGTATTTTCTCAAAGAGGCATATTGTGAGTGTAAAGAAATTTGGTTGAAGAAGAAAAAAAAACATTCTTTGCCCACTCTCTTCAATCGAAACTCATTGTGATATTTTGTTATCGGAATGGGATGCTTGCCAATGAAATAGATTTGAATGAAAATGATTTCATTCGTTTGGGAGCGACAGCTGGGGGCGGCGGCTAATCAACAGTAGCCTATTCTTTCCCACTTTTTGTCGGCTATCCATATAGCGAAAGAATTAAATCGTTATGTCTTCGGGTTTATGTTTTTCATGTATCTCTCACTTTGAGGGCGGCGTGTGGGACCGGCGGAAGTTTCTAAATGTTTTTGGTTACATTAGCATCCAAATCAGTGAAAATTGTTGAAAGTTGCATTTTTTGTTTGTTTGGGAGCGGGAGCTGGAGGCGGCGACAGATAAAAAGTAGCTTATCTTTTCTCATTTTTTGTCAGCTATCTATACTGGTCACAATTTGAAGTGGGTCACCCAAAAAATTGTTCGAATTTCAATCTCTGTCAATTTCTTGAAAATCATCGTATTTTGAAATAACTTATACCAACTTCAAGATAAATCCTTCTAGGTTCGCCATCTGCATGTGATTGTTGGCTCGTGACAGCGACATGTTAATTACAGGGTGATAAAGAATGCCTTGCAATTTTGTACTTTTTTGCAATGGGGCAGGAACTTTCGTGGTCACCCTGTAATTTTGGATTTTGCTGTATTTGGTAATCACTAGTATGAGGAACTCATTGTTTCTCAGCTTGATGCTCCAGGTTGCATCATAGTTACAGAAATAACTTTTTTTTTCATGAGGTGATTTCTCGCGCTGCACTGCTTCTAATTTCGACAGGTGGCTTCAAATATTTAATCAAGTAGGTATGTATTCAAGTTGAGTCGATTAATTTGACTGTTGTTAATGTTGCTATAAGCAGTTTTTCTCTGAGTTTAGCGAAAATGACTTTGAAAATTGTATATATACAGGGTGGCCCAACGAAAACAGAACAGAGGGGTTTTCGGGCATTACACCTCATTTTTTTGAAAAAAGCTCGAACAGGTCGATTTTTATATTGAGAGGGACATCTGAAACATACATGGGCGGATTTCTATCTTTAGCCCCCTCACCCCCACCCATCCCAACTTCGAAGTTTCAAATGACTCTACCCACTTTGCGATACATCAAATTGAAGAAAATTAAATTCTCTTTTTGAAAAAAGTATTTCTACAATTTTCAGCCCCCCGCCCCTTTTTCCTAAAATTGTCAGAGTTTCCAATGTAATATTTTTTTGTCGTGTTTTTGTAATATCTGTAATATTACAAATAATACATGTAATATTTTTGATCATTCAACTTTCTTCAGTACAGTCAATGTCACCCTGCACAGCATCGAGAGAGAAAATTTTCTGTGTAAAAAATGCTACCCAAATTCACCCCTTCACTCCCCCAGCTCAACTTCAAAATCTAAAATGACACTACCTACGTTGTGATACATCAAATCGAAGGGAATTGAATTCTCTTCTTAAATAAAATATTTTCAGAATTTTCAAAAAGCCCCCTTTCCCCCTAAAATACTCCGAATGTTCAATTTATCAGGAGAGGGGTTGAAAATTAATAAAAAAAAATTGTTTTCAGAAAGAGAAATCAATTTCCTTTTATTCGATGTATCACAAAGTAGGTGGTGTCCGTTAAGTTTTGAAATTGGAATTGGGGAGAGGTAAGGGGTGAATTTGGGTAACACTTTTCTCCACCGAAAATGTTCTCCTTAGATGCTATTTAGGATGAGACTGATTAAATTGAAGAGAATTGAGGGGTCGAGGGTATAAAAAGGGGACAGTCAGAGAAATTTAGGAAGATGGGGGTGGGGTTGAAAATTTTGAAAATATTTTTCTCAGAAGAAAAATTTTATTCTCTTTGATTTGATGTATCGCAAAGTAGATGGTGTTATTTGAAATTCTAAAGTTGAGGTGGGTAGGGGTGAGGTGGCTGAAGATAGAAATTTGCCAATGTATGTTTCAGATGTCCCCCTCGATATAAAAATCGACCTGTCTGAGCTTTTTTCCAAAAAATGATGTGAAATGCCCGAAAACGTTGAGCTGTCTAATGCACAAAGTATAGTTGACTCCTTCGCCGAATATTTTGGTTCAGTTTATATTCAATCTGATGAGTCTAATATACCGACCGCCAGTGATTTATCCTTCTGCCCGTCTGTTTCCGTGGTTCACATGGCGGAGGATGAGATCTGTCGAGCTATGAGACGCTCAAAGAACTCTCTGACGGCTGGCGTTGATGGTATTCCCAGTTTCCTTTTGCGAGACTGCGCTTGTGTACTTGCCGGGCCTTTGGAGAGAGTGTTCAACTTAATACTAAAGCAATCCACATTTCCTTCCCTTTGGAAAAAGTCTTTCACTACTCCTGTGTTCAAAAAGGGTGACATTGCTAACATAAGAGATTATAGACCAATCTCCTTATTGTGTAACTTCGCCAAAGTATTTGAATCGTTACTCTATGGCCAAATCTATTCTTCTGTCAGGCACCTTATTTCGCCGTATCAACACGGCTTCATGACCAAAAAATCTACTACTTCTAATTTGGCATCGTTTAAGCAATATGTTGCGGAGGTTATTGATGACGGTGGACAAGTGGATGCCATTTATATGGACTTTCAGAAGGCTTTCGATCAAATCGATCATTACGTGCTCCTGAATAAAATGGCTAGTTTCGGATTTTCACCGGCGCTACTTTCGTTGTTTAAGTCTTACTTACTGCACAGAGAACAGTACGTGAAGCATCGTAACTACATGTCACATCTTTTTTCACCTTCTTCGGGAGTACCTCAGGGGTCCAACCTTGGGCCACTGTTGTTCCTTCTGTTCATTAATGACATCGTGAAGGTTATTTCCTCTGAAAAGCTCTTATTCGCCGATGATTTAAAGCTGTTTCTCAGAGTGAATTCTATGTCTGACTGTGGTTTGTTGCAAAAGAATATCTTTGCTGTTGAACAGTGGTGTTCCATAAATCGACTCTTTTTAAATGTTCAGAAGTGCACCGTTATGACCTTTTCCAAAAGGCGAACCGTTATATCCTACTCGTATGTTATTAACGATGTTATTTTGCAGCGCTCGGAGTTTGTGAAGGACTTGGGCATCACTTTCGATCCCAAGCTTGATTTTTCTTCCCACAGAAATAATATTGCTAGTCAGGTATATAGGATGTTTGGCATGATCTACAGAAATTGCAGAGAATTCTCAAGTAACGAGACGCTGAAGAGACTCTACTTCGCCTTCATAAGATCCAGATTGGAATACGGTTCGATTGTGTGGCATCCACACTATAAGACGCATATTCATGGTGTGGAATTGTTGCAGCGCCGTTTTCTCAAGTTCTTGAGTTTCAGAGTTGACGAAGTTTATCCTGCACGGGGTGCGGAATACTCTCTGATGTTGGCTCGCTTCGAATTTGTTTCTTTGGAAACTCGACGTAAAGTTCTCGCTATCAAATTCCTATTCAACCTCCTGCATAACCTACTTGATTGTCCCGATCTACTCTCTAAAATTAACTTCTTTATTCCACGCGAAAATTCCAGGCAGAGTGTGACATTTTATACCCCATGTTCTAGAACTAACATCTTGTTTAATTCCCCTATATCCCTAATGTGCCATGAGTTCAATAAAATTTCCAAAACATGCGACATCAACTTTGATTCCATCACCTCCTTGACCTCCTGCGTTGTTGCTTTGTATTCTTAGGATTCTGTCCCTGCATCATGTTGTTTTTTGCCTGGTGTACATTTTTGTATTGATGTTTTCTAAAACCATTTAATTTTTTCAGATCTTGGGTCACTTTTTGGATTCTGTTTTGTCTAATTTTTAATGTATATATATTTTTTGTTTAATAATCTACTTTCTGTTTCTTGAAGTATGTGCGCACTTTGTAATTATTGTACCAAGTATACTTATCTATCTATTGTTATTGTTTCCTGTAATTGGGTAGTCTCCATACCTGTTGGAAATAAATGTATTTATTTATTTATTTATTTATTTATTTATTTATTTATTTATTTAAAACCCCCCTGTTCTGTTTTCGTTGGGCCACCCTGTATATATTGATCATTTGAAAACTATCCACCTGCAATAACTTCCGATTCCTAGTGAAAATGTCTTCGAGCAAAAACAGGTCGATTTTTATATCGAGGGGGACATCTAAAACATACATTAGCGATTTTCTATCTTTAGCCCCCTTGCCCCCACTTACCCCAACTTTGAAATTTCAAATAAAACTACCTATTTTGCGATACATTAAATTCAACAAAATTAAATTCTCTTTCTGAAAAAATATTTCTAAAATTTTTAGCCCCACCCCTCTTTGCCCCTTAATTCTCTGAGTGTCTAATTAAATATTCTTGACCTCTCAATTCTCTTCAGTGCAGTCAACGTCATCCTGCACAGCATCGAAAGAGAAAATTTTCTATGGAAAAAGTGCCACCCAAATTCACCCCTTCGCTCCCCCCTCCTCACCTTAAAAATCTAAAATGACAATATCTACTTTGTGGTACATCAAATTAAAGGGAATTGAATTCTCTCCCTGAACACATTTTTTTTCGAAATTTTCAAAACCCTCGTTTTCCTACTAAAATACTCCAAATATCCAGTTGAATAGGGGAGGGGTTGAAAATTTCAAAAAAACTGTTTTTAGAAAGAGAAATAAATTCCCTTCAATTTGATGTATCACAAAGTGGGTGGTATTTTGTTAAATTTTAAAGTTGAGGTGGGGGAGAGCAATGGGGTCAATTTGAGTGGCACTTTTTCCACCGAAAATTCTCTTCTTTGAAGCTATTCAGGATGACGCTGACTAAACTAAAGAGAATTGAGGGGTCCAGAATATTGAAGGGGACACTCAGAGAATTTTTAGGGAGAAGGGGGGTAGAGTTAAAATTTTTAAGAATATCATTTTCAAAAAGAGAATTCAATTTTCTTCAATTTAATGTATCGCAAGGTAGGTAGTGTCATTTGAAATTGTATTTTTGGGATGGGTGGGGGCGAGGGGGCTGAAGATATAAATTTGCCATTGTATGTTTCAGATGTCCCCCTCGATATAAAAATCGACCTGTTTTTGCTCGAAGAAATATAGACGGGAGATAATCGGGAGATATTGCAGGTGGATAGTTTTCAAATGATCACCCGGTATATATACAATTTGTTTTGTTTGTTTGTTTGTACAATTTATATATATATAAAATCATATTCCTTTTTTACCCGTTAAGGTGTAAAGGTTCAAAAAAAATTACATTTTATTTCGATTTACAATAACAATTTTAACAAAATTTCAAACTTAAATTAAATTCTTGTTATCCTGAGCCGTATACGAATTCCCTCCATTTTCGTTTGTCCTTAGCCATTCTCTTTGCTTCATTCCATTCCACATTTCTCTCCTTCAGTGTTTCTGCTACCGTCTAGTCCCATGTCTTTTTTGGCCTTCCTCTCGCTCTCTTGCCCAACGTCTTAGCCTCCCATACATTCTTCACCGGTCTTTCTTCGTTCATTCTCACCAAATGTCCAAACCATCTTAGTTGCTGTCTTTTGATTGTCTGCCATATCGGTTCTACTTCCAGTTCTTCTCTAATTTGAACATTTCTTATCCTGTCCAGCCTTGTCACTCCTCTCACTCTTCTTAGGTATTTCATTTCCATCGTCTGAACTCTGCTCTTCATACCATTGGTCAATATCCAGCTCTCGCTACCGTATATCAGGATTGACTTGTATATGGTGTTGTATCCTGTCATTTTGGTCTTGTTACTTATGTCCTTCTTGCTTATAAATGATTTGCTCAGTGCGTGGTACATCTTTGCTGCGCTATTGATTCGACTGCTGATTTCTTCTTCCATCCTTCCATCGTTTTTAATAGTCACTCCAAGATATTTGTAGCTCTCCACTTGTTCCAGCTTGTTTCCATACACCTCTATCTCTATCTTTCTGCTTTCTTTTCCTATCACCATCACTTTGGTCTTATTCGTGTTTATTTTCATCCTTCTCTTAGTCAGTTCTTCTTTCCATAGTTTCAAATTTTCCTTCAGTTGTGCTTCTCCTTCTGCGCAAATCGTAAGATCATCCGCGAATGCACACGCTGCTAATTTGACAATTCTCAATTTCCTGTATCCTACATTCACTTTGTGTACTTTTTGCTTGAGTTCCTTCAATATGTCGTCCATTGTAATAATAAACAGGGTCGGGCTTAGAACCCCTCCCTGTTTGAGCCCCTGCTCCTCTGAGAATTCTTCGGACTGCATATTATTTGTTCTAACATAGTTCTTGTTGTTGTTGTATAGTCCTTCTATAGCTCTTCTCAACTTAACGTCTACTCCTCTTTTCTCTAAACTCTCCCATATCATTTTCCGCGGTATTCGATCTAACGCTTTCTCAAGACCTAAAAATGCGAGACATACTTCTTTATTTTTCTTGTTTTTTTCTATAAGTTGTTTGATGGAAAATATGTGGTCTTGCGTGCTCCGTCCCTTTCTGAACCCACTCTGTGCTTCATCCAACTGTGGTTCGATTTTCTCTCTGAGTTTTCCTTCCAGTATTCTCTCGTAAGTTTTTGCTACCACACTCATAATAGTTATGCCTCGGTAATTTCTACAATCTCTCGAATCTCCTTTCTTAAATATTAACAGTAACAGTAACAGTAATTTATTGTCTGTGAGAATCTTACATGTATCAAACAGTAGCTCTATAGATATCGTCATGAAAAAAAAATTATAAATACATATTTACAAAATAAAAAAATAGATAAAAGTAATTCACTCATTGAAAAGCTCCTCTAAGGAGTAATAGCTTTTAGACAGAAGGAAATCTTTTAGCTCAACCTTAAATCTCCTGTTAGTCAGATCTTCGAAGCGTCCGTCGACCTGAAACAGTTTATTGTAACACTTGACGCCCATGTAGCTTGGGTTGTTTTGACCAACAGCTAATCGCGAGAAACCCTGTTGGAGTTCTGTTTTGCGTCTCGTATCATGACAGTGAATGTCCTGCCGCCTGGTCAAATTTGGGCGGTCTCTTATGAATAGGACAACCCGGTATATGTATAATGTTGCAATGTTGCAATGCAATATTGGGATGATAATTCCTGTCCGCCAATCTTCTGGTACTTCTCCCGAGCTCCATGCCATACAGAAAATTTCCGTCAACATCTTCACGCCTTTTTCTCCTAGTTTCTTCAACATTTCGGATGTGATTTGGTCGTGTCCTGCAGATTTTCCATTTTTCATCCTGTTCACCATTTCTATAACTTCTTCTTCACTGATTGTATTTTCTTGGTCTTCTTTTCGGTGGTGCTGTGCCTTGCTCATCATTCCATTTCGCTGTTCGTCTTCTACATCTGGGTTTAGCATTTCTTGGGAGTATTCTCGCCATCTAGTCATTATATCCCTTCCTTCTATCAAGGTTTTATCATCTTTATCCTTAATTTGTTTTAACGTGTGTCTTTTCTCTTTTCTCAAGTTTTTCAATGCTTTGTAGAATAATTTCTGATTTGCCTTACTGTCCTCTTCCATTTTCTCCCCGAACTCCTCCCAGGACTTTTCCTTTGCCTCCTCCACCATTTCCTTTACTTTTATTCTCTGTTCTTCGTAGCCTGCATAGTTTTCTTCTGACCTGTTTGCCAAATATTTCTTCCACTTCTCCTTCTTCATCGTCACCTGTTCCCTTATTTCCTTGCTCCACCAACGCGTTTGTTTTTTGTTCTTATCAATTCTAATTGTTCCACACACTTTTTTCGTTGCGTCTAATAAAAAATTTTTGAAATTTTGCCATGTTTGTTCCAAGTTTTTGTTGTTCCAACTCTCTTCTTCAATTCTATCTTCTACATATTCTCTATACCTTTTTGCTATTTCTTCCTCCGTCAATTTATATGTCTTCATCGCTTCCTTCGTTGCCATACTTCCTTTGGGCATCTTGTCATCTCTTCCGTGTGTTCTTATTCTCATTATTCCAATAACTAAATGAGTAGTGGTCACTATATATTTCATATTGTCTCCTGACTCTCACATCAATTACTTCCTTTCTGTGCATCTCATCTATCAACATGTAATCTATTATCGATTTCTCGTTTCTACTTTTAACCTCTCTTGTGAATTTATGTATGTCCTTGTGATGGTAAAACGTATTTGTCACAATCAGGTTATTTTCTGTACAGAAATTTATCAGTCGTCTTCCATCATTATTTCTTGTTTCTTCTCCCTGCTGTCCTATTACATCAATTGCTTTTCAATTTTTTCTCTTTCCAACTCTGCTATTCAAGTCTCCCAGTATTATCATTCTTCCGTTCATATTTTCTATAATGTTGTTCATCTTTTCCCAAAACACATCTTTGTTTTCTGCTCTCTCGTCTTCATTTGGACCGTATGCTATTATAATATTCGTCTTTTCCTTTTTATCTATTTGCATTTCTAGTCTCATTATACGTTCTGTTATAAATTCCCATTTTTGCAAGTATCTTATATTTTCTCGTTTTACTATGCATCCAACCCCTTCCTTCGCTCTGCTTTCCTGTCTTACTCCGCTGTAAATGAGTAAACGTCCTTCGTTCGTTTCTTCTTCCCCGTTTCCTTTTTTCTTTGTCCCACATAATGCCAATATATCCAGCTTTGCCCTTTCAAATTCCTGAATCAGTTCTTGTTCTTTTCCCATCAGTCCTCTCACGTTCCAAATTGCCATCCTCCACATTCCATCAGGCTCTTGACTATTTCTATTTTCTGCTAATTTCTTATTTTCATTTGCTACTTGTTTCTGTCCATCCCCTTTCTTTTTGTCTGTTCCATCTTTCGTATCCCGTATCTTCTTTGCTTTAGTCGTCTTATTAAGTTCATCATTTGTGGTTTTGCTTTCATCCTTTAACTTAAATTCCTCTCTTCTCTTCTTTGACATTCTAGATCGTTTTTTGTTGCTTCTCGCTCAATATTGCGTTTCTTGTTGTTCCAAATCCATTTGTTGCCGTTTATTATTAATTTTTGGTAGCCAATTTTTACAGTGTGTATCTTTCCTCATGCGCTTTCCTTGAGAGTTCCTTTTGAATTTCCATCTCTTGTTTAGTTAAATCGTTGTTTATATAGATTTTTTGGTTTTTCAATGTACGCAGTTTCTCCTTGTTTCTCATGATATCTATTTTCTTTTCGTAGTCTTCTACTTCGCCAATACATATCTGGTCATTTATCTTATATGCTTTCTTTATTCTCACACCTCCCACTACATGTTGTTGGACGAATTCTTCCATTTCTCGCCTTATCTGGTCATTGTTTTTGCCTCTGATTTTCAGTCCGTTTATGCATTATTATGTTATTCTTCTTCCTGTCACGTTCCATTCTTTCCAATTTGAATTCCATCACCTCTAGTTTGCGTAGGTACTGAGTCACTCATGCTATCTATCTGCTCTCTAAGTTCTTTGTTTTGCTGTCGCAGTTCAATTATCTCACCTCTAAATTCTTGGTTTTCCTTTCTTATTTCCTTTATCTCTCCCATCACCTGTTTTAGCATATCCTTCATTTCTTCCATTTCTCTCTTCCCTTGCTAACGTTCTATCTGTTTCACGGGTGTTTTTATACCACTTTTCTTATGTTTCCTATACTTGGTTTCCTCGTTGTCCTCTTCCCGTTTTCTCTTATTCTCGTCCGTAGAATATCCTTCGCCCTCCTCCTGTTCTCCTTTTCCTGCTTTCATTAAAAATCTTCGAATTTGTTTATTCGTTTCTCATGTGGTGCAGCGAGCGCAAAGGCAAAAACCCGGGTCGGCCCCTCGAAGGCGATAACCTTATCTCGCTGTAGTATGTTCTCTGCTAGCCAAACGAAATTCTAAAACAAATCGAATTAATCAAAATTGTATGTTCCAACCAGGTGTTGACCAGATCCTCCGGTGGATATCCTTGATCTTAATCGGCTTTTCGCTACTTGTTCGTTTTCCGTATCGATCTTTTCGCATAAATCTTCTATCAATCGTAGTGCAATGTTTACTTCGCGTCGGAGCGCATGAATAGGCGTGTTCACGTCGGCGAAGCTTGGATTGAAATTTCAATCTCTGTCAATTTCTTGAAAATCATCGTATTTTGAAATAACTTATACCAACTTCAAGATAAATCCTTCTAGGTTCGCCATCTGCATGTGATTGTTGGCTCGTGACAGCGACATGTTAATTACAGGGTGATAAAGAATGCCTTGCAATTTTGTACTTTTTTGCAATGGTGCAGGAACTTTCGTGGTCATCCTGTAATTTTGGATTTTGCTGTATTTGGTAATCACTAGTATGAGGAACTCATTGTTTCTCAGCTTGATGCTCCAGGTTGCATCATAGTTACAGAAATAACTTTTTTTTCATGAGGTGATTTCTCGCGCTGCACTGCTTCTAATTTCGACAGGTGGCTTCAAATATTTAATCAAGTAGGTATGTATTCAAGTTGAGTCGATTAATTTGACTGTTATTAATGTTGCTAAAAGCAGTTTTTCTCTGAGTTTAGCAAAAATTACTTTGAAAATTGTAACAATATCAATAATAATAAATGTAACATGGCAATATTAGGAATGAATCTTTCGTGAATAATTAAATCAACTCAATGATATGGCTAAACTTATCGCCCGATATCAATCCAATTGAGCACATATGGGATGCTCTCCAAAGAAGACTGTCAGCTCTACCAGTAGGTACAACTCACTACAAGACAAGAACTTATTGGATGCTCTAGCCGCGAAGTGGAGAGAAATCCCTGTGGCAACTATCAATAACCTGTTCAAAGGTATGTTTAGATCCTACCAAAAAGTACTACGGTCCAGACCAGGTACAACTTGCTATTGAAATATTTTGCCACATTCAATTTCATTGCTCACAATTTAAATATAATAAAAAAAATTGTTCGTATAAATCAACGTGATAGAGTAACTGAATTTAAAAAAAAAACATATTTTCGTAACTAAGCAACGTAGAACATCAAACTAAGAAAATATAAGTTCCTCATACTATTGACTACAGCATACAGCAAATCTCAAAATCATAGGGTGGACACAAAAGTTCCTGCACTATTTCAAAATACAAAATTGTAAGGTATTCTTGACCACCCTGTATCGACCACATCGCTGTCACAAGCTAACAAGCATTTGCAGATGGTGAGAGTAAGAGGATTTATCTTGAAGTTGGTGTAAGTTATTTCAAAATCTGGTGATTTTCAAGAGATTGACAGAGATTAAAAACCGATTTTTTTTCTGGGTGACCCACTTCAAAGTGTGGCCAGTATATATAGCAAAAGAATTAGAATGTTATGTCTTCAGGTTTATGTTTTGCATTTATGCTCGCATTCATCTCTTACTTTGGGGGCGGCGTGTGGGAGCGGCATCGTTTGGCAAAGAAACTCTTGCACAGTTTGAGTTGCGAGTTTCTAAATGTTTGAGGTAACATTAGCATCCAAATCAGTGAGAATTGTTGAAAGTTGCACTTTTTTCTTTTGGGAGCGGAAGCTGGGGGCGGCGCCACATCAAAAGTAGCCTATCCTTCCCAATCCTTAATCAGCTATCCCTATAGCGAGAGACTTAGATCGCTGTGTCATCGAGTTCATGTTTTTCATTTATCTCTTACTTTGGGGGCGGCGCGGCCTGTGGGAGCGGCAGCGTTCGGCTAAGCAAATGTTGAACAGTTTCAGTTGGCAGTATCTAAATGTTTGAGAAAACATCTCAATCAGTAACAATTGTGAAAGTTGCCCTTTTTGTCGTTTGGGGGCGGAATCTGGGGGCGGCGACTAACCAAAAGTAGCCTATCCTTTCCCATTTTTAGTCAGCTATTCATATAGCGAAGATCGCTATGTCTTTGGGTTTATGTTTTTCATTTTAAAGTGATTGGGGGCGGTTTTTAGCAATTTTTTCATGCCGGCGGCGCATATTGAAGATGGAATGTTTCTGGGTTTACGTTTATAAGTGGCAACTATGTATTATTCTTAAAATGAGAACACCATAGCATTAGGTCTGGAAGAAATTGCAAGATCATGTAATTTCAAGTTAATCGGGGGCGGTTTTCTCTATGTTGGCGGCGCGATATAGACATTCAATATAGCCTAGCCACGCTTTGGTGGTGGAAAAAATCAGAAAGCTAGGGCGTCTAGTTGGTTAATCTGTAGGTACTTTGGAGTGGACTTCTGCGTCGGGGGACGGTTAACCGATAGGATGATTATCGAGTAGTGTGCTGAGATGAGACCGTTTCTTGTTCTTCTACCATTAAAAGTCGTTCAGCTCAATTTGACAGTTTTAATCACGATGAAAATCGAAATAAAACGAAAATCAATTTACAAAAGATTTGTCAGGTCTTGCCGCTGGCACGTCCTCCAGCAGATTTCCCGCTTTTTTCCATCTGTCATTTCCAATTTCGCCCGTCAAACTTGAATTGCTATCACTCGACCGATTCGGACTACATCTGGAGTCCTCATCCCGAGTAGCTGAGCTTGAAATTACAATCAAACGATTTTCTATCTGCCAAATTCAAATGTTACTCCAAGCTAGTTCTCTAAACTTGACAAAATTTCTGTTTCAAGTCATAATTTTCGAATCGCTTCGGCGGCTTCGCTGTTCGACTACTTCTAGGTGGTTCATTCTCACTCTCAAGATTTTTTTGTGTTTGATCGCAACACTTCCGATATTGGACGTCTTTCGCTCTTCTTGTCCCTCTTCACTTTCTTCATTTTCAGGTTATAAGTCAGATCTTTCACTCCTTTTAGTCAGAAAGTATTTCTTCAGTTTTTTGTCGAGTATCACGTGCGGCACCTCATTCAAGGTGCACTTGAAGAAAGATACATGCAGTTTTGATTTCAAACCATCTGTTTCCGATCTCAGGACAAAAAAAATGGGTAGGTACCTGGGGAGTCAGCAGATTTCCTTCTTGCCACAGTCTCAATCAACATTGTGCACATATCACACAGGTATAGATAGATAGTAAAGCAGTAAAGCAAAGTCCATGGCCTTGAAAGGGATTAATCAAGAAAGATCTGCTTCTAAAGCCGAGTTACGCTGTTCTACTTCAATTGAGCCTTTGTGTTGCTGTAGTCCAGAGGTTAGTGACATGGACCCTGCACATGGTGACAAAAGCACGAAATCTGGTAGGATGGCACAACAGACACTGTACTGTACCTACTCTTTTGATTGAGAATAGGCGCCTGGCAGGTTTTTTTTCTCGACTGGGCTCAGGAATCCAGGGCCACTTTTTGGTTGTAGTGACAACCCTTGTTTTTTTTTGCCAGGATGCGTTTGACCCTGCAGTACGTTACTAAAGATCAAACCAACGCGCTGAATGCTGGCAGCTGCATTGTTGGAATCTCTGGAGAATTCTTCGTAACAGCAGCAAAGTATTTCACGTCTCTCGCATCAGATAGGTACCTAAACGAGCTGGATCCCCACACACATGGCGTGAAAATCATCAGATAATCAAAACCAATGAAGGAACAACACAACTAACAGTAGGTATGACGTAACAGGAAGAACAGTAACTGTATAAGTAACATGTACAGATTCTTGAAACTTGCGTCGATAGGTGCTTTATTACGATTTTCTTTCCAAAAGCTATCTAGGTGGACAGAAACATGACAGTTTGGACGACAGTAAAAAAACTAGGGGACAAGCAAATTCAGACGATTTCTGAAATCATCATAACTTTTGACTGCCGTCAGCGATTTCATATCGGTTTTCAGTGTTCGATAGCCCAATCCTTTGTTATCATGCCTTGATCACGTCAAATACAAACAATGTTTTATGAAGTTTCTACAAGGTGATCAATGGAACAGTGTAAAATTGCCAAAAGTTCAGTACGAGCGCGATTTCCCAAAAAAAGAAAATTCATGCATTCCAATAGCACAGTTTTAAAGATTAGTGCTTCAGCTTCAGTGACGTTTTTGAATTTTGGGAATCGAAGGTGGATTGCCAAAGATATTGATCATTTTATGCCGCCATGATGAACTCCCAAGAAAGAAGCAAGTGATCCGATTTCATTGAAACTTGGAAAACACTCATGTCTGGTTCAAGTCATTGGAATTCCAAAGTCAAATGTCACTTTCGATCACTTCACTTCCGAGCCGCTATATTGAACTTTTTACATAAATGATTCGATTTGAATAAAACTTTGAAACACACTAGAATCGAACCATTTGCATAAAAGTTCAATGTGGCGGCTTGAAAGTGACCGAAAAAGACATTTGACCTTGAAATTCCAATTACGTTGAACCAGACATGAGTATGATCCAAGTTTTAATGAAATCGGATCACTTTCTTGGAAGTTCAACATGGCGGCACAAAATGATCAATGTCTTTGGCAATTCACCTTTGATTTCCAAAATTCAAAAACGTTACTGAAGCTGAAACACTAGTCTTTATAACTGTGCTATTGGAATGCATAAATTTTTTTTTTGGGAAATCGCGCTCGTACTGAACTTTTGGCAATTTTAAACTGTTCCATTGATCACCTTGTAGAAACTTCATAAAACGTTGTTCGTATTTGATGTGATCAAAGCATGAGAACAAAGGATTGGGCTATCGAACACTGAAAACCGATATGAAATCGCTGACGGCAGTCAAAAGTTATGATGACTTCAGAAATCGTCAGAATTTGCTTGTCCCCTAGATTCTTTTGATGTGTGTATATACAGATTTGGTTGGTTATTGGCTCTTAGTAGTTAACACCATCCAATTGCCATAAGATTACTTACCAATGATAGTAGGTATTCTATATTTTCATATTACTGCATTTAAAACAAGTGGATATGCCTTCACGTGCGTGAGTCTCAGTAGCGCATTTTCTTAAAGAGGCATATTATGAATGTAAAGAAATTTGGTTGAAGGAGAAACATCAATCATTCTTTGCCCACTCTCTTCAGTCGAAACTCATTGTGATTTTTTGTTATCAGAATGGGGTACTTGTCAATGAAACAGATTTGAATGAAAATTCTTTCAATCATCAATATTTTTTTGTTTGGAGGCGGAAGCTGGGAGCAGCCACTGATCAACAGTAGCCTATTCTTTCCCATTTTTAGTCGGCTATCCATATAGCGGAAGAATTAGATCGTTATATCTTCGGGTTTATGTTTTTCATTCATCTCTTACTTTTAGGGCAGCGTGTGGGGGCGGCAGCATTCGGGAAAGTAACTGTTGCACAGTTTGAGTTGGGGGTTTCCAAATGTGTAAGGAAATAAACTGCTCACAAATTGAAGTGGATATTTTTAAAAAAAGGTTTTTTAAAATCGCCACAAAATTCTTGAAAATCACTCGATTGTGAAACCGCTTGCACTGTTCTGAAGAAAAATGACAATATTTTCAAGAACTGCTGTAGTCCTTCACAAAAATCACATGAATATGTCTAATACAGGGTGATGAAAAAAGTCGTTTCAGTTTTGTTCTTTTTTACTCTTGTGCAGGAGATTGTTCATCCACCCTGTACAGCTATATTTACTTGGATCTTATAGTCTGCAGCTTATGTAACTCGTCAGTTTTTAGTTTTTCGCTTTCCGTTGCGTACTTACCGAAATATAGCCTTTTCACTTTCCAAAGTCGTTTTATCGATGAAACTACTAAATCCGGGCGCTACTGGATTTTTTTTGTACTAAGCAATGCCACTTGTACTTTTAGAACGATTTTTTGCGCAGATCTCAAAATTAACGAAGATATGGCGTCTCAACCATCTCATGTATACAGGGTGTCGCAAAAAAATCATTTATAAGATTCATTTTATTCCGAAATAATCAGTAGCAAAATGCCGTTGCAAAGATCAACTCCAGGTAAGTTCGATATCGTGGTAAATATCTTGCGGAATGGTACAAGGCAAAGAGAAATTGTCAATTTGGTGAACGTATCACAAAGTGTCATCGGTGGGCAAAGAGACGACTCCTTGCCACTGGCAGTGCCCGAATCACACATGGAGAAGGTCGCCCGAGAATGATTCCAGTAATGGACGATCTCTTCTTGTTGGACATAAAATTGTAAAATTGAAAAGTGAAATTTTCTACAACCTGTAATACGGTGTCAGAAACAAATTTCTTCGTTCGTGCGACACCCTGTATATTTTTATGTAGTCTTCCATTCGAAATCTGCTCAAGAAATCGTTTTAAAAGTACCAAGTGGCATTGTTTTGTAAGTACCAAAAAATCCAGTAGCCCCCGGATTTATTCATTGACAAAATGACTTTGGAAAGTAAAAAGGCTATATTTCGGTAAGTACGCAGCGGAAAGCGGAAAATTAAAAACTAACGAGTTACATAAGCTACAGACTATAAGATCCTAACAAGTATAGGTGTACAGGGTGGATAAACAATCTCCTGCATGAGATTAAAAAAGAACAAAACTGAACGACTTTTTTCATCACCCTGTATTAGACATATCCATGGGGTTTTTGTGGAGGACTTCAGTAGTTCTTGAAAATATTGACATTTTTCTTCAAAACAGTGCAAACGGTTTCACAATCGAATGATTTTCAAGAATTTTCTGGCGATTTTAGAAAAACCTTTTTTAAAAAATATCCACTTCAATTTGTGAGCAGTTTATGACAAATCAGTGAAAATTATGAAAGTTGCATTTTTTTGTTTAGGGGCGGGAGCTGGAGGCGGCGACTAATCAAAAGTGACCTATCTCTTCCCATTTTTAGTCATCTATACATATAGCGAAAGAATTAGATCGTTAATCTTCAGGTTTATGTTTTGCAATTTATCTCTTACTCTGGGGGCGGCGTGTGGGAGCGGCAGAGTTTGGCAAAGAAATTCTTGCACAGTTTGAGCTGGGAGTTTATCTATGTTTGAGGTAACATTAACACCCAAATCAGTGGAAATTGTTGGAAGTTGCACTTTTTCTTTAGGGGCGGAAGCTGGAGGCGGCGCCATATCAAAAGTAGCCTATACTTTCTCATTTTTAGTCAGCTATCCATATAGCGGAAGAATTCGATCGTTATGTCTTTGGGTTTGTGTTTTTCATTTATCTCTTACTTTAAGGGCAGCGTTTGGGGGCGGCAGCATTCGGCAAAGTAACTGTTGCACAGTTTGAGTTGGGAGTTTCTAAATGTGAGGAAAATATGACAGTCAGTGAAAATTGTGGAAGTTGTTTTTTTTTGTTTGGGGGGCGGGAGCTGGAGGCGACGGTTAATCAAAAGTGGCCTATCTTTTCCCATTTCCAGTAAGCTATCTGAACTGCTGGACAACGAAGTTGTCGGTATCGGAAAAATGGTCCGACTTTGAAGACCGACAACTTCCGATTGCCGGATGCGATTTCCGTTTTGTTTATTGTGTTAATTAGCCTAATGCTTCCGTAACCCATCCTGAAATAGTGAATGTTGAGAGACTTCATGTAAAATTTCTACAGGGTGACACGTAAAATGCTGCAAAGTTGTACCGACTTCATCGTACCCCCATTTGCCGAAAAATTTTTTTTTATGTATTCTAATACAAAAATTATGAACTGTGGTGTCTTACCTCGAAACAGTTTTGAAATTATCCGAATTAGAATTCAAACATCGAAGATATAAATTTTTATTTCGAATGTTACAGATTTGCCTTGTTGGTACGCGAGATTACGTCACTTCTGATGAATGGATGTTGACATTGGGCAAGATTGTTCGTACAACAGTCCAGAACAATTTACCTTTCAACACAACCCGAATATTTGATGTGGGGCCAAGCAGGGGGCAATATTTCAAGTGTTTGTCCCTGCCTGTTTTTCGTACGTTGGATTTCTTCAGAATTTCACCAGAATTTTAGATATGGACATGTTCTTTTTGCAGATTTAAGCCCCTGAACATGATAACGATGTGAAACTTCAGTGGCCGAGTGAAGTAAAACCCCCCTGGACGTTATACTTTTTGTGCTTGTGCTATGCCTGACCTTCGCAAATCTGCAACATCCAACATAAAAATTTATATCTTCAATGTTAGACTTTTAATCCGAAAAATTCCAAAACCGTTTCGAGATAAGACATCACACTTCATAATTTTTGTATCGGAATACATAAAAAAAAAATTGACAAATGGGGGTACGATGAAGTCGTTGCAATTTTGCACCATTTTACGTATCACCCTGTAGAAAATTTACATGAAGTTTCTCAACATTCTCTGTTATAGGATGGGTTACGAAAAGATTGAGCTAGTTAACGCAACAAACCAAATAGAAATCGCAATCGGCAATCAAGAGATATTGACCTCCAAAGGCGGACCATTTTTCCGATACCGACAACTTCGTTGTCCAGCAGTTTATATAGCGAAAGAAGTAGATCGCTATGTCTTCAGGTTTATGTTTTACATTCATCTCTTGCTTTGGGGGCGGCGTGTGGGAGCGGCAGAGTTTGGCAAAGAAATTCTTGCACAGTTTGAGTTGTTTCTGAATGTTTGAGGTAACATCAACATCTGAATCAGTCTAAATTGTTGAAAGTTGCACTTTTTTCTTTTGGGGGCGGAAGCTGGAGGCGGCGCCATATCACAAGTAGCCTATCCTTTCCCATTTTTAGTCAGCTATTAATAACGAAAGACTCAGATCGTTATGTCTTCGGGTTCATGTTTTTCATTTATCTTTTACTTTAGGGGCGGCGTGTGGGGCCGGCGTGTGGGAATGGTAGCGTTCGGCTAAGCAAATGTTGCACATTTGAGTTGGCAGTTTCTAGATGTTTGAGAGAAATCTCAATCAGTAAAACTGTGAAAGTTGCACTATTTGTCGTTTGGGGGCGGAATCTGGGGGCGGCGACTAAGCAAAAGTAGCCTATCCTTTTCCATTTTTAGTCTGCTGCTCATATACCGAAAGAATTGGATCTCTATGTCTTCGGGTTTATGTTTTTCATTTTAAAGTGATTGGGGGCGGTTTTTAGCAATTTTTTCATATCGGCGGCGCATATTGAAGGCGGAATGTTTCTGGGCTTACGTTTATAAGTGGCAACTATGTATTATTCATAAAATGAGAACACCAGAGCAGTTGGTCTGGGAGAAATTGCAATATCATGTTATTTCAAGTTTATCGGGGGCGGTTTTCTCTATGTTGGCGGCGCAATATAGACATTCAATATAGCCTAGCCCTCCTTTGGGAGTGGCAGCTATGTAACAGCGAAAAAATTAGGAAGCTAGGGCGTCTAGTTTGGGAGGAGTTCGAGGAACGGACGGACGGATGGACAAAGCGGTTGCAATAACGATTTTCATCAAGATGGAAAATGCGCTAAAAATTAATAGTCGCATCTCAAGACGCCGGTACCTATGTTCTTGTTTTTTTTCTAATGCAGCATGTAGCTTCTAAAAGGGCGACGGGTGGCGGATGCGCCGCTTTTTGTCCAGTTGAGCGATAAGGATCGCCAGTCTTGACAGGTCCTGTGGAGATGTGGCGATGTAATCTAAAGGAGCAGATTGCTTTATCACAAGTAAGGACAAAGATGGTAACCAGGGAAACAGTTGACCTGCTGCGATTGGCTACTAGAAAACTGTCAATAGATACGCCCACGATCCTGTGCGACAGGATTCCCACCCTCGCAGGATAATCAGGTGGATATAACTGTCGGAGATTGTCGAACTAATTACAAGTCAACAGGTGCACAGACTATACTTGCGTATTATATGGTAGGGACACGATCAATAATACACAAGAGGGAAACAAACGACAAAAATCCTGCAAAGGACGCGAGACGGTCGGCTTCATGTACGTCACATCTCCTCTTCGTTTCTTTTTAAAAATGCGAGGCGCATTGATTTTTCCAGAGATGCTTTCGAAACAAGACCAAAATGAAAAGTGTCAATCAACCGCACGGGTCTTTGTGTGCGGTGTCAAAGGTTGAACAGATAAAAAGTTCATTTCCTTTTATATAAACATGTTTATTATTCAACGGTGCTTTTCTTTCCAGTGCCACGGCCTATAGACACACAATATCCGAATTTTTGGCACTCTTTCCCACATTTCCCCTCAAATAATTAAAGCCGAAGCCGAGTGTTTATTATTCACCATCATCATCGCAAACTTTGCACTTATGCAGCTGAGCGCCGGCTAATTCTTCCGTGTCGTCTCATCGTCCTGCTGCTGTATCGCCGTCCTAAGTTGCTTTAAGTGCCCATCACCGGATCGCACCTGAGGCTCTCTGGGAGTTGATTGCATAATAATACTCAACACACAAATATAAATACATTTATTTTTTACTATTTATATACACAATTTCTTACAAACATAAAGAAATTCTATGAATAAAAAATCGACTATTGATCGATATTGGCACTGGCCTCCACTTCAAAGCCAATACAGCAATGACACACGTAGTCCTAGTTAGTTAAAATCACTTAATAAGAATTTGATTGAATTTTTCGTTAGTTCAAAGAATAAATAAATAAGAAACAATTAGTTATTGTGCGGTAAAACAACATCTATTTTTATAGATTTTTCTCATGCATCGACTACTCTGTGCCTTGCCGTACACTTAGTAATTCAGGTTTTGTTTGTTATAATTCTAGATTCTATCTAATCAAGAGATGATCGGTGTATGTATGTGTGTTTGTTTGTGTTAAACTGATCCGGTTATAACCACATAGAGGTTGGACTACACCGACTTCTGAAATTAAGAAAAAGTACTGCTCTAAGCTGGTTCGGCGTAAACGTCAATAATTTTGGGAGGTAGTAGAGAATCGAAAATGAAGGGTACTCCCCAGAAATTACATTCCGAAAATGCCTATTAATCGCTCCAAACTCGGATACAAAGTTGGAGATAAACAATCGTTTTTTCGCACAGCTTTTGAACCGTTCAACCGATTTCGTTCAAGTTTGAACCAAAATTCACAAAAACAAGTTTATCGGAAAATAATAATGCGTTACATCAAAAATTTTGAGGGGCGAAGGTAATAGCGGTGCCCTTACCTTCCCCCTGTTTTACCCCTTAGTTATTGTTTAAAATTGCTCAAATTTTCGAATTCTACATTCAGTTTCGAAAAAAAATTACTCTTCAAAGTTTTGATTGGAGTCCACACATTTTTTAGATATTTGGGTTCAAACCCATAAGAAACATCTCTTACAATGAGCTGTTCGCGTCCCGTAAGCATCAACCTTTCTTTCTAAAACTTTTGTTCTCTGAAAACTTGCCGTTTCCCAGAAAAAATGTTAGTGCTTTATTTGTGTTTTTTTTTCAACTTGAAACACCTGGAAACCTGACTTCACTTCAGAAATTATGAGTTTTCTTGGATTTTAATGTTCAGGCCTTTTTTCCATCATTATAACGTCGGTCTATTTCCGCTGTCTTTCCTCCACTAAATCGGAAAATTTCCCAAATGCCTCTGAGTTCCAACACCAGTGTAGGGATCTTAACCTTCACCAACATATCGCATGGGGTCGGCACTATGGTTGAAATTTCAAGTGCTATGCGACACACGGCAACCGTTCTAACTAACTAAATTAAGGAACTCGTCTTCAGGACGAAAATTCGACCCACTACAAAAGAGGATGAAACCCACGACCCATAGCATGGCAGTCGGACACGCTAGACCAACCACCATGACACAAGCTCCACTTTTAGTGGAGGCACTTGAAAGTGGTGAAGTGGTGTTTCGAAGATGTTTTTGAAACAATCGTATCCAGAAATCTCGAGAACGAAGCCTCTAATCAAAACTTTGCAGGACTACCTGACTGTTTTTCTAAATTGATCGTAGAATTAAAAAAATAACTATTTCCAAAATTACTAGGCGGGCACAAAATAGGGAGGAAAAAGGAAAAGGCCCCCCTCCCCCTATCATCTTTGTCTCTGATTTTTATTTTATGAAACGCGTTTGCTGCTTGATCGATACCTTTTTTAGCGAACTTTGGTTAAAATTTGAACAAAATCGGTTGAACGGTACCATACTAGGTACGGTTTGAAGGGCTATTAGCATTATTTTCATTTTATTAGGCATTTTAAAGGTATTATCTGGGAAAGTCCCCTTCATTTCCGATTCTTCATCACCTTCCAAGATTAATGACGTTTAAGCTGGACCACCCTGTATATAATGTTGTTATAACGGAAAAGGTTTTCAACAGTGAACTGAGGGAGGGAAATTTTCAATTAAAATGTAAGATTGCACTAAAAACTATACTATGTATTTGAGGACTAAACTTATAAAACACTTATATTTTTTCAATATTACTTTTGATTCGTATTGTAAACGTCTTATATTCCGATAGTAAAAAATCATATAAATAAAATTGGAACAACACGAAAAGATATACATACAGGTGAGAAACGAATGGTTGCAGCACGGGCAATTTTTTCATATTGAATTTTTGGAATGTGTTTTCTAAATTGGGCTGACCCGACGTGCCTTTATAAAGTGAAATAAGTACGCAAAAGTTTTGAGATTATCATTATTATAAGAATAAGAGAAATACTTTACAAGAACTGGCCACTCATCGATAAATAAAGTGAAAAGTGATAATATAACAACAATCAAAATAACTAATAACAAACAACTACTTAAACCATAAAAAACAAATCTGAACACTGACTAAATTGAAAAACTGAAAACAATAATAAAAACGTTTTTCGAAAACCTACATATTTACATATCGTACAAATCCAATAGAATATACGTCACTAATACATTAATTTATATATTTCATACAAGATCTAAGCTTCCAGTTGAAACAATTCATTTCGTTTTTTTTTTTAAATTCATCATATAAAAAGGAACATCAGTATTTCATCCGAGTATTACTCAGTCGTTTTTTTTTTTTTGGCAATGTGATATCAAGCAATACATTTCTATTTATTTTTCTGATATGTGATATTGAAATATTGCGTGAAAGGATCACTAGCACACTCACAATCACTGTTTTATCACTGGGGGTGGGGCGAGTAGTTTGTGTGTGAACGTTCTGTGTACGGTTTCTTTTTTTGATTAAATACATGTATTTAGTATTAGCATAACGATATTTGACTAGTACACCTAGTACAGTTTCAAGTATCACATGTACGGCCACGAAAACGAACTTCCAGAGAGTAACATGTCCCTTATCAGCGTTTCAATCGGAGTCTTGCCGACCAGACGAACGAAAAACAATTGTTCTATTACGGCCGAACTCACTGTCCGTAAACTTGGCAACCGCAATAGCAACTTCCCGAACCTGGTCGGCTGGTTGGGGTATTGCGTCCTGCAGTACTCTTCCAATGCGCACTGCGACTTCTCCTGGATGGACTCGATGTGGGCCACGTCGCTCAAGCCGCAAGCATCTGGAAACAAACGGCGTCTTATTAAGAAAATAATTTAAAACAGGAAAAGGAACAACTATTTATAATAACTATAGTTCATTTAACTATACATGGTGGTCCAGGTTATAGTAGTAATAATTCACCATTCGATGGTCCATCGAAAACTAGTCGACATAGTCGAAGTTTGACATGCATAATTTTATTTTTCTCCAAAACGCTTCCTGAGGGAGATCAGCACTTCAAAGTTCAGTTTTGAAAATCTTTTTTTTTGCAATAACTCTTAGGTCATTGAAGCGATTTTGACCAAATTTGGTACGAATAATTATGAAATAGATACCCATCACTTGACGTTGACAACTTTTAATCAAAATTGCCCAGTGGCGTAGATACTGGGGGGGGGGGGGTTCTGTCACTTCTCCCGCCCCAATTTCTACGTCATTGGATAATTTTGAAAAATTATACTTTTTATAAATTCCTTGTTCAAAAAAAAGTTATTCTTGTAAAATTTTGATTTGAGGCTTCGTTTACGAGATATTTGAGTTATTAGGTATGATAACAAAAAACAAAAATTAAAAGAGATACCCCGCGAGGCCGAAGATTGTATACTTCAAGTAATGGGAGGAATTTTTAGTGAAAGAATAGTTTTGATTTCTTTATTACCATAGAAGAAAAAGTGGGATTCAATTGAGAAGTTGATTGGAAAAGTTCTAGTGAGTTGAGCGTTTAGCGAGCATCCTTCATCCATTGTTGGGCCGACAGAACAAGGTAACAGGCTCTTAGGTTTCCACGGTGATGAAATATTTCGAAAGGTAGAGCTAGGAAGCTAACTGTTGTGATATCTCAAGAATGAAATTCTAGTTCCTTAGTGAAATTTTTGTTTCTACTTTAGACATGATGATGAAATCACACATACTTGATTGAGAACTTTCTGCATCTGTGTGTCAAATTTCAACTCTATATGTTTAATTTAGAGCTTGGGCAGATAAGCCTAGACCAAGTGTGCCATCTGAGGGCTTCCAAACTGAATCATCTACCCAAAGTCTAATCAGGTCATTCCAGGCTGAACTTATGCTTTCATACCTGATTTCGATATGATCCGATCAACAATTCGGTAAAGTTATCGTGGCAGAACCGTTCAATTTGCGCGATCGTATATAAAGTATGATCGAAGTGTCCCTTCGGGGGAGGATTCGATTTGGAAATTGATCAAAAAATTCTATTGAGTTGAGCGTTTAGCGAGCATCCTGCATCCATTGTTAAGCGGACAGAACAAATGACAGGTTAGGTCCAAGGTGATGAAATCCAAAGGCAGAACTAGGTACTTCCGAGGGGTAAACCACCTTGGAAATCTGGTGTACACTTCCATGGAAATAATTGGAAATCATTGGGAATCATTGAAAATCATTTCGGAAATCATTTGGAAATCATTGGAAATCTTTGGAAATCAATGGAAATCACTTGAAAAATCATTGGAAATCGGTGTACAAAAATTCCGTCAGTGGTTTACCCCTCGGGTAGTTCACTGTTGTATGATATCTCAAGAATGTAATGCTAGTTCCTTATTAAAATTTTTGTTTCTACTTTAGACATGATGATAAAATTACACAAACTTGATTGAGAACTTTTACTGCATAGCATCTGTGTGTCAAATTTCAACCCTATATCTTCAATTTAAAGACAAGCCGAGCGACGGCATTCTGCAACCATTGTTGGACAGTTGTTGGCAGAACAGTTCAATCTGCACGATCACATATCAAATGATTGTGAAACTAAAGAAAAAATCGACCAAGTCAAGCGACCATCCAGGAAAAATAACTTGGATACACACATCACAATAAAGCACTGCGGTTCAAGGTTCAAGGCGCTGTAGAACCTCATCCATCAGAACATTCATTTAGTTCCATAGAGAGAAGGTTGTTTTTCAACCAAAATAATTCAGGAGATTGGACGAAAAATGGTTGGAGAATATCCAAGAACCAATAATTACCGATTGTTTGAAAGATATTTGGTGAAAATCGGTTCACGGGTAGAATACCTGGCGGGAGTTCTTATTATTTGCACTTCTAGGCCCCAAACGACACGTGGAATGAGGCTTCGAGCCCTTAAGAAGGACAGGTCCGGAACACAACCTGACGGCACAATAGTTCTGAAGACTGAAAAGACGAGAGGGGGGCTCAGTGGGACTCCAAGAGACACCCGTAGACACCAGGGAGCCATAGGGCTTCAACCAACCCAAGAAGACACAACGGCGTCGCTTGGCCTGAAACGGCAAAATCTGATAGTCACAAGTGGGGGCCCCATCAGGGCTTTGAACGGCAGTGAGAAAACATGGGGCCCTGGTACCGAATCATACAAGGGAACTGGACACATTAGAGATTGAACGTAGGTATATACCTACGCCAAAACGGGATGGGCATGCTGGAGTTGCTAAAGCTACAGAAAACACAAGGGGGTTCACGGAGCCCCCCAAAACGATACTTGAAGACACAAAGGATCGGAGCGCACTGTTGTTTCAAACGATAAAAGAAAACACACCGAGATCTGCCTACATCCATAATCATTTTGTCACTTTGACATAGTTATCAGGGATCACGATAAATACGTCAATGAAACAAAAACGTAGCGGTTTGCTTGCTAAGGAAAATAAATTGGCCAAAAGCCGAGCGAACAGGCAAGCCCGACTGGAATCGGCCAGAAAATCCATAGCGCTTGCCCGTAAAGTGGAAGGAAACTCCAACTTCAGCATAAGTTTGATTCTTTAGTAATGTTGCTTCCTGTCGAGTTTGGTTCAAACCTGTCGTAAAGATTTTGAATAATTGAATGGTGAAGTTTCAGACTTTGGCATTTTTTATTATTTGACAGCTAACCGGTAGGGAAATATTTCCAACTGTTCTGAACACAGTTTTTCAAGGGCTTTCAAATGACATATCGCAAGTCAAGTTCCGTGAGATGTAGCTTCTGTCATTTTCTGATAGTGACACTTCTCTTTGACAGATGACAGCCAAAAACTAATCCGGTCATTTAAGAGCGAAACCATGTCTGCATACCAAATTTCAAATCGATCAGCTCAACGGTTCGGCAGTTATCGTGGAAGATCACAAACAGACATAGAGACTCACGGACAAACATCATTCTGGAAATTGTCTCAATCGTCTTGGGGGACCTCAAAATGGATATATCCGGCATAATCTCAACTTTTTTTTTCTGCACGATTACAATACTTTCCCTTCCATGTTGGTGTGAGGGCCGGGAAAGTAATACAATTTTTTTTCAAAAAGCGTGTTCTGTCCCGCGATTCCACAAAGTGAAAGTTATGTGTTATATGCATACATCCAGCGGATGGAATGTGCAGAAACGAATGAAGAAATTCTTACTGAAAGAACTAACTTGATTGATTCATTCTCTAGGAAGATATCTCTATTTTTATACGGAATCTATACTTATGCACTTAGGTACATACAGGTTGTCCCGAAATTAGCCTGCCATACTTCAGCAGCAGATTCTACGATCAAAAATTAGAGAAAAAGTTCCCATAAACTTGGGTCAAAAAATGTCCCATAAGGGAGCTACAACAGCCCCCTAAAGGTGGGTCCCTGAAAATGATATTTATTTAATATCTCCGAAACTGGTTCGCAACTGAAGAATCGAATTTGTGGACGAGCGACTTTTTCCTGGTTCCAAAATCAGCCCTGAGTATTCCATTAGCGCATTCCACGACCAAAAATAAGAAAAAATAAGAAAGCTACAGGGCTACAGCCCCTTGAATGTGTGCATGCCCCTGAAGATGGTCTTTATTCATTACCTCCAAAACTAGCAATGACGGAATTTAGCACATGCACTAAGATTTTGATGCTCAATAAGATGGGGTGAGAATCAATTGAAAGAATTGCCCGGAGGTGGAGTAACTCAGGAAGAAGCGGGGCAAAAATCACCTCAACTTTTTGTGTTTACTTTTCCCATGAGTTGGTGCAAAATTATTGAAATTTCAGTGTTTTACGAAAAAAAAAAAAACCTGCTCTTGGTGAACTTCGATAGCTTGCCCCGTTTTCGAGTAGAATCGTAGTGAGAGGACCCCGCACGATTCTTATGGAAAATGGCTCCCGGTTAAATTCTCTGAATTTTTGATATGTTGTAGCTCATGAAATACTAATCAAATACCGTGAACCCCAAGCTCAAATAATGGACAGTTTTTTACCCACAGAGGGTTGAAGTTGGAGGTTTTGACGGCTTCAAAATGATATTATGACGTTAATGAAAGCTTTTTATTTGGTTTCTCTTCAAGTTGTGTTTCACGCTAAATGTATTTATTTGACAGAAAAATATCAACCCCCTCCTCCACCCCCAACCCATGTACCATCATAAAATTCGAGATTACTCCCAAAAGCCATGCGGATGGCTTCTGTGATTTAAATTATGAATTTTGACATAAAAATTATTTTCCACCCCTAATGTTGGGGTGCCAATTTTCCAATGTTTCTCGGTTAATTTGTCTGAATTTTTGGTATTGTGTACTTCTTATTCTGCTGAACAAAAAGTTCTCATACCAAAACTTATTCCTATGAACGGTTTTTGTTCTGCAGGGGACTGAAGTTCAATATTTATGCTCTCAAATCTTCAACTTCAGTCCCCTGTAGAACAAAAACTGTCCATAGGAATAAGTTTTGGCATGAGAACTTTTTGTTCAGCAGAATTAGAAGTACACAATACCAAAAATTCAGCCAAATTACCCGAGGAAAATTGGGAAATCGGCACCCCAACATTAGGGGTGGAAAATAATTTTCATGTCAAAATTCATAATTTAAATCACATGGCATTAAGCATCTGCATGGCTTTTGAGAGTAATCTCGAATTTTGTGATGGTAGATAGGGGATGGGGGTGGAGGATGGGGGTTGAAATTTTTCTGTCAAATAAATACATTTAGCATGGAACACAACTTGAAGAGAAACCAAATAGAAAGCTTTTATTTACGTCAGAATATCATTTTTAAGTCGTCAAAACCTCCAACTTCAACCCCCTGTGAGTAAAAAACTGTCCATTATTTGAGTTTGGGGTTCACGGTATTTGATTAGTATCTCATGAGCTACAACATATAAAAAATTCAGAGAATTTAACCGGGAGCCATTTTCCATAAGAATCGTGCGGGGTCCTTTTTTGCAAGCTGAAGAATCGAATTTGTGGAGGATCGACTTCAAAAACTCCCCCATGAACATAGGCCGAAAAATGCTTTATAACGGGGTTAAGCGCGATTTATAGATTGACGCCCGCCCGTCTCACCGTTAAACGCTAGACGTAAGACACAAGACGTTCAAGATAAACTGCTGGTGACGTATGGGGCTGTTTATAGTTCGGCGCTCGCCCCGCAACGCGCTACCCGTAAGACGCCCGCCCGTGAAAAGATGACCATCTTTCATCTCTTACGTCTAGCGGCTAACGGGCAGCCAATAAGAAAGCACCAGTCAGCACCACCCAAACAGCAATTCTGCTGATCATTGATTATTTATGTTTTATTAACACAAAATTATTGATTCAGAAAGTTCTATCTCGTCAAATTATTTTCAACTATACAAGGTGTTCCATTTTTGCGCTATAACAAAAAAACATATTTTTTCAAATAAAATGCCCCACTTTTGGTTTTATTTTCTTGTTCAGCTTTTCGAGCTTTATTATAAGTGTATTTTTGTTTTTGCAATTTTTGGCAGTGCTACCAACTAAGAAAAATTGATTTTTTTTATAATTTCATGGTTCATTTTGAAAAATCGTAGAGGCCTCGCTTTTTGGAATTGAGGAATGAAATTTGGCACAACAATAGTCGAATAGATGATGGAAAATTTCATGATAAAAAAAACTTGAAATTCAGTAATACAGGGTGTGCAGAATTTTTTTTCGAGCTTCGCCTATTTCAAAGTGTCATGAGTCATTTTTTTTAAATAGAATGCCCTCTATTCAATATTTCAATCTCACCATTCGATAGCTTTTTTCTCCTCTCTCATTTTTACTAGAGGTACCCTACTTATGGCACTTTGAAATTGGCGAGGTTCGAAAAAAAATTGGGTTCACCCTGTATCACTGAATCTCAAGTTTTTTGTCATTTTTTTGTCAAGTTATTCATCTTCTATTCGACTATTGTTGTGTCAAGTTTTATATCTTAATTCTAAAAACGAGGCCCCACGATTTTTCAAAATGAACCTTGAAATTATAAAAAAATAATATTTTTTTTAGTTGGTAGCACTGCTAAAAATTGAAAAAACAAAAATACACTTATAATGGAGCTTGAAAAGCTGAACAAGAGAATGAAACCAAAAGTTGGGCATTTTGTTTCAAAAAATATCTTTTTTTGTTATAGCGCAAAAATGGAACAGCCTGTATAGTTAGAAATAATTTTGCAAGATAAAACTTTTTGAATCAATAATTTTATGTGTTACACCTTCTCCTCTATCTTGTAAGAGAACGGCGCTGGGAAAGCTCGACGTACTGTTGCAGGACCCTGTATAACCAAAAAATCCAGTTCCGACACCGATCTACGATGGACTCCCTGGACATGCCATTATTTATCGAGTCAATCGTCAAATACTTGAACTAATTTGCGCATGCTTATGGGTAACGTAACGACGTTCTATAAATTGGCCAAAATATTTACGGGCTATGGATTACGGTTAACGGGTAGCGGCTAACGGTGAGACGGGCGGGCGTCAATCTATAAATCGCGCTTTACAGCCTCCGAACCCCCGAACAGGGCCTGTAGCTCCATTGTGAAGTATTTTTGACCTATGATCAAAAGGACTTTTCTCCCTGGTTTTAGACGTAGAATACGCTTATGTAATATCAGGGCTGATTTTGGAAGCAAAAAAGTCTGTCGCGTAAAACACTGGAATTTCGTAATTATGCACGAAATCCAGGAGAAATTACACACAAAAAATTTGGGGTAATTTTTGCCCCGCTTCTTGCTTCTTCCCGAGTTCCACAGGGAATTGTTTTTTCTTTTTTTCCCATCTTATTGAGAATAAAAATTTTAGTGCATATGCTAAATTTCGTCATTTTGCCCTAGCTAGTTTTGGAGGTGAGTAATAAAGAAAAACCATCTTCAGGGGCACACATTTAGGGGGTGTGCCCCCTTATAAAGCATTTTTCGGCTTATGTTCATGAAAACCTTTTTCCTTATTTTTGATCGTGGAATACGCTCATGGAATACTCAGGGCTGATTTTGGAACCAGGAAAAAGTCGGTCGTCCACAAAATCGGTTCTTCAGTCTGCAAAAAAATTTCAAAACGATTTTAGTCCAAAACGGGGCAAGCTATCGAAGTTCAACAAGAGCACCTTTTTTCCGTAAATTACCCTGAAATTTCATAATTTTGCATAAAATCTTGAAAAAAAAAACATACACAAAAAAGTTGAGGTAATTTCTACCCCACCCCCTACCAAGTTACCCCACTCCCGGGCAAATTTCTCAAATGACTTTTACCCCATCTTGTTTAGCATAAAAACTTCTAGGTATGTGCCAAATTTTATCATTTTGCTCCAACTAGTTTCGGAGATATTAATTAAAAATCATCTTTAGGGACCCACCTCTAAAGGGCTGTAGCTCCCTTATGGGGCATTTTTTGACCCAAGTTTATCGAAACTTTTTCTCTTATTTTTTATCGTAGAATCTGCTGCTGAAGTATGGCAGGCTAATTTCGGGACAACTGTATATGCGGATGGGATTTCAACAGTCGCGGTGCGGTTTGATTATTAAAGAATTAGAGATTGATGATTTCTTGTGGTACTTTTGGGACAATCTGTTTACAGGTAACAGTGAACAGTCTACTCGTCTGCACTTTGAAAATGCGCTCATGAGACTCAACCTCGTGAGGACTTCGCTACTTTTTTTTATTCGACTCTTAAAAGACATACCAGAAAACATTCGGTGTTTTTTTTTTGTGCTAAACTTTGTTGAAATAATGACTTGAAATTTTAATATCAACTTTTTTCTACCACAGATTTAAGAAAAAAAAGCTCCGAATGTTTTTGGGGCATCTTTTGAGAATCGAGCCTTGCTACGCCAAATAGCGGCAGCATCCGCACCCGGTGCGTTACGAACATTTTTGACAATTTCTGTCTCGTGACACTTTTTCTTTTTTTTTCAATTATTCATTATTCTGCATTGACAAATACAAGTAATTAACTCACACACCAATACAAGTGTGTACAGGTTACAACGGTTTTTGTTTAGGTGCGCGAAAATGTAAAATGTTTACAGGGTGGTCCAGGTTATAGTAGCAATTCACCATTCGATGGTCCATCGAAAACTAGGTCGACATGCATAATTTAATTTTTCTCCAAAACGCTTACTAAGGGAGATAGAGCCCTTCAAAGTTCAGTTTTTGAAATCATTTTTTTGCAATAACTCTCAAGTCATCAAAGCGTTTTTTACCAAATTTAGTACAAATACTTATTAAATAAATACCCATCACTTGACGCAGATAACTTTTGTCAAAATTGTCCAGTGGCGTAGATACCGGGGGATTGTTCAACTTCCCACACCCCATTTTCTACGCCACTGGATATTTTTGAAAAATTATACTTTTTTTGAATTCCTTGTTCAGTTTCCATATTTCTCGGAACTCGATTTTGTTTTGGTAATGGTAACCCTGTCCTCCTGTCAATGTAAATCTTGAAATATTGTCAACACTGAAGCTGCCATAGGTGACGACCTAGGTACCCCAGCGAGGTCTCCATATGAGGCGGCCCAGTCCATAACCCAGCTAAATGGCAATGCAGCCGGGCTCAAAAAGTTTCCATTGATCTAATGTTCTGGCTGGACAAAACGCCACGTTTGAGGATGACCGGTCCAGATTTTTGTTTTGATTGTACAGTGTGCAGTGCACCCGCCGTCTCGCAAGTCTTGTTTGAAACGCTTACTTATTTACGTTAGCAATAAATGAAATGCATATACTCTTTGTTTTATACAGGTGTGACACTCCAGCCTATTACATATGGATCATCGAAAGACTAAATCGCCATCCCCGACGGCTCTTCTTTCCTGTCATACTTCCAATATGGAGCGGCGGTAGCCGAGTGGTTCAGGTGTTGGCGCGGTGTTATACAGCGCGGGTTCGAATCCCGCCTCGTCCATAGTCTTCACCAAACAATAATACATACCGCTTTTTATAAAAAAAAAATCAGGGGGATAAATGATAGGGGAAAAAGTTGCCCTCTTTTTTCTCCCCCCCCCCTAATAATTTTTTTAAATTGTCAACATTTTCGGATTCTACATTCAATTTAGAAGAAAAGTTACTTCTGCAAAATGTTGATTAGAGGCTTCGTTTTCAAGATATTTAGGTAGGTATTTGGTTCATTTTGGACTGCAGTTTAAAAATGTTCTGAGCAAACTACGCAACGAAATTATTGTCGTACTCCAAATTTCACCCTATTTCAAAACAAGAGAACTCCCGACTGGTTTGAACAATTTCAATTCTGTTTGGAGCATTTGAGAGCTTGATTCTTTAGGTATAGAATCGTATCAATTCGATGATTGATATATGTCAACTTGAGTTTCTACAGGGTGTTGAAGAAAGTAGTGCAACATTTATAAAGTTTGACATTCTCCCATTTGAAATGAAACTGTTTCTTTTGAATTCCAACATCAACGGCATGTAGCTAAAATTCATCTCTTGAAACGGTTTTTCATTTATTTCTCTATCTCTTTCATTTACAGGGTGGTATCGAAAAGACGACTTTTTGGTCTTTTGGTGATAACATTTTCCCTTCTTTACCAATTTTCTGAATCCGGGGCTCATACTGAAGCCGAAGCCTTAGGTAAGAAAATTCAATAAACATAATCGACTCAAGACCAACATTCAAAATATAGGGTGGCATCATAAGTGACATATAAATTTATCTGTCCAGGAATCCGACCGGGTAGAGAATTAAACGAAAATCAACATTGTTTTTGGATGAGGCATTCATTCTGAACACTCTTTCATGTTGCATGATTGATTGTTACCAGAATGATCAATGGAGGAACCAAATCAGAATCGAGTGTTTCTGAGAGAGAATCAGCTTTCTCGCTGGTCTGAAAATGTCCGTAACCAACGATACAAAATTCGGAACAATCGGAAACAGACAGTTTTCTTCGCTCCGTGTTCTGTCTGTGTTCCGTAACACTGGTTACGGCATTTGCAGGTGAGTTATAGCGCTGCTTCTCCTTGGAAAACATGCGGCTGCAATTTTGACCTTGCATCCAAAGTTCTTGCATCAATAAATCATGAAACATCGAAGAGTGTTCAGAATGAATGCCTTATCCGAAAACAATGTTGATTTTCATTCAATTTTTTGTTTGTCCGTTTCTGTTTATTCGATTTTTTGATTACCTATCTCCTATAAAATATATTCATAAGCTTTCTATACTGTCTTAAAAAATCTCTCCAAGTTTCAGGACTACGAAATCCCAGATGGTGCAAGAATACAAATTAACCCTCCACCCTGTAATGTCCAATGTAACCTTATAAATGGGAAATAATTTGGACAATGTGCACCTCTGACCTTTTCTCTTCCCAAATTAACACTTACACTTTTCTTTGAAAAGCACATTTCTCGGTTACAAAAAATGGAGAAGTCTGTAGAGTTCAAGAGCAACTGTCAACATCCAACAACCTCATAAAACTTCATGAACAATTTCAGCGAACAAAATATTACATTGCATCTTGCATTAGACGAAATCCGTGGAATGATACTCCCGAGTCGCTCGCGGTGGTAATCTACATCCATTGACACAACCCTACAATAAGTTGACCAAATTCAAATGAATGAAAATCAGGACACTGAAAAAAAAAACGGACACGCGAAAGGGAAAGGGGGTTAGGGGCGCGGAGCGAATTTCCCCTGTTCCCAAAAATTTTAGCAACATGAAAAATACAACAATTGCTGAGAAACGTGAAGGAAAACACTCCTGGGCTGTGCCTGGATGGAAAAAAGAGTGAAAATCACCGTCGAAAAAGAGAACATGTTCTGTTTTGAATAGATTTTCTCGCAACCCCATTAATAACACAAGAAATGAGCGGAGCGGTGGTGGCCGAGTGGTACAGGTGATGGCAAGCCAAACCATTCGCGCTGCCCTGTGTGGGTTCGAATCCTACTTCATCCATGGATATTTTGTGCTGTCCCCGAGGTTGCATGGTAGAGCAGCTTATAGCTGAATGTCGCCTCGTAAAATAAGACAATAAAATAAATAAATAAATAAATAAATAAAATAAAATAAAATACAAATGTGATCTTTAGAATAGAAGTTCCATTATAGAAAAAGCACAAAATTAAACTTTTTAGAGGACCTATCTGTAAGTGTATAATGTCAAGTGTGATAGACATAATGTGACGAAAGTATGTGGGAGGGAAGTGGTAGGGTGATGATGTGGGAGAGGGGGAGGTGGTGAATCGCTCGATATTTTCGTGGCTAATTTGAATCAGAAAAAACAGGATTTTGCTGGAAACCAGACCAAATCAATATTTTTGCTTGAAATCAGAACAAATCAGTATTTTTACTTAAAATCAGGACAAATCAGTACATGAACGTGGAACAGGACAAAGGTGTAAAAATCTAAACCTGTCCTTACCAAACCGCAAATCAGGACAGTTGGTCACCTTACCCTACTATAGGTACCTACCGGTTGAAAATTTATGGCTCGAAGTGTTCTTGTAATTTTGGTAAAATCACCCTGTATGACTGATGAGAGTGTAATAATGGCTTTGTAAGGATTCCACTGAATCATTTGAGGACTGGCTACTAATGGTCCATAGTTCGCCGCCATGCATCATCAGGTGGCAATTATGAAATCAACCAGAATCGGAGTGATAAATGACAAAATACCAACGTCATAATCGATACAGGGAGATTATAATGAGTGCGCGACGCGAGTCCCGCCGGGACGATTCCTGAAGAGTCTCATCCCAGTCATCCCTGAACCAGCAGTTTGCCTTTGATATCCAGATAATGAAGAGTTTTCTTTATGTTCGGCTATTTTTAGTCTTAACAAGTTCTTAATGAACGGTTACGCAATTTCGCGGTTATATTTATTATTATTTGTCACGCAGCTGGTGTTTTTCAACAATTAAAGTTTGCTACATTAGTAATTACCGAGAGGAGTTGTAAGTAACACTTGTCCTTAATTGTCTCTGGTACGACGAACATTTTATTATTTATTCGTAGTCGTGCGTTTCGTCTGCCTGTGCTTGCGAGCCGATGGAACAGCTCTTAATTGACTAATTACAGCTTGTCACTGCTGACTCCACCGTGGATTGATATGCCTTACTAACATCCAGTAACATCATCTAGCTCAACAAAAACATAACGAGAGAGTGAAAGAGAACAGCAATATCGCGAGGAGGAATTCTTAGGGAAATTACTGCGCCTTAGTGCCTTCCGACAGCTGCATCCCCGGTTTTATTACCTTTGTTACCCTTTGATAAGCGACTAACAACGGCTCCTTGATAAAAGCTTCAAAGGTCTCGGTGTTAACGAGGGTAATACCGAAACGCATCGCAACTTCGTTCCATTACTTGAGATTGTTTTTAAATTGAAATGACTCTGGTTCAAAGATGAAGATAACAACACGCCATATATATATATATATATATATATATATATATATAAAATATATCGTATTATTATTTATCGCATCAGTGTTTTTAAAATTTCGCTCGGCGTTATTTATCGAGCATGCAGATTGTGCTCCCAAGGACGCTCGACGTAAATGAAAACACACATATGAATTTTTACAAAACGTACCCCTAATTAGAAAAAGTGCGCCTCTCGGAGAAAATGTGCAGGTTTTCTTTTAATATAATAGGTAGGTATGCATCTATATATTTAAGCTTTCATTAATAAACACCCAAAGTTTTTCGCGCGCCTCGTAGAGAGCAGCAGAATGCAAATTAGAAAGTTTTGTTGTTGAGATAAACCATTGGCGTCGGAAATTAATAAATATTTAAATAATATTTACAATTCAAAGTGACTAAGTATGTTTTAATGGAACGGGTTTTTAAGGAGCAAAATGTGAAATAATCAAGTCGTGGGTGGACACAAAAAGCACGCGCGCCCATCGGGATGAGGAGACGTCACGCGGGCACCCAAAATCGACAAAAACCACGCGGCCTGCTTTGTTATGCACCCCAAGCCTAAGCACGCCACTATTTCATTGTGATTTATTTGCACTTCGGTAAAAGAATCGAAAAAACGAATCTGAATCAATCAACCATTTACTTCAGATGGAGACCTGCGGAAGATATAGTACTGCGGGGTCAAAGAGAGGTCAGTGTCATTCCGGCGAACCGCAGCCATCGTCAAGAATGCAACTGCATCTCCTCGAGTTGTTCAAATGTTCCATACCCGTACCGCATCGCACACGCTATACTCTATACGCTGTAGTGGATACGAAGCGCCCATAAGAATCGGAGGTTCAATATATCTATTGTTACGAATTTGCTTTGGGTACTTTGATAATTGAGAGACAAACGGGTAAACACGCATTATTCACTATTACTGCTTACTATACTGATTCTCAAATCTTATCAATCGCCGTACTTAGATATCGCTCTCTACTTCGCTGATCAGCTCACTGTCACTGCGAATCTGAATAACTAACCTAAACGGCCTGCTTCTGGCTGCGCTGCATCTTATATACTCGGGTGATGTATTTGGAAATATTCCAGGCATCTTCCGGTATATTCCAGCATTGGCCGCCACTACATTCGCCGATGATCTAGGAAAATACATCAAGGTCCGCGTATGTTCTGACACTCTCGAAGCACGGCACCTCTGCCACTTGTGCAGATGTGTTTTATTCGCGCGTCGTGATCTCTAGCGAGTTTTGTGACATTGCCCCCTTCTAAAACCTGTTCGTCCCGAGCAGGCACTTCGTTACGAGTATTAACCCAATACCGTGCGAGTCGGTCTAGATGAACAAATTTCATCTTAGCTCTAGGGGCAAGGTCACATGCTCGAAACCCTCCACAGGCCTCCAAGTCGTATCACGTTTTCATCGGGTCGGTCGCAGTGTCGTACTATCTCGTGTACACTGCCCATTCGTGTCATCAATGTCATCATCGGATCTGCCAAACTTCAAATCACAGGGAAGACGATTATGACGAAGTTCGCGACAAAAGATTACACGTGCTGGAGATTTTCCTGTCGTATCCTGGATGACAGCCCTAATCCATTAGGAATAGCTATAGATGACGATCCCAGTCTCGCTGATGTTCGTCGACGACTTTCAACAGGCGTTGGTTACATTTTTGTGTTGAACCGCTCCACCATTCCATCAGAACGTGGAGGAATGGACGTCGTTCTTGTCTTTTGTAATCCGAGCAGGACACAGATGCCTTGGAACACATTCGATTCATTCTATGTCTTTAGCTGTCTTCGGCTACGACTTCTCAGCCCCTTCCCAGCTGCAGAGACCTCGCACCGCCGACACCGGGCTTCCACGTCGTTCTAGCAGTTGACCCAGTAGAACCTCTCGCGTATCTCCACCAACGTCTTGTTGACTTCAAGATGTGCTCAGTGCTCCGATATGGTAGTGTCAATGGCACCTCTAACAGGACCTCCTTCAAAGTCCATGTCAAAAAATTTGCTAGGATATATCAGGGTGGCCCAACGAAAACGAAACAGGCAGATTTTCAGGCACTTGACTTCATTTGTTTGTATACTGTAGTATCTTTACTAGAGAGACATAAGCCCCCGTCATGGGTTCGGCAACTTCGAGCCAGCCTCCTGGAAGGGGCTGTAACCCTCCAAAAACATTGAAATTAGCATTATTGTGGAAAGTTTGTATCGAATCGCAAAAAAAATTACTGTAAACACCTCTGTAAAGACAATTGAATCGGCTTTAAAATGATGTATCACTCAACCCCAATTGTCATTCAGAATTTTCGAAGGGGCTGCCACTCTGACTACGGGGATGTAAGGTCACGGGTAAATTAACAGCAGTTGAACGTCCCCCGTTAAAACAAGGTTGACCTGTTCGGGCTTATTTTGGAAAAATAGGGGCAAATGCCCGAAAATCTGTCTGTTTCGTTTTCGTTGTATAACCTCTTTTACCCATCTGGGTGTCGAGGTGATTGTATTATTTCAATTATAATTATCAATAACAATAAATTACACCTTACCAGCACATTGGGCTGCTGTATACAAAAGATACTAACATATTCAGAAAAAACTAAATAAAAAACTAAACTTAGGTTTTGAAAAATGTGCCCGCGCTCTGTACCTACCCTTGATACAGCCGTAAGTTTTACGTGAATACGTCTATGTTACACATACACGTATAATAGGATATTGGGGCGTTTGGAAGAGCAATACGGATTAATGTTTCAAACTGAGTTTATTAAGCAGAGGTCCTGTGCTTAATAAGTGTCAACCCAAGCCCACGCGCTGGCGAATTGTCGATATAGTAGATCTCATACTTGCCGACTTCGTTCACTTATCACCAACAGATGGCGTTCGTGAATAAGCTCCTGTTCATGAAATGACTCCTTATACAAACCGAAAACATAGACGTATCGTACGTCAAAAACTCAGTATAAAACTTATAAAGTTAAATTATAGGTAAATCAACTATGGTATACATAAATGATTTCTTAGAATGCACATCGAATTTTTTTATAATGATAGTAGCTATGTTTTTCAACCATAGTGACGGTAGATCAAAAGTGTTGCAAAAATCTTCAAGAGAAAGTGGTGATGGTTTCACGAGCCTCGACCAATACTCCTATGGCATGGCTTTGGCATCCTTCAGACTAAACAAATAATCCTATTCCTAAATCAATAAATTTCAAATTGTCGCCAAGAGCGAACTACCTTGATTATTTAATGACACAAATAAATAGGTATATAGTAAATAATTAGCGCACTATACAGCGTTTAGACTGAAAAGCGTGCTGCGGAGGAGCCCGGAACACACAAGAGATTATTCACCCTTCTAAACCGCACTTGCTTGGGGCGACATCCCTAAAAATTAAAAGCCACAGATTTGCACTATGCTGTTATAACAAAACTACCCCCTCACCCCCGCACACGCCGCGGCTCGCCACACAGCCCCACTTTTCGAGGACTATGGTCGTGAAGAAGTTAAAAAATCAATAATCATTCCGCAAATGTGTCATCCCATACAATGTAAGTGCATACAGTGCACCCAGCAGTGCTCTTGCAGTTCTCGCACCCTTAAAACCCTCCCGATGTCTTTGTTTCGTTAACTTCTGACTGAAAAGTCAAATAAACTACTTGCATGCTTACGTTTTATAGTTGGGTATAGATTCATGTCGATTTCTTTTAACATAAATACAACAAGAAAATGGTAATGTATCAGTGTTTATGCAAATTCTCGTGACGTCAGAAGGCACGTGTCAAAAGGTGACGGGTCAAATGAGGCGATAAATACACATACAATAATTAATACAATGCATGCGGTATTGTTTCAAATTTAAGCTATACAGTGTGTCCCAAATTAGTGATACCACTATGGGTAACTTTGATATTATGTATTATAGGAAATACAGAGTCGGTTGTTTAGGAAAGCTTTGCCCAATTTTATGACTTTTCTAGATCATCCAACAGATTTCGAGTATCTCTTTTTCTTTTTGAGATATTAAATAAGGACAAATTGTGCATTATCATTTTTATCTATAATTTTTTAAATGATAATTCATTTTACACTTTTGAAACTTGATCATTAGAGCGTTTTTGAAAATGATTTTATTGGTTCTTTCAGGTTTTTTAGCTTTATTAGTTCCAAACAGCAAATGCGTTCATTAGAAAAAACAAAGTTAGTGGTCATTTCTTGAAAAAAAAACTGATGAACCACTAAAAGCGTTTTGAAGAAGTGCTGTAATAAATCGCACGCATTGTAATGGTTTTTATTCACCCCTCGGTTGCACAAAATAATTCAATCATGAAGTAGATTATTGTGGATTGTCTTTGGTGAATTTTAGCACAGTGACCAATGGAAGACGCAGATTTATGGAAGATTTAGGGAGAATGCGCAGTTCACAACAGTTTGTATGCATTTCCTGTGATCAATTAACCGGCGTAGACTTAGAATTCACCAGAGAAAGTCCCCAATTAGCTATAAAATAATAGAAATGTTTGGTGCAACCGGGGGTTGGGGGTTAATATCTCAAGAACTAGAAGAGATATTTTTAAATCTGTTAGACGAATCATAAAATTGCGCAGAACTTTCCTGATTCAACAGACTCTTCATCTCCTATAATAACGAAGTTACCAATAGTGGCTCTAGTGGCATCACTAATTTGAGACACCTGTATGTACCGTGCGATCAAAAATAACAGAAACATTTAAGGTTGGCTTTACCGTAGAAAAATTCGGTCATTAAGCCCATCCAGTTGCTCCAATCAATGAATATTTTGTTTCCAGAGCCAACTCTTAAATGGTTATTTTGTTGACCGCTGATCGCACACTGATATACAGGGTGTTAGGTACTGGTTATCACAAACTTTGAGGTATGATTCCCCATCAAAAATAAGGCCGAACGGAAATAAAACTCATGGTCCTAAAATGGTTCCTCGAAAAGATACTGAGCTGTAGCAAGCTGTATCTAAGCTTTTTTACATCGGTTTTTCACCGCAACTTTTGAACCGTGAAACCGATTTTAAATTAATTTGATACAAAAGTCTACTCAAATAAGTCTTCATAAAATAATAAATACCGTGATCATCGAAAATGTTCAGAGGAGTAGATAACAGGGGAAGTGCCTCTTTTTTCTCCCCTATTGTTACTTTCCCTTATTATTTTTTAGAAATTGTTGATGTGTTTGGATTCTACATTCAATTTAGAAGAAAAAGTTACTCTTTGAAAATTATGGATAGACTTCGTTTTCAAGATATCATGATTTGATGATTTCTAAATTGAAAAATTTTATGCACATCTGAATTTCATGAAAATTCGATATTACCTAAATGAGTAAAATGACTATTAATATTACCTACCTTGATATGCCAAAAACTTAAAATTTGAAAACATGAATTTTACTGGATTTTTACTGAGTTTTCAACATGTTTCAAACCTAAATATCTCTAAAACGAAGCGTCTAATCAAATTTTTGGAACGAAATCTTTCTCTTCTGAATTGAATGTAGAATCCGAAAATATTGACAATCTCAAAAAATAATTAGGGGAGGTGAAAATAGGGGAGAAAAAATGGGGCAAAATGATAAATTGCGGTATTATTGTTCAATAGAAGACTTATTTGAGTAAACATTGGTTAATATTTGATTGAAATCGATTCAACGGTTCAAAAGTTACGGTGAAAAAACTATTTAAAGAAGTCAACTTCAACATCCTGTATCTTTTCAAAGGAAGCATTTTAGAACCATGAGTTTAATTTTTTTTTCGGCCTTATTCTCAATGGGGAATCATCCCTTAAAATTTGGAATAACCAGTACCTAACATCCTGTATGTTTCGATATCGTCTATATCTATTATTTTTTTCGAAGTTCCGAACCGCATACGCATAGCTCTAGGCCCGCTAGAAAGTCTACGTGTGAAATTTATTACATTATAAATGATTGATTCCTGTATCGAAGTATACATTATGATGAAGCACGTGCACCTCGTACGTACTAGGAAGTCTTGATCAATTTTTATCACACGAACTGAACTCGGGTCCACTCTCTTGACTAGATGATGCGGTGATGTATAGAATACGAACACCGGAATATCTAGACAATACGATATTGAAAGTTTAATAAAGGAGACAAAACAGTCTAATTTCGGTTTTGGGAATGCCAAATATCGCCCATTAGCATAGCGCAGTTCCGTTTAATTGCACTTGACGTGTTAAAAATAGAGTTGCGAATTCTTGACCCGTACTTGAATTTGACATGTACGCTATAAATACATGCGTTAATTGCAATTGTCTCGTGGTTGGCGTGTATTTTTTTCTCTTAGAGCAATTGCGATTTCGTTCCTCTCAAGGAACGCCGTTGTTATTGTGTCCCCAATGAGATTATTATTAAAGCCGCAGATGCTAATTCGAGCTTCAGCTATGGAACTCATCAATTTTAAATGGCAATCGAGACAATTAAAACTTGTTAATATAAAGTATTTCATGTCGGGATGTTGTCGCGCGCGCGAAACTTCTCCTCTGGTAATCCTTTGCCTCAAATCTCAGTCGAAACTTCTGCGCGACAATAAAGCCGTCGTCGGTCGATTTTTTCCCAAGAAAATCCACCGAGACGAAGCCAGACCGATCGTGTTAGCCGGCAGAAAATGACTTCTCCGCCTCTTGTGCCGGCACAATGGACGTAGCAAATTTCGTATGAATGGCACAGATGTTTGAACCATTTCGCTAAATACACCTTTAAAAGGCAAAGAAGTGACAAAAAGATCAAAAGCAAATAAGTTTGAGAGGCGTGTGGACCCGGGCGCTACCGACATTCGACAATGGCCCCAGAGCGTGATATATGAAACAGATGCATGTCAAGATTTAATAACCTATTTCTTAGCGCCTAATTAATTCATTTCTTTGGACCCCCGTCTGTTAGTTTTGACTTTTAAACCGTAGGCACGTGTATCCTGACCCGAGCCATGGGTCGTGGTATCATCGATACATATAACTGGCGCAAGTTTTCAAGTAACTACCCTAGTTAGTAGCTAGGTATCATCCTACCAAGCACAGCTTTCGTCAGTGCCAGGGCAGCGCGAGCTTTGGGCCATAGTTGGCGTTGGTCAAAAATGGATTCGTATGTAGAATTTTACATGCGCTCTTCTGTCCGGTATTGACGAGTTTCTATCGTGTGATCAAATGAATTTATAATTTAGGCAGGCAGTGACGTGTAAAACGTTTGTCGTATGTCTGAGCAAATCAAATAATTAGGTACAATGTTCTGACAGCGACGTTCAGCCGAATTCAGTAGTTTTTCGACGTACATTTCCTCTCGCACAGCCTGCCTAAATTAAAAATTTATTTGATCAGTGTTCACACGATACATCTTATTAAAATTGGTCAAATAAGACGTTGCGGAATCGATCGCTGTGGGCTTATTCCTCGACAGAAATTTACCATTTAGGTCTCTTTCGAAAGCTTCAAGGATGTACTTTGGTTTGAGCCTATTGGCATTTCCAAAATAAAAAAAAATCGAAAATTCTGAATTTGATATATTTATTTATTTATTTATCTTATTTTACGAGGCGGCATTCAGCTCTAAGCTGCTCTACCATGCAACCTCGGGGACAGCACAAAATATCCATGGATGAAGTAGGATTCGAACCCACACAGGGCAGCGCGAGTGGTTTGGCTTGCCATCACCTGTACCACTCGGCTACCACCGCTCCAACATACTCTAGATACATACCGGGTGATCATTTGAAAACTATCCACCTGCAATAACTTCCGATTCCTAGAGTAAATGTCTTCGAGCAAAAACAGGTCGATTTTTATATCAAGGGGGACATCTAAAACATACATTAGCGATTTTCTATCTTTAGCCCCCTCGCCCCCACCTACCCCAACTTTGAAATTTCAAATGACACTACCTATTTTGCGATACATCAAATTCAACAGAATTAAATTCGCTTTCTGAAAAAGTTTTTCTAGAGTTTTCAACCCCACCCCTCTTCTCCCCTAAATTCTCTGAGTGTCCAATTAAATATTCTTGAAAGTAGGTATATAGTTAAGCTTGTAAACTTAGTAAATTTACAAACTTACTATCTTCGAGAATCATTTTTCCAATTGTGACGGCCCTGATCAGCTGGCATCAACTATTTTTGGGCAAAAACGGGTAAATTGGGCTTGTTCCTAGTTTTTTTTTCAGTGATTCTGAGTCGACTGCAGTAAAATTTTGTGAATATATGACTAAAAGTGGCTGCAGAGTGCAGAATTGGGTCGGTGCCGGTAATAACGCAACCTGTAAGCCGGTATCATGCGGCTAAAACCGACACAGTTTGGCATTCTAACGATTAAAATCTAAATTAAAACTCTGTATGAACGCCGCGCATATGACGCCGTGCTTTCTACTTTCAAATTTACCACGACGACTATGGATTAAACTAAAGTACGCAACAAAATTCATGTCACCCCCTAAATTTTCATCGGTTTTCAAAACTGAATTTCCTTGAATTCCCTCTGGTGATTTTGGATTCTCTTGAACAGGTAGATAGCACAATTCTTCAGCTATCAGACCCTGTTTTTGCTAAATATAAAAAATGTCAAATAAAGTTAGTACCTACAGGGCGACACATCAAACAGTGCCAAACTGATGAAAGTTCACTTTCTCAAAAACCATTTCTTCTCAATTCAAAAACGAAATTCATCAAGAGTGATGTCTTAAGTTTGAACAGTTTTTGATTTTCACCCCTATTAAGATTTTCAAAAGAAATATTGATTTTTTTGTAAAATATGCACGTTTTCATTAATGGCTCTCTAATTAGTCATATTATCAAGTCAGATTTGGCAGATACAATTTCACTTGAAAAACTACCCCCTGATAAAAATTTCCCTGATCCACCCTCAAAAGGGTTATAACTGGTTGACTATCGGCACCACCTCTGATGGGTCATGACAAATTGGAGCGTGTTGGTGCAGTCCATTGTAAAAATTGTATTTTCTGGATCAGAGTGGCTTTAGGATATAGCATTAGGTATATCACATCAGAATCACCATAGTTACCATAAATCAGCCCCATTTGAGATTAATTTTTGTGAAGAATTGTTTTGAAAAACTTGAAAATCGATAATTCAAGAACAAGAACCACTTGTTCCTGAAAATCCTTTCCTTTAAAATCGGAATAGGAATGAAAATCAAAATTCTTTCAAGGTGAGACATCACTTCTCATGAATTTCTTTCTTGAATTGAGAAGAAATGTTTTTTGAGAAAATGGGGGATTGCAGAACTTTCCATTAATTTGGCACTGTTTGATGTGTCACCCTATACAAACTTTATTCGACATTTTTCAAAAAAATAAGGTCTGATAGCCGAAGAATTGTGCTATTCATCAGTTCAAGGGAATCCAAAATCGCAAGAGGAAATTCGAAGACAATCAGTTTTGAAAACTGATGAAAATTTAGGGGGTGACACGACTTTTGTTGCGTACTTTAAAACTGCGGCTAAATAGGCTGACTGAATGCACCTTCTTAACTGTCTTGTATAATTATACTTTCTGTGATAATGTACCAAAATAAATTACTGCTGCGAAGTAAACCCATTTTCTAGGCGAGGCTTCCTATTGGACACACCGCAAGGTGGGTGATGGACTTGTTAAAATTGACCTCGAAGCTACGGCTTTGCCGAAAATGATCGTTCTTTGCTTGCTGGCGCTTGATATCTTCTCCGAACGAGACGAAATCCTAGACAGGGAAGATTTCAACTCAATGGGGTGGAAAATCTTGCAAAATAACGATAAACAATTACAATAATAACATTTTAGTGTGGTGCGGCAACGCCGATCAAGTGTTGAAATTCGAAATTAGATTTCAGAAGTTACGACATGCGGGCAAGTACATGTTCTTATACAGGGTGTCCTACGAAGTACCCGACATAGTTCAAGGGTAAATGTACTTTCTCGAGGCAAGTCAGAATCTGCCTTCGAAATTTTCCTGACGTCCCCCGTTTCCGATATACAGGGTGATTTATGTGTTCAACCGAAAAGTTTGATTGGCCATATCTCAGGAATACATCGATAGAATCTATTGAGATTTTGCAGGTATATTCTAGAGCCAAGAGCCTTTGTAGCGCCCTATTCCCTTATAAAATAAATACAGGACCGTACTCCGAACTAAATTTAGTTTTTTGAGTTTCTGTTGAAAAAGTCATTCTGAATAGATTTTTTTTCAAATCTGATGTCATATTCGGGAACTACATAAAAATGCTACAAAATGCGATTCCTAAATTGTTTGGCACTAATTTAGCTGATCCGAAAAAAAATTATCACAGATTTTTCATGAATATTTTTAAAAATTTCAATTTAAATCAGTGAAACGCTATTCCAGATGGTCAAACAAAGTCACTATTTCAATTGTGGTGCTACCAACCAAAAATAGTTCCAGGACAATTTTCTGGAAACATGAATTTGGTACCTCAGATTCCTATTCCTACCCAAATTCATGTTTCCAGAAAATCTCCTAAAATCATCCTCAGTTTGGTAGGGCATCAAAATTTTTAATAATTTTTTTTCGGATCAGCTAATATAGTGCCAAACAATTTAGGAATCGCATTTTGTAGCATTTTTTATGTAGTCCGAATATGATATCAGATTTTGAAAAAAAATCTATACAGGATGACTTTTTCAACAGAAGCTCGAAAAACAAAATTTTGGGTACGGTCCTGTATTTATTTCATAAGTGAATAGGGCGCTACAAAGGCTCTTGGTTTGGTTCTAGAATACACCTGCAAAATTTCAATGGATTCTATTGATGTATTCTTGAGGTATGGCCAATCAAACTTTTCGGTTGAACACATAAATCGGAAACGGGGGACGTCAGGAAAATTTCGAAGGCAGATTCTGATTTGCCTCGAGAAAGTACATCTACCCTTGAACTATGTCGGTTACTTCGTGGGACACCCTATATAAATATATATACACATGTACGAGGTTAAATTTGGAGAAGAGTTTCAACTTTTTTTTTCACAAAAACTCCATTTTGAACGACCCCCGGGTCAATACCTAGTGACGACTTTTTGAAAACCACCGCGAAGCTACGGCTCGGCGCGTTATGTTTGAGCATGCAAGTAGGTAGCACTGAAAATCGCAGGATTTTTGAAATCAACATTTCTATTTGATTGCGTTTGAATTCATAATGCGTGGACGTAGAAATATACCTACTAGAGATGCAACGGATATTCGGTTACTATTCGGTATCGGTATATTTTATTAGTATCCGGCTATCCGGCCGGATTGTGTTTTGATATCCGGCCGAAACCGGATAGTTGCAAAAAATCAAGAAGAGTGATAATGATTAAATTTCACTTCCCTATCTTGTTTCCCTACATTAACATCAACTAGTATTCCGTATATCCTCTGAAACCGTTGGAGAGCGTTGCGAAATGGGCAGTAGGTACCAACTCTCGAAAGTTTCTTTTAAATCTTTTTATCAAGTGTAAGTACGTATTACGTTGTGTGGGGGACGCGTAATGTAGTGATCCATCGCGCTTGGTTTCGATCATAGAAGCCAGTGTGGTGGGGCTCACTCAAAGGCGGGACACCGGCGCCAAATTCCTCTTCGGCAAGGTTCTGGGTGAACCTTCCGAGTACTTCGGCCCTCGAAAGCTTTCTTTGGAATAGTGATTGGCTGTTACTCTTCACTCGTGAGTCGGAGTCGACTCAAAACCCATTTTAATTGAGTTCAATTACCCAAGTGCGCTATAAAAACTAAAAAATCGGTAGTGTCACCCCAAAACTTCCCCGACGAGTAGCAAAGAACGGATGGAAATTTCATTATGAGACGTCCCTTCGGGTGGGAAGTTAGAATTCGGGAAAAAGATTAAATAATTGAGATATTTTCTCTAATAAGGGCTTCATCATTTGAGTCCGGTCTCGATAAGTTAGGCCGGTTACTCGTTTTAAAGTGGAAATCTCTCGGAAAACTTGGAAAATATAAAGAGCAATTGCCTGAAAATGTTCATGAATCACTTACTCTTTGTTTAAAAAAAGTTGTATAAATCTGTTCACAAGCTAAAAAGTTGGAAATTAGGAGTTTTTCATGTGGAACCAAATTATAAACAAAGAAAAGCGAGTGAGGAAGTCAGACGCATTGGTACATGGATAAAGGTGAACGATCTGGAACTGGCACCACAGAAAGATTAAAAATATTTTGCAGGAAATTGAAAATTTTGAAAATTTGAATTTTCCGGGAAAACCTCAAATCTTTTTCCAAATCATCTTATTATGGAGATAGTATATCATGACTGCACTTTAAGCTCGATCATCTAAGTCATCATCATCATCATCTTACAAAAATTGGTAGTGTCACCCCAAAACTTCCCCGACGAGTAGCAAGGAACGGATGGAAATTTTATTATGAAATGATATCCCTTCGGGTGGGAAGTTAGAGAACAAGATTGAAGAATTGAGATATTTTCTCTGATAAGGGATTCATTTAGAGCTCCATCATTTGAGTCTGGTCTCGATAAGCTAGGCCGGTGGATTTTAAGCGGAAAACTTGAAGAATTTCAAAAGAAACTGCCTGGAAATGTTCAAGAATCAATTACCCTTTGTTTAAAGAACGTTAGTATAAATCTGTTCACAACTAAAAAGTTAGAAAGCAGGTTTTCATTAGTAACCGAATTATGTAGAAAGAAAAGCGAGTGAGGCAGTCAGACGCGTTTGTACATGGATGAAGGTGAACGAGCTTCAGCTGGCACCAGAGAAAGGTTGAAAACAATTTGGTCTGTCTTACATTTTCAACAAGAACATTACCGGGAAATTGAGCAGAAAATTGTTGGAAAATGACAAAGAGCCGGTTACCTCTTGTTTTTGTTTTTCCAGAGATATAAACTCGGGAACCGTGGGTCCGATTCTGAAAATTTTCCGTCCATAAATTAATTCAATCTTTTCTTCAACTTTCATTCCCCAGCATGTCTGAACCTAAAATGAATATTTCGTGGGGCTCATCGCATGTCGAAGTTTGCATTGCAGTTTTTCCAAATTCACAGAATGTGCTAATTTCGTTTTGAAAAAATTACCGTCGGAAAAGCGGAACCGTGACGATTTTGAAAATGGGTCTACACGACGCCCAATCCAATCTACTTTCGATATTAAACTGCTCAACATTTGAAATGTCGGTATCGAGAATTTTGCCCTTTTTTCAAACTGGTATAACTTTGGATTGTTTCAACCGATTCCGATTGTGTTTTCACGGTTGTTTAGATACATCTTTCAGTAATCTAAGTTGGCGAGAATTTTCATTTTAGTCCAATTACATTCGTTACAGGGTGGAATGTAAAGCATTGGAAAATTGTGCTTAGTTCAATACATCCCCGTTTTTGTAAACTTTTTTTTTTCAAATTCTCACGATGTAATCATTAAGCCTGATGTCTTGTCTCGAAACGGTTTTCGAATTTCCCAGATCAGAAGTTCAACAATGATTATATGATTTTTTTTCGTAAAAGTTGTATTTTCAGACATCTCTAAAAATTTAGAAATTGAGATTATATTTTTGAAACATATTCAAACTAAAATTTTAGAGTGTGTTTTTAAACCAACAAAACATCTACATATTCAATTTGAGGTCCGTAAGTCAAAAATTCTGATATTGATACGATGCAATAAGTGCGCCCTCTAGTGGCGGATTTCAAGCAAAATCACATAAGTTCATTGGACGCCTAAACCATGGCTGCATACTAAATTTCAGCTCAATTGGATGTACCGTTTGAGAGTTACCATGGTCAATTACACAGAGTTAGACACACGGGCAGACAGACCGACTTTTTTCATTCGAGAACGCGAATCGGGAAAAGAAAACGGAGGTTTCTGCGGGCGCAGCAGTTTTTAACAGTAACAAACAACAAGCATGCGAAATAACAGCTTCTTATCTTCAAAGATGCGATTTTATTGCCAACCGAAATGACTAAAATGCAACTTATACGAAAAAAAAATCATGTCATCATTGTTGGATTTATGATCTGGAAAATTCAAAAACCATTCCGAGATAGGACATCAGGCTTCATGATTATATCGTTAGAATTTGAAAAAAAAATTCACGAAAATGGGGATCTATTGAACTAAGCACAATTTTGCAATGCTTTACATTCCACCCTGTAACGAATGTAATTGAATTAAATCAAAAAATCTCGCCAACCGAGTAGATTGCTGGAGGATGTATCCAAACAACTGAAAACAAAATTGGATTCGGTTGAGACAATCCAAAGTTATACCGTTTTGAAAAAGGGCAAAATTTCAGATACCGACATTTCAAATGTTGAGCAGTTTAGTTGGAATTTTTCGAAATAAGTCGATCCTTGAGCAGGAATGAATTTTTAAGTGAAGTCCTGCATCAAAAGCGAGCCGCCCTGGCCAAAATACGGGCGAAGGGCCCTATCGGGTGGCAACGGCTACGAGAAATTTTGAAAATTAATAGCGCTCGACTGGAAAATGGTTAAAAATTGCAACTGCAGACTTAATTTGACTCTTTTGTTGTGTTACTTCCTGCCAAATTTGGTCCCAAGCCATCGGATAGATTTTGAATAATTGAATTGTAAAGTTTTGAACTTTGACATTTTTTATCATTTGACAGATGACAGATAGAACAATACTTTTACCTGTTCGGAAAACAGTTTTTTATGGACTTTCAAATGGCATATTGCAAGTCAAGTTTCGTGAGATATAGCTCCTGTCAATTTTTGATAGTGACACTTCCGTTTAATAGATGACAGCCAAAAACTAATGGGCTCATTCGACGGTGAAATCATGTCTGTGTATCAAATTTCAAGTCGATCGGATAAACGTTTCGGCTGTTATCGTGGAAGGTTACCGGACATACACACATACAAACATACAGACAAAGATCATTCTGGGAATGGTCTTAATCGTCATAGGGGACCTCAAAACGGATATATCCGTCGAAATCTAAAAAAAAAATTGCGCGTTCACAATACTCCCCTTCCTCGTTGGGTGGTGGGTCGGGGAAGTAAAATATTTTGATAGTTTTTGCTCACAGTGAGAGTCCGTGTATCAAGTGGTACCTATCCGAAGTAAAATAAGTAGGTAGGTCTATGCTAGATAAAATTACCCTATAATGCGTCGAATCGGAAATTAAGAGATTTATGATTTATGATCTTGGTGCATGATAAAACCTGAACGAGGTAACGCACCTGTTGCTCATCGGACTCCCTTTTTTCCACCACAGTCTCAAAACACAAAATCACAATTTTTCTGCTTTTCGTGTAGATATACCGCGTCATAAAAAATATTTTATAATTCCTCTGCGGGTGCGGTATACATATGTGTGGTGCTAATATAAATGATGATACAGTAATAATATTTGCTCTGTGTTGAGGTAATATGTAATTAAGTTCTTCATAAGATCGCTTTCTTTCAATTGAAGGTTGGGGACGGTTGGTGTATACAGTCCAAAAGAATGCCGATATTTTAATGAGTGAATTTCAGGGCTGTTAAATAATTTAGCGTTTGTAGTGAGGTATTCCGATGGTGGTTGAGGACAGTGAAAAGGCGTATCGCCAAATTCCCGTCTACTAGCTTCGGCATTGTAGTCGAGCTATTAGCAAGGATTTATAGCAATCGTAACATAGTCCACCGTCTAGGCCTCGATCTAACATACGAATCGGGGAAATCGGGCCGACACCTATAATTCAATCAGAGATCCGAACTGGGCCAGATATTTTCATATTAGCACACTCCGCCGACCGACCGACGCCGGAAAACGGAAAACCAAAACCAAACGATGACAATATCTCGAGCCCGTCGTCCCTGCAATATGTTGCACGTGACTAATATCGTGGACTTTTTAGGGAGGAGGTTCCCTCTCTCAAATTCACATATAACACAAGGATCACAAAGGGGCGTTCGACTTACAAATTCAACATCGCACACTCTGTTTTCTGCTGTGCGGCGCGAAGCGGCATTTAAAAAAACAGCACCGACACGTTTACTCCTCCTAGATGACTTTTTACCTTTGAGGCCCAAAGGTCACCGGGGGTTAATTCTACGGATTTATGGCCCAAAAGGGACAGTTTATCCGCTAATATTGTATAAAATATAACCTTTCCATAGGTCAAATGTTATATAGTTCTGCCAGAGTATTCGGTTTACGACCTAAACTTCAACTCTCACTCTCTTATCTAACTCGCAACATTATACAGCTCGCATCTTTTTGATGATGCGCGCCTAAAATCTCGCAGGACCCGTAACGAGATCGGCCTGATTTAATGCATGGATTCGTACAAATCACGAATCAAATCTCGTGACATCGAGTTATCGGAATTATCCATGTCAGCAAGATTAGAGCGACGCAAATCCAAATCAGACCATGCGTTATTAACGCCAAACAGGACTGCATTTGATTATTAAGCACGTCACTTTCTTAGTGCGGGACGCCGGCGCCGGGCGGTGCGAAACTGCACCCACCCACCCATAGACTGGCAATAGCCCACAGGTATAATATGGTCAGTTGCTAATTGTACAGGATTAATTCCATATTCAAATCACTGTTTGCAGATGACTAATGCCGACAAACAGCTCGTTACGTATGGTAAAGGCCAGACCATCAGCCACACACTCTGGAAACAGTACCTGCCCGAGAAGTTGAGTAACTTTCGAAATCGAATGCTAAAACGAATGTACTACGTAGTACCAATCTTTTTTTTTGTATTCTTATGGCCATTTGCGATGAGAACGCTCGTGTGTCATGCAAGTCGTAAATAAAGGAAAGATTTATATTTTCCACTTGGGCCATTACATCGAAATTGCGTCTATAATTGGCAGGCATTAATCCCCGATATCGTGGTGAGGAGCGGTCCCCTTTGTACCAGGGTAATGCTTGTATGTACCTAATTTTTTTTCGCAGCAGCCAGCCGCAGCATCCCCCTGCGCAATACAATGGATTTATGCAGATCGTCCAATTGCACCAACATTACCTATGCCCTTGTTCCGTTCGTTATATTATTATGTCGCACATTTCACTAAAAAGCTCAAATGACGCTCGCCGTGCCAGGCTATCATGGGGGCGATAAGCTGTGCCCTAGTCATCTTCAGGCTCTTGAGCACGTTGATATGCTCAAGCGCCACATGGAAGCATCCTTAACCTCTTTGGCACGTCGGCTAATCGATCATTATACATACACCCGGCCCATGTTTATTGCAGTGACCCGGGCGAAGCTTTTTCTTTAAAAATCGGTCAATCTCTTTATACATCAGACCATGCGTTGAATCCGGTAGTTTCAATTTTTTGCTGAGTTGTTCATGAGGCCTTATGAATAAAGATTAAGCAATTGCTTTTGCTTGATTTTTGTTCCTAGAGAATTCTCAAAAAGACTCAGAAACTTCCAGGAACTCAATAATTCAGGTTTCACTGAACATTTGAGTAACTGATTGAAATAATAACATTGGTTTAAAGTCTCATTTCCTGATGTTTCTCAATTTTTTGCTTGTAGATTTTAAGCAAAAGCGATTGCATAATCTTTATTCATAAGGCCCATGATGCTGGCCCAATGAATAACCCAAGTTTTCGACCTCGAGCGCCGAACGCAACCTTGTAAAAAACTTAGAAAACTGCGAAATTTTCGACTTTTTTCCAGTTTTTGGCAATTTTAACTCTGAAGGACTACTTTTTCGATTGAAACTACTCAGTACGTTTTCAAAGAAGACTTAATATTTCACAATTTGAGACCACAAACGTCTCTGTAGACCCACTGGTTTTCCACCCGCAGTTTTTCAAAATTCATCAATTTATTCGAACGCGGAAATTTTAAGCATTATTTTGTTGTTCTATGGGAATATTGTTCCGCTCCTTTTACTTATTATGTGGGGATCCTATAGGAGGATAATTTCAATTAAAAAAATCTGTTGTGGGGCGACACAAAACTTTCCCGGCGGTATCAAGGGACGTCAGTAAGGATTTTGATTCAGGCGTCCCTTCGGGAAAGTGGGATTTAATTGAGAAGTTGATTGGAAAAGTTCTAGTGAGTTGAGCGTTGAGCGAGCATCCTGCATCAATTGTTGGGCCTACAAAATAAGTGACAGGTTCTTAGGTTTCCATATTGATAAAATACTTCGAAAGGTAGAACTAGGAAGACAATTGTTGCGAATTTGGAGAATGCAATGCTGTATCCAGACGAGCCCAGACCCAATGTGTCCCTTGAGGACTCCCGATCGAAATCATCTATCCAAAAACTAATCAGGTCATTCCAGGCTGACCTTATGTTTTCATACCTGATTTCGATTTGATTGGAGCTAGAGGTAGTTAACTGTTGTGATATCTCAAGAATGCAATGCTAGTTCCACACAAAGGGGTACCTGAAGTTAGAAAACCAACCCAATATATACCTTTCCAATTCACTTTGAACCCTTCTGGATAAAATAGAGAAATGCATTGCCTATTATACTATCCTCTATTCCGTTAATCTCGAGGTTGAAATTATCACGACAGATTATTATGGAATGCTTAATAAGTTTGATTCTGGAAAAAAAAATCACCGCCGGAAAACCGAAACCGAGTCGCATTTGAATATGAGCCCGCGCCACGCCAAGTCGCCAAGTGCAAATCTACTTTCGATATCAACTAGGTACATGAAAATGATAGGTATAGTATATAGGTACTTACTTACCTTATGAAAAATAAATGTATGGAGTACCTAATTGAAAACACAACGGATGGTACTCTTGATAGAAAAGTGATAGGTAGGTAATACCTAATAATAATTCAACAATGCCAATAATAACGCGCGCGTGTTTATGGAATGTCAAAAAATTTCTATTGACATGGTAGTCGTCATAGTGAACTTTATAACATACTTGATTTTTACCTACCTTACCTAAAGCAGCAACAAACAGTCCAGGAATGGGGTACTTGCCCAATTTTTTTTTTAATTTTCACCCCATATATACTGAACAGTACATGTTGGAAAATATTCAAGAACCAATAACCTATTCTTTCAAAAATCATTGGCGGAAATCTATTCACGGATTGAATACCTAGGAACCTAGGGCAGAATTCTATATAATTGCCCTGACGGCACAAGAATTCTGAAAACTGAAAAAAACGAGAGGGGGACTCGGTGGGGCTTCAAGAGACACCCGTAGACACCAGGAGCCTAAAGGGCCTCAACGAACCCAAGAAGACACAAGGCCGCAGTTTTGGCCTGAAACGGCAAAATCTGATGGACACAGATGGGGGCCCCATCAGGGTCTTGAACGGCAGACATCATGGGGATGGGGCCCTGGTACCGAATCAAATAAGGGAACTGCACACATTACAGTTTGTACATATACGTCAATGGAATGGGCATACTGAAGTTGCTAAAGCTACAGAAGACACAAGGGGGTTCACGGAGCCCCAAACAACACAAAGGATCGGTTCGCACTGTTGCCTCAAATGATGCAAGAAGATACTAAAGAAAACACCGAGAACCTGCCGAGAACAGCGTTCATGTTGTCACTTTGACATTGATACAATTCGTAACAAAAACGTAGTTACCTACCGGTTTGGTTGCCATGTTGCTAAAAAAATTGAATAGGCCAAAAATCGAGGAACAGGCAAGCCCGGCTGAATTCGGCCAGGCCAAACTTTGAAAATTCATAGCGCTCGGCTGGTGAATGATGGGGAACTCCAACTTCAGCATTAGCTTGATTCTTTGGTAGTGTTGCTTCCTGCCGGGTTTGGTTCACATCTGTCGTATAGATTTTGGATAATTAAATGGCAAAGTTCCAGACTTTGATATTTTTTATAATTTGACAGATAACAGGTAGGGAAATATTTTTAACTGTTCTGAATACAGTTCTTCAAGAGCTTTCAAATGACATATCGCAAATCAAGTTCCGTGAGATGTAGCTTCTGTCATTTGCTGATAGTGACACTTCTGTTTGACAGATGACAGCCAAAAACTAATCCGGTCATTCCAGGGCGAAACCATGTCTGCATATCAAATTTTAAATCGATCGGATAAAGGGTTCGGCAGTTATCGTGGAAGATCACACACACACACACATACACACCCACAGACAGACATCATTCTGGAAATGGTCTTAATCGACTTGGGGGACCTCAAAATGGATATATCCGGTGAAATCTCAAAACTTTTTTTCTGCACCATTACAATACTTTCCCTCCATGTTGGTGGGGCCGGGAAAGTAAAAACCACCAATGAAATGTACTTTGTTGTAATTCCGTCAGCACCAGATTTACAAATCAAAAATAAACATTTGAAGAAATCTTGGGAAAAATGAAATAAAGTGAATGAAACACTTATCTATATATTTTCTTTGAACTGAACTAATATAAAAAGTAAAACTAAAATCACCATCAATATGTACAATTTTTCAAAAATAAAATTATTTGAATAAAGTTGAATTAATGATAATATTGATAATACGTACATAACAATGAAGAACAGAAGAATACTTCCGTTACCTACGAGTATATACATTTTTCCTTCTTGCAAGGTCCCTGTTAAACATCGTCTGTTTCTCCACTGGAAACGTCTGCAGCGGGATTGTCGATATTTTCTGTGAAATCTGTCCACCAGTACATTCTCCAGCATTTCGCTTCTATCAGGCAGATTGTCGCTTTCTGGAGGATCAAAATCCACCTCAAACTCGATCTCTGGCTGCATCTTTGACCATCATTTTGGGAATGAGCTTTGTGTGGTGGATATCCACCCCCAGGTGAGAGGAGGAGGTGAGAGTTCGGCTCGCAACCACTCCTGCACCTAAAAGGATTGTACATGTAAAATTTAAGAGAAAATGATGAAAGAGAAATTGTATCCATCCAAGGACAATTCGTACCTGATGGTAGGTGCGTAAGAAGTGAAATCTAGCTGCATCTCGTGTGGGAGGTAGCCTGGCGAGATTGAAGTTCGTTTTCGCTGCAGCCCTCACGAAAAGATGGTGCCGCAGCTCGTCAAGGTTCTGGATGTCGGGATTGCTACCGTACAGAACAACTCCTGCTGCTGCTGAGCTCCCCTGCTGCTGCTATCTCATCAGGTGTTGAGGTTGTGTCGAGAAAAACTGCAGCCTCTTTTCCGAGGTCCGTGTTCTTCTGGACTGTGGACAGGATTTTCATCTTCCTTTGGCCGAAGAAGCAGGGTGTCGAGTCACAACCACTGAAGGCATGGATGAAGAAGAAAAGCTCTGGTCTTAATGTGTTATTTGAAGAGGTGATGCTGGAATACGTCACATCTGCAGCTTTGCTTATTCCACATTTCTTGAAGAAAATCTCTCGGTTGTGTGAAATTCCAGTGAGGATTCAACACGTCTATGTCCTCACCAGCTCCTCGGCGAACAGCTGCTTTGATCAACTTTGCGTCGTTATACCTCTTCTGGCAAGCACTGTGCACAGATATCTCATTCACAAACACACCTATCAATAATGTACATTTTCTTGAATGTCACGAGAAACACTCGACGCAAGAAGGGTTTTTACCCACCTTTTCTTAACTAACACTACTGCACCTTCACTTAAACTCTTACATAATCCAGCTGGCTAGACGAGAATTGAAAACCTATGTAGTACGTACCTAAAATGATTTGCCCAACATAATAAAATTTGTGTATTATACCCGCCCACTAAATAATCCACCCTTGTAGGCCATTCGGTCGCAAAAAAATTTATTAGCTGATTGTACCGGCGGTCTTCCAAAAAAAGCAAAAAATTTCAATACATAGTCACGTTCGTTTTATTTCGCGTCCATTGCGGCACACATGCACTCAGGTACAGTGGATTTCAACAAATGTGCGTATTCGCACCATCAATTTTAATAACTTTATGCAGTTCTTTTGAAGATTTTTTTCATGGAAATAATGAAATTTCACAAACGGCTTTATATTCTAATATTATGTATTATCGTTGAGTGAGCGAATATGACTAGAGACGCAAGCCATATGCTCCAGCGCGTAGCCAGAAATGGATCTCACATCTAGGGGGCGCGACGTGTCAGTTTGGATCTGAGATCTGTGGATCTGAGATTCTCACCATCTCACCCCAGATTCTCACTTCGCTGCTGACTCTTGCGGGGTGAACATATCGGAGCGTGGCGTGGTAGCTAGCCGGCGCACAGTATCGAGATATGTGCGAAGAATAACCATTTTCAAAATGAGAATAATCACTTTCAAATAGATACAAAAAAAAAAACCGTGAAGCCTCACCCATACAGAAAAATACGTATATTTCATCTAAAGCGAAGTGAAGTCTGCGATAAATGAAGAAATTTTCAATATTATGTACAAGGTGACGGATTTTTTTTCAAATAGAATCTAGAAATTTAATGCACGTTTGCATTCAGGATAACAATGTGCATAAATTGTGGTGATGAAATACAAAGTGTTTCGGAAAAATGCAAAAAAATTGCTACACCCTATACAGGTGTCCCTTTTTCGAGGCCAAGTATGGATATCTCGTGTATCTTTAGAGATACAATGTCGGTTGAATTAGAAAAAAGTTGCGCATTATTATGACGATCAATGATTCGAAAAGATATTTGACCTATCAGTTTTAGTTTTCGAGATATCGTAAAAAAAACAGGAATTTGAATTTTTGATTTTATTCTTCATTTAAAAAAAACCGCTTGAAGGTGGCCTTTTCTAATCATAAGATTGTCTAAGCACTTTTCCAAGAGGAATTCAAAGCTGCCAAAATCTTTATTCTAGCTTTAAAAACAGCAGAGTTACGACATCCAACCTTTTTTCTGTTATGGACGCCATATTGGATTTTAACATTTTTGAATAGTGTTTTTTTTTCTGGTTACAACGATGTGTCACATGTCACTGTTGAATAAAATGTTCAGCATTCACGGTTTTTATTTTATTGTCGGTGCTGGTTTTGTTTCCAAAGCACTCTTTGAAAAATAAAAAAAATTACCCAAAACAGTTATTCATCAGTGACATGTAGCACATCGTTGTAACCAGAAAAAAATACTGTATTAAAAAATGTCAAAATCCAATATGGCGCCCATAAGAGAAAAAAAAAGTTGAATGTCGTATCTTGGTTGTTTTGAAAGCTAGAATAACGATTTTGGCAGCTTTGAATTCCCCTTGAAAAAGTGCTCCATCAATGTCTTGATTAGAAAAGGCCGCCTTCAACCAAAACAATCAAAACAAAAATTACTTTGTGTACCAAATTTGGTCAATACCCAGTAAAAAATTTGTAGTTACAACAAACAAAATTTTCAGAACTAAACTTCGAAAGCTTCTCTTATCTCCGTTAGAATGCGTTTCTGATATGAAATTTTTTTCGAGAAAAGTCTATAATTTTTTTGATACTCTACAATCTCCTATAATATTAACATAAAAAAGTGAATCACCCTGTATATATTCCCATATTTTCGTTAAAATTGAAAAGGTAGGTACCAATTGTTTTTCTTATGCCCATCTAAAAAGTCCCGAGGTAAATAAATACAACAGGACGTGTCGGTAGATTATATTGTAATATCGAGAAATGAAGTAAATTGGGAATTTCAGATTTTTTGCGTTCAAATGTTCCATGTTTTGCTTGACTTTGCCAGTAGTTTTTCGAAAGAAAACTTTGTCCTGAATAGAACTAGAATTTATTGAAAAGAAATGAATGACAATGGAATAGAGGCCCCTGTAGTTTCAGCCGAATCGTTAGTGGTCGAATATATCAGGTAGGTACGTAGGTAGGTAGGCTTTGCGGCACAAGATATAGAAAATACCCCAGTAGAGAGAAAATAATGCCTTGCACTTTGCCGCTTGACCACTCTGTTGTGAGGTCACTACCGTACAGTCGTTCAGTTTGTAGGCAGTGCGGTGCGGAGGGTGCACCGTGTGAGACGGCAGATGAGATGGCAATAGGGAACGCATTTTACAATGCCTTTGCGTCTCTTGTCATATTCGCTCACTCAACGGTATTATCGTTCAGGAATCATTTCATTTTATTCTAAATGCTATTCACAAAATTGGATCATGCAACTAGCTTTCAAAGACCTCGAATTTTAACGATTTGTGACCCAAATATTGAATAAAAAACGTCTCAATTTTCAATATTAAGCTATTTGAAAGTAATGCTTGGAGCTTTGCAAATGACCTCATCTAGTTGAAATTTCTGAAATATTGATCAGGGTTTATTTTTTCAAAACGAGATAAAACAAGTGAGTATGCCTTCACGTGCGTGAGTCTCAGTAGCGCATTTTCTCAAAGAGGCATATTGTGAACGTAAAGAAATCTGGTTGAAGGAGAAACACCATTCCTTGTCCACTTTCTTCATTCGAAACTCATTGTGATATTGTGTTATCAGAATGGGGTACTTGCCAATGAAATAGATTTGAATGAAAATTCTTTCACTCATCAATATATTTTTTTGTTTGAGGGCGGGAGCTGGGAGCGGCGACTAATCAACAGTAGTCTGTTCTTTCCCATTTTTAGTCGGCCATCCATATAGCGAAAGAATTAGATCGCTATGTCTTCGGGTTTATGTTTTCCATTTATCTCTTACTTTGAGGGCAGCGTGTGGGGGTGGCAGCATTCGGCAAAGTAACTGTTGCACAGTTTGAGTTGAGAGTTTCTAAATGTTTAAGGAAATATGACAATCAGTGAAAATTGTGAAAGTTGCATTTTTTTATTTGGGGGCGGGAGCTGGAGGCGGCGACTAATCAAAAGTGGCCTCTCTCCCCATTTTTAGTCAGCTATCTATATAACGGAACAATGAGATCGCTATGTCTTAGGGGTTATGTTTTACATTTATCTCTTACTTTGACGGCGGCGTGTGGGAGCGGCAGAGTTTGGCAAAGAAATTCTTCCACAGTTTGAGTTGGGAGTTTCTGAATGTTTAAAGTAACATTAAAATGTAATTTAGTGGAAATTATTGAAAGTTGCACTTTTTTTCTTTTGGGGGTGGAAGTTGGAGGCGGCGCCATGTCAAAGGTAGCCTATTCTTTCCCATTTTTAGTTAGCTATCCATATAGCGAGAGAATTAGATCGTTATGTCTTCGGGTTTATGTTTTTCATTCATCTCTAACTTTGAGGGCAGCGTGTGGAGGCGGCAGCATTCGGCAAAGTAACTGTTGCACAATTTGAGTTGGGAGTTTCTGATTGAGAGAAAAATATGACAATCAGTGAAAATTGTGAAAGTTGCATTTTTTTTTGTTTGGAGGCGGCAGCTGGAGGCGGCGGCTAATCAAAAGTGGCCTATATTTTCCCAATTTCAGTCAGCCATCAATATAGTGAAAGAATTAGATCGCTATGTCTTCAGGTTCATGTTTTACATTTATATCTCACTTTGGGGGCGGCGTGTTGGAGCGGCAGGTTTGTCAAAGAAATTCTTGCACAGTTTGAGTCAAGAGTTTCTAAATGTTCGAGGTAACATCATCAGCTAAATCAGTGAAAATTGTTGAAAGTTGCACTTTTTTTCTTTTGGGGGCGGAAGCTGGGGGCGGCGCCATATCAAAAGTAGCCTATCCTTTTCCATTTTCAGTCAGCTATCTATATAGCGAAAAATTTAGATCGCTATGTCTTTGGGTTCATGTTTTTCATTTATCTGTTACTTTGGGGGCGGCGTGTGGGAGCGGCAGCGTTAGGCTGAGCAAATGTTGCACAATTTGAGTTGGCAGTTCCTAAATGTTTAAGGAAACATCTTAATCAGTAACATTTGTAAAAGTTGCACTTTTTATCGTTTGGGGGCGGAATCTGGGGGCGGCGACTAACCAAAAGTAGCCTATCCTTTCCCATTTTTAGTCAGCTATTTATATACCGAAAGAATCAGATCGCTATGTCTTCGGGTTTATGTTTTTCATTTCAAAGTGATTGGGGGCGGTTTTTAGCAGTTTTTTCATGTCGGCGGCGCATATTGAAAACGGAATGTTTCTTGACTTACGTTTATAAGTTGCAACTATGTATTATTCAAAAAATGAGAACACCAGAGCATCAGGTCTGGTAGAAAGTGCAATATTATGTTATTTCAAGTTTATCGGGGGCGGTTTTCTCTATGTTGGCGGCGCAATATAGACATCCAATATAGCCTAGCCCTCCTTTGGGAGTGGCAGCTATGTAACAGCGAAAAAATTAGAAAGCTAGGTCGTCTAGTTTGGGAGGAGTTCGAGGAACGGACGGACGGACGGACGGACGGACGGACGGACAAGGCGGTTGCAATAGCGATTTTCATCAAGATGGAAAATGCGCTAAAAACGAGAACCTAGTAACGCACCAGACCCATGCACATACTACCTGACAGTCCGAGTTCGAATAAATGTATGGATTTTGAAAAGCTGTGGGTGGAAAACCAGTGGGTCTAGAGCGACGTTTCTGGTCTCAAACTGTAGATCATAAAGTCTTCTTTGAAAACGTACTGATTAGTTCTTATCAGAAAACTAGTCCTCCTGGGTTAAAATTGCCAAAAACTGAAAAAAAGTCGAAAACGCGGTTTTTCAAATTTTTTACAAGTTGCGTTCGGCGCTCGAGGTCGAAAACTTGGATTACTCATTGGGCCAACATCATGAACAACTTAGCAAAAAATCAGAACTATCGGATTTAACGCATGGTTCCCCCTTCTTTTAGGGACAAAGTTACTGGACTATGAGATGGAAAGGCATTCATTCTATAAAAATGATCTCCGGATTCAAGAAACTCAACCATCAAGTTTCAGTTCTCAATAGATATCCACCTTTCCCATGCAAGAAGTTACTTGCGCGCATAGTCGCATAACTGCGAGCGCAGATTCCCGCTTGTACATTCGGCTACTACAGACCACAAATTGTATCCTCACCAATATGCGTGATGTTCTCATGGGAAAGGTGGATTGCTATTTTCGAACCGGCCAGGAAACTGATGACAGTGCATGGGCCTTCTCTGTTGTTGCAACTAAGTATAATAATAACAAGTAGCAAAGTTTTAACGGAGGTGAGTCCCATGAGCGCATTTTCGGAGTGCAGATGAGTACACTGTTCACTGTTACCTTCAAACAGATTGTCTCAAAACTACCACAAGAAATCAATTTTTATGAAAACACGAGTAGTCAATTATAAATTAAAACAACAGAATGACATCAACTAAAACTAGAAAATATCCTGAATGAGTGAGAATTATACCTATGTTTGATCACAAGCACGGAGCCAGAAGCAGCTGTTGAACCACAGCGCCGCGACTTGAATATCGCATCCGCATATAAGTGCATAAGTATAGATTCCGCATAAAAATAGAGATATCTTCCTTGAGAATGAATCAATCAGGTTGATTTTTTCACTAAAAATTTCTTCATTTCTTTTTGCATCTTTCGTTTGCTGGATGTATGCATGTATCTAGAACAGTTTGCAAGATTCCTCGATGTAGAAATTCACACTGTAGCGTTAAAAACCGACAAATGTGGAATCGCGGGGCGAGACCTTTTCTTAAAAAAATGATATCTTACTATTGCAATAAAGGAATCAAAATGATTATTCCACTAAAAATGTACCCATCAATTTCCGCATATTTTGTTCGCTGCATGTATGCATGTATCTAGAACGGTTCGTAAGATTCCTCGATGCAGAAGTTCACACCGTAGCGTTAAATACCGACTTTTTGAACATTTTAATTTTTTTTCTTGCAATCGTGCGGTCTGACCAAATATTTTTTGTACCTATTCCCATCCGCAGACAATCAGCATTAATTTGCAAAAAACCCGATACCGCTACGACTTTTCGTTTAGTTAGGAGTTCAACTACAAGACGGATAGACGGACAGACGGACGGACATCAAAGCGCGGCTAATAGCGTATTTCCTACGAAAATGCGCTAATAATATATGAGTGTGTGTGTCTGTGTGTATGGTGTCTATAGAAGGTAATTTATTCAAAATGATAAATTTACACCTTCCCTTGAAAATACAGGGTGTTCCGCGATTATTGTGCCATAGCACAATGACAGATAGAGGACTTGAGGCGAGTGAAGATCAGCAAGAAAAACATTTTTTTGGCCAACGGTTACGGAGATACAGAGTGTTTCATAAGTTTGTTCCGAGAATCTGAGGGGCGATATCTCTGCAACTCCCATTTTTCTAGCAAAAATAGCCAATGTTGCAATGAATTCATTCAAAGTCAACTGAACGCAATTCAGTATTAACAAATTTCAATAGGTGCGTGCACATAGCGTTAATTATCTGAATAAATGAATAAATGAACGAATGAAATGTGATAACGCGTTCTGAAGATCTGAGGACTGTCATCTTTTTGAAAATGATTGAAAATAATGATGGAAAAATATGCCAGAGCTGACAACTCAAATCTGTTGCATGATGTAAAATTGGCCGCTTAGAAGGCGCACTGTGCAGTACTGTGCACCTCATAAAACCAATCACCGAATCACCCACTTGCAATCCAAATGCGGGCAACAAACCACATCACTACAGCCCAGGAGCCCGCCGAAAAAGCTCAGACAGCTTCCTGAGAGACAACTACTGTAAATATCGATTGCTAGTAACCCAAATGATAAAAGGTGTCCTGAGAGGTCAATTTTACATCAGCATAGCTGTCAAAAAGTTACATTATAAATAATTGGAGTAACTTGAGTCAATACTTGTGAAAAAAACTACTATGTCTATGCCACCAAGAGATGAAATTTCGATAAACTGTGAAAAAAACTGTGAACCTTTTTACAGGAGAGCAAAAACAACAGATTTAAAGTCCGGGAATAACAATTACAGTATTTTGCAATATTATCAAAGAGCAGTTACTGTTCACAGTTACATTGCAAAATATCGTTATTTCCTGTACTATTGGATTTTAAATCAGTTTTTTTGCTCTCCTGTAAAAAGTTCCATTTTTCAGTTACGAGGTACTTCCGTCAAGCACTTGATACCTACAAGTGTCTCCAGTAATAGTTCGCATAATTTATATGCCATTCACCTCAAGACAACTAAGACGTACGTAAATTTTTCATTGCCAAAATAACGTTCTCATTTCAATACTTTTTGTTTTTAAATCTCTTAGGCTGCAGATTGCGGAACTCAAAAATACAGATACGATAGATGCAACTACAGCAACGATCAGAGATCGAGTGCATTTTGAATGTCATGTCGTCGTTGCTATCGTCGCAGCTATCGTGTCGAGTGTTCGAAATCCCGCAGCACATTTCTGAAAAGATAAGAAGTTTCATCGCCAAGGAGAGTTCGGTAATGAATGTGATGAATTCGGCGATAAAACTTCAACTACCAGTTCTGATTTTGGTATAACGTAGGTTACTGCCATCCAAAGGTGAGTAAGAACGGCGACGACAAACACGCAATCGAATTTTGAGTCCATAACCCATATTTATTGGCCAATTGAAAAGTAAAATACTTTGAAATGATCGAAATTAGTGAATCTTCCCAAGGCACGTTCCAATGTGGTTTGTTTATACGAACACATTTTCGGAGATCTTTTCATAGTTCGTTAACTTTTCATGCGCCACCTAATATAATTAGTCTGCCACTGGTGAACTTTGCCACCATGAAATTATCGCATGCAGTTTCAGCTTCAATATGAGCCTAAGAACCCGGCCGGTATCGCGGCGGACTCCGTCTTTGGAAGCAATTCCAGGGATCGTGGGTTCGAATCCGGCTCGGGCCAGGTGAAAATTTTCATACGCTTTTAAGTACCTTGGCGTGTACTACCGTGCAGTCACGTCAAGGGAAAAAAGGTGAAACGAGAATGACACCGAAAAAAAGTGCTAATAACCTCGCTGTTGATGGATCCATGAAATGGTGGGTGGTGTAGGAGTCACCCGGAATCACTTTTAGAGTACTAAGGCGGCGCTAAGGAGGTACTGCCAGTGACTACACGGATATCCGCCCACCACCAATGAGCCCAAGATTTCGAAAATCGGACGACAATTAAAAAAGTTATGACCCAATGTCTAAAATATCGTTTTCTTTTAGATCACCATGTAAATAAAGAAGATAGAGAAAAACCTGAAAAACCGTTTCGAAATATGGGGTCCACTAACTCTTAGAACAGTTTAGAAAAAATCGGAAAAAAATTCTCGAGGAACGGGACGGATACAGACTTGACCACTTTTGCAGGACCACACTTTGACACCCTGTATATCAGACATGCTACATCAGCACAAAGAATTAAATGCAGCATGTAACTGTCAAAGTAGTCACCTATCCAGGGGATTAAATATATTCAAATTAGTTTATTTCCTCAGGAGCTACAGCGATTAGAAGTCAATGCAAATTTTTGGGTGCTCCACTTCGAATGTTGACCACTGTAGTTGCTTTATTTCAAAAGATTTCAGTAAGTGAATTCTTAGTGGTGAAATTATTCTGAGAAAGAAATAATATCAACCGCTGAATGTAATGCATTTCTTTTACCTACATACAGGCTGTCCCGAAAATACACCGACAACGTTTTAGGACAGCTTCCTCTTATCAAAATAAGAAAAAAAGTTCCAATGAACATGGGTCCGGAAACGCTTCATAAGGGAGCTACAGGCCCCTAAAGGTGGGACCCTGAAGATGGTTGTTTATTTAATATTTCCGAAACCGTTCAAGGAAAATCAATCAAACTTGACACATTCAATAACCTTCTTATGCTTGACAAAATTTAAATGCCTAACAAAAATTAAGATGCTTTGAAATAGTTTTTCTTTCGTCTTGAATATCGTACCTAATTAAAAATTAGCATTTCTGACCACGTTTTCATACATTCAAACTCAAATATGTCGTAAACGGTGCATCTATCGAGGCTGAACAGGGGGACCTTTTTTTGATAAAAAAACACCAATATTCTAGAATTTCTTGTTAAATTTTGGAAACAATCCACATTCAAACCAGTTAGGGTTATTTTTACCCCCACACCTCAGCCTGACCCACCCCTGGTAAATTATTGTGGAATTAATCTTGCCTCACTTTGTTGGGCATAAGAAGGTTAGTGGATGTGTCAAGTTTGATTGATTTCCCTTGAACGGTTTCGGAGATATTGAATAAAAACCATCTTCAGGGGCCCACCTTTAGGGGCCTGTAGCTCCCTTAGGAAGCGTTTCCGGACCCATGTTCATAGGAACTTCTTTTCTTGTTTTGATACGAGGAAGCTGCCATAGAACGTTGTCGGTATATTTTCGGGACACCCTGTATACATTTTTTCCGAAAATACCTCTTGACCATTCGGTTGGTCCTTCACACGGTTTGTAGCAACAAAAAATTATTTTTTTTTTAAATTTGGATTAAAGGGAAACCTAGTGCACACCCAGTGGTTGATATTTTTACTCATAATTCCGTCACAAAACAAGAACATTTTACTAAAATCTTTTGAAATAACGAAAGCAGAAGGGTCCGAGAGACCACCCTTCGACCCTTCATACTTCAAAAAAAAAGTCTAACCAAATTTTCATTATTTTTTGTGGGTTTCATGAAAGATTTCATATATCGTAGTACTGCTACGATATTCTGGTGCGCCATTTCGGGATCACCCTGTTTTGTTCTCAAGTGTAAATTTGTCAATTACTAAGTATTACTTCACCTGATGCCACCTACCAAAATGACCAAAGCATCATCCCAATAACAAATTATTAAAAAAACAATAGGAACCGTTTTTTAATGTTTTATTGTGGTTTTTCAATTTAAAAAAAAAAACGTTCCTTTACACTACTCTAAGAAGCAGTTAGTTGCCTATTATTTTTTCTTCGCAAAATGAAACACGACAATCCATCAGTCAATTATCAAGAACGTTATGACAAGAAAACGTTTTTTTTTCAACAAACTTTGAAGGCCTATATAGCCTATGTATGTTTCAAAGTGAGCTTTGAAAAAAAACTTGAAAGTAACGCTTTTTAGGTTGTCTTGGGTCACTCTTGGGGTATGTACTGTTTCTATTTCTGAGACATTAGTATTTAGATATATCAAGTTTAGAAGAACTGAACGTAGCACACGTGACGTGCTGAAGTAAGCAGTCTGTCATTTTCCTTGTGATACCGCACCTCCTCCACTTTCCCCACGTTTGACTGAATGATCCGTTTTGCGACAATTTCATTACAATTGACACCAATCAGTTAATTGAGCACCAATTAACTATAAGCCTCGCGCTTTCGCAACAAAAAAATTCAACGTCGTCATCGGCAGCAGCGGCGCAATAGGTTTTCTAATCGACTATCGATAAAAAGTTTCGATAAGGCTGTGGTTTGACCTTTTCGCAACACGAGAGTTTGTAAGCCGCGACGATGCGAGCAGGCCCAGACCTTAATCCGCTTTGAATCGCTGATTTCGAGCTTTCGATGTTCCGGTATATTATCGAAATTCGGCTATGGGATGGGATGTGAAGCACCCGTCCGGTTTTAGAACCAAAAAGAAGATTGCTCGACGGGGAGAATCATCTTCCTAGGAAGCTGTGCCGTATAAATTTTCCGATTTTTGCAGTTCGAGTACCGTTTTTCGCGTGTAACCTAACGTGATGGCTCTAGTTGTAAATACCTTGCCCCCAGGTAGATGCTGAGGAGGCGCTCATGGACTTGGGTATGCAGCGGGGAGTGCATTCGCGGCTTGTGGCTCATGGACTCTGATGGCCCCAGGCCTCGGGCGTACCAGCGAGTCACGACCTTTCGTAACCTAACCTGCTTACCAACTTCACACACGAGAAGTCCTGTTCACACAACACTCGAAGAGTCTTCTTCACCAACCATGCCTCCTAAAATACTCTAAACGCTGTTTTCGTGCTCCAGCATTGTCGTTGTTGTTGTTATTAGAAAGCCGAAATTCCGGACGCGTTTAGGAGACAAATACGAACTCGAAAAAATCATATGACACAAGCATCAAATTGTGCATTTAATTTTGCTATTAAGTATACTATTACGACTATTATTGTATTTTTGAGATTAAGCTGCTGGTGAATTTAGGCGAGAACGAACATTGACCACGATGGAATAGGTCAAAGTTGACGCAGGTGTTCATCTCGTGCAATCCCAGCTGCTGTTCCCATTTTTTGGAATATTCATTTCCATGATTCCACGCGATTTTCACCGATAAAAGTAGCAAATTTCGATTATATACCTAGACGTGCACAGAAGCACGCGTAGGTATTTACTTCGAAAAATGTTGGAAGATCGTCAGGAATTCAGGAAGCTGTGATGGTATATAGTTCATTGGCTGAAGCCAGTGCAGAATTTATTGATCAATTTGTGGAATGTATCGACTCGGCAGTGCAACATTTATAATAATATCAAAAAAAGCATGTAAATATATTAATTAATTGCAGCGTATACCGACAATTTTGAAGTGGTAGCATTTTATTGATGTCAAGGCGCTTCTATGTTGCGGACGATAGCCTATATTGTCTACAAAAGCGGCAATTGTGGGAAAAGGGCCCTATACGTGTGAGGGGTAACGCCGGAAGAACTGATAATGCAAAAGTCCACAATGGTGACCACGTCAGACTCCACTTAAACAATGCATTGTTTATCGGTGCCGGTGCAACAGCTATCTTTGGCGTCTTTGTCGCACAACACAATGCCGTGCTATTATTATGAGTGACACAAAGAATCAATTTCAAATATATTCAAAACTTACCCGTCGTGAAGAGAACTATGGCTTTAAGGCAGGAATACTCCGCGGAGTCGACGTGGAGGGCTTTCAGCTTTTCCACTTGTTCCTAATGTGAAAGAATCGATTAGAATCGCAATCGTCGCGGATCGATGTAGATCACCCACCTGGAATATCCTAATGTGGTCCATAAATTGGACAACCCGATCGGCACACATCGGCGACGCGTGAAGACCAGCAGCTGCTATCAGTGGCGCCACGTGAAGGGGCATCGAGCACTGACTAGCATTCAAAACGAAAAGTTCTGACCATACCAATCGCAAAAGTGCCACCTATATGGAATTATTGCCATAGAAAAAAAACATTTTCATACAAAATCAATTGTTATAGTCGTACCTGATCCGTAACTTGCAGATCTGGAAAGAAAGGGATGTTCCTCGCCCATTCGACTGCCGAAAAAAGCAGACGTGCTGCCAGTTCGCAAATGTTATCAATCCCCATGATGTTGTTCGCCTGGATGCATTGTCCATACCGACTCGTCGGATACGGTTCCGCCCTCAGTAACAACGATATGTAACTGCTAAGGTATGTGTGGTTGCTCAACGACGATGTGACGCTGTCAGTCGAGTTCAGGAATTGATTCGGCAATCCTGGAATGGCCGGTTGTGAAGGCGGCACCCTACCTCTCTGGACGGCTGAAAGGAATAACAAAAAAATAATGCACAAAAATAGAAAATCACATGCCATACAGAAACAGGATTTAACCTGCGAGAATCTGAAATGATCTCCGGGCGACAGGTGGGTCATTTTCACCCCTTTTTGAATACCAGATTAGTTCTGTTTTGCATTTACAGGTAGCACAAATAACTCTGAGGGCCAATGTGGCCTCTGTAATTACAGTCGAACTCGGATTGGTTGGGACTGTGATATACGACAGGCTGGTGCGCGGCTCTTTTTTGACCTATTGAAAGGAAAGTAAACAATACAGCCAAGCTGCAGGTGTCATTTTAACAGAAAAGAACATTTTTGCATAATTCACACACAATTCAATATACCTTCTTAATAATGATGATGATAATAATAAGAAAAAGGAGTCAGCGAAAGCCCCTACATATATGAGATGTATATGTGAGATATATGACATAGCTATAATGACACTTGTGCAGCTCAATACTCAATAGGCAATCGAGTGCGATGATGCATGATAATGATGTTTCGTTTGTCGATCAAGTGGTGCTTAGTATGAATCTTTCAGCAACGTGAGAAACAATTAGCGAAATTGGCTAAATGATTAATAAGGAAATAATTAGTGTTTCAGTACCTATGTAGGTAGATACCTAATGCTTAGAGTAAATCGCATAATGTTGGTACAAATCAGACGATCAATCAAAAAGCTCGCGCAGCGACACACCGACACGAAAATGAAGCAATAATCGCATCAATTCGATAAGATTTTTCCAGGGCACAACACATTACACCACACCAGTCGGCGGTAATTTGCCGAGTGAAGAAGACATGAAAACAAATTGAAAAACAGGTTTTTACTGCAAATTATACGTGTCTAGTTGTTTGGAATGCAGTTTTTGTTTTGTTTTGACACACTTCAAGCCGCGTTAAGGATGACTTTGGGTTGATTCATCGGCTCTTTTACGCTTGAATTTGATATAGTCGGTGTGCGTGCACCTCTTAAGAACGCGCGCACATATCAAAATACCTAAGTACTGCATCTTGGTCATTGTTCCTTTTTCGATTTGGTTTGCGTAAGTGTGAATAATTTGAACTTTCTGAAGGGTTAGAGGTTGGAGTACCTAACGCGAAACGGAATGGTATGAGTGGAATGGGCAGGTATGAGAAGATAGCGTGGTCTTGGTCGATATCAAAGTCCATCAGCATCTTAAGAACCATAACGTATAACGAATAACACACCATTAATCAAGCTCCACGGCTGTCTAAGATCATTTATATAAACCGTGACGTTTGAATTAACATTGATTGCTGTTCAACTTTTTCAAATTTTTTATGACATGTACAATATTGTATTGACCATTAATAGGAAATGTCACAAATTCACGAATGGACAGGCTTGCGTGTACTTGGCGCACTTTCGAATACCTACTGTGCTGGAATACAATGAGAGCTTTTAACACTTTTCTTTGAGGTTCTTTTCTACTGGATACTATTCAAGACGAAAATAATGTGATTTGTCTACAGAAAATTCGGCGTGCTCGCAAAATTCTTAGGCATATTATTTTTATATGTCTGATTTCTGTGGTTAAAGGTATAGGTATGTGTAGTATTATAGTAGAGTACCATCGCTGTTCGGTGTTGGTCTCTGGTCGGTGCTCGCTGGTAAGGCTACAGGGTCAGGGTCAGGTAAGGTCATTTCCCACGATAACCGCATTCAGCATAGCAACCTAAGACTTCAGAATCAGAATTATAATCCTAGTTCCGCGCACAAACAAATTTCTACGCAACACATGGTTTTTTCGAGACGCGAACACCGAAGACAACCATTTTTGCTACCCGTTTTCCGTTATATTCAGAAAGGTTAATAGGTCGGACAGAATGAAAGTGGACAACCGGCAGAGTTCAGCTCTGGTGGCTTCGGCTCAGCATATTTTTACTCGGATATGCTAAATAACCAAGTTGATCCTGAGGCAAATCGGTCATTAACACGCGATTAAATAAAGTTCAACCAGTTGCATGCTCCTTGTTCCTTCACACACAACCGCACGATATATGTATCATCACATGAACAATACAACACGATAGTGTTAAATCTGCACCTTGTAAACAATGGGCTCCTGCCCGAAACTGCAACAACCGAAACATCCATCATATACCTACAGATATAATAGATTTCACGGCTTTTTTCATTGGAATAAGCTTTGGATGTTGACATTTGTGTGGGAAATAATCAAATAATGCTTTTTGTGAGTCAAATGAAGTTCAACATTGCAGCTATAATTATCAAAAGTTCACAAATTGATGATAACCTGTGATATAAAAGTTGTAAAAAGCTGTCAGCACCACTTTGTTTCTTAAAAATTATATTTGTTCGTAAATTGATGACTAGGGCTATAGAAAATATATACAATATAACACCTATTTTTGACATTGTCAATCAGAATTTTAAACACCATCATTTTAACTTCAATTTTACACAATTCTGTCAGTTTATTAGATTTATATCGTTCATGTTCTATTTAGTATTGTATTCATTTTTAGGATGTGAAAATGGCTATTTTCTATAACCCAAACTAGTCATCAATTTACGAACAAACATAATTTTTGAAAAACAAAGTGGTGCTGACAGCTTTTTACATTTTTTTTTTATACAAGATATTATACACCACTGCAAGAAGCATGTTAGATTTTTATGAGAGTAACCTGTAAAAACTTGATTTGGCCCGCCAAACGCATTATTTTTCAGCACAAAATAAATGTCAATTTTCATAGCTTAGGTACACAAATGAAAAAAAGCCGTAACTGTGATTATTTCCTCCGTACCTTTTGCTTTTCTGCTGCTCCTTTTCTATTCCATTTTTTTTTTTGAAAATTGCAAATAAAAATAACCGGCAGCAAGCCTATAGAGTCAGAGTCGATTAAACGGTGATGCGTTGAACGTCATGTTATATTTAAAAATAAAAACACTGGTCGTTTTATAGCTCTGGTTGGAATATGAGTTGACCCCTGTATATGAGAGCACGAGTGCACTGTGTGGCCCTCCTAAGCTCGAATTTCTCGTTTGCGTTATATGAACCGAGTTCTAGTATAAAATATGACGGCACATATAAGAAGCAGCAAGAAAGCATATTCCCCTGAACAGCAACTATAATTAAATTAATGTACTGTAGACAAGATTACTGTCTGCCATGTCCCACGGTCTTCCTTATGTCGGAAAACTAATGGCCTCGATTCTACGAAATTCATTTCGACCATGAAAACTTCGTACATTCGCGAAGGTACCTACAAAATATACCGAGTGAACCACTGCTTGATGTTTATGTTTTGTTTCAATATGCTTTTCAGGTTGGTTTTTGAATGTTGCACACAATGCCATTCGTACCTGATACTGGTGTGTATGATTTTTTGCGGAAGTTGCATTAACCTGTAACAAATCACACCGACCGTCAGTTCCACAAAAAAGATGATCAGCGATCAAGGCTGATTGCAGATTAACTGAAGTTTTTTCTGTTGAATGCTAGGTGATTACTGATAAAAAATGCCTGAAATCTGTACTAGACCCATCATCTTTTCATTATTAAGGGATAAACCAGCATTTCCATTGATCAGTCAGCTACAAATTGACAAACAAAAATCGCAAATCAACTAATCTCGTATTATCTGTTTTGTGGAACCCATGGTGAGAGTTCAAATTGAAATGAAGAAAGAACACCAGGTAGGTATATCAGATGATAAATGGTGCGGTTCTCAGTGCACACAAGTTTTAACACCTTTTTAGCTCTTATAAGCCAGGGTTCGGTCCAAATATCATCCAGGTAGATCCTGCGGGATGTGCAGGTGCGTGCTCCCAAGAGGTTCCGTTTTGTTTATCACAATAGACACACGCTGCCACGAACAGTAACACTTTATTCATATAGATAAACATAAAAAAAACTGCGCGGACAAACTGCCGGCAGTTTGTTTTGACAGATATACTTCAACCCTATCTAAGAGGAAGCATTGGTGGCATCAGTATTAGAACGATTCATGGTTAAGAAGTGTATAGTGAACCATCAAGTGCTTGGGTATAATTTCTAGGTCAAAATTGTCGATTCGCTCGAACCTTGAATAAATTTTGAAAAATAATGCGCATTATGCTACAAAAGCAGATTCAAATTCAAATTCATCGTATGGAACGTAACGCATGAATTTGGCAATAACACACGTCACTGGTCATATTTCTTACGGCACACAGAGAGTAGAGTGATCCATGTGTAATCCTGGAAGGTTTCGGTTCCCACGAAAGAAGTTATAGTCTGCGGGGTGATTTGAATAAGTCCCTTCTGTTCCCTTCAGTGATTTACATAATATCTACTGGACACTGGTCATCTATCCGTTGGCTACCCTTATATTGCACAAGCAAGGTGCACTCATATCTTTGCGAACCCTTCGAAAACTAGTTTCGTTTCTTTCTACCTGACTCGTTATGTATGGTTTTGTCAAATGCCATTATTAAAAGGATATGCCAGTAATCCTCACCAGTTTTGTTCCGGTTTGGTGACCCCATCGATGGGCACGACCCTCGGAAATTTTACGCGTTGACCTGAAATTCTTCAGGTGCTTAATTTTTGCGTGTTTCTAATTCACTCAGTGATCTCTGTCAGTCTCCATCCCAACTGTATCGAAGTTCAAACTTATGAAATCGTATATCCATCTACCAGTGTGCAAGGTGAATCAGAAAATATAATCACCCCCAAAGAAACAGTTAACGTTAGCGAGTTGCGGTGAAAACTGTTGAATTTTATTATTTTTTTTCAATTTCTGGGCCTTTTAAATAGCCTATTTCTATACCTATCTTGATAGGAACTTTTTTCTTATTTTTGGCCGCAGAATCTGCTGCTGAAGTATTGCACGCTAATTATGGGACACCCTATATACCAACCCTTGCATCATCATATCTTTCGATGTAATGATGCTAGCTATATTCCTATTTTTTTTTAAATTGAAGTACATATCCAGACTTTGTTACAGTGTGACAGCGATTGAGAAACAATGGTTAATTATTTATTTATTCAGTTTATAAGCATTTTCATCGGCTATGAATGCATCATGATTTTCAGCCAGCGAGGGACTTTTTTGTTTTCACAATTTTCTACATACAACCAGCAAAGCAAACGAGGTCAAAGTAATGGTGAATTTTTTTAAACAAAAAATTTTGATTCATGACTTATAGTTTTTTAGATATGATTTTTTCTGACGCAACCAACAACTATAAAGAAGTGGTGCGTGCATGCCACTTATATTTACTGTGCAAAATGTACTACAATAACTAGTGAGGTGGGCATTTTTTGTATAAAGCTGAGCTTTTACAGCAATTATCAGATATTTGCTCTTTGAAAAAAAAAACAAAAAAAAAACAAGGCACCCGTTTAGGCTAGCCGAGTTATGGAGCAAAAACCGCACTTGGCAGTGCAATGGTGTTAACGTAAAATAGGTAATGGATGAAGATGAAACTATCCACCGCTAATTTCTACATCGAAAAGGTCCTATTTTGGACATGCTTTGTTCACATGTCTCTGAAACTTTAAAATTAGTGAAATTTATCATCCGAATTCCTTACGTGTTGCATAAAATTTCTCTTCTACTTTCGTTTTCTGACTTTTTGTACAAATGGCCATTCCATCTCATGTGACATTTGGCAAGTATATTTCGCTTCACCGTAGTTTTAGAGCAAACCATTTTTTTCAACTTTCAAGTCAGGTAACTAGTATCCTATTCTGATGGTCAAAACTAAGTTATTTTACCTACAGGGCCAACCTCATGCAGCTAAACTCTCGATCGACATGCAAATCGAAATCTGGTCCGAATTATCTGAAGAGGGATCATATCTTGCTTCACAATAAAGTCTATTTGAACTTGAAGTGCTTAATGGCCTCGAGGTAATATTATCCCTAATTAGATAAATCTGAGGCTTTACACTGTTTTATTTATCACTGTGCAAAAACTTTGTTTCAAGTACCTACCTAACTTTTGCAGAAATCAGACCGATAGACAAAGGATTAGACTAGCGAACCGTTCAAACAGAATTCAAATCAAATTAAATCAAATGAATTTATTGCATTTTAAGGTACAATTGACCTTATTACAAGGATGACGACCGTAACAATCACAACTCCAACCAAAAATACCTACCTAAGTAAATTAATGTAATTAAAATAATTTTAACAATGATCAGAAAGTAATAAAAGAAGAGCAATAATTATTTAGACACACCATATAGCGAAAATCCACACTCATTTACAGAATTCAAATCATTTGCAGCAATACAAAGTTACTCAGTTTCAAAGTTAGGGCAGATTTTACCATGCAACGTTTATTTTGTTGAACAGTTCAATCAACCTGTTAAATTATTTCTCAAATGTGCACGCTAGAAGTTATAAAACAAAGTTGTAGCAACATTCTTGCGCAACATATTCTATTAACATGTTCACAATCACAAGTGTGAACCCGGCTTCATGTTCTTCGAAGTGTTCGACAAAAAATATCTTCTCGTGCATGTACCTGTGTAGGTAGGTATTTCTACAAGATTATGTTTTCTAATAATTTTAAATTATTTAGGAGGAACATTTCAATAGTGACTTTAGTTGTAAGTTGCAACGTTGACATGACAAAATGTCAACGTTTAGTGATTAAAGAAAGCCAGGGCTGTCAATTTCATTACTGACGTAGACAGGGGATGAGCGCATCCCGGACCTCCACGGAGTAAGAAATGAATGCATTTCTTCTATGTTTGTAAGTGAAAGCGTTAGTACGAGCTTTCGCACAATTCTCCAAATGTCTGGTGATTTGCAAACTTGAACACGTCTTGTCAAAACTCGTACATTTTACATTTATACAATTGCTCGTGTACCCTGAATGGGAATCAATGCAATATGTTTGTTTCGAATGTTCGTACGAATGTACGTTGCAACTTATTATTGCAGCTGTAATTTAAGTACGAGCACGTAAATGGTTCTAGTAGGTTGATTGATTGACTAGTTGATTTGAACGTTCAGCGCATGTTCAGATCACCAAGCTGATTGCGTGTGCAATCGATTTTTTGCTTTCTAACATATTTTTAACAAAATTTTCCTGTGTCACTTTATCACTGACACTAGCCTAACTTCCTCTTATTAAATGTGTTTAGCTTTTTCAGTGCCGCCAAGGGGGTGGTTCAGAAGGTGATATATCATCGGGGCCCGAAGCCCCGTAGGGGGCCCTTGAGCGCGAGTTATTTTCTTTTCAGCTTAAGCTCAAGTAACCAAAAAAGTTGAAAAACCCAAAAACAAAATTCTGATTTTTTTACTGCCTGCTTGAAATAGAAGAATTCATTAAAAAAAAATTCACACTGACAGAAGAAGAAATTCACAAGCTACGTGGATAGGACTTCGCATCCGCAAAAGCTAGGGGAGCTTTTGTTTAGAATTGAACAAGAAGCTCAATTTTTGTTTGTTTTTGTCGTTGTTCTGGCTTCAATTGGTGGAAATACGTAATACATATTTGAGTATTATTATTATCATCATCATAAAAAAAACTCGCCTGCGGCGCCCTTGTCCTCACTTCGCTCGCGGGCTCAAAGGATTTTCAAAAAGGGGGCCCGTAAGTGACATCCAACATGGGGGCCCGGCGAAGCTCTCGGCGGCCCTGGGCTTTTTGTCCGAGGATTTCACCGTCAACTGTCAAGCTGCGGGTGCCGACTGTCAAAAAACCGGCGCATGCTTCCCTTACATGAAGAGGGCAGGAACTACCCTATGCTACCAAAGCGCCCCCTTTATGGACATGCTCTATTGAAAAACAGAAATGTCCAATGTCCACCCTTCCGGGCATAAAAGATATTCATGGAAAAAAGTTTCAATGCTGTAACTTCATCCTCGAGGAGGGGAGGAGTTTAACTGCAAAAATTTGTACACGAATAGACAGATAGACAGACAGACAAACCGACCACAATAAAGTTATTTCTTCGAAAATGCACTGAAAAAATGTAAAAGCCATGGTGCTAACGGATGCTGTTTCTTGGTTTGGGTGATTCTTATTTCCAACTGAATTTTTTTTCTCATTAACCATTATTAATAGCTGTACCTATTACACTACACAATTTCTTGTAAAATTTCTTGTACAATCTGCCAAAATAGTGTCAAAAAAACAATGAACTGATTGTTCAACTGACAGATTATTCAAGAAATTGTACAAGAAATTGTGCAGTGTAATACACGTGTAATGTACAGCTATAAGAAGAAGGTGAAAGCATTGCGTTCTTTACAATGATAATATTTTATCGGAATTCGACGACTTGTGGTTTATAATTTATTGCTTGGCTGTAGGTACCATGTATACCTATTGTACCTATAACTATGCAAAGAACTTTCTGTTAATCAGACTGTATGGGCATATGTTTAAGCCGAAGAGGCCGGTTTTTGTTTTCGATTTGTGCCCTCATATTCTCCAGTATCCAAATGTATATCAGCCGAGAATATATTCTCAAATTCTAGTTTCTGGGGATAGGTACCGACTTATTCTACAACTCGATTTTCAGTGGTCGAAATGTACCGGAACAGACCGGAACGGCGTTCCAGTTCGTGAAATATTCTCAAAAACCGTTCCGTCTCGTGAAATTTTGTCGAAAGCCGTTCCGTTTCGAGGAAAATGTGCCGATAAGACGTTTAGACTTGTCTTTCAATATAATTTTGTCTTTTGTTGAATTACTTTGATTTAATTGTCTCGCCATCACATTTATTCTTGCAAGAAATTTTAATCGTACATTATTATTGTAGGTATCTCTATCCATTCACGAAGAAAATTCAGTTATGTCCCTTTTTGAGCTGTTAGTGAACTTTAACGTAGAGTGATGAAATGACCGCGACTGATTTTTTTTTCTGGAAGTCCAGCAAAATATTTGTTGGAGGAAACCAGGCTCAATCCAATACTTCATCTTACAATATTCCCTGAACAACACAAGGAGTAGATACCTAACATTACTGAATTTATGTACATCCCAAATGGAATATTAATTGTTTATACTCATTAGCACACCTATCTTGAGCACGCATTAGAATTATCTGAAGACAAAAACTGCCTGAACTTTTTAATGCAACAGAAATGGGGATTTCTCAGCAACTGCTCCCCTTCTCGGAAGGAAGGGGGGGGGGGGCAAGGTATTGTCGCCTGCAGCTCTTGCTCGCTTCGTTCGCATCGAGAGTCCGAGCGTTCCGGTTTGTGAAAATTGCCATTTCGACCACTGTCGATTTTACTTATCTTATTGATTTTTTTAAAACTTTAGGTTCCATTACAACTCCGTAGGTACATTATTCACAATTTTAGGGTCCCGGAATGTATAATGCTAGATACCCTAGTGGGTAAAAATTTTATCAAAATTATGCATCTTCTTATTGGAATGACTTGAAATTCTAGAACGTGCACAGTTCGAATATTTCTTGTCGTATACTCTGGAACTACGTTACAACTACCTACCTACTGTAAAGATATGTTGACACTGCTCACCTATACAGATCTATAGGTGGGAAATGCAGCCTTATTGTTCAATTTGAATGTTGTACTTAGGTATATTTTATAGTGTTTTCCGTTATTGTGGGTAGATATTGGATGACAGTTTTTGAATTGTTCGTTACTTACATTTTTGAATGGGTCATTACAAAGAAAAGGTTCGATTAGGTATTCTTTGTGCATGTTTTCGGGGTGAATATGCCGGCACATAATTAAATTGCGAATGTGTCGGCTGCAGCTCCAGGTAGGCACATATATAAATATATGCAATGTGCGACCATGGCGCGTTGGACGTAAATATTTTCCCATATACACTGACCACCAATACCACCATTAATCTCAAGTCAGTCGTTAATGTATGCAAGCGGTAAACGATCTTTTAGGTACGAGAAAAGCCCTTTGTTGGACCTTACGGTCAAGTATTTGTATATTAAATCGATCAATCATCTGCAAGAATAGGGATACGCGCCGGTTTGCCATAGTCCGCCACTCGCTTATACATACATAAGCCTAAATATTTTCATACGATCTTTGGCCATCAGACGGAAAATGGAAACCCTTGGAAATATTAACTTTGTCGGGTAATTTCGCGCTGGGGCGGCATTCGAAGGGCTCCATAGAAATGTAAATCACCTTACTATTTCGAAAAATAAAATGTTCCAAATACATATGTGTATACAATTTAAATTTCGACTGTACTGGTTCAAATATGTTCTATCCAAAATGACTAAGTAAGCATTTGGGCCATGTTTCTATATACTTTCCAAATGCATGTTAGGTACTATGCTAACTTATCTCAAAAGAAGCTTACCTTCCCTCCGCATGCCCATTTTCATGCATTTCTTGAGTCGACAGTATTGGCATTGATTCCTATGGTGCTGGTCGATCGGGCAATTCCTGCTTCCTCGACATGAATATGTTAGATTCCTCCGAACACTCCTCTTAAAAAATGACTTGCAACCTGTAACATCAAAAACAGTTATTCACCTATCATGCGAGCTGACGTAGCACTATTATAAATATTTTATGCAACGGACACGTTTTAAGAACAATATTTCACGATATGGAGGTTACTAGAAAGAAGCGGCACGTGATTATCGAAAAAAGTGATCTACGAGGGGCGAAAGAGCCGAGAGGGGTGAACTTTTCCTATTTCTAATGGTCACTACTACTCATATACCGTATAGTCAAAAGTTCCGCTGGATAATCGTCGCAGTGATGGCTGCTTGTCATACGTGTGTTTTCCTCGAAGTCTTTTATAGTTTTATGACTGGGAATGTTTTTATAAAGACTCATTTTTCTTCGGTATTCCCCGAAGGGCTGTCAAATTCTCAGCGGAGGGGCCATAACGATGTCTAGATTTTTCACGTTTTGTCTTTGCAGATCGTAAAAACCACGCAACGTATTAAATGCTCAAGGAAAGGGGGCTGGATTGGACGAGGACGAGCTGATTTTTTCGCATTAATATTCAAATTTTCGTCCGGCATGCTTTAAGTTTTACAGTTTAACGTTTGTTTTTGCGGGCTTTAAAAAGGTCATCGGTAGAAGCCCACAGTGTTTCGACATCAATCCCAACTTCTTCCATTTATGCTAATCCCAATAAGAAAGGTTTCTTCGTATTGTACGACTTCAAGTATTTATTTACTTACTATACTCACTGCTCCGAATTTACTGATATCAAGTGCAATGGCGTGATTGGCGCGCAAACCTAAGAAAAAACTTATACCTATACGGGCCTGGCTATAGGTTAATACTAAGTGAATGAACTGACAGAGATGTTATTACTTTAATTACTATTATAATTGGAGCTGATATCATCTTTGTGTAATGCTCAACCGAGCCGTTCGAGTCAGAGAACCTTCAAGAGCGTTCCTATTCGTATTCGAAAACATCAATTTATGGGTGGCTTATAGTCGAGCTTATAGTATAAATAAATGTTTCTGCATTTGCCAACTGAAGTATAATGTATAATAATAATATTTTAATTTGCACGATTCCTTAATAAAGGTACAACGTACAATGTACCTACCTATACCTACACGCATATTATTATAAAGTCGTTGGAACCCACATAGCATAGACTAAGTAAAGGGTTAGTAACTGGAACGGTAGGTACATGATTGTCTAGTTGGAAGTGTTGGAACCCGGCAACAGCTGTTACCTATATTACAGGGTGGCCCAACGAAAACACAACAGAGGGGTTTTTGAGCATTTCACGTAACTTTTTTGAAAAAGACCCAGACAGGTCGATTTTTATATTGAGGGGAACATCAGAAACATACATTGGCCAAAATCTATCTTTAGCCCCATCACCCCCCCCCCATTCCTCTCAACTTCAAAATTTCAAATGACACCATCTACTTTGCGATATATCAAATCAAAGAGAATCAAATTCTCATTCTGAAAGTGATATTTTTAAAATTTATAACCCCACCCCCTTTCTTTCTGAAATCCTCTGACTATCCCATTTCATATTTTCACCCCTCTCAAAATTCACCCCTTTGCTTTCCTCCACCCCAACTTCAAAATTTAACAAGACATCACCTACTTTGTAATACATCGAGTGAAAGAAAATTGAATTCTCTTTCTGAGAACAATTTTAAAAAAATTTTCAACCCCTCCCTCAATAAATTGAACATTCGAGTGTCATTTTACATTTTGAAGTTGGGGTAGAATTTGGGTGGCACTTTTCACACAGAAAATCTTCTTCCTCGATGCTGTGCAGGATGCAGATGACGGTGACTGTAGGTACTGAAGAGAATTAAGAGGCCAACAATATTAAATTGGAACTCAGAGAATTTTAGGGAGAACGAGGGTGCAGTTAAAAATTATAGATATTTCTTCAGGAAGATAATTTAATTCCCTCCAGTTTGATGTTTCGCAAGGTGGGTGGTGTCATTTTAAATTTCGAAGTTTGGTGAGTGGGGGTGAGGGAGCTAAAGATAGAAATTCGCCAGTGTATGTTTCAGATGTCCCCCTCGATATAAAAATCGACCTGTCCCAGCTTTTTCAAAGAAATAAGGTGATATGCCCAAAAAACCCCTGTGTTGTGTTTTCTTTGGGCCACCCTGATGTAGTACAGTACACTAATTGATAATCAACATAAATAACCATTTTTCTATACTGTGGTTTGATATATAAACCTTTCATAATTTCATAATATACGGCGCAAAAATAAAAGTGTTATCCCCCAAAATTTTACTCATTTACCAGGGTGTTGGTGTTGAATAAAACAGTGAAAAATTTCTAACCGTTCAACAACTTTTTGGTCAGTGATAACTTTTTCCCAAGTCAACCGATTTTCACAATCCAATGCTCATGTTGGAGCATAACTTAAGGTAGGAAGATCTGAGTGTCAGAATCGACTCAAGGCAAACAAAGTTGCATCAAAAAGTGACCTAATCTGAATAATCTCCGACGTTCCTTATAGAGAAAGATGTCTATAAAAATCAACTGGCTTTTGAACAAATCATTCATTTGTCGTTCATTCTGAACACTTCAAGATTTTTCTTGCTTGTATGAGTGAAGAATTAGGCGCGGGCAGCTAACTGTCAAAGATAGGCAACCAGTGTGTTTGATGGACCAACAAATGAAATTTAGCATTGTGCAGCATAGCAAGCGACTGCCTTTCTTGCGTTTTCTCACCAGAAGAGCGATGTCAGGACAATAGGGCACTATTTTTGTATACTCTAGGATCTTATGCAGATAATTCCGGAAAAAGAAAACGGGCCGAAAGCATCCTTTTTACGTATTCCATTGAAAAAGACCACTGTGATGTCTACACTACCTCAAAATGTTACCCATGATTTTTGCAAAACCCAAGAAGGACCTGAGTGTTGAAATGTAAGCAACGTTAGCTCTTTCCTTGGAGTTTCACACGAGGTAGGTGAAAATTTTATAAAAAATTTTATGTGGGAGCTATGAGTGGCATTGAACACCAATGCCATAATGCTCGGTTCATCATCTATCGAGTTTATTTTGTGAAACTATCTCAAGCTATTGTTTTTTCAGGCAAGTCAAGCAAACTACAAGCCAACTTGGAAGTTGTGGGCTTGAGTACCATACAGTTTTCCAAGGATCGAATGCCTGTATAGACACCCAACTTTACGGACTCACTTCGGACTCCGAGTCGGACTCCCACGATAAAGCCTCTGAACCAGAATTGTGCTATTTTATTCTAATACCTACCGCTCCACTGTAGCTCAGGTTATCTTTTTTCTTGGAGTTTAACGTGGGGTGCGTGAACACTTTATCAACAAATATGTGTAAAAGCTATGGATGGAATCGAACACATAATTATGCTTGGTTTATCATCACAGGTCATTTTGTGAAATCATCTCAGACCATCTTTTTTCAGGGCAAATCAAGTTAGAGGGCAAACTTCAAGCTAACTTGGAGGTTGTAGGCACTGATTGTGGTCTTCCAAGAAATAAATTAATGACACCCAACATTTCCGGACTTATCTCAGACTCCTACGGCAAAACCTAAGGAACATCAAAAGTGTGAGCTAAAATTTCAAGATTAACCACAGATCTATCATAAGCTTTATTCACACTAGGAAACAAGTGAAGCCTTAAGAAAATTAATCCTGAGAGGATTACACAAAATGAACTGAGATGATGAACCGAGTGAGTGTTCAGTTCCACTCATAGCAGTCATATCTCTCACACTTGATAGTTCTATTTATCTATTTCTACCCACTTTATGTTAAACTCCAAGAGAAGAGCTAACTTGAGCTGCAGTGGGGCGGTGTTAGGATGAAATAGCACAATTGTGGTTTAGAGATTTTATAGTAAGGAGTCCGACTCGGAGTCCGAAGTGAGTCCGTAAAGTTGGGTGTCTATACAGGCGTTCAATCCTTGGAAAACTGTATGGTACTCAAGCCCGCCCACAACTTCCAAGTTGGCTTGTAGTTTGCTTGACTTGCCTGAAAAAACAATAGCTTGAGATAGTTTCACAAAATAAACTCGATAGATGATGAACCGAGCATCATGTCATTGATGTTCGATGCCACTCATAGCTCCCACATACAATTTTTTATAAAATTTTCACCTACCTCGTGTGAAACTCCAAGGAAAGAGCTAACGTTGCTTACATTTCAACACTCAGGTCCTTCTTGGGTTTTGCAAAAATCATGGGTAACAATCACAGTGGTCTTTTTCAATGGAATACGTAAAAAGGATGCTTTCGGTCCGTTTTCTTTTTTCGGAATTATCCGCGTAAGATCCTAGAGTATACAAAAATAGTGCCCTTTCGTCCTGACATCGCTCTTCTGGTGAGAAAACGCAAGAAAGGCACTCGCTTGCTATGCTGCACAATGCTAAATTTCATTTGTTGGTCCACCAAACACACTGGTTGCCTATCTTTGACAGTTAGCTGCCCGCGCCTAATTATTGGCCAAGCCATCACGAACCTTATTGCAACTGTATACTTTCGAGGCGGATTCAGTCTCTTGGGCAGCTGAAAATGGTCGTAATCTATACCAACAAACACGATTAAACACGATTAAACACGATTTGTCTGTTACTGTTTTCACTGATTGCTCTGATTTTTGTAGCGTAGGCTTGGAGCTTTTTCAGCTGCCTAAGTTATGAAAATATACAGTTGCAATGTAATAGAGATTCTTAGCCACTAACTCTTGATTCATACAAGCAAGAGACAATCTTGAAGTGTTCAGAATAAGTTATTTGTTGTAGGCCAGTTGATTTTCATTGAAAACTTCCTTCATCCTTAATTCCTAAACGGATTTTCGGTGACTCAGGTTTGGGTCCCTTTTATGCAACTCTGTTATTTTAAATGTTTGCCTCGAGTCGATTTTGGCCCTCAGATCTTCCTATCACTCGGATGACTTGATGGAAAAAATAAACTTGTAGTGAATAAGTCTTCTCCACGTGTTTTTTTTATCGTTTACTCGAGTTTCGGCTTGTTAAATATATAAAGCCAATTTCAAAACTGATGTGACATAGCGTACTTTTACAAGACATGTAGTTGCCGAAGGCCATGATTTTGCTTTTAATTGTTTGAAATCAATCCAAAAACTTGACAACAGACACCTAATTGAATTTTCTGAAATTTTGCAAATAAAAAACAATACAATCTTGACCCAGATAGCCTCCTCAACGAACAAACCGATTTTGACAACATCTACATTATACCAGCTCTACTCTCAATTTTATAATTCAATTCAATTAATTTATTGTTCATAAGAATAATGCATTCTTTTAACAAAGAATTTTATAATCCTCTCCTTCATTTTCTTTCGTTGTTCTACCTGTTACGTCTATTCTTCATTGTTACATCATTACTTAGGCCCAACTGCACCGCTAACCCTTAAATCTCTACCCCCTTTATTTTCAATATTCAAAGTGGTTTTGATGAACTTTTTGTGATAGATTTATCAGTGGAAATTATCAACCTGTGGGTGTGCATCAGTGAATTTCTGTTCACGATACAGGGTGAGTCATGAATCACAAAAATCCAGTATTCTACAATTATATCTAAAATATTTCATTGGTTAATCAAATAATTTAGAATAAGAAGATATGACTCTTTTTATTGCCATAGATAAAATTTCATTGACGTTTTTGGAGGAAAATGAATTTCTGACATTCATGATTCATGAATCACAATCACCCTGTATATCAAATAGAAGTTCAGTGCACATCCAGTGGTTGATAATTTTTTAATTTTCACTGATTATTATATCACAAATAATTCTCCAAAATAATCTCGACTTAAGAAAATAGAGGGGAGCGAAGTCCTCTACACCTTAATCCCCCATATTTCAAAAAATAAACGTTACAAATTTTTTATAATATTCTTCTCGTATTCTTAAGTGGATTCTATATTCCGCTCTGGACTCGGAATGCGATACTTTTGAGACACCTGTATAGGTATCCATCGGTTACAAAGATTTTTTTTCGATTTTTTTTCGATTTTTTTCTCCAAATAGTTGACAGTTAACAGCAGGGAAACTTCAGTGAAGTTTTCATGTCTGTTTTTTCCAAATACTGATGCCACTCTAACAGTTTTTTGAGTTTTCAATCCAGCATTGCTGTTTTTAGTATATTTGTGACGCCACAAAAATATTTTTCAAACACCCATTACGGCCGCGATTTTGGGAATTAGGGAAAAAGACAAAATACGGGTGCATTATTTTTAACCATACTATCGAATGGGCCAATAAAAAAAATTAGGCAAGTAACCCATTCTCGCCCATTCGTCTAAATCATTATCCAATAACTCCTTCTCCATTGGGATATTGTTATTTACAATATTGTTCATTTTTTGACAGCACGCACAGCTGCATATGATCTCAAAAGTTGATGAGTGGTGGCTAACCCGTACCACACCCTGGGCTTATTTCAGGCAAAGCTTAAGCATCCCTAAGCCACAGTTTGTTGACGGTGACGGTGACGCTGACGGTTAAGGACCAGTAAAGCTTCACTTTAAGGTTAAGTGTGAGCGGTGCAGTTGGGCCTTAGAGATAAAGTTCTATGCTATGTCTCATCAGTTTTGGAAATGGCTTTATACAGGGTGTTTCAGGGATGATAGCAAAAAATTTAACTGTGGGTAGATCTCGTCAAAATATGACAAAAACCTATATACTATTTTGCAAAGTTCGGCCTAATGACGAAGATACAGTCCACCAAAGTTCATTTTTGTCGGATTTCAAAAATTTGTAACTCAGGAACGTTTCGACTAATTTAGCTTCAATTCAGCAAAATCTGGTTTGTCTTGAAAATGACTTAAGGTGACCCCTCATAACTTCTACGCCACTGATTGGATTCTTTCCAAATTTGGCAGGTTGATAGATAATTATGGCAAACCGGCTTATGCTAAATTGAAGCTAAATTTGTCGAAACGTTCTTGATTTGAAAATTTTTGAAATCCGAAAAAAGTGAACTTTGGAGGGCTGTATCTTCGTCATTACGTCGAACTTTGCAAAATGGTACTAAGGTTTTCGTCATATTTTGACGAGATCTACCTACAGTTGAATATTTTGCTATCATCCCTGAAACACCCTGTATATTTAACAAGCCGAAACTCGAGTAAACGATACAAAAAACACGTGGAGAAGACTTATTCACTACAACTTTATATTATACAACTCCATTTCGAGCACTATGGATCCATTCATCAATTGTCAGTGACAATTATCACTATCAATTGAAAGTGACATTTTATACCATGGCAAACTGGTAAAATTGAAACAGAAATGGGTCCTAAATGTTGCATACGTTCTTGCCGTAAGAAAACACAGACGGGCCAACAGAATTTTGTCTTTTATTTGGGCTTTTTGAGAGAAAAAAAGCGGAGAGGCGGCTGACGACGGTGCAGTATGCGCGCGCTTGTGTAGGGCATTTCTTTCCATCTCATCGAAAGTGAGCATAAGACCCTTTCACTCTAGCAAATAGAATAGGTGAATTGGGTCCCTTTCCTTGGTAACAAATCCACGAAGAAAAAGAAGTAAAAAAGGTTTTTACTCAAACAGGAGCATGTTGAACGTTTAAAAATTGTTCACTGTTCTATTCAACACCGTGTAGAAAAAATATGCGAGCGTTTTATGTTTTGGGAAAATAGGGACTTATGCTCGAACAGTTTGAACAGAATCCAAAAGGTGTAGCAAACTAGCAAACGAAAGCTACCTTAGTTTAAAACAAGTGAATATACCCTCACAGGTGTGAGACTCAGTAGCGCACTTTTCTTTTGAAGGATCAGTGAAATCTGTTCAGTAATAAGTCTTCGGTTCTCAAGACTATGAGCTTTCCATCAAGAGTATGCTAGAAGCAGGAAACGAAACATGAATGCTTCCAATTTCCTAGTTATGAGATGATCCAGTTAACAACCAGAAAGTCATTCTGATCACCTACTACCAAGAAAAAAATTGGATCTGACATCAACATGTCGTTTTTTTATTGATATATTTTTTTTCTACGTCTACATTATGAATTTTTGAACGCAATCAGATAAAAATTGTTGAATCAAAAATTCCTACGATTTGTAGTGCTACATTTTTAGTTATTTATTGCGCCGGTGTTTCTTAGTTTGGGTGTCAATATCTTTCAGATTCCTATTAATGACTATTACAAAATGTTGAACAGTCGAATTGCATACTGTCGGTCGGAAACACATGCGCAGAATTTAAATTTGCACGGGTGCGTCGCGCCGAGCCGTGGCTTTGCGGTAATTTTAAAAAATTTGTAACTATTGACCCGGAGATCGTATTGACGCGACGTGAAGCTTTTGTCAGCAAAAAGTTCAAATTATTTTCCAAATATCAATCTCGTACATATATTAATGTGTTTTCATGAGAAAGGGTACTCGTCCGCATGTCATAAGTCTAGGGATGGGCGATATCGTGATCCGGGTATCAAAGTTTGATAAGAAAAAAATATCGATAATTATCATAGTATCAAAATTTGATGAGTATCAAATTATCAAAAACTAATAATATGAGAAATATACCATCAATGGTCAATCTAGACTTGCATGATGGATAAAACTTACTTTTTTGGGGGCCTTTGGTTTGCTATCTTGTTATTTATTATTATATCAGTGATGTGATATTGTGATAACCGTTGCCTGTTTTTCGATAATATGTTCATATTTATCGACATTTGATATTTCAATAATTATCGACATTTGATATTTTGATAATTATCGACAGTTGATATTTTGATAGTTATCGATATTTGATATTTTGATAATTATCGATTTCTGATATATCGATATGTTGTAAAATCGATATCATTAGTTGATAGATCGATATATCGATAAATTTATTGATATATCAATAGTTTTGCCCATTCCTAGTCATAACTTTTTAGATCAAGTCGGCTTTTGAAATGCAGCACTTCATCGGCAATGCCGCGCCATACTTAATTATTATTATCATTATTATTTCAATTGTTCACCGTTATTTCGTCAAGATTTTTCTTAGTTCGGGTCCCAAGGCTATAACTACCGATTTGAGTTGAAATTTTTCAGAGATCCGTTTGTCTTTCGTCTAGGACTATACATATGCTGTCACGGACAGACGGACAGACGACCAGACAGAGAGCCAGACAGACGGACAAAGCGAGGATATAAGCGCGCCGCGCCTTCCCGTTTGGAGAAGTGCACTAAAAATTATCAAACTTTATTTTTGGAGGGGGGTTCAATAAGGCTTTGAGAATTTGAAACTGTGGCTGAAAATACTTATGAGAACTTCAACAGAAAGAATAGCTATTGCAAAGGACACGTGAGTATTATAGGTACTTGAATTGATTCAAGTGTTATCTTTTATATGATGTACCTTCAAGGAATGCGATACTGTACAGCTTAAGAATTATTTATGTTGATTTTATGGGTAGATCGTAATGAAAAACAACTTGCAGTCAACAATAAGCTAATAATTTTTGTGAATATAGGCACTATAGGCGCACTCCGCTGAACGGTGTGGTAATAAATTTGAATGAGAATCGCAGATGATACGATGCACGTTTCGAAATGCGAATGATATTTCCATGGATTTCTCCGGTTCAAAGTGTACATTACAGATTTTACAGTTAAGCAGTGAAAAAACATCTACCTATTATAATAGTATACCAATCCATGAAGACGCATCCTGAGGTATCCGCCTTGCTGAACTGAGTTAGCAGATTTTCAGAAATCATTTTCATGTATAAACTAGTCGTCAACAATGAATTAAAGTTGGGCACTAAAGAAAAATACCTACATCAACTTCAGGAGCTTGCTACTTTTTGGAAAATAACCAACTGACAGTTCCTCCATATGCTTATTGATAATACGCGTTCTTATATGTATTATGTATTGTAGGTATACAGGGTGAGTCATTGATATAGGCGAATTACACCTACGCCATTAATAATATCGAAATGAACCAAACGGCACTGCAAACGGGAGGTCAAAGTGCAGTTTGTAAAATTATTTTGCTCTATACAAGGTGCAGTTTTTGAACGAGCTTTTTAAAATAGCACCCCTGTATATTTTTGCATATTTGGATTCGCCCTTTCTCTGGCATTACAAATTCGTTTAGTTTTTGCAATTCGCTTCAACCGTTCAGAAGTTATCAATTTTTTTCCAAAAATTAATGCGTTTGTAGGCATTTACTAAATAAATCGCAAGGCACTTGGTTTTTAGGTTATCAAGTTGCGACTTTGCTAATGTTTAAGCAATAGCATAGGGTATCTTTTGGCGGTAATATCGCATATTTTTGTTTTGAAATCACTTTGCTGTGACACATTGATTTTGGCAAACTTTGAAGGCCATAACTCATTTTTTCAAATAGCACCCCCTCTTTTTTATTTCTTATTCGTATCAAGCGTCTCATTTCACATCTTTCTTACCTCTTATGTTTTTTTCTAAAATGTTGATAGTTTGGAAAATACTTCGGTTTTTCTAAAAACTGGACACAAATTTCATCGAAATGACTTAGCGTGCATTGAAAATCAACTGATTCTGACAACCAACGTCAAAGTGACTTCTATTGTACGTCACTTTTAAATTTTGACAAGAAATTTTGTCATTTCAAACACTTTTTACGATTGCAAATGTAGTATGTGGTAAATGTTATCACTATTGATTTGTTACACTACCTCAATAAATAATATTGTCAAGTTCTTTGGTCCGACATTTTTAATTTTTGATTTTTACATAATAATTTATTGTCAAAATTTGAAAGTGACGTACAATAGAAGTCATATTGACGTTGGTTGTCAGAATTAGTTGATGCAGTTTGGATTTGGAATTAGTTTGATTTTTAGGTTGATTACCTGATCCGGTGCCATGGCCTGCGAGGTCACCTGACTTGACTAATCCGATTTTTTCTTCAGGGCTTTGTTTACGATAGGATGTATGAAGCTCAAGTCAATACCAGGGAAAATATGCAAAAATAATTAGAGAGGCTTTCCGTAGCATTCTTTATTTTCACTTGATAAATTCTTCTCAAAATTTAAAAGTGACGTACAATAGAACTCACTTTGACATTGGTTGTCAGAATTAGTTGATTTTCATTGCACGCTAAGTTCAATCGATGAAATTTGTGTCCAGTTTTTGAAAAAACCAAATTATTCTACTATCAGCTTTTAAAAAAAACATAAGAGGTGAAAAATATGTAAAATGAGACGCTTGATACGAATAAGAAATAAAAAACAGGGGGTGCTATTTGAAAAAATGAAGTTATGGCCCTTCGAAGTTTACCAAAATCAATGTGTCACAGCAAGGTGATACCGAAACGGAAATAGGCGATATTACCGATAAAAGATACCCTATGCTATTGCTCAAACATGAGCAAAGTCGCAACTTGATAACTTGAAAAACCAAGTGCCTTGCGATTAATTTAGTAAGTGCCTACAAACGCATTAATTTTTAGAAAAAAGTTAATAACTTCTGAACGGTTGAAGCGAATTGCAAAAACTAAACGAATTTGTAATGCCTCAGAAAGGGCAAATCCAAATATGCAAAAAATATAGAGGGGGTGCCATTTAAAAAAGCTTGTTCAAAAACTGCTCTTTAAAAATGGGGCACCCTGCATAAAGAAAATAATTTTACAAACTGCACTTTGACCTCCCGTTTGCAGTGCCGTTTGGTTCATTTCCGCTGAACCAGTTCGTTTGTCAAAAGATGTCCCAGGAAACTTTTAAAAACTATTCCAATAATTTAGGGCTATTCGGCTTCTAAAAAAAAATGTGGGGTTGTTCAAACGGAGGCAAGGTGAAAAAACATTCAATGAAATCCCATAAAAATCTCTAAATCTCTTTATCTTAATTTTTGAGGGAGATATATATCAATACCCTGCGAATTCAGCCTTAACACTGCCTTAGTACTCTGAGCGGGGGGCCGGGTGATTTTCACACCACCAACCATTTTATGAACGCATCAACAGCGAGGTTATTACCACCCTTTTTTCTGTAGCCTTCTCATTTCACTCGTTTTCCTTTGATGTCACTGCACGGTAGAACACGCCAAGGTACTAGAGAGCGCATGAAAATTTCCACTTGGCTCGAACCGGATTCGAACCCACGATCCTTGGTTTGCAGTACTTTGATACAATAAAAGTGATGATTCATGAACATTTAAACTTTTTGACAACAACGAGAAAAAATAAAAACTGTGCAAATAGCGCATACAACCGTGTAATTCTAGACCAGCGCAGCGATAAGCTGCTGAGAAAAAGTGGAAAAACTTACCAGAAGTGGGTTCAGCCTAGGGGAAGAAGGGTAGAAAAGAAACCAACTTTTTTGCATATTTCTATCTATTTTGATATGACTTTATGAAAATTTGGAGTTTTCTTTTAAAAAAGGTTCCGTTGTTGAACATCGATAAGATGAACCGTTTCCGAGTAAAATCGATATGAACATTTCAATACAATAATAATAATAATATTTATTCAGAATGCCATTACAGCGTTGAATAAATCGCAAGGCAAGGTAACATTATAAGTATATGATAAAAATGTATATAAATGAAAAATTAGTCCCATTAATTTCAATGCCCGTTATTCTTCCCAATTTGCGTCATCGTTCAAAAATTCATCTATGGAATAATATACTTTGGATTTAAAAAATTGTTCTGTTCTAAGAATGTAATGTTTTGAGCCAAGGCTTGTCCAAAAACCGATTTTTCCTTCATCAACGTAGAAAAAAATTTCTTCGTCGATCTGAGACAAACAGAAATCTTGTTGTGAATAATACCACATGGTGTAATCTCAAGTTTACTGGGGAAAAATTTGAAAATGGGCTACATATCAAAATTCATTTTCTGACAAGGATTTAAACGTTGGAAAACTGTTCATCCTATCGATGTTCAACAACATTTTTCTAAGAAATTCTATAATTTCATAATGTCACGTTCAAATAAAAAAAAAAACAATAAATACAAAGAGAAGTTGGGATCCATTTTTCACCTGTGAGTCCAACAGGGTCCTTATTGCCCAACAGCGTTAATAATCGGGTCATAATGAGACTTATTCTCGCATTCTAGGTTATGCATTTAAAGAGGTGAGAGTGAGAAAATATAAAATTTTCATTCCTTGAACAAGGGGCCAATTTTTGTTTTTAACACAAGCAATTCTTGACCAAATTGAACTGAAAAGTACCTTGAAGTGTCTGAAATGGATGACTCCTCCCAAGGCAACTTACAATATGCTTGTTTAATTTCTAATGTTACATCTTCCGTCAGAAGGAGTCTCTATGCCTTTATTTATTTATTATTATAAGTAATAGTTGATTTTATAGTTGAGTTTATCAGCGACCCTTGGTGTATCCGATCGACTTGAAATTTGCTATGCGGACATGGTTTTTCTGTGGAATGAGTCCATTGGTTTTTGTCTGCCAGCTAAACAGAACTATCACTATATCAACAAATGTCAGAAGCTATATATCACGGAATTTGACTTGCAGTATGTCATTTGAAAGCCCTTGAAAAACTGTATCTAGAGCAGTTGGAAGTATTGCCCTTCCTGTCATCTTTCAAATAATGAAAAATGTCAAAGTTCAAAACTTTACCATTTGATTATTCAAAATCTATTTGATAGATTGGGACCAAATTTGTCAGGAAGCAACAAAACAAAAGAGTCACATCAAGCCTGCAGTTGCAATTTTTCATCAATTTCCAGTCAGGCGTTATGAATTTTCAAAATTTCTCCTAGCCGTTGCCACTCCTCGCCCGTGTTTTGACCATTCCGACGGTAATTTTTTCAAAATGAAATTTGCACATTTGACGACGAACAAAAGTTGGAGAAAAGATTGAAATAATTTTTGGAGGAAAGACTTTTGAAATCGAAGTCACGGTTTTCGAGTTCTTTCTAGAAGAACTGCAAATTTTCCAACTTTTTATCACGTGAACAGATTTTCACCATTTTTTTTATACAAGAGGTAAACTGGCTCTTCAACATTTTCCAACAATTCTTTTCCAATTTCCCGGGAATTTGCCGGTTGAAAATGTAAAACCGGCCTGGGTTTTCGAGACCGGACTTTAATGATGGAGCTTAAAGTGAAGCCTTTTAATTGACGATAAAATGGGTAAGATGATTTGGAATAAGATTTAATGTTTTACCGGAAAATTAGAATTTTCCTGACAATTTTCACCGATCCCTTATGCACAGAAAACAAGTAGCAGAGTCCCCATGAGGGTGAGTCTCATGAGCGCATTTTCGGAGTGCAGATGAGTTAACTGTTCACTGTTACCTGCAAACAGATTGAGCCAAAAGTACCACAAGGTATCATCAATCTTTATGAAAACACGAGTAGTCAATAATAAATGAAAACAACACATCAACCAAAGCTAGTAGTTGCAGCGGTACGCTTTTTGATTCTGCATTTTATGATACTGCAATGAAATTTGGCATATGCAAACTACATAAAATTTCAAGTGATTTGACCCGCAGCACTCAAAACTTTGTCCATTAGGGGGCGACTGGGGGCCCCTCAAAATTTCAAGATGTCTGAATTTTTCCCATGCGCCATTCAGTACCGCCTTATCTACCGTACAGGACCTAAACAACTTTGTTCTTGGCCATCATTAAATTTTTCGTCATGTCAATTTCATTCTTCTTATAGAAAAAAATAATTTCTTTGCCTGGTCAACAAATTGAAAAATATTTTTTTTTTTTGACCACCAATAGATTGTTGAGTAGTTTTTGTGCGATCATCGATAAATCCGCATCCCCTTGATTCATTTATGAAAAGAAAACTTTTGCAGTGCTATTTTTTAACAAAGGAGTGACTTCAACATACCATTATTTTCAACATTACTTTTTTCAATGTTTTACCCCGGTAAGTATGATTATTGTTATACTTATATACAGCTTGAAGTTCTCTTCAACGATATGGCTGATGAAACTGCCTCAGATTCTACCCGGAAGCCGTACATAATAATTTTTCTGCAAGGCCGTCAAATTTGGCATTTTTGATTTTCTAGCGGGAGCAGCCAAAATGTCAATACACACCACTCCGCCCAAGAGTACTGGTTTGCTCCAGCGGAAAACGATATTCACGCCTAACAATTTTGCATTTTGTGATGCTGAAATGAGAGTTGGTGCGAAAGTACCACAACCGGTGCTCTTGGGCGGAGTGGTGTGTATTTACATTTTGGCCGCTCCCGGTAGAAAATCAAAAATGCCAAATTTGACGGCCTTGCAGAAAAATTAATATCCACGGCTCCCAGGTGGAATCTGAGGCCGTTTCATCATCCACACCGTTGAAGAAAACTTCAAGCTATATATTAGTACAATAATAATCATATTTTAAGGGATAAAACATTGAAATAGGTAATGTTGAAAATAATGGTAAGTTGAGGTCACCCCTTCGTTAAAGAATAGAACAGCAAAACTTTTGTTTTCATAAATGAATCAAGGGGATGCGGATTTATCGATGATCACACAAAAACGACTCAACAATCTATTTGTGGTCCAAAAAAATATATATTTCTCGACTTGTTGACCAGACAAAGAAATAATTTTTTTCTGTAAGAAGAATCGAATTGACATGACGAAAAATGTTATGATGGTCAAGAACAAAGTTGTGTAGGTCCTGTACGGTAGATAGGGCGGTACTGAATGATGCATGGTAGAAACTCTGACATCTTGAAATTTGGAGGGGCCCCCAGTCGCCCCCTAATGGACAAATTTTTGAGTGCTGCGGGTCAAATCACTTGAAATTCTACGTAGTTTGCATATGCCAAATTTCATTGCAGTATCACAAAATGCAGAATCAGGGTCATTTTGCTAGCGTACCGCTGCAACTATAGGTAAAAGTAAGTAAAATACAGTTGAAACAAAACTAGAAAATGTCATATAAGTAATAATTACACCTATATCGGTCACAAGCACGGGCCAGGGCTAGCTTGCTGAACCGCAGCATTGCGACTGTGAAAATCGCATTTCATTCGCTGGACTGGATGTATATGCATGTATCTAGAACGGTTCACAAGATTCCTCAATGTAAAAGTTCACACCATCCGCAGACAATTAGCATTAATTTGCAAGAAACCCAATTCGCTACGATTTTTCGTTTAGGAGTTCAACTACAAGACGGACAGACGGACGGACTTCAAAGCGCGGCTAATAGCGGATTTCCGACGAAAATGCGCTTGAAAGACCTCTCAACAGATCTCGACGCTCGACGTTTTAGCATTTCGAAAAAGCCATAAAAAACGGTTGAAATTTTTTTGACCGATTACCATAATCTTCATCTGCGATGAGAGGTATAAGCTAGAAGACAGTTCATAAAGACAAAAATTTCACGTATTGCAGAGTTAAGAAATCATCTATCATCATCGTCGGCCATAAAAGCAGAAATAGAAGCGTACCTCAACCATCAAATCAACAGCACAAAGCAACCTAGAAAATTCTGGAAAAACTTGAACAAACTTTCTATACACCGAAAAGCAAAGTACTCCATACCCATCCATCATCCATGCTCCATACCATTACCAACTGGACTAATCGATGCAGAGGACCTCAGCGAGTTTGCGCACGCCGCCATATTGAAAAAATGATGTCTGAAAAGAAGTTTTTGATAATATCTAACTCTTAGTTCATGTGAAATTCAAATTTGAAATATATTTATACAGGGTGTTTCAGGGATGATAGCAAAAAATTCAACTGTGTGTAGATCTTATCAAAATATGACGAAAACCTATATACCATTTTGTAACGTTCGGCCTAATGACAAAGATACAGCCCTCCAAAGTTCACTTTTCTCGGATTTCAAAAATTTGTAACTCAGGAACGTTTTGACAAATTTAGCTTTAATTTGGCATAAGCTGGTTTGTCATCATTATTTATCATCCTGCCAAATTTGGAAAGAATCCAATCAGTGGCGTAGAAGTTATGATGAGTCACCTTAAGTCAACTTTTCTTCGGATGCTTCTAAATTATTGACCCTCATAACTCTTACACCACTGGTTGGATTTTCTCCAAATTTGGCAGGTTGATAGATAATTATGACAAACCAGCTTTTAAACCAGCTTGACAAACCAGCATTAGGCGTCAAAATGGTATATAGATTTTCGTCATATTTTGACGAGATCCACCCACAGTTGAATTTTTTGCTATCATCCCTGAAGCACCCTGTATTCATATATGAAAGAACATTCTCCACAATTTGACAACTGGATAATAATTGTCTCTATGCGACTTGCGGTTCTTGAACTAGGGCTTCTGGTTCTGGAAGTACCTATTCATTCTCAGTGCAAAAAAAAATTGAGTCTCATGGACGCATTTTCAGACTGCAGATGAGTAGACTGTTCACTGTTACGCCTTGGTTGTTTTGGTAGTACCATACCAAATCATCAATTTTTTGTAGAAAACTTGTGTACCTAGATTTTAACAAGACGCAAATCCTTATAACTTCCTCAGTTCAGAGACCAAATAATTTTTGTATGCCTATTCTCGCAGAAAATTAACCTTATCACTTCTCGTTTAGGAGGAGTTCAACTATACAAAACGGACGAATGGACTGATTCAAAGCGAAGGTAATAGCGGATTTCCTAGGAAATGAAAATTATTATTATGAAAATCATTCGTTAATAGTACAGTTTTCTAAGTAGAGTGCAATTGATAAAGCGACTGAGAGTATTGGATGTTTGAACCCACAGCGGAGCGTTTTTCTTACCGGCCGGCCGGGGCTCCCTGCCCGTTATACATCCACCGCACAAAAACGATGATATCTTCTTTAGGAATAAAGCAATCAAAATCATTCTTTCTGTAAAATTTTCCATTTCTTAATGTTTTTCATGATTTCGCCGTCATATTGAAATATTTTATTAGTGGAACGATTGACATGAAACTTGGAACTTACTCTTATCTCGTATGGACATTCTTATTTTCGAACTAAATTTCATGATTCCGCCGCCATCTTGGTCACCATCTTGGCCCGAATTGAAATCTCTTATTAGTGGAACGATTGACATGAAACTTGGAACTTACTCTTGTCTCGGACAGACATTCTTATTTTCGAACTAAATTTCATGATTCCGCCGCCATCTTGGCCACCATCTTGGCCACCATCTTGGCCGCCATATTGAAATCTCTTATTAGTGGAACGATTGACATGAAACTTGGAACTTACTCTTGTCTTGTATGAACATTCATATTTTCAAGCTGAATTTCACGATTTTGCCGCCATCTTGGCCGCCATATTGAAATCTGTTATTCGTGGAGGGATTGTCATGGAACTTGGAACTTATCCTTGTCTCGTATGAACATTCTGATTCTTAAGCTGAGTTTCATGATTCCGCCGCCATCTTGGCCGCCATCTTGAAATTTTTCATTGGTGGGACGATTGTCATGAAACGTGAAACTTACTCTTGTCTCGTATGAACATTCAATTTTCAAGCTGGACTTCATTTCTATCAATGACAGATCTGCACTAAGAAAATGCGCTATTGCGACTCACGCACGTGAGGGGATATTCACTTGTTTGATACCTTCTGGCTTCCTAGATTACATCCGTCATTTGAATCGTAAGGGACGACAAAAGAAGCACTGCGGGTCAAATCGTTAATTTAGGTGACAGTTGAGGATGGAGTTGAATTGGTGAAATAAGGTGTTGCGGAATCAAGCGCAGCAGGCTTATTCCTTGACAAAAATTTACCATTCAGGTCACTTTGGAAAGCTACAAGAAGGGTACTTTAGTTTGAGCCTATTCCTATTGACATTTTCAAAATTCAATAATAATTTTTTCAATTTTTTTTTTGGATTTTGAAAATATCAATAGGCGCAAATCAAAATACCTCCTTGTTGCTTTCGATAGAGAGACCTGACTGAATGATGAATTTCAGTCAACGGATAAGCCTGCTACGCTTGATTCCGCAACGCCTTATTTCACAAAATGGTCTTGTCGGGTTGTATTATGTCTTTATTTCTTTGTCAAAATCCGTTGGTTGAAATTTGTGCATTGCAAAACGAATAGTCTGGTCTATAATGTATGCGTTTTTGTTCTGTCTGTTTATAGCTAAAATGTCTATTCATCTGTTACTGCCATTGTTGCCAGTACCTACATTTAATTTCTTCGTATGATATTCTTGCAAGTCTGGGGTATGTAATTTCTAATGATCTCAGGAGTATGTACAGGATGTTCACGCGAGATGGATACCCCTCCCATAAAAAACTTCCCCTTCAAGATAATTCAAAAAAGAAGAAAAAGCTTCCCTGGAACAATTTCTGCCGTAGTTTCAGAATATGTCAAGTGTAATTTTCTATCTTGTCCCATATACAGGGTGTCGCTTTTTTTTTCTGAATTTTTCCGAAACACATTTCGAAAGCAACAATACGCAATATAAATATTGCGCCTCTTTGGGCCATAGAGCGGGCACCTCGCATTTTTAAATGGAACAAAGCTCTCCGACTACCACAGTATCAGACGATTACCATGAATACCATGAGTTCTCTGGCTGCCACAGCATCGGATGGTTGGACTGAACGCCTGCGCACTGATGAGCCCCCAGTAGGGGTGAAACACGTGTCTGTGCAGTTTCGGTCCGATCGTCTGATGTTGTGGTAGTCGGAGAGCTTTGTTTCATTTACTTCATATTTCATCACCACAGTCGATGCACATTGTTATCCTATAATTACAAATATGCATTCAACTTCGAGATTTTTTTTAATTGAAAAATTTCAAGGGACAAATGACAACTTTTAAATGACATGGAATGACATAAAATGACTCGGGACATATTCGATTCCTGAAATGAATCGATCTTTCTGAAAAAAATCGATCTTTCTTTTTTTTTGAGATGCCACCGTGAATTTTTTTTTGATCAAAAATTGAGAAGTGTCATGCATATTTGTAATCACGATAACAATGTGGATCGATTGTGCTAATGAAATACAGGGTGTTTTAAAAACTTGCGACACGCTGTACCTATAGGTGTGGCCGAGGGTATGGCACGAAATGGAAAATTATACTGGTGTGATCCAAACCATCCCGAATTGGGGTAGGTTGTGCCCGTCTCGCGACTCTCGCGTGAACACCCTGTACGTTATAAGGAGTTAAGGTGCGTTCAGTCAGCTTATTTAGCCGCAAGTTTTAATTTTAGTCGTTAGCGCAGCATCGCTTATTGGCTGATCTGAGGAGGCTGGTTCGTGACAGCCAATGAGCATCGCTGCGCTTGCGACTAAAACTAAAACTTGCGGCTAAATAAGCTGACTGAACGCACCTATAGTCCTAGTTACAGACTTCAGGAGTATAATAATTACAGCTTTGGCATCAAGTTCAAGCATTAAGTGAAGTCAACAAATGTCTGCATTTGTCGCTGACCTGTCTATACACATTTTACCTACATGAGTCTGGTGCTGGGCACAACCTGTCGGTCCGAGAAACAGAGTGAACTGTATAATATTCGATTCGCTATTCTTGGGTGTTACCGGATAATGCTGAAGGCATTGATCCCCCATAAATTACCACCAAAAACTCAATCTTCATAACCAAAGTTGGTTTTGGTTCGGCCGCGCCATAAAAAAAATTGGTTGTGTCACCCCAGAACTTCCCCAGCGAGTAGCAAGGAATGGATGGAAATTTTATTATGACACGTCCTTTCGGGTGGGAAAGATTGAAGAATTGAGATATTTTCTCCAATCAGGGATTCATTTTGAGCTCCATCATTTGAGTCTGGTCACGATAAGCTAGGCCGGTCACTCATTTTAAAGTGAAAAACTCTCGGGAGGCTTGAAGAATTTCAAGAGAAATTGCCTGAAAATGTTCAAGTATCAATTAGCCTTTGTTCAAAAAGAGTTAGTATAAATCTGTGCAAAAGCTAAAAAGTTAGAAATTTGCAGTTTTCCATTATAGGAACCAAATTATGTAGAAAGAAAAGTGAGTGAGGCAGTCAGACGCATTGGTTTATCCGTGAACGATCGGAAAATGACACCACAGAAAAAGTGAAAAAAATTCTCAGGAAATTGAACATTTTGAAAATTTGAATTTTCCGGGAAAACCGGGAAAAAGGTCGTCAATTACGGCTTCACTTTAGCTCCATCATTCAAGTCCGGTTTCGATAACCCAGGCCTGTTTTACATTTTCAACAGGGAAATTCCTGGGAAATTGAAAATAAAATTACTTGCTGAAAAAGTTCAAGAGCCTGCTGCTTAAAAAAATTAGTGAAAATCTGTTCACGGGATAAAAAGTTGGAGAATTTGCAGTTTTTCCAGAGATGAAAACTCGGAAACCGTGGGTCCGATTTCGAAAATTCTCCCTCCAAAAATCAAATCAATCTTTCTTCCAAGTTTTATTCCCAGCATATCTGCATCTGAAATGAATATTCCGTGGAGTTCACCCTCGGGTTCACCGCATGTCAAAGTTTGCATTGCAGGAATATGTTAATTTCATTTTTAAAAAATTACCGCCGGAAAACCGGAACCGTGTCGATTTTGAAAATGGGTCTTCACAACGCCCAATCCAATATACTTTCGATATCAGTTGGAATTTTCCAAAAAAAGTCGTTCCCGAGCAGGAATGAATTTTTTAATGGAGTCCTGCTACAAAAGTGAGTCGTTCTGGTCAAAATACGGGCGAGAGGCCCTCTCGGGTGGCAACGGCTAGGAAAAATTCTGAAAATCCATAACGCTCGACTGGAAAGTGGTGGACGATTGCAACTGCAGACTTAATTTGGCCCTTTTGTTTTGTTGCTTCATGCCAATTTTGGTTCCAATCCATCGCATAGATTTTGAATAATTGAATGGTAAAGTTTTGAACTTTGACATTTTTTATTCTATGACAGATGACAGATAGGGCAATACTTTCAACTGTTCTGAATACAGTTTTTTATTGGCTTTTAGAGGTGGGCGTTTTAGTTCCTCGGAGAGAATTAGTTATTCCCTAGTTCTCGTTCCTCACCGGGAACTAGTTCAGAGGAGCTAGTTCTTTAGTTCATTCAGTTCAGGGCAACTTATTTAGGCCGAAGGTGGAAAAGGAAAATTAATTGCACCGCAGGCGAGAATTTTGGATAATAATAATAATGTTGATAATAATAAGTGATTTTTCATCAATAGTCGGCACAAATTAACAAAATATTGAACAGAAAAACGGGGTTTCTAGCTCCTGAGGAACTAGTTCTCGATTTTAAGCTGAATTAGTTCATCTAGTTCCGGGTAGGAATTAGTTCATCTAGTTCCGGGTAGGAACTAGTTCATTGGAACTAGTTCGCTCACGAGCTACCCACCTCTATGGGCTTTCAAACGGCATATCGCAAGTCAAGTTCCGTGAGATATAGCTTCTGTCATTTTGTAATAGTGACACTTCCGTTCGACAGATGACAGCAAAAAGCTGATGGGCTCATTCGACGGTGAAACCATGTCTGTGTCCCAAATTTAAAGTAGATCGGATAGACGTTGCGGGTGCGACTGTTATCGTGGAAGGTTCCAGACATACACACATATACATACATACAGACCAGAGATCATTCTGGAAACGGTCTTAATCGTCATAAGAGACCTCAAAACGGATATATCCGTCGAAATTTAAAAAAAAAAATTTGGGTGGTGGGCCGGGGAAGTAAAATTGAGTTGAAAATAAGACCGTATGTGAAAGATGAAAAGAATGGTATAAACTCACTAAAAAGAATAGAACGCATGTGTATATTTTGCCTAAAATTTTTGGCGTATGTGAGCAATATAAATTTGGACTATTTAAACCGAGATTTAAACTTACGGTTTGTTTGCCTAGTTTGACAATTTCCCTCCGCAATAAATCTATATCGGGGTATACCACCACCTATACGGTTTGCCTGTGCAACAACTTACGGCACCTATGCAATGCTTACTTATATTATTTTGAAATTATTAGTGAGGAATGTCGTATTGTCGAATGTCAAATATTCCAAGTATGTATACATAAGCAATTTTTTTTCAGCAATAATTGTGGCATCTTCAAATGTTAACTCAACATAAGACAAGACCAATGAAATTAAAGCTGCGGAGTGTTAATATATATTTGACAAAAATATGTCGGTTTACATAGCGACTCCAAATTACAAACGGCTACTCATCCTGTAAAATGGGTGTTACTGCACACTGCACATAGGTTATTTTCCCGCCTGAGGGCAGAAAAAAGATGCCTTACTTAAAAATTTGGTGTTCTTTCTTTGAAAAAGAACTTGAGGCCGAAAAAAATGACCTATAAACTTTTTCAAATATGAATTGAGTTTTCGAGATCAATTTCTCTGTCCCAGTTTTTTTCTCAAGAAAAAAAAACACCGAATGTCTTTTGAGGGATCTTTTGGGAATCGAACAAAAACAAAAAGAGTGAGAAGGCTTTCCCGTGCCAAATAAAGGCGGAGACGGCATCCGTGCGCTACTAAAGCTTTACAACGCGATTTCCGTCTGCGTCTTTTTCTTACTTTTTTTGTCACAATTCGCATTAAACGCATTGACAAAAATACCAATTTATATGTAATTCACACATCAACATAATAAATGGCTGGACTCGAGTTGCATCGGTTTTTTTTTCAAGTTTAGGCACACGGAAAGGTATAAAAAGGGGACTGGAAAGGCATCACCTTTCCAAATATAAATGTACATTTTCAAAAAATAAAATATCGAAAAATCTGAAAATTAAATAGCCTTGCCCGTATACATTTCTCATTAGGGAAGTCACATGCAGTTTGTTTTCAAATCAGGTGCTATTATTATAGCTTTAATTGATATACCAATAATTGCAGTGAAAATGTGAGTTATTTTTGCTGTGACGACACAGCACGATGACATTTATCAAGTGAAAAGTGCAAGGGGTAGTTTCTCTCAAGAAATGAAAGTTGTAGACACGTGAGTTTGGCCATATGAATTAGGCTCGTCAGTACAGCACATATACATGTACATAATTTGGGAAATTAAGTATAGGTATAGGTTATACCATACCAGAGAGAGTTTATTGGAAGAATGGGTATCTACTTCAAAAGAAATGAATGCTTTTATATGCAAAAAAAAAACTCTGAGAGAAACACATTTTGATGACGTAGGTATTCATGGGTTATTTGTTATTTTCAAAATAAGGACAGGATTTGAAAATGTGTTTTGTGGCGATGCCACAGCTGGTGGTAAACATTGAAAAAAATAGGTTGCGTTGTTTTTCGGTTTTGGACGTGAAAGTGATGATGAGCACTTAGCGGTACCGCGGCTTGGGTCTTGATAAGTACTTACAAGTAAGTAGGTACTAGCCTAGGTATATGAAATTATTGAGACGTCATGTCGTGCTGTTCGACATACGGTCGCGGAAGAAATTCGGTGTAAAGAGAGAAATTAGGAATTCCGTAGATTAACATATAGGTGGAGGTGTTGAATATGGATGAGAGTCGGTGTGGGGGCCGAGATGAGCGTGATGGTCGCGGCTCGTCGGCAGCCCAGTCGGCCGGCCAAGTGGGATGATGAGATTTGTTAATTGGGGGGTTTGGCCGCGGGCCGCGGGTATTCTGGACACCGGGGGGCTCGCGGTCCTGGTGATATGACCGTGTGTGTCTATGCGTGTGTGTGTGTGTGTGTGTGTCTGTGTCTGTGTGAGCTTTATAGTGAAGCTCACCTTCGCACGTGAATTGTCCGTAGTGTTTTCCGGAGCTTTTGTCGCCGCATACGACGCACTCGATGTTCTGGTTCTTATCGGCGCTGGTGGCGCTGTTCTGCGAGTTCTGCGAGGGCGTCTGGCGGTTGATAAGGGCCAAGTCGGGGTTCTCCAAGGTGATGGAGTTGATGTTGGCGGGCAGGGCGGTCAGATTAGGGGTCGGCGGCAGCGGGTTCAGTCCGTTGGGCAGCGAATTCAGGCTGGTGGGAATGGGGTTGACGAGCGGGGACTCGCGCCAAGAGCTGGCCACCAGGGCCATGGCGAAGTCCGGTCGCGCCGGGCACTCCACCGCACTCACGCACTCTCGCACGCCCTCATGACCGTCGACACCGAGTTCACAGTTCACCAGATCACAGACTCCTGGGTCCACGGGACCGCTTCTAGTCGGACTTGACTTTGCGGCTGGCTTGACGTTCGCGCGGACGGCCGAGCACGTATCTCGCGTTCGAGGTGATAGGTCAACCCCACGGCACACTCTAGCCTCTACTAGTGACCTTTCGGTCTCGGGCCCGACACTGACTTGGCCTGGGCGGTCCGGGGAGGTCCCTGGTTCACAGCCGGGTCACGATAGGCCAGAGGGCGTTACTGAAACGTTGGAGGGGCGCAGGCTACAGCACTGAGAAGGGGCTCGATCCTGTCGACGCTTTCCTGCAAAAGCCTTGCGATATTGCGGCGCCGTCCTCGTCCTCACCGACACCACACTCTTCGGCCAACACCTCGCTCAGACACTTCCGGATACGAGCACGACTGCACCGGCACGCGATTCTGCGACCTGGTCCTTGAATCTTAACAATCTTTGACACGGATTATACCCACCTGATTGCAACCCATTTGTGTGCGGACGCTTCGCGGCCCATCGGTTCCTCGTGCACCACCGCAGGCCAATTTTTGCAGTTTCGGTGCTGCATCACACAGTGATTTGTATACATAAGTACAACTTTTTGGATTTCTGGTGCGTTATACCAAGTGTTCGCGTGTTGACATCGCTTATAAAGTGTTATAGGTACCATCAACATTCTCTGCTAAACAATTGTAACATACATTTACCCAAGCACAGTTGTTTAGTTTTTATAATGGAATTTATTCGTGTAGGTATTTAGATGGATATCCAAAAAGTGGTGGAGCAGCCGCGGAGATTTCGAATCCTTATAAAATAAAACAACCTACGAGTATAATACCTATCATATACTTAACTCTCATGATGGAGCCAATAGTTTTGAAGAGTGTTGTTTGTAAATTTAATTCGATACTGATAACTCTACATTTTCATGGAGGCGCCGAGCTTGACAGTGCAGAATCCATACCTACTTCTGAAAAAAATCGGTTGTGTCACCCCAAAACTTCCCCGACGAGTAGCAAAGAACGGATGGAAATTTTATTATGAGACGTCCCTTGTCCCTTGAAATTTGAGAAAAAGATCGAAGAATTCAGATATTTTCTCTAATAAGGGCTTCATCATTTGAGTCCGGTCTCGATAAGCCAGGACGGTTTCTCATTTTAAAGTGGAAAACTCTCGAAAAACTTGGAGAATTTTAAGAGAAATTGTCTGAAAATGTTCAAGAATCACTTACCCTTTGTCTAAGAAAAGTTGGCATAAATCTGTCCACAAGCTAAAAAGTTGGAAATTTGCAGTTTTTTCACAAGGAACCAAATTATGTAAAAAGAAAAGCGACTGAGGCATAAGTCAGACACATTGGTAGGTACATGGATGAAGGTGAACGATCTGGAACTGGCACCACAGATAGATTGACAATAATTTGCAGGAAATCGAAAATTTTAAAAATTAGAATTTACCGGGAAAACCTTAATCTTTTTCCAAATCATCTTATTGTTCAGATCGTCAATTACGCGGCTTAACTTTAAGCTCTGTCATTCAAGTCCGGTTTCGATAACCCAGGTCTGTTTTACATTTTCAACGGGGAAATTCCCGGGAAATTAAAAAGAAAATTGTTGGGAAATGTTCAAGAGCCTGCTAGCTCTTGTTTAAAGAAAATGGTGAAAATGTGCTCACAGGATAAAAATCTGTTGTGGGGCGACACAAAACTTTCCCGGCGGTATCCAGAGACGTCAGTAATGATTTTGATCGAAGTGTCCCTTCGGGAGGGGGCGATTCGATTTGGAAATTGATGAAAAAATTCTATTTAGTCGAGCGTTTAGCGAGCATCCTGCATCCATTGTTGAGCGGACAGAAAAAATGACAGGTTAGGTCAGTTTTCCAAGGTGATGAAATGATCCAAAAGGTAGAACTAGGTAGCTAACTGTTGTGATATCTCAAAAATGCAATGCTGGTTCCTCATTGAAATTTTTGTTCCTACTTTAGATATGATGATGAAATTACAAAAACTTGATTGAAAACTTTCACTGCATCTGTGTGTCAAATTTCAACTCTATATTTTCAATTTAGAGCTTGGGCAGACAAACCCAGACCCAATGTGCCACCTGAGGGCTTCCGATCAAAATCATCCACCCAAAATCTAATCAGAACATTCCAGGCTGAACTTAGGCCTCCGTACCTGATTTCGATTTGATCGGATCAATAATTCGGTAATTATCGTGACAGAACCGCTTAATTTGTACGATCGCATGAGTGGTTTTATATTTTCAGGAGGAAAATTTCCGGGAAATTGGAGAGAAATTATTGGAAAATGTTCAAGAACCAGTTATCTATTCTCTAAAAAAAACAATTCCAAGAAATCTGTTCACTGAATAAAAAGTTGGAAAATTTGCAGTTTTTCCAGAGAGGAAAACTCGGCAACTGTTGATCCGATTTCGAAAATTTTTCCTCCAAAAATTAGCTCAATTTTTTCTCTAACTTTTATTCACAGCATGTCTGCACCTAAAATTAATATTTCGTGGGGCTCATCGCACGTCAAAGTTTGGATTGCAGTTTTTTCCGAATTCACAGAGTGTGTTAATTTCATTTTGAAAAAATTACCGTCGGAAAACCGGAACCGTGCCGATTTTGAAAATGGTCTTACACGACGCCCAATCCAATCTTCTTTTGGTACCAGTTGGAATTTTTCGAAAAAAGTGGATCCCCGAGTAGGAATGAGTCCTGCATCAAAAGCGAGTCGTCATGGTCAAAATATACGGGTGAGGTGAGAGAGGCCCTCTCGGGTAGCAACGGTTAGGAGAAATTTTGAAAATTCATAACACTCGAATGGAAAATGGTGGAAAATTGCAATTGCAACTGCAGACTTATAATTTCACTCATTTGTTTTGTTGCTTTCTGACAAATTTGGTCCCAATCTATTGGATAGATTTTGAATAACTCAATGGTAAAGTTTTGAACTTTGACATTTTTTATTATTTGACAGATGACAGATAGGGCAGTAGGTACTTTTAACTGTTCTGAATACAGTTTTTTATGGGCTTCATACGGCATATCGCAAGTCAAGTCCCGTGATATGCATGGCTTTTGTCATTTTTTGATATTGATAGTGACACTTACGTTTGACAGATGACAGCCAAAAACTAATGGGCTCATTCGACGATGTATAAATAAATAAATAAATAAATAAATAGATAAATAAATAGCTGAATTTATTCAACCTTCTCAAATACATTTAGGTAAAAATAAGGCAGCGTCAAAACACAATATTTCACAAAAAGAAACAGTAGGTACATCATAATACTGCCGTGCTAAGCGCAAAGGGGGTATCTACATTTTGACAAATTTGATACACTGAATTTTTATGCTCATATTTTAGGGGCTATGATGATCACGATCATGTGGTTATGTTGATATATGAATAGCACAATAATTAGGGTTCTCAAATAACTGCTTTATTCATATTATAATTATTATACTATAACATAACGGTATAAAAACTTGGCATGAAAATGCAGTGTATAAAATTAATCAAAATGTAGATACCCCCTCTGCGCTTAGCACGGCAGAATAGTAGGTATACTTAGTAAAATACAATAGACATAATACACATATCTTTCGACAGATTCGATGAGACTTAATAACAATTAGCAAGGTAAGAACCTTATAAAAACGCAATTTTCATTTTATCCGTAAGAAACTCATTGACATTATAGTACATCGGCCAAGAAGAAATCTGGAGAGAAACTTTTTAAATTTTATAATTGGATAATCTTTGACCTCGTAAGGTACCTAGTTGATTGTAGAACCGCAAATTTAGGGAGTTATTTCTACTTTTTGTGAGTCTGTGGCGAGGTAAAACCATCAAAGCCGCGGATCTAGTGTGATGCTTGTGGATATCACCATGTGTAACATAAGTGTGCTTCGAACTGTGAATCTCAATTAATCAATATCAATATATATATAATAAAAGTAAGTGCCAAATCTTTGTGCCGCTAAAACTCAGAAACGAGTCCCGCTACGATCAAGGGAGTTATATGGTGTGGTACCCCTATATCCCCCATCGATGAAGAAGCTTTCCGTTTTTACCTAAAGGGCGTGCTTTCAAAGATATAAGGGCTGGAAGTTTTTCGCTCTCTAGAAATGTCTAGAACAGTCGAGAACATTCGAGAGTATTCGAGATCATTCAACAACATTCCAGAATGTTTCGGTATGTTCTGGAATGTTCGAGAATAGTCTTCAACGTTCGAATAATAGAAGGAAGTCGAGAAGGTACAGAGGTGCGTGCCGAAACTCAGAAACGAGTCTCAGTAGGATCAAAGGAGTTATATGGTGTGGTAGCCCTCGATGCCCCATCCATAAAGAAAGTTCTCGGTTTCATTTAAAGGGCGGGTTTTTTTAAGATGGAAGGAACTTTTGCCCTCTAGAATGTCTAGAACAGTCCAGAACATCCGAAAGTATTCGAGATCAATCAACAACATTCAAGGATGTTCTAGTATGTTCTACAATATTCGGGAATAGCCTGTGGAACGTTCGGAAACATCTCGGAATATTCCAGATCATTGTGGAGCATTCGTGATCATTCCACAACATTCCAGAATGTTCGGGTATATTCGAGAATAGTCTGGAACGTTCTGAAACATTTCAATCTATTGTGGTATATTCAAGATCGTTCCACAATATTTCAGATTCCAGAATGTTCCGGTACGTTCTATAATGTTCGAGAATAGTCTGGAACGTTCGAAAACATCCCGGAACATTCCAATCCATTTTGGTACATTCCAGATCTTCCACAACATTCCAGAATGTTCCAGTGTGTTCTAAAATGTTCGGGAATAGTCTGCAACGTTCGGAAACATCCCGGAACATTTCAGATCATTGTGGAACATTCGAGATCATTCTACAACATTCCAAAATGTTTCGGTATGTTTGGGAATGGTCGGGAATAGTTTGAGATGTTTGGAAACATCCCGGAATATTTCAGATCATTGTGGAGCAATCGTGATCATTCTACAACATTCCAGAATGTTCGGGTATATTCGAGAAAAGTCTGGAACATTCTGAAACATTCCGAAACATTCCAGATCATTGTGGAACATTCGAGATCATTCTACAACATTCCAGAATGTTCCGGTATGTTCTGGAATGGTCGGGAATAGTCTGGAATGTTCGGAAACATCCCGAAATATTTCAGATCATTGTAGAGCATTCGAAATCATTCTATAACATTCCAAAATGTTCCGGTATGTTCTAAAATGGTCGGGATAATCTGGAACGTTCAGAAACATCCCAGAACATTCCAGATCATTGTGGAGCATTCGTGAACATTTCACATCATTCCAGAATGTTTGGGTATGTTCAGGAATAGTCCGGAACGTTCGGAAACATTCCAGAATGTTCCAGTATGTTCAAAAATGATCGAGAATAGTCTGGAACGTTCGGAAACATCCCAGAACATTCCAGATCATTGTGGAACATTCGAGATCATTCTAAAACATTCCAGAATGTTTCGGTATGTTCTGGAATTGTCGGGAATAGTCTGGAACGTTCGAAAACATTCAGGAACATTCCAGATCATTGTGGAACATTCCAAAACACCCTTGAAAGTCCCTGGAACATTGTGGACTATTCGAAGCCTTTTTTGGTGTGGGGCTATCTATTGCTAGAGGTACAGTACAGAATAAGTACAGAATATTCGAGAGTATTCGAGATCATTCCACAATGTTCCGATATGTTTTGAAATGTTCGGGTAATTCGAGAGTATTCGAGATCATTCCACCACATTCCAGAATATTCCAGTATGTTCTGGAATGTTTGGGAATAGTCTGGAACGTTCGAAAACATCCCGAAACATTCCAGATCATGATGGAACATTCCAGGACACTCTTGAAAGTTTTACTGGAACATTGTGGACTATTCGAAGCCTTTTTGGTGTGGGGCCACCTATCGGTGGATCATGTCCACCTTGGTTATGGCCCTCATTCTTTGCGTTTCTGTTGAGACAATACATTTTCGAAAATTGTTTTGTTGTCTTATGATGGATTAGAATATTCTTGTTCTTGAAATGTAATACTTGGAAGTTTGATTTGAATACAGATATGAATTTTGAATTTTGTGTGATCATTAGTTTGTCTGCCACTGGTCAAAGCCTCATTCAAAGTACCACAAATCAGAGAGAAAAACCGTAGCAACAGAAAGTCATTCACATTTGGGTCGCGTCAACTGTACATATCACAAAGTAGGTAGGTATTGTCATTTAAGATTTTTGAGGTGGGGGGGGGGAGCGAATGGGTGAATTTGAGTGGTACTTTTTCCAAAGGAAATTTTCTCTTTCAACGCTGTGCGGGATGACGTTGATTGCATTGAAGAGAATTGAAAGGTCAAGAATATTAAATTGAACACTCAGAGAATTTAAGGAAGAAGGGGGGTGGGGTTGAAAATTTTATAAATATTTTTTCCAAAAGGTAATTTATTTCTGTTCAATTTGATGTATCGCAAAATAGGTGGTGTCATTTGGAATTTCAAAGTTGAGGTAGGTGGGAGCGAGGGGGCTAAAGATAGAAATTCGACAATGTATGATTTAGATGATTTAGATGACATTGTCAATAACATTTCTTGCGAGAAGCTTCTTTTTGCCGATGACTTGAAGCTGTTTCTCAGGGTCACCTCGGTGGATGACTGGTTAGTGTTGCAGCACAATGTTCGGGCTGTTGAGCGGTGGTGCAGGGGGGACCGGGGATGGTTGGCACACTTTTCAGATTCGATTTTTTTTTTCGCCAAAATATGCTATATCAAGTTCCGGTTATGATGTTAGAGTTAAGAGTCATGCTTTGGCTAAAAATTGTTGAAGTCAAATTAGACATATTCTTCTGCGTTTTGGTTTTATGATTTTTTTTCTAACCAATGTAAGCGTGCCAACTGACCCCGATTCAGGGGCAGGTTGGCACACATGCAGGGGTAAATTGGCACATGAAAAATATAGAATCAGAAAAAAAAACAAAATGGAACATGTACCTTTCAACTGAAATACATTGAGTTAAGTCCATATCCCACTTAACTATACAAAAATACAAGAACTGAAACGAACAATAAACAATATTTTAGAAATATCAAAACATAATAATATACTAATATGAAAAAATAAAGAAAAATACATACTTAATAACTAATACACATATTTGTATCGTAAAACTGTTGTAGATGATGATATCTATAGAAAATCAACAATCATATGCATGATCATATATCATAATCGAAATACCCACTGAAATACATGGTGCCAACATACCCCGTCAAAGAGTGCCAACTAGCCCCAGAGGGAAATATTAGGTTAAATATTTTTTTTTTATAAAAACTGCTCATTATTATTGAATACAAAGACTGGAATATCAAAAAGAATAGGCATGCATCAAGTGAAACAAAAAAGTATACATCAGGATATGATTTCATGCAAAAAACGTGATATTTTCAGAGAAGTTGAAAATTTACTCACTTAGCGCGAAAAATGTAAATTGTCAATAGTTTCCAATAAACAGATGTCATAACGTTCTAAGTTTCGCACACTATTCCAGTAGATAACAGCACACTCCACCTCTGATTTAATGGAGTTCCGGCAGTCATTTTTCGAAATTTTGGCCCTGTGTCAACCTACCCCTGGTATCAACTCGCCCCGGTCTCCCCCACATCTAATCGTCTTTTTCTCAATATCCAGAAATGTACTGTCATGTCCTTCTCTAAAATCCAATCCACAATTTCCTATCCCTACAGCATCAGTGGTACTATTTTGCAACACTTTGAATCAGTTGTGGATCTTGGCGTTATTTTTACTCCAAAGCTTGATTTTACAGATCATAGAGCGAAAGTTATCAGTCAGTCATATAAAATGTATGGTATGTTGTACCGGAACTGCCGAGAATTTACTAATACTAACACTCTCTTAACTCTTTATTATGCTTTGATCAGGTCCCGACTGGAGTATGCCTCAATTATTTGATATCCCTACTGCGGTGTTCACATTCATGGTGTGGAGTTGGTACAGCGTCACTTTCTCAAGCACTTGAGTTTCCTCATGGATGGTGTATATCCTGTTCGTGGCATCGAGTACTCTTCGTTATTATCCAGGTTTAACCTCCACTCCTTGGAAACTAGACGTACCATGCTAGCTGTTAAATTTCTCCACACCTTATTGAATAATAACTTGGATTGTCCCTATCTTCTATCCAAAATCAATTTTTTCATACCACGTATAAATTCCAGACAGCGCACCACCTTCTATAATCCCAGTTCCAGAACTAACGTCCTTTTTAATTCCCCTATCTCTATTATGTGCCATACGTTCAACAAAATCTCTAATGTTTGTGATATTAATTTCAGCACCATTAAGTCCATCATGTCTTCCGTCCTGAGCAATGACTGACTCCATGAAGTCAACTTGCTTATGCTATTGATATTCTTTAGAATTTTTTTTTGTGTATTCGCATGATTGTGTTCAATTTTTGTTTTATATAATTTCTCATTCTATTTTATTTCTTTGATGTATTAAGTTTTCCTGTAATTGGGCATTGCCTGTTGGGGAATAAATCCATTCTATTCTATTCTATTCTATTCTATGTCCCCCTCGATATAAAAATCGACCTGTTTTTGCTTGAAGACATTTTCACTAGGAATCGAGAGTTATTGCAGGTGGATAGTTTTCAAATGATCACCCGGTATAATATAGTTAAAAATTATTCGAAATAATTTTAAAGAATCGAAGACTTCATGGCAGCGCTACAATTGGAGTCGAGTTCAATGTCACGATTGAATCTCTGGCGGTCAATTGTTTAATTAAATGCCTTTTTCAACCCGATTCGGGAATTTCAATGGCTAAAGGTGCAGATCCGTAACGAGGGTTATCGTCTACTGCGATCGAAACATTAAAGCCGAGCAAAAGGTGTTAGGGTCATCCGCATCTGTATATCCTTCATAGCCAGATAACCCCAAATAATTTCTATAGTGTGTTTAATGACAAAAGGATTAGGTACGTGCTCCGAATATGTCAGGTGCTAGGCACAAAAGGTAAATTTCATGACATCCACCGTAACCCTTTCTCTGGTTCTCTCATCTGATGCGACGCGTGATGTTTTGCCATTCTTTGCCTTTATGCCTGGCTACAGATTAGGCATTTAAACTTATTATTCCGACTTGGTCGGCACGGTGCAGATAAGCCAAGAGGTCGGAATGGATCCCCGCCACACGACATTACCCCAATTATTTACGTCGATGTACAACACTTGACCGCACTATATCACTTCGTATTATGTTGGAGGTACTTATGCGTACTTACCGTACCATAGGTACTTCATAGTGCTTTTACCTCGACAGTGGGTTTTTCTTCATGCATCTCGAACGTTTGATATTCACTGGTTTGATCCTTAATTCCTCAGAAGTCAAAACGGCGTACTAATGCCACTCGAATGTGATGCTCTACAGAAATAAACGCGCTCCACATTAATATCATGCTACTAGACGCAGTGGCGTAACCAAAGGAGGGCGAAGAAAAACGAATGCCCCCTCCCCCCCGTCTACTTTTCAAGCGCCCACGGCGCCTAATCACGCTGAACGAAGTCAGAAATACAGAAGCGTATTATAAGTATACAGGGTGATTTTTTTGAAAAGAACCCACCCCAGATTTTTTGCCGCTAAAACAGCAAATGACGATATGAAAGTTCACTATTTTCATTCATTTGGTTTATGACATGGAAGAATGTTTTATGCTTCATTATAGTCAACTTCAACCCTCTATGGGGTGGAAACTGGTCATACGAATGAGTTTTCCTTTGGTCATCTTGTTCAGCGTAACTGATGAAGCACAATATCAGAAATTCAGCCTAATTGACCGATGTTTTTTTTCAATCCCACCCCCTATTTGGGGGTTGGAAAAACAATTTGTGCCAAAATTCATAATTCGACAAAATAGAACCATCTGCATGACTTTCAAACGTAATTTCGAATTTGATACTCACAAGTAGGGGTTGGGGGTGAGGGAGGGGGTTGATTTTTTCACATAAGAAAAAGGGAATTGTCATGAGCCATATATGTTATAAAGGACGTTGAAATGTTCTCACTTACGTGAGAACATATTTCTTTACCTTGAAATGACCCATCTTCAACCCCTTATAGAAAAAAAACTGTCCATTTTTTTGGGTAACAGACGATGGATTTTGGCTCGTGTCAAATTTGGCTACAAAATATTAAAAAATTAGGAAATTTGACCGAGACCCATTTTCCACAGGAATCGTGCGGGGTCCTTTCGGACAACACAACACCCAGACTTTTCACCGGGAATCGAACCCGGGACTTCCGCGTCGGAATAATTTCGGGCCGTCTAATTTTTTTTAAGTCACCCCTCAACCCTTCTCAAAATTCTCTCATTGTCAATTGAAAGAAAGCTTTTCCCCTATCATCTCCTGATTCTTGGAAAACAGATTTTCCACCGAAAACAGGTCGATTCTTATTTTGAAGGAGGCATCCATGACACGTATATCGCCTAATTTTTATCTTCAATCCCTTTGCCCCCACCCTACCCTACTGTAAAATTTTGAATAGCAACATCTACCTTGCGATACATCAGACTGAAGGTAATAAAATTCTGTTTCTGTAAAAAATAATTTAAAGTTTTCTAAACCTCCCTCTTACCATTTTCAAAAATTCTCTTAATTAGGAGGCGAAGGGGTTGAAGATAAAAATTTGGCAATACGTGTCTTAGATGTCCCCCTTGAAATAAAAATGTTTTCAATGTTTTTACGACCTGTTTCAGCGTTTTCCTGGAAAAAAATTTGGCAGCGAGAAATCTGGGCCGGGTCTTTTTCAAAAAATCACCCTGTATAGCACCAACCTGAGGGCTCAGTTTCAAGTATAGGTGTGTTCAGTCAGCTTATTTAGCCGCAAGTTTTAATTTTAGTCGTAAGCGCAGCATCGCTTATTGGCTGATCTGAGGAGGCTGGTTCATGACAGCCAATGAGCATTGCTGCGCTTACGACTAAAACTAAAACTTGCGGCTAAATAAGCTGACTGAACGCACCTCAAGACTTACAACTTACAACCGAACAACCGATGCAAAATGTTTGATGGAACACCTCAGGTACTATTGCTTGATAGAGACCTATTTCAGTAAACTTTGGTTCAAATTTGAACAAACTCGGTTCAACAGTTCAAAAAGTTGTCAACAAATCTATTTTAAAAATTCACCTTGAATACCCTGTAACTTTTCAACGGAGCATTTTAGGACATCGAAGTTATTTTTTTTCCTGGTTCATTTTTCATGAGGACTCTCCCCTAGAAGTTTGTAACCGAAACCGTAATTGCGAAACACCCTGTATAAGTTAATATTCACATGTATATAACTGGGCTCGTTTGAAGTTGAGAGAGAATGTGTGCATCCATTGTAGATAGATATCGGGCCGCCACTGTTGTAAACGTTTGATGATTGAACACTCGATGTTGCATAAGAATATAAAGGGCATTGTTTGGCACAGTCTGTTGTTTGGAATGCATGTAGTGGATAAAATCACGCCTTCATAAAGGTTTTCAGCAGTCTAATATCTTGAATTATGGGTGAAATTCATCGAAGGGTGAAAAGAGTAAGAGTGAGTGTCGGCTTAGGTTTGACAAATTGCTGTGTGACTGCTTCGCACACTTTCGCACGCGATTTTAATTATTGGTATCGCTGAATTTTAATCGTGCTTGACTTTTGACTTGAAGCGTTTGAGCGAGGATGCAGCGCGAGATTCCTTTGTATGGCACCTGATGATTTGATGATTTTTTCTTCAACGATGGCGTTTATTACCAGGTAATGAACGACCGTAGCAATAAAAGCCTTGCGCGAGCTTTATTGCAAATCGGTCGGGTTGCTGGGTATATGTGTGGTGCGCGCGGCGCTTTCGTATTTTTAAATGCGTCGCCGTTTGAGGGCTGCTGGAGATATTTAGCGAGGCGTATGAGTAATTGTTACGGTATGACGCTTCTACACACTAAGAGCGGCTAGTATATATGGCTCACATACGCATGCCCATCATTGCACTCATTCAGAGTCCGTCTACCATAAATGTTAATGCGCTAATCCGACATTTACAACTAAACTCCTACGGGGGTGGTTTTGGAGTGCATCGCTAACTCTATTATGGTAAGTAGCTTAGGTCTTTTACCCGGCTCTGCGATTACCACTCAATATGCTCTGAGCTGCGTGCTGATGCTCCACTTTCAGACGTGTGGCGCTACCTCAGATTTTAAATCGAACATGCACATGATTGCGATTTCGTAAAAATTAAATTACATCCCATCGATATTAAACAGTGTGTTCCTGGGTGTGTTCACAGTATTCACTTCACACTAGAAGAATTCAGTTATCCTGCACGTTTACTCGTATAGGCAGCAAGTTTCTTATCTTCGTATAAAAACAGACTGAAAAAAAAAACAACACCTAGAACATCTCAGGCAAACTGGTGCAGGTTTTTTTTGCGTCAAATTACAACCGCCTTCCAACCAAGATGAATAAACAAATTTTACTGATATTTTATATCTTTTACTTCCCCGACCCACCACCCCAACAAGAAGCGGGAGTATTGTGAACGCGCTAAAAAATGTTTTCGAGATTTCGATGGATATATATCTGTTTTTGAGGTCCCTTGTGACTGTGTGTATGTTTGTATGTTTATCTGTAACCTTCCACGATAACAGCCGCAACGTCTATTCGATCGACATGAAATTTGGTACACAGACATGGTTCCACCGTCGAATGAACCCATTAGTTTTTGGCTGTTCCTGTCAAACGGAAGTGTCACTATCAAAAAATGACAGAAGCCATATCTCACGGAATGTGACTTGCGATATGCCGTTTAAAAGCCCATAAAAAACTGTATTCAAAACAGTTCAAGTATTCTATCTGTCATCCGTGAAATAATAAAAAATGTCAAAGTTCAAAAGTTTATCATTTAATTATTCAAAATCTATCCAATGGATTGGGACCAAATTTGGTAGGAAGAAACAAAACGAAAGAGTCAAATTAAGTCTGCAGTTGCAATCTTCCACCATTTTCTAGTCGAGCGTTATGAATTTTCAAAATTTCTCCTAGCCGTTGCCACCGGAGAGGGCCTCTCGCCCGTGTTTTGACCAGGACGACTCGCTTTTGATGCAGGACTCCACTCAAAAATTCATTCCTGCTCGGAGATCGGCTTTCTTTGAAAAAATCAAACTGTAATCGAAAGTATATTGGACTGGGCGTCGTTTAGACTCATTTTCAAAATCGGTACGGTTCCGGTTTTCTGACGGTAATTTTTTTCAAAATGTAATGAGCACATTCTGTGAATTTGAAAAAACTACAATGCAAACTTAGACATGCGGTTAGCGGTGAGCCCCACGAAATATTCATTTTAGGTGCAGAAATGCTGTAAATGAAAGTTAGAGGAAAGATTGAATAAATTTTTGGAGGAAATTTTTTTTAAATCGGACCCACGGTTTCCGAGTTTTCATCTCTGGAAAAACGGCAAATTTTCCAACTTTTTATCCCGTGAACAGATTTCCATCAATTTTTTCTTTAAACGAGAGGTAACTGGCTCTCGAACACTTTCCAATAATTTTCTTCCCAATTTCCCGTGGAAATTTCCCTGTTTAAAATGTATAATAGGCCTGGGTTATCGAAACTGGACTTAGATGATGGAGCTCAAAGTGAGCCGTAATTGACGATCTTCATAATAAGATGATTTGTAAAAAGGTTGGAGGTTTTCCCGGAAAACTCAAATTTTCAAAATTTTCAATTTTTCTGTGGTCTCAGTTTCAGATCGTTCACCTTGATCTGCCTCACCACTCGCTTTTCTTTCTACATTTTTTGGTTCCTAATGAAAAACAGCATATTTTCAACTTTTACTTTCCCGACCCCCCACCAACATGGAAGGGGAAGTATTGTAATCGTGCAGAAAAAAAGTTTTGAGATTTCGACGGATATGTTTTTTTTCTGGAAAGAGCCCATTAGTTTTTGGCTTTCATCTGTCAAACGGAAGTGTCACTGTCAAGAAATGTCAGAAGCTATATCTCACGGAACTTGACTTGCAATTTTTCATTTGGAAGCCCCTGAAAAACTGAATTCAGAACAATCAAAAGTATTGCCTTATCTGTCATCTGTCAAATAATGAAAAAATGTCAAAATCCAAAACTTTACCATTTAATTACTCAAAATCTATTCGATGGATTAAAACCAAATTTGGCAGGAAGCAACACAACAAAAGAGTCAAATTAAGGCCGCAGTTGCAGTCTTCCACCATTCGTAATGAATGAATGAATGAATGAATGAATTTCAAAATAATTTTCGTAATGAATTTTCAAAATTTCTCCTGGTCGTTGCCACCCGACGTTGCCGCTCTCGCCGGTGTTTTGACCGGAACGACTCGCTTTTGTAGCAAGACTCCGCTCAAAAATCCATTCCTGCTCGGGGATCGACTTTTTTTGAAAAATTTCAACTGATATTGAAAGTAGATTGGATTGGGCGTCGTGTAGGCCTGTTTTCAAAATCGACACAAAAATTCCGGTTTTCCAACGGTAATTTTTCCAAAATGAAATTTGCACAATGCGTGAATTTGAAAAAAAACGCAGTGAAAACTTCTACATGCGGTAGGCGTAGGCCCCACGAAATATTAATTTTAGGTGCAGACCTGCTGCGAATGAAAGTTGGAAAAAAGATTGAGCTAATTGTTGGAGGAAAAATTTTCGAAATCGGATCAACGGTTGCCGAGTTTTCCTTTCTGGAAAAACTGCAAATTTTCCAACTTTTTATTCCGTGGACCGATTTTGACCAATTTTTTTTTTAAACAAGAGGTAACTGGTTCTTGAAACATTTTCCAACGATTTTTTCAAATTTTCTGGAAATTTTCCGGTTGAAAATAATTTTCTCCGAATTATTTTCAACCCTTTTCTGTAATTCCACCTCCCCACCCGAAGGGACGTTTCGAACAAAAATTTACATAGGTTCCTGGATACTAGTCGGGAAAGTTTTGGGGTGACACAACCGATTTTTACCTTGTGAACAGATTCAATCAACTTTTTTTGAACAAAGGGATTCTTGAACATTTTCAGGCAACTTCTCTTAGAAATTCTCCAAGTTTTCCGAGAGTTTTCCATTTTAAAATGTGTAACTGATGGCCTTGGCTTATCGAGATCAGACTCAAATGGTGGAGCTCAGAATGAATCCCTTATTAGCGAAAATATCTCAGTTCTTCAATCTTTTTCTCAAATTCTAACTTCCCACACGGAGGGACGTCTCATAATAAAATTTCCATCCATTCCTTGCTACTCGTCGAGGAAGTTTGGGGGTGACAAAACCGATTTTTTTACTTGATTTCAAGTTTTTTTAGCGCATTTTCCATCTTGATGAAAATCGCTATTGCAACCGCTTTGTCCGTCCGTCCGTTCCTCGAACTCCTCCAAAACTAGACGCCCTAGCTTTCTAATTTTCTCGCTGTTACATAGCTGCCACTCCCAAAGGAGGGCTAGGCTATATTAAATGTCTATATTGCGCCGCCAACATAGAGAAAACCGCCCCCGATAAACTTGAAATAACATGATATTGCAATTTCTCCTAGACCTACTGCTCTGGTGTTCTCATTTTATGAATAACACATAGTTGCCACTTATAAACAAAAGCCCAGAAACATTCCGCCTTCAATATGCGCCGCCGATATGAAAAAATTGCTAAAAACCGCCCCAAATCACTTTAAAATGAAAAACATAAACCCGAAGACATAATGATCTAATTCTTTCGCTATATGGATAGCCGACTAAAAATGGGAAAAAATAGGCTGCTGTTACCCAGGCAACACACGTTAGTTTAATAAACATTTATTCAACGTATAATCGGTATATTTTTGGTTTAAGTCTGGTAAAGGTATATCGCATAAACGTTTATATTAAACGAATTTATAACTAAACGTTTGAAAATCGTTTTATAAACGTATGCAAAAACCCATTTTTGTAAATATAATTCATTATCTATTGAATTTAAACGAATAATATCATAGTTTATTCAACGATTTTAACAAATCAAACGTGAACCATTCTTGTTCATGATTTAAATAGGTATATTTCACGAACTGCAAAAACGTTTTTTTCAGGTAGAATAAAAATGTATATTCCACATTTAAAATAAATGTTCGAACTATTTTCTTGAAAAATAATTTAATTTATATGGATTTTGAACGAATGACATCCCAGCCATCCGGACCGGTTTAGCAAAGCCACTCGCTCGGTTTTTCCTCCTGCATCAGCCTCCGCATCCAATACGCGCGGGTTAGTTCCGCGAGCCACCGAGCGGCCGCGGTAGTATCCCTCTCACTAGGGCGGAGTACGCCGCTTTAGTATAGGTGATTTGACGGCCACCGCCTACAGCAACAGATACCAAGTTAGTTCATAAGCACTATACGTGCAAAGTGCAATCATTGTACATGACACGTCTATACAGCAATTGCAATCTACTGGACGTCGCACCAGTGGCAGAGCTCGAGTTCCCCCGGCAACTCATAGAGCTTTCAAATGGTAGCGTAGGAGCCAGAGACAAATGCTCCGCTGCACCCATTCAAACTGTCTTTCTCAAGTCAAAGGGGTCCTAAACATCTACTTCTAATCATTCGTGGATACCTTCTGGTGTCTTGGTGGTATCCTCTACCTCCCCTAATAAATTTCACAAATTATTCTGGTAGAAGTTGGCAACGTTCTGACATTGAATAAAGGTTGAATTTATACGTTTATTGTTGGTAGTTTACATAGATGATAAAAACGTATAAATTACACTGAACAATTGACCTTTCCAATTTTAGGAGATAGAAAGTACATGGTTTTTCGAGGTCACCTTTGACGTTTTGACGTTTATGACGTTTGGACGTTTCGTTTCTGACTTTTGCGGGAATTTTGAATCGGTTAGCTATACTGTTCCCATTATCATGTGGGGAAAGTCACTAGAGCCCATAAGGGAGTTTTTAATGGACGAAGTAATAGAGTTTTTTCGTAGTAAGATGCACGTGTCTGGTGCAGCGTGATCCCTGGTGGTGCTGGTGCAGCCACACTTCCATCAAGTTTGGGTCTTTCCTGAACCGGTGCATGCCGGGTGTATTCGTCTTATTATCGCACTCGCATAGAGCGACACAACACCCTTGAACCATTTCTGTAAGTATCTTCTCAGTTTTCCACTATATATAACACACTTATTGGTAAGAACGAGGGTAAGAACGAGGGTAAGAACAAGTGAAATCATGAAATCCATGCTTAAATCAAATAAATCCACGACAGAGCGCTTGTCAGATTCGAAAATTTCCCATTATGTCAGAAACGAAATGTCATACCTCAAAGAACATGGGGCGCTTTCCAATAACTGCGACAAGGCTGATACGCAATGTCAAAGTGCACTTGCCAGCTCAATGCCAAACTCAGCCTCGCCAATGTTTCGATTGTGTCGACAAGTGGTGCTATTACTGCTATTGGAACGCTAGCTGTGTCGAATTGTGTCCATATGTGTCCAATTGTGTCCTTATACGCCTTATTGGGAAGCGCCCAATGACCTCGATTAACCGTATCTTATACGCATGACGTCACAGTAAAGAGAGACAACGGAAAATTGGAGACCTCAATTGGCCAATATATTGGTTCAAGTCGCGGACATTCTGACATTGATTATACGTTTACCATCCACCGTATATATCTTCAGTTTCTGACAAAAAAAAAAAACGTTTATTAAACGAGAGTGTGTTGCCTGGGTAACTAGTGGCTGGTCCCAACTTCCGCCTCCAAACAAAAAAATATTGATGATTGGAAGATTTTTCATTCAAATCTGTTTCATTGACACGTACCCCATTCTGATTACAAAAAATCACAATGAGTTTCGACTGAAGAGAGTGGGCAAAGAATGATGTTCCTCCTTCAACCAAATTTCTTTACATTCATAATATGCCTCTTTAAGAAAATGCGCTACTGAGACTCACGCACGTGAAGGCAAACTCACTTGTTTAGGTTTGCTTTTTACCTTCGACAATAATTACTTATTTACTTACTTATTTTAATAATTATTACAGTTATTTACACCTATGGTTCTTCGTGGACAGGGAGCTGGTGCCTCAAAACTTACGTCATAAGGTACATGATTTTAACCCTGTAGGTCTAATGTGCGTTGATAAGGTTGTTGAAAATTGCTTTGTCTTACATGTCAGACCGGGAGCTTTAGGCTGGTATGAACTTGTTAATTTTCGAAAAAATTGCCAAAAATTCACGTCACAAAGTACATGAATAAAACCAACTGGATTTTGTGTGGGAACATCCCCCTAATCAAAAATCTGGTCGTAAGACAAAATTTCTGGGGGCCTTCGGTCCATAAGACAAGTTTGAAATTTTCAAAAAAAGACCAAAATCTATCAATTTCTCACAGGCGTTTTGTTGACTAATCCACTGAGTGTGATATATGTATTTGAATCAGGAATATCAGGATGAAAGACTAAATCAATTTCCATGTTGAAATACAGTTATGACAGAAGAGAAGTCTCCAGGAGGAGGTGAATTTTGGCCCTTTTTGAAAATTTCAAACTTGTTTGATGGACCGAGAGCCCCCGAAAATTTTGTCTTATGACCCGATTTTTTATTATGGGGCTGTTCCCACACAAGAGCCCGTTGGTTTCATTCATGTACCTTATGACGTAAACTTTGGACATTTTTCGAAAATTGACAAGCCTATACCAGCCTGAAGCCCCCGGTCTGACATGTAAGACAAAAACATTTTCAACAACCTTATCAACGCACATTAGACCTAGAGAGTTAAAATCATGTACCTTATGACGTAAGTTTTGAGGCACCAGCTCCCTGTCCATCGCGCATCGGGAGAGGCTTCTATTCTAATAAAGAGCGAAACCTTGACTGGAATCCAGAGTATTTTATTCAACTAGTACTTACTACCCACCCTGTGGAAATATACCTATGTGAAGACTCTGTTGTTTTGCCCGAGGTTTTGCCGACATGCGGATTAATAGCGGATAATTGCGCTAGGGTATAGTTCAAGAATCCTTCGTAGTTGTCGAGAATTATCCCGATTTGAAAAAGGACACATTTTTGGGGTGCGACGTTATTTATTATTGTTGCGTAGGTAAAATACCAGGGACCGTATTCATATCTCGCTTTTAAGCTAAAAGCGCATTTAGAGGTGCGCTTTTAGGGGCTGTCCGTTCATATTTGAGTTTTCAAAAATACATATTACAATTGAACGGCTGTATGTAGTTGTGTTGTAATATGTAATTTTGAAGACTCAAATATGAATGGATAGCCCCTAAAAGCACACCTTTAAATGCGCTTTTAGCTTAAAAGCGAGGTATGAATACGGCCCCTAGTATCCTGTCCTTACACACCAATGAACCAGGGAATTTATTTTTATTGAAAGGTCATTAGTCGTAATAGGCATGGGCGCCCGCAGGATTTTTGTCAGGGGGGGGCAAATAGTTTTAATTAGAGAACGTCACATAGCTACCTGGCCTAATTTGCGAAGTCCTTTAGATTAGCGCCGCAGGCGAAAATTTTTTCGAATAATAATAATAATAGTGATAATAATTATTGTGCGAAAAATAAGGAAATATATTTGAAAATTAAACTCAACTTTAGAGAAATTTATTAAAATTTGAAATTTTGTACAAAATGTATAAAAATTTACTTCAAAATAGCCAGGTCAATAGTTACACTCGTTCATTATCTTGAAAAAACCCCTAGTGTTTTAAACCAGAGGTTTAGAAAATTGCAGATCGTTACCTACCTACCTACCTATCTACCTATTTTATGACTTTACGGGTAGCTATCTAATTTAGGTAGAAGCCTAATGAAATTTCAAATTGCTCTAACAATTCAAGAAAATGTAAATTACCTTCTCAAAGTTTTTTCTTTCGAAAATGAATTTTTTTTTTTCCTTTCTCGTAAATTTTTTTTTTTCGTAAGGAAGAATTTATTCAGCTGCTCCGGAGCCAGGGGGGGGCAAGTGCCCCCCCTTGCCCCCCCCTCCGGGCGCCCATGGTAATAGGTACTGGTAATTCGCGAAAGTAAAGAGAATTCGCGAATTCCATATTTCTAAGCAAGAGCCCATGATTGTCAAGTAGGTACATACTTGCCAGATTAATATCCCGCGCTCTATGCACGAGAAAAATTTGCGGCATCGACTTCACTGCTATGCCAATAAACAGCTTATGTATGTATACATATAAAATACTATGTAAGTTAGTTCTTAGAATGTTGAAGATAATTTTGTCGTAAATTTTACGCTTTATGCTTTTTTACTTTCAGCTCGTAAATTTCGTGGCAAATTTGAATTACGAGGTTTTTAAATTGCATTCATTACTTCGCTCTCCACAGTGGAGTGATGAACAATAACTGAAGTTACCATGCAGGAACGTGAGCGTTTAATGCAGGGTGTTCCGGTGACCTTGCATGAAACTTGGGTAGATGATTCCTGTCAACAAAAAAAAATCGAAAAGAAAGAGTACATTAGTTTTTTCCCTGGAATGCTTCCTAAGGGAGTTATAGACTCAAAGCTAACATTTAGATGTAGAACGATACACATATCGATACAATATCTTTTTGCACCCTTAAGGCTGTCATTTCCATCACAAGGACAGACTGCGCACTACCGGCAGTGCGAAAGAGACACAGATAGACTTTTCTGTCGAGCCCCTCGGCTGAATTACAAGCACTCATTCGAAAACTGACAAGAGAATAGGAGTACCTATTTTTTCGAACAAAAAAGAAAATTTCCGGAAAAGTGAGTTTGAATTTTCCAAAAATTCAAATTTGTAACTATACAACGGGTAGTAATAAAAAATAAGCATAAATCCAATGAAATCCAAGCAAATGCTTATGCTTATTATTTATTAATACTACCTATTATGTTGCCAAAGCCATTTTAGTTGGGCCCTATTTTTTTTCTTTTTTTTTCGGCAAACAGGTTTAGCCGAGGGTCGCAGCAAAAGAAAAAACACTAGGAAATGACGTCCTTAAGGCATCGTTTATCTTTGCGAATATGTGGAGGGAAAATTACAACTCATATTCGGGCGATATAACCCATTGTTAGATACCTACTGACCTCATGAAGAGTTTCAACACCAAAAAAGCTTGGGTCGAAATTTTTTCTATCTCCAAGAGTCACAAACCGTCACAGATGGGATTCATCTGGGAGAATGGAGAAACTCCAGTATAGCTGGAATTTCGCTGGAGCGCACATATAAATAAAGAGTAGAGAAAAGTCTTAAGAATGTATTATATGGTTCGTTGTAACGTTATATGTCGTACAGTGTACAGTTACAGTGTAACAGAATGCGTTACGATTCTAAAATAGTGTAATTGCTGTGAAAAACTACGACTAACCTGAATTTTTCTGAAAGGCTTGCTGGAACCAGACAAAAAAATCGTCCTGGGAGCAGGGAAACTATACTTAGGATTTGAGAACATTCTTTTGATGTCTCTTACTAAAAATTAAGGTGTCACTAGTCACCTAATAACACTATAATCAATAACACTGTTCTGATTATTGCACATAGCAACAAGTAGAACAATCACGGCTGTAGCAGTAGAGCCTGAGGGGGGGTTACTATTTTGAAGAAGGCCCAGCCCCAGACAGAGTCAAATGATGATCTTGAAGAAACTATGATACATACCGGGTGATCATTTGAAAATTATCCACCCATCATAACTCTCGATCTCTATAGTGAATATTTCATCGAGCAAAAATTGGTCGATTTTTATATGTATTGAGTACAACATAAATTGGCGAATTTCTATCTTTAATCTTTTCGCCCCCACCCACCTCAACTTTGAAATTTGAAATGTCTTGAAAATTTTACGCTCAACCCCCTTTTTCGTAAAATTCTTTGATTTTATAATGTATAGTCAACGTGATTCTGCAAAGAGTGGAAAAATGTCTACCTAAATTCAACCTTCAAAATTCAAAATTGCATCATCTACTTTGTGAAACATCAAACTGAAGAAAATTGAAGTCTTCTTCTGTAAGAAATATTCCCAAAATCTGCAAACCCCCCTTTGCTTCCTTTAGTTCTCCAAAATGCCCAGTTTTTTAGGCAAGAAGTTTAAAATTTTGAGAGTATTTTGTCAGAAAGAGAGTTCATCAGTTCATCACCCTTCCATTTTATGTATCACAAAGTAGAAGTGCAATTTTGAATTACGAAGTTGGGTTGGGGGAAGCGAAGGGGTGAAGTTAGATAGTAGTTAGATTTTCTGGCCTGTTTTGTGATCCGGTCATTTTCAATTCAGTTAGAAAACACTTCAAGCTATGTGTTTCTGCAAAAGTTACTATTCATATCGGTTGGGAACATATAGAAAATTATCCGACAACCGTTGCGAAAAATCAAGCTAATAATGGTTTTCCACAGCAAATATATTCTTTACAGAATTCTTACGTATTCTATAATATGATAGATAGTACCTATATGATATATATAATGTATATGATATATATGATAAAGAAAGTCGGTTGTGTCACCCCAAAACTTCCCCGACGATAAATAAGCAAGGAATGGATGGAAATTTTATTGAGACGTCCCTTCGGGTGGGAAGTTAGAATTTGAGAAAAAGATTGAAGAACTGAGATATTTTCTCTAATTAGGGATTCATTTTGAGCTCCACCATTTGAGTCTGATCTCGATAAGCCAGGCCAGTTGCACATTTTAAAGTGGAAAACTCTCGGAAAACTTGGAGAATTAATTTTAAGAGAAGTTGCAAGTTGCCTGAAAATGTTCGAGAATCACTTACCTGTAACAATTGACAGGTGTCTGTGTCTGTGTGTCTGTGTGTCTGTAATCACAATTAGCTACAATAACAGCCGCGACGTTGATCCAATCGACTTGAAATTCGGTATGCAGACATGGTTTTGCAGTCGAATGATCCCATTAGTTTTTAGTTGACATCTGTCAAACAGAAATGTCACTATCGAAAATGGCAGAAATTATATCTCACGAAACTTGAGTTGCAATATGTCATTTAAAAGCCCTCGAAAAACTGTATTCAAAATTGTAAAAAATATTCCTCTGTCATCTGTCAAACATTAAAAGATTTTGAAATTCAAAACTTTGCCATTCCATGCAGAATCCATTGGATAGGAACCAAATTCGACAGAAAGCAACACAACAAAAATCTGCATTAAAAGCTTTTCGCCATTTCCCAGTCTGGCGCTTTAAATTTTTTCCTGGTCGTCAACTACTCGAGACAGCCGGCCGTCCGTTCACCCGGGTTTTGAACAGGATTTCCCAGATTTGGCACATGACTCTCCTCGGACCTTCTTTCCTGCGCGGGGATCGATTTTTTCTGAAAATCTCGTGTGATTCCTGATCGTCGTATACTTCAAACACAGGTCACGCAAACGGTTGTTGGTGCAAACGGCCATTTAGTGGCAAAGAATCTTTCGGCCAAAAATACCCCATCTCTTCTTAGAATCTGCCACGCCACTGGTCCAACGCACGCCACCCCTGGAAGCTTACGCGTCTTGTTCTCCGACCTTAAAAACTTATGAAGTAGTGAACGAATTTTTCAATTCCAGTAACTTCTGCGAACTTCGGTAAGTATATTGACCTCCCTCAGGAAAAAAAAACATAATTTGGAAACATTGGGACTTTTAATAGGTATCTTCCTCATCAAATTTTCGACAAATATCCAAGTTTTCAGCTGGCCCTAAATTTTTTCCGGGTTAGGTACAATAAAATTTTGTGTATTTTTCCCCAGCTGAACTCGGGAACTTTGGGGCAGCGTGCCATATTTTAAGCGAGTCGTAAAGGTGAGTTTAGTCAGCTTATTTAGCCGCAAGTTCAAATTTTAGTTGCAAGCGCAGCGACGCCCATTGATGGCTCTTATGAACCAGTCTTCTCAGAACAGCCAATAAGCGATGCAGCGCTTACGACTAAAATTAAAACTTGCGGCTAAATGAGCTGACTGAACGCACCTTTACTGTATTGGTTGAGTTGTTGTTACTTGCCACAATAATTATTAAAGTGACTTTTTTTGTTCCCAATAAAACAGTCTGTTTGCATTTTTCGAATGGATCGTGAAAACAGGACAAATTTAAAAAAAACCTGTGTGGGGTAAACAGGTCCGGTCTAGAAAAACGAACCACCGTACTTAACCAGTTGAAAGTATCACGTTTCTAATTTATTACTACCTACCCTACAGGGTTAACTCATAAGGCCCCTTGTCTTGACTGGCATTCTAAGCAGGCGGGTCACTCCACTCGCTACCTTAATACTAAAGGTGTAAAAATATCTATATCTCAAATTTCACTCCCTAGTTTTTTCATACATTTAGGTATTCACGCGCTATGCCAGAACCGGACGAGGGCAAGGGAAAGAAGGGACCGCAAGAGCGAAATTTCAATTTATTCCGGCCTGGCACATGACATTTGAGAATGAGAATTGAAATAATTATTCGTGAACGATTGCTCGGACCGGGTAACTTATAGAATAGCACTTAGGTACCTATTGCGTTTCACCCTTTCATATTTGTAGGATAGTTTTTAAGAGCAATCACCAGTTGGTAGGCAACCCAGTTATACACAGTTTATTGCCGTTATCTGAAAAAGCAAGATAGAAATTCAACTTTCCGCAGCATAACAACGTAGACTTTATAATTCTTTATAATTTAGTGGAACTATTGTATTTTGCTTGCACCCTTGAATTGTACGTACTGGCTTGCCTACCTACTGGTGTTTTACTGTTATAAAGTCCAGCTATAATAAATAGGCAGATGATATCGTCTAAACTGCAAACGGGCTCCGGGTTCGAATTCAATTTGGAAAATGTCCAACACTTCACCGGGACACAGATGGGCTTCCGTCAGCGTTAAGAGTCGCTCATTGGTCACAGCGACAAATGACAATAGCAATCAACTAAACACTCCGTAATTAGCAGACTCCTCTGTCGGCAACCCCTAATCGTATTACATCCCGTTTTTAACATCTACTCCGGCACTTCATGCAAATGCATTTCGATTGCAGTTCAGCTGAGTGAATTAGTGATGGTCCGTTTTAAATTAAATTCAACCAATTAACCAATATACGGGGTGTCCGGAGTTAGGGTGCGAAAACTTTGCCAGCCGATAGTCGACAATCAAAAAAGAAGTAGACTGCACCCAGGAAACAATTAAAAAATGTGAAATAACTATAACAGAGATACAGAGGCCTTTAAAGTTGGGCAAAAAAGGCACATTTTTGAAAAAGCTGCGATTCTTCAGTTACATTTGTATTTTTCCGACTTACTAAACCTAACCGCAGGTTCCAGCAAAAAATTTAAGTGCGTTTCAGGCTAAGACGAGATTAAACGGAGTTTTACAACCCTTTCGTTAATTACTCAGCGTGAAACCTGATTTACATTGATCATTTGGCCAGAATCCATCAAAAGAAATCTCAAGTTAGCAATCTTAGTCAGAGTTATCAACCGGATGAATATTTTGATGAGACCCACGGTGATAAAACGTAGGTACTTCAGCAAAAAGAACGTCAATTTTTTTTAATAAAAATTCCTAGATCCTTACTTTGGATATAGTTTCTAAACGTTCATTTCTATATATCTCGAAGAACGAAGCATCCATTGATAATTATCCAATGGAAACTTTTTTTTTAGCAATGAGCGCAAAATTCGAATATGTTCTCAATTTTTAAAAATCGTCAGTGGCGTAGAAGTAGGAGGGGGGCAGAATTGGGCCGACCCCTCAATCTCTGAGCCGCTGGTTTTTTCAAGCAAATTAGATTTCCAATCATAGTAAGTTATTTTTTAAATGTCTATTGAAGTTAATGAGGTTTCATTTTAAAAGTTATGATGAAAAATCGATTTTCTAGTCCAACTTTAAAGGCCTGAATCTCCGTTATTTTCCATTTTCGAAATAATTACGATTCTTCCTAAGCTCCGGAGTCTGGACACCCTGCAGCGGTAGGTATTTACGATCTAATATAATAAGTATGTTCGTATTGACACTGAAAAAAAGGGGTGCTCAATACATTATTTGAAATTTGATTAAATAGGCCCGTACCTACCTCGTAACTTGGAGTTGTCGTTTTTGGAAGATGCGCTGTAAAATGCAATACTAACGTTTGACATAGTGTAGAGAGAACCAAAGCCCAAGAAAGAGAAGTAAAGCTGGCGGTTTTAAAGATGGGTTATGTTTAAGTTCTTCAGATAATATCTCTAGTGTAAGACATATTGCCACTAGATAGCAGCACAATAGCATGTTATCTTCTGCATGTATATACGCTCGTATAACTTTGGAGTGGCTGTGTACCGAACGGGAATGCATTGCTCCTACCTGTATAGTATGCTACTGCAAAAGCACCGAAATACCGGGAACGCTACCCCTAGAGACACCGCACAAAATCCCCACGGATCCGGAATAAGAAACTAAACGTTCACTTTGTAGCTTCCGCACGGGCGACCGACTCAAAGCAAGAGCCAGAATCAAGAGGCATAATCCTGCTAGGCCGAGAATTGGCACACAGCCAGTACCCGGTAAGGCACATACTTTGAACGTAGGTATTCCACAAGAGTAGTCTAGATCTAAAGATCGTAAAACATACAAACGTATTGTTTAAATGCAAAGTATACGTGGTGTTCGGCCACAAAGCGCAGAACTGTGAATGGGGAGAAATGTAACATAATATAATGGTGGCAGAGCGAAAAGGACTACTTTAATCAAATTGTGCATACGGGGTGTTCATTTAAAAACTTACCACCCCCAATTTCTCCTCAGAATTTTCTTTTCCCAAGAAATCCTCGCACAGGTCGATTTTGTATTCGAAAGGAACATACATGACTAGCATGAATTCCATGTTCCAGCTTCATCCCTGAAGGAAGGGTGATCACCTTTTCATAATTTTTAAATGAAAATTGAGAATAGGGGTCGAGTAATACATCTTTTTGAATTGGTCTTTCAATTTTTTCAGATTAATGCAAAAAGATCTAACTACCCACTTTCTAGATCCACTAAGATAGGGCGGCTACTGTTTTAAAATTTTCGCATTAAAATAAAACGTGGTCTTAATAAAAACGATGTTTTACTTGGCCCCTATTTCCTCTTGTATTTTTTGTAATGGTGGTCACCTCGGACCCTGTCTTAGGGGATGAGCAGGAGCATTGAATTCATGCTAATTGTGATGTCCCCCTCAATATAAAATCATCTGTCCCGGGATTTCGAATTTCCAGGGGAGAAATTGCGGATGGTAAGTTTTTGAATGAACACCATGTATAATAATAATATAAGCTTCACTGTAGAGCTCAATCACTTTAATTTTTTTGGAAAAAAACCACCGGCTCGGATTTCATCGCGTCTTTATCCTGAAAATAGGTAAGGGCTAAATTGGAGAGCATGATGACATGCCGATTAGTGAGGGAGGTAATTAATGAGCCACATGACACCGCAAGGAATACATCAGAACGTCGTCGCGTTGTTTTCTTCTAATTCCATCGATCATAATCCTTGTTATCAGACTTTTTTTGATCAGCAGATTGCTGCATAGGAGGATCCAGGAATACTGGGCCTAACGAAAACTGAAGTTGTGTAATTGAGTTCGAATACTCCATGGCAAATCACCGTTGCCCTTAAGGCCGGACTGTTCGCATGGAAGGACGACTCTAGGGACGCAGTATAGCTTTTTAATTCGTTTCTCCGAGACGCATTTCCAGTTCGGGTGGTGAACGAGATTACTGCGGGCACAAGAGGTGTTTGGCACTGTTTCGCATGCATTTTCGTATAGTTTCAGCTCGTCGTTTTTACCGCATTCTCTCTAGGAAAACCCCATTAGCCACGCTTTTGATGTCCGTCCGTCAGTCCGTCTGACATCTTGTCACGGAACTCCCAAAAGAAGGCTTTTAGAGATACTTGTTTTTTTTTACCACTAAGTAATGTACCTACCTGGGCCAGTGCAAGACCAAACAAGATTCGCCCAAACTTCCGAAATCTTAATCGACCATATTAAACTTTTTCATAAGTTGCTGAACCGATTTTGATTGAGTGTTGAACATAGGTACCTTAGGTACCTCTACTCGTTCCTCGTGTAAGTATTCATGATTTCAAATTACAAGGTTTGTTTAACAATTGGCTACCGTTTAGACTAACCCATATTGAATTTATACACAATCTCTACTGCTCAACAATGAAAGTGTTACAATTACAAAGCAAAAATTCACCCGACAGGTGGAACCCTGGATCAGGGAAAAAAAAACTGCTAAAACCTGCTAAAACCAGTTTTATGTCACGTCATCCAACAACCCTCCAAAGTTGAACAACAATACCACCACCCACGAACCAACTCAGAAGTGGCCAATGCCAAATCGCAAAGCCAAATTTCTAATAACCCGTAGCGGTTGATGCAAAATTAAAAAAAAATCAGCCAATTTTGAACCGCTGTAACTTTTGATTGCCACTAACGATTCTGATTCTGTTTCAAGTACTGAATTGCCCAATCTTTTGGCCATCTTCCTTGTCAATGTAAAACCCATAGAACCTTTTATAAAATTTCTACAGGGTGATGAACAGACCAGTGCAAAATTGATGAAAGTTCAACATACCCCCGTTTTCGCAATTTTTTTTTGGGTGTCAACAACAAATTTGTGAAGAATTATGTGTTCTCTCGAAACAGTTTTAGAATTTTTGGGATTCCAGTCGAAACAGCCAAAATGTGATTTTTTTAATTGTGAATTGAATACTGTATTTTATTCCTGTAGCAACGCAAAACACATTAGAACTTTCAACATCAAGATGACGTCACTTGGTAGGCTTGTTCACTGAACAATTCTGAGCAATTTGACTTGCAACACGTTCCTATTGTCTATTGTGGGGACAAAGCAAAGCCCAATTGACAGTGTACTTTTTGGTACACAGCCGACTGTACTGCTCTAATTCGGGCTTTAGCATTGAAAACAGGTTATTTTTTTCTTTCTTCAGTTAACAACATAAGACTATGTTATTAAAATTGAATTGACCACATTTCCGCCATTCTAGATTTGTTGCCTTGAATTTCAAAACACAGGCATGTTTGGTATTATTTCTTGTAATGTTGGCCCGCTAAATGTGATTCTGTCGATAAAATCAGTCCATCTGTCTGTCTGTCTGTAATCTTTATTGGAACTTTTGAATGGTGCATCTAATTAAACTGAAATTAGGTATGTATGCAATATGCCTGGACCTTTTTGATATGCTACTAGCTTTTTCGACCAAAATCGATTCACCAGTGAACCCCACCTCGTATCAATTGTCAAAATATTGAAAATATGAATTCAAATTCACTATAACGAAACACTGAGCCAAAAAAAACAACATTTATTGGTAGTTATGCCCTATCTCCTCATTCTTGCCTTCCACAATACTGATGGCGTTGAATGAAGACCAATTAGCAATAGCGACAAGAATGACAAACCAAGGTTACGGGGTTGGCCAGATCGCCGACGTTCTGTAGACAACACGAATGACGATATATCGAACCTTTCGTCGACTGCAGGCTGGCAATATCAACTACGGGCGAAGAGGAAGAAGTGAACGCAAGACCACGGCAGCTCAATTGAGAGTGGTTTTTGAACAGAACAATTCGGCGAAACTATACACGTCCACCGCCATCCAGGTCAGTAACATCCTACGGAATTTCAATGAAGTCTACATCTCCAACCAGACAGTAAACAAGTGAGTATGCCTTCACGTGCGTGAGTCTCAGTAGCGCATTTTCTTAAAGAGGCATATTATGAATGTAAAGAAATTTGGTTGAAGGAGAAACATCATTCTTTGCCCACTCTCTTCAGTCGAAACTCATTGTGATTTTTTGTTATCAGAATGGGGTACTTGTCAATGAAACAGATTTGATGGAAAATTCTTTCAATCATCAATATTTTTTTGTTTGGAGGCGGAAGCTGGGAGCAGCCACTAATCAACAGTAGCCTGTTCTCTCCCATTTTTAGTCGGCTATCCATATAGCGAAAGAATTAGATCGTTATGTCTTCGGGTTTATGTTTTTCATTCATCTCTTACTTAGAGGGCAGCGTGTGGGGGCGGCAGCATTCGGGAAAGTAAGTGTTGCACAGTTTGAGTTGGGTGTTTCCAAATGTGTAAGGAAATATGACAAATCAGTGGAAATTATGAAAGTTGCATTTTTTGTTTGGGGGCGGGAGCTGGAGGCGGCGAATAATCAAAAGTGACCTATCGCTTCCCATTTTTAGTCATCTATACATATAGTATATAGCGAAAGAATTAGATCGCTATGTCTTCAGGTTTATGTTTTACATTTATCTCTTGCTTTGGGGGCAGCGTGTGGGAGCGGCAGAGTTTGGCAAAGAAATTCTTGCACAGTTTGAGTTGACAGTTTCTGAATGTTTGAGGTAACATCAACATCTGAATCAGTCTAAATTGTTGAAAGTTGCACTTTTTTCTTTTGAAGGCGGAAGTTGGAGGCGGCGCCATATCAAAAGTAGCCTATACTTTCCTATTTTTAGTCAGCTATCCATATAGCGGAAGAATTAGATCGTTCTTTGGGTTTGTGTTTTTCATTTATCTCTTACTTTAGAGCAGCGTTTGGAGGCGGCAGCATTCGGCAAAGTAACTGTTGCACAGTTTGAGTTGGGAGTTTCTAAATGTTTAAGGAAATATGACAATCAGTGAAAAGTGTGGAAGTTGTTTTTTTCTTTGTTTGGGGGGCGGGAGCTGGAGGCGACGGTTAATCAAAAGTGGCCTATCTTTTCCCATTTTCAGTAAGCTATCTATATAGCGGAGGAATTAGATCGCTATGTCTTCAGGTTTATGTTTTACAGTTATCTCTTGCTTTGGGGGCAGCGTGTGGGAGCGGCAGAGTTTGGCAAAGAAATTCTTGCACAGTTTGAGTTGACAGTTTCTGAATGTTTGAGGTAACATCAACATCTGAATCAGTCTAAACTGTTGAAAGTTGCACTTTTTTCTTTTGGGGGCGGAAGCTGGAGGCGGCGCCATATCAGAAGTAGCCTATCCTTTTTCATTTTTAGTCAGCTATCTATATAGCGAAAGACTTGGATCGTTATGTCTTCGGGTTCATGTTTTTCATTTATCTCTTACCATGGGGCGGCGTATGGGAGCGGCAGCGTTCGGCTGAGCAAATGTTGCACAATTTGAGTTGACAGTTTCTGAATGTTTGAGAGAACATCTCAATCAGTAAAATTGTGAAATTTGCACTATTTGTCGTTTGGGGGCGGAATCTGGGGGCGGTGACTAACCAAAAGTAGCCTATCCTTTTCCATTTTTAGTCAGCTGCTCATATACCGAAATAATTAGATCGCTTTGTCTTCGGGTTTATGTTTTTCATTTTAAAGTGATTGGGGGCGGTTTTTAGCAATTTTTTCATATTAGCGGCGCATATTGAAAACGGAATGTTTCTGGGCTTACGTTTATAAGTGGCAACTATGTATTATTCATAAAATGAGAATACCAGAGCAGTGGGTCTGGGAGAAATTGCAATATCATGTTATTTCAAGTTTATCGGGGGCGGTTTTCTCTATGTTGGCGGCGCAATATAGACATTCAATATAACCTAGCCCTCTTTTGGAAGTGGCAGCTATGTAACAGCGAAAAAATTAGAAAGCTAGGGCGTCTAGTTTGGGAGGAGTTCAAGGAAGGAGTTCCATCAAGATGGAAAATGCGCTAAAAAACTTTTATGAAGCTGGACATCTAGCGAGAAAAGAGCCGCAATGCGTCTTCTGAAACCTCACCACCGAGCTACTTGACTGCGATGGGCTCAAGATCACTAAAGCGAGAGAGGAATGAAAGTCACCCCCTTTTGGAGGGGGATGTGTGACTGTTTGAGGAGGAATAAGTATGACTGGAAGGACTGAATTGGTGACACCAAGAGGAGAGAGCACAAATTATGAACGATACAGGGATTTGTGTATTCAAGATGTTCTGGTGCCTCATGCATTTTATTATTGCATTTCCGGTGATCAAAAAGATCCATACATAACCAAATTTCAGTTTAATTGAATGAACCGTTCAGTAGTTATCCCTGAAAATTACAAACAGACAGATCTTATGAATAGAATCTCATTTAGGGGACCAACATTTCAAGAAATGATACCAACATGCTTATGTTTTGGAATTTATGGGAAAAAAACCCAAAATGGCGGAGAAGTGGTCAATCCAGTTCTAATGACGTAGTCCCATGTTGACTGAAGTAAAAAATAACCCTTTTTCAATGCTAAAAACTTGAATTAGAGCAGTAAGTAGCAAAAAGTACGCTGCCAATTGGGCTTTGTTTTACCCTCACACTAGACAATAGGAACAGGAACGTGTTGCAAGTCAAATTGCTCAGAATTGTTCAGTGAACAAGCCTATCAAGTGACGTCATCTTGATGTGGAAACTTCTAATGTTTTTGCGTTGCTACAGGGATAAAATATAGTAGGTATTCACAATTAGGCATTTCCATTGACGTCACAGCAGTGTTGCCAACTGTCCAGAATTGCCCGCCAAATTTGAACCAAATAATGTTCGGGAACAACCGAACTACAGGGCGCTTATGGAGTTCCAGTTTCTGCATTTTTTTCCTCGGCTACCTTTTTGAGTTTGAGTTTGAAACTTTTGTATCAAGTTCAAAGCAATGTCCTTAATGCGCCTGCAAAATAAGTTCTCGTGGAAAAGTGTGTTTTTTTGTGAAAAAGCAAGCCAAACATGTTAGGTTAACTGCACAGGGTAGTGGTGAAAATTCATATTTTCCGACGAAATTGAGCATGAACTTTGCCACCAAACTTCACCTGAATGTTGGGGGTTTACATTCCCGGCATTGCTGGAGTGATATGCCTTGTGTGGGGCTAGGTATGTACCTCTTCGGTTTGTGCTTCTCAATCACCCAAATACTTGAGGCCCAGCTTTTACTGCTGGATTAAAGAAACAAAGAATAGTTCTTGTTTATATTTTATATTTTAAAAGTGAAGGAATGACTTCACTTCGGTTGTAGAATATGGACAGAGGCTAAACATGGAAGTTTAACTCGAACACTGTTCGGCCACCGAAGATGTATTCGGTCACCGGAGCCCTCATTGACAGAGATTTTACACCTGATTTAACGATGTTGAATTTTCAACTACAACTTGATTGTGTCAAAATACATTTCTTAAAAATACAAATATTTATTATTCTATTGAGGATTCTAGGCTCCAAATTGTGGTCGACGTAGCCATTCCTCAGTCCGTAGATTTTCCCATTTTTAGATTGCCGAAGGCCACAATTTTTGACACAGGTACTTCCTGAAACTAAACAGGCTTATCAACAGATGATTTTGTGCAAACATCATAACTGTATTACAGCAATTTAGTTACCCATCCTAATCGTTATCGGTAGGTACAACCTTCGTATATTTTTTCAAGTGTATTCCTTCCTTCCTCTTTTCCATTTCTTGGCGCTTTGGGATACATTCTGTGATGCCTTGTACTTCCACTAGCCCAGCGTTTCGAGAAAACCATGAACTTCTCATTTTTTTCTCAAAAAAAGATTCAACCACTCCAAACTCCAACCCAACTTTCACGTTCATTGAGCCCTCTACATCTCTAGCCATGCTTTCTCCATTGCTTTTGACAAGCCTGGATGTTTGAATTCACAATAGTTTCCATTTTTTACTTCACTGTAGTTGTAATATTCACTGAGATATAAGCACATGTGAACCAGATGGGATCGGATCCGAGTATCTTCTGATGACCAAAATCGTACAGCTGACTTGACAATCTTGAATTTTTAGTTGATGGCTTCATCGCGTCAAGGCACATTGCTTAAAAAATCCTGAAATTTCTTCTTGTAAGCAGGATTTGAGGTAAAACTGTGGTAAACTTAGAAATTCCTTGGTCGCTGGATTTTCCCATTTCGAGATCGCCACAGGTCATAGTTTTTGCCACAGCCATACTCTCTGAAATCAGAAGGGCGCTTAGTAATGGATAATTTGTGAAATCATCTCACATTTATTCTGTATTCCAACAATTTAGTCAGCTTTTTACCTTATCGGCAGGATAATAAACTGGCATATTTTCTCCTTCCCAGATGTCTTCAAGTCGCATTTCTTGGCACTTTGATATACTTCCTGAGATGCTCTTTTCTTCCAGGAATCTAGTTTTCCAAAAAAGCCACGGATTTCTTTTTTTTTCGACGAAAATGATTCAAGCACTCCACCAAACTTTCTTGTTTATTGAGATATTCGGGGCAGCACATCTCCAACTATCAGTATTGATCGAAGCGCCAGAGTTTCGTGAACAATTATCACGCACAAACTTGCTTCCTACTGTATCCAAAATCTCAAAAAAGTACTTTTTTTCCAATCATAACAACGCGGGTTGTTCCCGAACACTTTTTTTAAGGTTATAAATTCAACTAGGTTGGCAACACTGACGAGCTCGTGACGTCATGTGGAAATGCCTAATAAAAATTCACATTTTGGCTATTTCGACTGGGATCCCAAAAATTCAAAAACTGTTTCGAGGGACACATCATTCTTCATAAATTTGGTGCTGATACTCCCAAAAATTTTTTTACGAAAACGGGGGTATGTTGAACTTTCATCAATTTTGCACTGATCGGTACATTACCCTGTAGAAATCTTACGAAAAGCTCTATAAGTTTTACATTGACAAGAAAGAAGGCCAAAAGATTGGGCAATTCAGTACTTGAAACAGAATCAGAATCGTCTGTGACAATCAAAAGTTACAGCGGTTCAAAATTGGGTGAATTTTTGGTTTGTAACACTTTCATTGTTGAGCGGTTTATATCGTGTTACTTGGAACTTTTTAGCGCACTTCTCCAAACGGGAAGGCGCTTTTGTCCTCACTTTGTCCGTCCGTCCGTCCGTCCGTCCGTCACAGCATCTAGTCCTAGACGAAAAGGTTTTTGCAAAAAATTTTTACTCCATTGGGTAGCTCATGACCTTGTATCCCGAACCAAGAAAAATCTCGACGAAATAATGATAAACAATGACAATAATAACAATTTAGTGTGACGCTGCATCGCCGTTGAATGCTGCATTTCAGAAGCCGGCCTGATCTCGAAAGTTATCACATGCGAGGAAGTACCCGATCTTATTATTTTACCATAATACATATGCGGAGTTATATTTAGAGGATGATTTGAACTTCATTTGATTGAAAATTTCACATCGGTGCGAGGTGCAGGCCAATAGTTATTAATTTTTGAAAATGACTCCGAAACTACGGCTCGGCCGCAAATGATTTATTCGTTGCTTGCTGGTGCTTGATATCCTTTCCTCCGAACAAAACGAAATTTAATACAGAAAATATTTCAACTCGAATGGGTAGCTCATGGCCGTGGTACGCGAATCAAGAAAAATTTTGCCGAAATAATCATGAACAATTACAAAAATAACATTTTGGTGTAGGTCGGCTTCGCCGATCAAGTTCTGGCATTCGCAGTAAGATGTAGAAAGTTGCGATATGCAGGCAACTACAATTTCTTAATGAAATACATCACTGCATGTACGGCATTATATTCAGAGAACAATTTGAACTTTCTTTTGACAAAAACTCCACTTCGATCCGACCGTCGGGTCAATTGTTATCAATTTTTGAAAACGACCGCAAAGCCACGGCTCGGCGCATATTACACGACCCTACAAATTTAAAATCAGACGTGCCGAAATAGTAATTGAACATTTTGAAATAGCCAATACTAGGTACCTGAAGGATAATGGCACTCAAATTACGAAAAATGTTCGCTCGATAACAAAAAAAAAAGTAGGTAGGTATCACTAAAAATCATGTAACGGCTACCATTTTTTCGGTTTTTCGATAAAAAAAGAAATGTTTCAATTCAAAGGTGAACCCGATATTCGTGTTCAGGAGGTCGAAATCAGTCGGAGAACATTTTTTTACATAAGCAACAGAATGACGCTTATGTGGCCGGTTTGTCTGTCTGTCTGTCTGCCTGTCTGTCTGTCCGAGTCCGTGCAGAAATTAAGACGCTGTATTCCTTCTCGAGAATTGAAACAAGAGTCTTGGAACTTTTTTCCGATTAATAGCTGATGTCCCCAAAGGTGGCCAATGGGCACTATTTTTGTTATCCATACATCGTTATCATTATTCTCAAAAAACAGAGATCTCCTGTGCACTTCGATGAAGTTGAACTTCTCCTCGGGAAATAAAGCTACAGCCCTTGAAGATTGAACTTGATCCGGTGGATAGCTTAGGTCCTCAAGGACCAAATAGGCAGGTTGGCTTTCATAATTCGGCCGCCATCTTGGCTGCCATATTGAAATTTCTTATTAGTGGAACGATTGTCATGAAACTTGAAACTTACCCTTGTCTAGTACGATCATTCTTATTTTCAAGCCAAATTTCATGATTGCCCCACCATCTTGGCCGCCATATTGAAATCTCTTATAAGTGGAAGGATTTTCATGAAACTTGAGAGTCACGCTTGTCTCGTACGATCATTCCTATTTTCAAGCTGAGTTTCATAATTCTGCCGCCATCTTGGCCGCCATATTGAAATCTCTTGTTAGTGGAATGATTTTCATGAAACTTGGAACTTACCCTTGTCTAGTACGATCATTTTGATTTTCAAGCCGAATTTCATGATTCTGTCGATATTTTAGCCGCCATATTGGAATTTTTTGCCCAAGACGGTAGAACCCTAATCACTTAACATCTTGCGTTCACTAATCCTCCAAAAAGGAAGTGCGCTACTGAGCCTCATGCCCATGAGGCGTATTCGCTTGTTTCAGTATGATTTGTTACTCACCTACCTGTATAAATAATATCAGCTTGTGGAAAATGCGCTTCAAGTAGTACCTCACTCACGAAATTAAGAACTGTGCTATTCTTGATTATTATTATTATTATTATTATTATTATTATTATTATTATTATTATTATTATTATTATTATTATTATTATTATCTATACCCGATTTGATGGTGACAAATGACCAGAAACCTAGCAGGACTGGAGTGGTCATATCTTCAGACTTATCGGCTCAACTTTGACCTGGGGGAGTTTTTATGAATACGATAAGATATCGGCAGCACGGAAAAAATCCATGCTCGGAATAACGATAATGTCGTGATATATGTGTGTGTAAACCATATTATAGTGTTTATCTCTATTCTCTGTATTAGGTGTATATAATCAGTTTTCTCTATATCTAAGCAATTTTTGGATCATCTGAGATTCTGAAACAACTTGGGACGCTAGACCGGTGGCGGTGGTGGCACTAGCGAGCCGTGCGGCATGCATGGTGTATGGTTATGCAAGGTCGAAGGGTGTACTACTGATGGGCCCGCGGTCAGAGTTCCCACGGTGCGTTGCATGTGTGACATGTCAGCCGTCCTATCCGCCGAACGTTTCCACTTTCCAGATTTATGCTTTAGATATGTTAATCGTCGGCCACCTCGCCAGTCGAACCCTGTCTGATTCCCAATTAGGCGCATCCAGAAAAAGAGAAAGACAGAGAGAGCGAGAGCGCGCGCCCGCGTCCCGATGAAGTATTGTTTCCTCGTGGGGCTGGCTCCTGATGGAACTTCTCCACACAAAAGACCAGATAAGCCGAAACTTTCCTTCCTCATTTTCTAAAGAAGAAAAGACGCCCAGATCATATTCGCACTGAATGCAAAATTAACTTGCCGCTGCCTAGTCTCTGCTTCATTTTAATTCATTTTGTCTCTTCCTCGCCCCAGATTTAATGCTCGGTTTAGTTTCGTTCAGAGATGATGAGATTACTTAAAAACATAAATAACTTCGCCAAATCTGTTTCCTAATTTAAATAGCGTCACGCATTACGTACAATTTACGCCAACTTGTTTACTTGTACTGACTCAATTAGTGCGCTGTTCGCGTTCACGCGCCTTCCGTTCTGGAGCCCGCCGACTGCCGAGCCTGGAGCGCAGCCCAAAAATCACACAAGACAAGCCAAGATCCTCTCACTTTTGTTACAACGAATGTCTCCGCTTTCCATTGCATCCCAGGAAAGCAAGAGGGGCTCTCGAAACTTCCATTAATAAATACCCCCGCGCGCGCGTGCGAATTTAATTAAGCAAATAGTTGAAATTCCTCGGACAGCGGTCATTTATATCCCTGAATGCATGATGATACATCCACGCACAATGTTTATTTACAATCGTTTCGCAATAGCGCTGTAGCCGCCTCATTTGTCACTATTTTAACGCCTTAGGCCATTGTGCAAATACCGCACGGTGCCGGGAATATAAGGTGAAGACGATATCGCAGAAGTACCGTTTGGTTAATTTCGGTTTGATATATGACCCCTCTGATATAATATAATTAGGAGTAGCTTTGAATCTACCCTTATCTATTTGAATAGTGGCGAAGGGGCGGCAAAAACCGTATTAGTTACCCTTTGTCGGCTCATATTACAGCACAGATTTCCAAGTGCGGAGCTCCGCAAATCTAATCGCAAATCTCGCGGTGACAGTCGGATTTTTCAGTCGCGCGCCGGCTTTCGCTTCGCCAAATTTTTCTAACCGGACTAGATGGAAGAGTTGAGCAAAACTGGAGTGATAGCAGAACGAAAACGGCATATGTAAATTAGACATCGGGTCCGGGGGGGAAGGGGTAGCGTATCCGAAATGTAATACTGGCTTTCGGTTATCAGCGGTAGACCACCCCAGATTCAAAAGTGAGAACAAAGCAATAAGGGTCTCCACCCTAGCAAATCAGTAGGTTCGATAACATCGTTATATATCCGCTGCTAACCGTACATATATACATTTCATTGCATTTCTTTGATTTTACTATTCACCGCCGTCGGCGGGTGAATGCATCAGGCAATCCCGAATTTTGAATCCGCAATCCGAAATTATTATTGTCAGTGCTGGCAAACCTTTTAAACTCCGTTTTGGCACTGCGCGTGGGACTCTGGAGACTTATTTACATAAAACGTCAGAAGAGGGCATGGACTCTTTTTCTGAACAACCATTGCCGGAGCGGAGCATCGGTTTCTTGCTCTGCGATCTCGTTTGAATTTGAAAGGACTACAATTGGGATGTCAAAATAATTAGTGCCGTTCTAAGAGCACATTATTGACTTTTATGAGGTTGATAAAAGAGCGGTCGTCTGGAAAGGGACGCGGTGATATCTTCCAACAATGCCCGGCCGCATATGAAATATCTAATGGCAAATCTCTATTAAAGCATACAGGACAACACACACCCTCTGGTTGTGGTTTTGTTGCGGTCCGCGGTCGCCACGTTTCATGCACTTTTTCGACGACTCCCCCTCTCTCAGTCAATGACCATTGTATTTTCACAATGCCTATTCTATGATTATTAAAATGTGACGTCACTGTTTAATTACACGCAAAGGAACACCTGCTACATCCACGCCCCTGCTCGCTCTTTGACTTGGCTCTTGGGTGAATCCACAACCCACCACCGCTATCGGGGACTATTTATTTAATCAAACCATCGGATTATCGGCTTGGATGAAATCGTGATAATTCAAATGGCAAACAGGAAATCCGTCCCATACAACCAAGATTTGACTCTTCTTACTTTAATTATTGATTCTATAGGTAGGTGGCAAGATAGGTAGGTACCTATCCTATATGGACACTAACCCTAGATCTCGTCAAAATATGACGAAAACTCACATATAATTTTGCGAAGTTCGCCCAACGTTTTCGACAAAATTACCCTAAGTTTAGCATACACCGGTTTGTCGGAATCACTTGCCGATCTGCCAATTTTTGAAAGAATCCAAACCAGTGGTGTAGGAGTTACGAGGGTCATTAATTTAGAAGCATCCAAATAAAAGTTCACTTTAGGTGGCCTCCCCCATAACTTCTACGCCACTGATTGGATTCTTACAAAATTTGACTAGTTGGTGATTTATATGGTGAACAATTTTGATAAATCAGCTTAAAAAGCCGGCACCACACATGCGGTATTTGTCGAATGCCGAATAACAAATGTTAGCTATTTGACAAACTTCTTCAATCCACACATATGAATTGAAAAACTAAAAGGACTTCTTGATGGCTTCATTCAGAACGCATGTTAGCAAATTTTCACACTATCCATGCCGAGGTCTATGATGGTATATGTTCGCCAAATTCTCCTTTTTCCCGTTTTCTCGTATTTCGACGAATAAAGACACATGTGTGGGCCAGAGGTTTTGTTATTTGGCAAATAGTTTGACGCATAGCGAATGTTTGGCGAATGTTCGACATTCGGCAAACATCCGCTATGCTTCGGCTTATGCTAAATTCAAGCCAACTTTGTCGAAACGTTCCTGAGTTAAGAATTTTTGAAATCCTGAAAAAATGAACTTTGAATGCTTGTCATTAGGTCAAACTTTGCAAAAAATGGTATATAAGTTTTCGTCATATTTTGATGAGATCAGCCCACAGTTCAATTTCCATTTTGATGAAAATCGCTATTGCAGCCGCTTTGTCCGTCCGTCCGTCCGTCCGTTCCTCGAACTCCTCGCAAAGTAGACACCCTAGCTTCCTGATTTTTTCGCTGTTACATAGCTGCCACCCCCAAAGCGTGGCTAGGCTATATTGAATGTCTATATCGCACCGCCAACATAGAGAAAACCGCCCCCGATCAACTTGAAATAACATGATGTTGCAATTTCTCCCAGACCTAATGCTCTAGTGTTCTCATTTTATGAATAATACATAGTTGCCACTTATAAACGTAAGCCCAAAAACGATCCGTCTTCAATATGCGCCGCCGACATGAAAAAACTGCTAAAAACCGCCCCCACACACTTTAAAATGAAAAACATAAACCCGAAGACATAGCGATCTAATTCTTTCGCTACATGAATAGCTGACTAAAAATGCGAAAGGATAGGCTACTTTTGGTTAGTCGCCGCCCCCGGATTCCGCCCCCAAACGACAAAAAGGGCAACTTTCACAATAATTGTTACTGATTGAGATGTTTTCTCGAACATTTAGATACTGCCAACTGAAACTGTGCAACATTTGCTTAGCCAAACGCTGCCGCTCCGACACGCCATCCGCCCCCAAAGTAAAAGATAAAATAATCTCGAGATAAATTAAAAACATAAACCCGAGAGCATAGCGATCTAAGTCTCTCGCTATATGGATGGATACCTGAATAAAGATGGGAAAGGATCGGCTACTTTTGATATGGCGCCGACTCCAGCTTCCGCTCCCAAAAGAAAAAAGTGCAACTTTCAACAATTTCCACTGATTTGGATGCTAATGTTACCTCAAACATTTAGAAACTTCCAACTAAAACTGTGCAACAATTACTTTACCGAATGCTGCCGGCCCCACACGCCGCCCTCAAAGTAAAAGATAAATGAAAAACATAAACCCGAAGACATAACGATTTAATTCTTTCGCTATAAAGATAGCCGAGTCAAAATGGGAAAGAATAGGCTACTGTTGATTAGTCGTCGCCCCCAGCTGTCGCCCCCAATCAAAAAATATTGTTGATTGAAATAATTTTCAGTCAAATCTATTTCATTGGCAAGTACCTCATTCCGATAACAAAATATCACAATGAGTTTCGATTGAATGGTTTTTTTCCTTCAATCAAATTTCTTCACATTCACAATATTCCTCTTTAAGAAAATGCGCTACCGAGACTCACGCACGTGAAGGCATACTCACTTGTTTACTATCATCGCTGAAGCACCTTGTATAAACGCTTCAAGCTGAGGATTAACCTACATCAGAACAAACCGAAACAACATACTGATACTGATTGGTCCTTAAGAGTACTCTTCGACCAAAAAGGTGAAATTTGGACAGTAGATTTCCACGAGTTTGAGTTTTTTTTTTGTCCTGCATCAAGAGTTAGGTCATTAGGTTTTTGCCGTTGGGGTTTTTTCTTTAACGATAACAATGAGGACGATAACAACGAAGTACTGTAAGATTTGCATCTTTGGATCAGTGGGGTTTTGTTTCGATGGCTTTCTCGTTTCATCCCTCTTCCCGGGGCATCACCGCACGATAGTAGATGCCCCAGTACTAAGAGACGCGTAAAAAAGTCCATCTGGCCCAGTGCGGATTTGAACCCGGGACCTTCGCCTTTGAAAGCGAGGCCGAGCTCACCGTGCTACCGACTGGGTTAGTTGAAGTATTGTTTTGTTCATTTTGCTTGTTTCTGCTTGCCAGACGTAGTGGCAATGGCTATTTGTGGTAGTTGCTTTACGTGATTATTTAATTTTTCACCCTCGTTTCCTAGCAAAATTTACCTAAATCTTTCATATCTTCCGACGACATTTAAAGATGATCGGTCAAATATAAACAATCTTTAACAACAATAAAGAATGCACAATGCTCGTGAAACTCATTTAAAATAGAGAAAACGCATGGATGTCAGCCTTTCCATCATCATATCTTTGAATCTAATGAAGCTTTGTGCCTAATTTTTCAAATTGAAGTACATATCCAGACCTTTGTCACAGTGTGACAGCGATTGAGAAACAATAGTTTATTATTCATTTATAAGGTTTATTAACATTTTCATCGGCTATGAATGCAGCATGATTTTCAATCAGCGGGGAAAATTTTTATTTTCACAGTTTTCTATATACAACCAGCGAAGCGATTGTAGCCAACAAAGTATTGCAGATTTTTTTAAAAGAAAAAATTTTGATCTAGGCCTTATAGTTTTTTAGATATGATTTTTTTTCTGACGCAACCAACAACTGTAAAGAAGTGGTGCGCGCATGCCACTCATACATACTATGCAAAATGAGGACCTCATATTGCACCTCATATATTACTACTGAGGTGGGCATTTTTCGTATAAAACTGAGCTTTCCCAGAAGTAATCAGATATTTGCTTTTTACAAAAAAAAAACAAGGCACCCGTTCAGGCTAGCCGAGTTATGGGCACTGCCCTCAACGGTACAATGGTATTAATGTAAAATAGGTATGATGGAGATGAAACTTACCGCAAATCGCAGATGAGAGGTATTCTTACGTGTCACATACCTACAGTTTCTCTTTTTATTTCATTGCCCTTTTTTTGCATTAATGACTACTTATTTTATCTCAGGTCACATTTGGCAAATATGTTTCGATATCACGATTCATTGAAGTTTTAGAGTAGGTACCATCATTATTAACTTTTTGCCAAGCAAGTTTCAAACAGTTTCCAAGCTAATAAAGCAATAACGATACTTCTTATTGTATGTAGGTATGTGTGTACGTGTTTTATGTGTACTTTTTGTAATAATGTACCAAAATGATTTATTGCTGAGAAGACCTTTTTTTTTGGGCGAAGCTTCCTATTAGACACACCGCAAGGTGGGGAGATGGGCTGGTTTATATCGTAGGAGTTGACAAGTCGACTAATTCTTCCAGCGCAATCAATCTATTTTTTTTTTATTTTGACGGTGGTGCTCCCGTCGTATATTGCTCAAGCTTAAGTAAGCTTAGAGCATGTTCTGTCTTTATGGCTTCCATGAAATTCCAAATGCTTGGATGGATCGCTGAAATTTGACTTTCGAAACTTCGGTGCCAGCCTTCCACAGATCTGTTTGTTTTCGCCATCCCTGTCTTGGACGAAAACTAATTGTTCTTCGAAGAAAACTCTTTTCGACAATTCAACTTTCGAATAATTGCGTTGTTCGAACAAATTGCTCTTCGAAAAATTTGTTTTCGAATAACTTATTTTCGAACAAATGATTTTCGAAGAATTGTTTTCGAATAACAATCGAAAAATTGTTTTCAAATAATTCATTTTCGAACAGTCTTTCGAATAATTTGAGCTTTGATCGTAAATGGCACCCTATGGCTTGGGGGGGCTCGTTAGGAAGCTTGTCAAAAACTGTATTCAGATCTACCATTGAAAGTTAGATCGAACGCTTCACCATGAAGCTTTGAGAAACCCCTGGGTTACTCAAAAGTCCGGAACAAAATCCATAATTTCTTACCATATTTTTTTCAAAAAAAAAAACGCTCAAACAGGTCGATTTTTAAAAACGGCGAGTAATTTTTCCATTATACGTGTCATGATCTACCGTCAACCCCTCAACCCTTAAGCCCTCGACCCTCAACCGCTTAAGATAGATCTGAACACAGTTTTTGACAAGCTTTCCAACGAACCCCCACAAACCATAGGATGCGATTCAAAAAGTACTAGGGGTGGCTGGGGGCTAGGGGGTTGACGGTAGATCATGACACGTATCATGGAGAAACGACTTACCGTTTTTAAAAACAAACTGTTCGAGCGTTTTTTTTGTTGTTTTTTTTTTAAATATGGTATTGAATTATGAATTTTGTTCCGGACTTTTGAGTAGGTAACCCAGGGGTTTCTCAAAACTTCATGGTGAAGCGTTCGATCTAACTTTCAATGGTAGATCTAAATACAGTTTTTGACAAGCTTTCCAACGAGCCCCCACAAGCCATAGGGTGCCGTTTAAAAAAAAATTCCAAGGGTGGCTAGGGGTCAAGGGGTTGACGGTAGATCAAGACACGTATCATGAAAAAACGCCTTGTCTTTTTCAGAAATCGACCTGTTCGAGCGTTTTTTTCCGGGAAAAATATGGTCAAAAATAATTAATTTTATTCCGGACTTTTGAATAACCCTGTATACAACCAGCGAAGTAAATAAGGTCAAAGCATTGAAGATTAAAAAAATATAGATATATTAATCGAGGACTTGATAGTTTTTTTAAATGGACATGATTTTTTTTCTTGAACTTTAAGAAGCGCGCATGGCAGTAGACATTTTTCATAAAGCTAAGCTCCAAGGAAAAATCAGATATTTGCTCTTAACAACAACAACAACAACAACAACAACAACAACAACAACAACAAACAAAGCTTCTTACTTTTTGCATAAATGGTCATTCCATCTCGGGTGAAATTTGACAAGTATATTTCGCTATACCCCGCAGTTTTAGAGCATTATTAACAACGATTTTTTTACCAATCCTGTTTTAAGGAGTTTCCAGGATTACAACGAAACAATCATGATAGGTACTTATTGTATGTGTGTCTGTATGTGTCATATAAATTATACTTTTTGTAATAATGTATCAAAATGAATGATTGCCGCGAAGTGAACCCATCTCAATGTAAGATCTTTCCAGATTTTTTCTTTGGGCTGTTTAATGAGCAACCTCCATACTTACTATGCTTCTGTTTCATACTTTGCGTGCAAGCTAATAAAACTTCAAAAGCAATCACCTGGGATGGCGTTAGGAGAAGACATCCATCTGGAAAGAAAGACTGTGTATCGGAATTGCTGTTGCTGAGAATTAGATAAGAGTCGGGGAAGTGCGGGAAGTGCCACGTCTGAGCGATGATGATGTAGAATTACGGGGCTAATGTAATTGGCGGTGTCGCGGTGTCGGTGGTGTGTGTGTGGTGTTCCGCAATGCCACGTTTCCCTTTCCCACCGCCTCCGGGCCTCCGGTCAACAATTGCTCGGGTTATCATCGCTCAACTCCCAGATGGGATGTTTTATTTTATTAGTCTACCACTCTCTGATTCAGTGATTCATGACCATCTTTGCATATTATACACTCACTAATTGGATATTGATCATGGAATGGAACCCACAACAAAAGACGCTCTGCGATGGGTCGAATCCCGACGGATCGTACCTACCGCAAGTGGCACAGAACCAGAAGTTTCCTCCTCAAAATTTTTTATATTTTGCCTGTACTTACCTAATATTATACAATTGCAGTGCGATAGTGCAGTTGTTGTAATATTAATTACCAAGAAGTGGCAGACGCGTTGATAACACTCGCCTATCGATTTTGTGACCTTTCATCTTAACCCAGCTGCGTATAACAATTATTACAAGTATATATATATATCGCAACCTTTGCACCCCTATTTACGAAATGGATGAGCTGCTGGTGCTCTCAGCTAATTTTTGCTGTTGTGTCGTGGCGCATTAATTCACCCGACCGAAAACTTTAGTAAATTATTCAAAAATATCTCGCATCTTTCGAGCGTCTGCTTTTTGTACACTGCGATCCATAAAGATGACAGACGAAAGAGCCGGTGGATATTGGCGTAAGCCTAGAAAGATTAGTGCAAAGTGCTCCACATTATCGCCATTCATAAACTATATTCAACCCTCTTGCGAGCTGCTGCCTTTATACATAATATAGGTACCTATTTCTAGCGTCGGTCGTAGTGCATTTTTTCAATTTGGTTTTGATAAAAAGTTCGCGTCGAGCAGCGCGATTCGAATCGAAAAAGTATCGCTGACAAACCACGTTACATTCTATTCGGTTCATTGAATAGAGTGCTTTAACTTTGCGAGGGCTCATGTAAGATTCAGAGCACGTACAACATATGTGAAAATTTTTGAATGCAATTTCATGTGTTGGCAAGACGAATGGCATACGAGACGTATCACACTTTGAGTTCTACAATTTCAATGGTCGATCTAACTGAAGTAAACGTGATGCCAAAAAAATACAGTAGCAACTACTGGACTTTCGGTTAGCCCCGATAAAACCATTGCGTCTTGCGTCAACCGGTCACTACTGAAATTAAACAATCTTGACGTGCAAATAATTGAGCACGAGTGGTGTGCTCCGTGCTTTATACGTAACAATATTCAAGAAGGGTAATCTGAAATTCGTTTTAGATTGAAAGTTAGATATATAGGTAAAAAGTCGACAAGTTTAGGAATTTAGTTTTTTATCGCGCACCCTATCCCCTTCACGTGTAGGCGGGTACCTAATTGTTTGTGTATTAGCGGCGAGCTTTCGTATAATGTACTAAACTTACACTTATCCAAAACTTCTGGATCTCATACTTTTTAGTTTGCATTGATACACACGAGTAGATACTTCTATTGCTAAATTGGCTGTGTATAATTGTGGTTCTCTGAATGATTCAAAGCTGATTCTGCGAAAGCAACCGTTTAGTAATTGATCGGAGAAGGCTGGGTGATTAGGGCGCTGTCACAGAAGATGACATCGAGTAGAAACGGGGGAAGGACCGCCACTGCCGGGATCCCGGGAGGTGGTATTTGTACCGGGTGATGTTGTAATTACATGTGGGCAACCAAGGTTACTTAATTTCGCCGATCCCTTCGGGACAGACGCTGATTGAATGCCCACTCCCCTTCTCTCATCTCTACGATCATAGTTCATACTCAATCGTGCACTCTTGGTTGCGCCGATGGATGATGGGGTTTGTGGGTTTGATATTTGGGAAGAGAGGGGGTCCCTCTATCTGACCAGAAACCGAAGGGTTACTGTACTTACCGCAGCCAAATCCGCATCAGCCTCTTCACCACCCATGACTGACATCCACCCGTTTGCGTAAACCGATATCGGTTTTGTTATTTTAATGGATATATGATATCTGGCGCGTGCTGTAAGCTTTCCACATGGCCAATTAATCCACGCAACAAATAAAAACTCAATCCACAAATTCATCTGTACCAACACTGATTAAAATAGGTATAGCGGCATAAAAAATCACATAGATACTTCATAGAGACTTTTTTTGTAGCATTTCACTTTAATCTCGAAATGTTTTATAATCTCGAACTGGAATAGTTTCGGCTCCAGTCATTTTTTGCAGTGTACCTAATTATTTCTTTTTACATTCCCGACCCACAACCCAACAAGGAGAAGTATTGTGAACGAGCTAAAAAAATTTTTCGAGATTTCGAAGGATATATCCGTTTAGGGGTTCCCTATGACAATTAGGAAGAACATTACTCCAGAACTGTATGTACCTATGTGTGTGAGTGTCTGAAACCTTTCACGATAACAGCCGCAAAGTCTATGCTATCGACTTGAAATTTGCTACACAGACATGGTTTCACCGTTGAATGAGTTCATTAGTCAGTCTTTGGCTGTAATCTGTCAAACGGAAGTGTCACTATCAAAAAATGACAGAAGCTATATCTCACGGAACTTGACTTGCAATATGCCGTTTGAAATCCCATAAAAAAAACTGTATTCAGAACAGTTAAAAGTATTGCCCTATCTGTCATCTGTCATATAATAACAATTATTAGCATTTAATTATTCAAAATCTATTTTTTTTTATTCTGATTTTTGTCCATTTGGATTTAGTAATGAAGGATTTTCTCTTGGGGTAGATTTTTGGACACCCCAAGAAAATCTACCCAAGTGTCCAAAAATCTACCCCAAGAGAAAATCCTTCATTCAAAATCTATCCGATTGGGACCAAATTTGGCAGGAAGCAACACAACAGAAAGGTCAAATTTAGACTGCAGTTGCAAGCACACTCCGTGAATTTGAAAAAACTCCAATGCAAACTTTGACATGCGGTAAGCCCCACGAAATATACATTTTAGGTGCAGACATGCTGGATATGAGAGCTGGAGAATAGAATGAATCAATTTTAGAAGGAACAATTTTCAAAATCGGTTTCCGAGTTTTCACCTCTGGAAAAACTGCAAATTTTCCAACTTTTTATCTCGTGAACAGATTTTCACCAATTTTTTTTGAACAAGAGGTAACTGGCTTTTGAATATTTTCCAACAATTTTTTTTTCAATTTCCCGGGAATTTCCCTGTTGAAAATGTAAAACAGGCCTGGGTTCTCGAAACCGGACTGTAATGATAGAGCTTAAAGTGGACGATCTTTACAATAAGATGATATAGAAAAATATTTGAGGTTTTCCCGGAGAATTCAAATTATCAAAATTTTCTATTTCCTGCAAATAATTTACAACCTTTCTGGGGTGCCAGTTTCAGATCGTTCACCTTCATCCATCCATGTACCAATGTGTCTGACTGCCTCACTCGCTTTTCTTTCTACATAATTTGGTTCCTTGTGGAAAACTGCAAATTTTCAACTTTTTAGCTTGGGAACAGATTTATACCAGTAAACAAAGGGTAAGTGACTCTTGAACAATCTCAGGCAATTTCTCCTAAAATTCTCGGAGTTTTCCGAGAGTTTTCCACTTCAAAAGGAGTAACCGGCCTACATGGCTTATCGAGACCGGACTTTAATGATGGAGCTCAAAATGAAATCTTTATTAGAGAAAATATCTCAATTCTTCAATCTTTTTCTCAAATTCTAACTTCCCACCCAAAGGGACGTCTCATAATAAAATTTCCATCCGTTCCTTGCTACTTGTCGGGGAAGTTTTGGGGTGACACAACCGATTTTTTTATATTAATCTATTAGTTATTCTTGTTTTTTTCTATTACCATAAAAATGGCGAAACACCCACACGTGGGCCTTCCCGCGCAACCCATCGTGTGGTTAGGGTAACATCAATCACTTGGCGAAAATCCGAAAAAAATTCCAGTTGTCACAAGCAAATTATGAAAAAAAAAGGAGAAGTACAATATGGAGAATCAAGAGGGCTGTGAATCATGAAACCGACCTTGGAATCATTGATAGGTAATAATTATACAAAATATATTTACGATCGATCTTTGATTTTGCGAAAAACCGCAGTGGTCGTATTCTCCGAGACCCATTATATTTCTTGCTTCTTGGAACTGCCCAACTTCTGGTTTCACTACCAAAGCCTAGTGACCTAGTTAGTCTAGTAGGGTCCACGAGAAATGCGACTTACCTGAAACAAAACAAAAAAAGAATAATTTGTTGAATGGTTATCGAAGCCGAAAGTTTTCATATCCTTATTTTAAAGAAAAAAGATATCCTTTTTGTTTATATTTATATTTCAAAAGTGCAAGAATGTCTTTACTTTGGTTGTAGCATATGGACAGAGGCAAAACATGGAAGTTTAACTCGAACAGTTGTTTGACCACCGAAGCCCAGATGAAACTTCTATTGGCTGCCGATTATCTTCCGATCTGATCTTCTGAAGTACAATTTGACTTGACAATCTTGGATTTTCAGTTGATGGCTCATCACGTCAAGACACATTGCTTAAAAATCCTAAAATTCCTTCTCACACGCAGAATTTGAGATAAAATTGTGGTCAACGTAGAAATTCCTTGGTCACTGGGATTTTCCCATTTTGAGATAGCCATACGGCACCGTTTTGGCAGAGACATTTTTTGATCCTAGCCGAAAGCCGATGACGATCAGAAGATAATACGGTTATGTGGTTATGTTCTAATAAATTTTATGAAGATAGAAATTCAACTTTTCTCTGAGGGATCTCTGACTGATATTTTATCCAATCGTACGACATGATGCCTCCTCACTGATGAGCCCCCCTTCCCAATAGGGGCAAAACACATGTTTGTGGAGTTCTCGTCTGGGTGGCCCGGTGTTGTGGTAATCTGAGAGCTATACAGGGTGTTTCAGCGATGATAGCAACAAATTCAACTGTGAGTAGATCTCGTCAAATACGACGAAAACCTATGTACCATTTTGCAAACTTCGGCCGAATGGCGAAGATACAACCCTTGAAAGTTCACTTTTTTCGGATTTCAAAAATTTGTAACTTAGGAACGTTTGGGCAAAATTAGCTTGAATTCAGCATAAGGTGGTTTACCAACATTATCTATCAACTTGTCAAATTTTGAGGGAATCCAAACAGTAGCATAGAAATCATGAGGGGGGGTCACCTCAAGTCAACTTTTCTTCGGATGCTTCTAAATTATTGACCCTCGTAACTCCTACGCTACTGGCTGGATTCTGCCAAAATTTGGCAGGTCGGTAGATAGCTCCGACAAACCAGTCTGTGCTGAATTTAGGTTCATTTTGTCGAAACGTTCCTGAATTACAAATTTTTGAAATCTGGAAAAAGTGAACTTTGAAGGGCTGTATCTTTGTCATTAGGCCGAACTTTGCAAAATGGTACATAGGTTTTCGTCATATTTCGACGAGATCTACCCGCACTTGAATTTTTTCCTATCATCGCTGAAGCACCCTGTATTTATCAAGAAACTGTTGGATTCGCTTGGCCCTAAGAAGCGACATTCATTACTCATTTGCTTGTTTTGTTATTTTTGATTTGTTAGTTTATTACTTTTATTATAATCCTTAGATATAAACAAAACTATAAAATGGGTCAAAGCCACCATCTGACATTTAATCATGACTTAGAAAATAAAGTTTAATAAGTTTTTCGCAATATTTTCGTGTGGTTCATAACAGATTCCATATAGGTATGTATTATGTACTTCGAAGCAGTGGCGTACCTAGCGTATTTGGCACCCGGGGCGGACTATCCTGTGACACCCCCCTGCTAGTCGGGACGCTATTGCTATTTTTATGGTAATAAGAAATGCCACTCGGTATAAATGTTGGTGTGAACCTCTTGAACCAATGAAAATAGCTAGCCGCCGCCGCAACCCCGGTCGTCGCTATATACAGGGTGATATAGAAGAAAAAAAAAATTCATATCTCATGAACCAAAACAGATGGAGCTAGAAAATTTGCATAAAGATGCTTCATTCAATTCTTAACAAAGTACAGCAAACCACTATGATAGATAGATAGATAGATAGATAGTTTATTATTCGTTCATATTATTACCATACATAATGTGGTGTTGAACCCGTCCAGCAACAAAAAAAAAATTAGATAAAAACATATGTACAAATACAATTTATAAATATGATAAAACAACAACATACGTAGTGAAGAATAAATAACAAATAAATAAATAACAAATAAATAAATAACAAATAAACAAGTAAATTAAGACATACATACACACATTAAAAATTTGCATCATCGCTCAGGAATTCCTCAACCGAGTAGTACGCTTTATTAATTAAGAATTGTTTTAGCTTTACTTTCATAATTCTAAGCGGTAGACTCTTGATGTCGTAGATATGTGATTGAATATTTTTATGATGTTATATAAGCAATTTTTTTGCAAATATGTGAAATAGATTTTTTGGGTTTTTAAATCGTTTTTATTTCTTGTATTATGTTCGTGATCTCTTATTTCATTAGTGAATAGTGTTGGATTTTTTAATACGAACATCACCACCTCTTACACATACAACCCAAAATATACGGTGAGTATTTGTTTGTTTTTGAATTGAAGCTTACAACTTTCTCTGGGATTTAACCCCATGACACCTCTCAACAATCTTTTTTGTAGGATCAGTAATCGACAAACCTCTGTCGAATTGCCCCAAAGAACTATCCCGTATCTTATTCTCGATTCCACGAGGGCATGATAGGCGGTCAAGGCGCTATCAATTCCAACAAGCTGCGAGATCCGGCGTAAAGCGTAACAGTACGTTGACAAAGTGGAGGCTACCCTGCCCACGTGTACCGACCAGTCGAGTCTGTGATCGATGTGGACTCCAAGAAACTTAACTGATGTGTCCAATTCATAATTGAACACATCACCAGCAAGTAAGTCCAGGAAACCATCTTTTTTGTAGTCAAATCTTCTTACACTTGTTTTATCTAAATTCAGTGTCAGTTTGTTTGTCTCGAACCATCCCTCCAGAGAGTTTAGTGTTCTCCAAGCATCCCAACCCACGTCATTCCTAGAGCTTCCACTGAACACAATTAAAGTGTCGTCTGCGTATTGAATAATTTTTTTATCTGTTGCAGATTGCAAGTCGTTTGTATATATAATGTACAATGGTGGTCCCAAAATAGAACCCTGTGGCACGCCTCTTTTAATTTCTATCTGCGTCGATCTTACTTTACCACCACGATCGTTATAGTCTACATCTACCTGCTTTCTGTTTTTTATATATGTTTCAATTAATTTTAGACATACACCTCTCACTCCATAGGATTCAAGCTTGTTCAGTAGAATATTATGGTCCCCTTGAGAAGTTTCTGGAATATCTTGTTAATAAAATCACGAAAATAATAGAAATTGTACTTGACTGATTGGTTTCTCAATTATTAGTCACTGATTTTTCAGGATATCATGTGCAACTTTTTATTAAGATGATGAATGATGTAGGAAATGGAATGGAATCGGTAGCCAACGTCTTCGCTTCCATCAATTTTCAAAGAAAATAAGCTATAGCGCCCCGACTATCCCCCCAAACCTATCTAGAAAATGAGCTGGAGAGTGCGTAGTGCTAGTGACACCCCCTGGCCGAATTAGACAATTTTGCGCCCTTAGATTTTTAGGATCGATTTTTGCACCCTCCTAGGCCTTGCGTCCCAGTTTTGTAGACACCACAAATAATCCGACACTGACACCCCCTTATTGTTGGTACCCGGTACGGACCCCCCCCCGCCCGCCCCCCGTTGGTACGCCACTGCTTCGAAGTGCCGCCTGCGAATGCGACACTTTTGAGGCACCCTGTGGAGTGGCTTGGTGCCTTGTTTAGTTCTCGGGTTTTATTTTTGACAGTTTTTGTCGAAAAGCAGCCAAGAAAATAAAATGACACTAACGATTTTTTAGAAAAAAAATCTCGGGCATTACCTATTGGGACGCAGTCCAATAATAGATATTTAATGGAAATCGTTGATGATGGTGAATTCAAGTTGCTTATAGATTTTCTGTCTTTAAAGGGCATCATTTTTTATGGGGGAGGGCATCCCGGGGATATTCTACATAACATATACAGTGGATTTAAGGAAAGATATCTTCAATATCCTCGGAATGACCGCAGGCTTTTAGAATACCAAAATATGTTAAAATATTCGCGCCGCAATAGGGGATAAGTAAAGTGACAAAATATACGTTGGGTGGATGTTGTCCGTTGCTCGGTTTCGCGTAAAATTGCTTCGATAAATCAATTTATGGGATGCCGCTAACTATGCCTTCCGCTTGCCTTTTACCTACATAGTAGGTATGATATTATGTGAAGTTGAAATTTGTATATAAAGCGGCGCTGTCGCCTTTATGAGTTATTTATGCAAATTCGCAACTGCTGTACGCCGATAAAGTATTAGGAACGAAACTGGTCTCGTTCCTACTAAGTAATTATACGACTTCCTCCACCATCCTGTTGACGCAATCTAATTAATATAGGTATTTATCTTAGAAATTAAGATGGCTCGCTTAGTAGTGCAAATACCGGCAAGTTCGATGATTAATTATTATGGTGAGCCACCGTTGGCACCGTTCATCCCAGGACCGCGGCGCCTTGGGTCTCGTCACTCAATGTAGGTTTTGCGAATTGTTGCCTTGCATTGTGCTCTCCGGCTTTTTATTAGGCTTCCATCCATTACCTCGGAGCTCTGCGGTTAATTTTGGTGGCGGCACCGCCGTGCAAAAATCACGCCCGCGAAACTTTATTCACCCTTCTCGACTTATTGAAATATGTATCCGAATCCACATATTGTGCGCCAGCGGCAAAGGCATCAGGCCGACCGAACCTCTTCATATATTTTGTACTAAAATTCTGTTTAGTATCGTGATAAGACGCAACACATGTCACGCTGGAGCTTGACAAATATTGGATTCTTTGTTCGCGCACTCCCACATTTTTAAATTTAATATCACATACGCTTGACACGCTCTTGAACATGTCGAAGCTAGTTCGACAGCGCAAGTGACAAAACTACAAAAAGCCACTTCCCCGCTGTTCTATCTAGCTTTTGTCCGTCAAACTTGCGAAAGGTCAATGCAACATCAAAACCCTACAAACGCGATACTCATCTATGCCCATATGGAATGGTTTTGGGAAAGTCAAGTTACACGATCTGCGGAAATATTGCAACGATTAGTTTGTTGTGATTCGAGCCTGTTACAGTCAATTAGCGAGAATCCAACCACATGTTTCATACATGGAGATCCCCAATGGGGAATCCCGGAAACGGCACGGAATCAGACTTGTCTAGGCCGCTTCCTCGCATAGCGGTTCCCACGCAAGGGTTCTTATGCAAAAACTTTCAAACACCCGCTCGGAACGTTTCAAGGGACATGTTTCATATTCTCGACCGAAATCGACTTCCTAATTCTCACGCTTTGCCATATCCCATTTCCGCGACTTCTTATGCATAATATATTCCATTATCCAGTCTTTTCGTTTCCAACCGAAGTGTGTTTAAGTTATTTTTATCAAAGCTCTCAACCAGAGACGGTAAGTGAATTCAAATTATTTTCTGTGTAATCCTTGATGCACAATTGCCTGAACGGAGCAACAAATTGGTGTGTCTTACCCCCTGACCACAAGAAGAAATTTAGATTTTCAGTTGAAAACCATCAGATGCTTTTTAACTGGAAAATTCTTTAAAAATTCCATCCTTGTCGCAAAATGTCCAGTCAAGTGTGATATAGAAAATATAGGGGGTGGAAAGAGGTCACCCCTTATCTGCACTACCGCTGAAACACATTATATGACCTATTTTTCAAAAGGTTTTCGTAACAAAAAATCACTCCGATCAGTTCATTATTGTTGAAGAAGATGTATGGTATGACAGAAAGTCATTTTACTAGGGGTCATATAGGGGATGAGACACTTTGACGTAGAGAATGGGGTTATTATTTTCATCATCTTTTTCAACAACACGTTTAGGTGGAGGAAATCACTAATAGCTTCGATGCTCCATAAAACAATTTTATGGCTATACTGACTACGTGCAATATTTATAATTGTTACTCAATTATACTGTGATTGGTTTTATAATTCTTTCAAAGTTTTACGGACTTGTATTTTAAATTCTCTTACATCGTGAGCTTTGATTAGCTGTCGCTCATGATGTTTTGATGTTTTGTGTGTTCCTGCAATTGGGTTTTAACTCTTGATACCTGTTGAGGAATAAACATTATTTATTTATTAAAAAAATTTCACACTAATCGTAGCATATATGACTTCGAGGCGACTCCCGAACAATTCAACCACCTTCCGTGCATTACCGCGTGTTCTGGAGCAGCGGCACCTCTGCCAATTGGGCAGATGTGTCTTATTCGCATGTTGATATCCGAACAGGGCTGAGCCTAGGCCTATGCAATCTAATGCACTAGAGCTTCGTAATGCTCAACGCTGTTTGTTCGGAGGGTCTAGAAGAACCGCGTGTGCTCTCGAATGCACGAGATAATCGCCACTCGTAACAGTATCAACTGAATGTGATTATATGCAATCCATGGTAAAAATGAACAAACACAACATTCAACAGATAAACATAGCAAGTGATATAAAAAAATAATAAAAACTAGACCATCCAGTGTACAGGACTCGCTACCGTGTCATCTTCAGAAAAACTCAGCAAGATTATAATAGGCAAGTTGTACGGAAAAAATATTTCCAACAATCTTCTCAAATGAACGATTCTTAGATTTCAGTACACCATTAAAAATTTTAATAACCAAATAACAAAACATTCTTATGCAGGAAAGAAAAATTGGCTTTCTAGGGTTCCAAGTCCAGTCTAAGTCTCGTATCATGCTAATGAGACCTGAGGCAACCCTCAAACATATCACCATTAACCTTCATGTAATTTGAATTTGAGCTCTACAAATGCTACACATTAATAAATACCGGGTAATCATTTGGAAATTATCCACTCGTAATAACTCCCGATTCCAAGTGACTATTTCATTGAGCAAAAACAGGTTGATTTTTATATCGAGGGGGCATCTAAAACATACATTGGCGAATTTCTATATTCAACCCCTTCGCCCCCACATACTCCAACTTTGAAATTTCTAAAGTCATTACCTACTTATTATGTTTATGTTTAATACTGCTTGTGCTTGTGGATGTGTGTAATACGTGATTATTTACATTACTTACATTTCCTGTTTTGTTATGATGACTTATGTTATTTGGATTTACTCAGTGTAGTTTATTTTGGATTTTTCTTTTTGTTAAAATGTTCAATTACTTTAATTTCATTCATGGTGCATTTGAATAATTTTTCTGTTTTTCTTTTTTTTTTGTTCTTCATTGTTTTTTTCTTGTAGAGGGGTTAGGTAGAATAGCTAAGCTAGAGTTCGCCCTTCAAAATAGTTTTTTCCCTTAATAAAAGACCTCTATTATTATTATTGTTATTATCATTATTTTTTGTGATACATCAAATTAAAGGGAATCAAACTATTTTTCTGATTTTTTTTAACCTCATCCCACTTTTTTTCTGAATAGGTTTAGGAGAATCTTGAAAAATCCATAATTTGGACACCGACGATTCGGGATAAAACAGGATTTCTCCTTGGGCCGAATAGGTTGAATTTTCAGTTTTGTTGAGCACCTTTCAGGGGCGGCGGAACCGGGGGGGGGGGGCAAGGCGAGGCCATGCTTCGCTCGCACTTCTTTTCCTTACGTGTGCCCCCCCCCCAATAACTATACACTTCCGCCGCCCCTGCATCTTTCGCCACCCACGATTGAGGATTATTGATAAACCTAGAATTTCCGAGGAGATGATTTAAAGGCAAGAACTGGAACTGAAGAATCGCTCTGTCGATTATCATTTTTTCTACGTAGCTATACCCCACAAGATCGGAGGGTAAGCTTTCCCATTCTTTGGCACCATCTTTTTTTTTTGTTCTGAATCAACTACTAGGTTATTAGCAGGTTTTTCAGGAACAATAACGGTGATGACGATAACAACGAAGCATGTTTGGATCTGTGGGGAACATTCAGTGGAGTTTTGTTTCGATGGCTTTCTCGTTTCATCCCTTTTCCCGGAGCATCACCGCACGATAGTGGATGCCCCAGTACTAAAAACCGCGTGAAAAAGTCCATCTGGCCCAGTGCGGATTTGAACCCGGGACCTTCGCCTTTGAAAGCGAGGCCGAGCTCACCGTGCTACCAACTGGGTTAACACCATCTTTATTTCCACATTGATTTGTTTTTCTTGTAGGTTTTAGTCGTTGTTTTTCTTTGTTTGCTCCTCTGTTCCGCTTATACGCCGAACATTGTGAATGTTACACTACGAAAAGAAAAGAAATAAGGGAGAGAGAAACCCTCAATCGAGGTAACAATTTGTAGTTTTTCTTCGTTTTGGAAGGGCTAACCTTTTCAATTCTAGGGTTCTTTTTGTGGCATCACAACGTCAAGTTTTTTTGGTGGGACACTTGTATTTATTCTGGTGAACACGGTGCATTAAAACTGCACTTTCCTCGGCATTTTCCTTTGGTCTGGTGGTTTTGGAACTCAGTTTTACCATCAACAACCCGAAGACCTTTTTTTTGTTTGTTCTTTCTTGCTTGCTACGAGAAGAGTAAGTTGCACAGTCATTTTGTTAATTGCAGCTGTCATGACTAGAAAGAGACGAAACGCAATATCTGTGTCTTCCGTGAAATTATCGAAGCCCGCTTACCTTAAATTCTTCGATTGTAAACGTGTGAATTAGTACCAGCACTGGAAACCTGAATGAATAGAGTATCGCTAAAGACCAAGGCATTCTTGATTATTACCTTTTCGATATTTTTGTTTTGTTTTATATTCACTTCATATATTTCCGCTGGGGTTTTATAAGTACCTAGCTTATTTTCTTTCTCAATTATCACGGTCAGTTTACGCAGTTGTGATTCGGAAGCAAAGTTATTAATTTTCTGCTGTGGTAGTACTACGAAAAAGGGAACTATCAATCGTTCTCAGCAACACCTTGTGTAAAGCGCGAAAGCTGAAACTGAATTAGAGAATAATACAAATAGCTCGGTTCAGGCTTTCGAACAACCACGAGCTTTCGAAACTAAAATTTCAAAGCTGTGATTTTCGATGCTGCAACCTTTCGATGCTACAGCCTTTCGATGGTACAAACTTTCTATGCTACAAACTTCCGGAGCTACGACCCTTCTAAGATGTGATTTTCGATGCTACAAACTTTCGACGCTACGAACTTTCGAAGCTAAAAGCCTCCACCAGAAATTTTAGCTTCGAAAGTCTGTAGCATCGAAAATCATATCTTAGGAGGGTCGTAGCTCCGAAAGTTTGTAGTATCGAAAGTGTTTAGCATCGAAAGGCTGTAGCATCGAAAGTCTCTCCCAATGAAAAACGCGCGCAACCTACGACCTGAACACTTTACAAGCGCCGGAGTCAGTCGGAATGGGCGTGTTCCATTTACCGACACAAGTCGACATGTGTCGACACAAATCGGCACAAATGAGTTCCATTTGATTTGTGTTGCTGTGTGTCATTGACACAAGCTAACACAAGCTGACACAAACCGACACAAAGTGTTTTAAATGGAAAGCGCCCGATGTAAACCGATTCTTTTTCACGTCAATTTGTGTATGGTCCTGCTAGGAGTGCTAGGTGTGACTTCTTTCGGCTAGATGGCACTTCAATGCTCAGTTGAAGGAAAAGTTGTTTCGGGAATTTGACGGGTTGGTAGATAATGATAAAATTGATAACGCAGAGAAGAGAATTCATTTCATTTTGTGATTGTGTTACATTTAAGCAGAAATAACCTACCCTTTTCATACCTCATTAATCATAGTATTATTATACAACAAGCAAACTAAGAAACACTGGTTTCAATCAAAAAAACTGTTTGCCAAGTTTAACATTCACAGGTACTATCACGGACAAAAAAAAGTAGGACAGAGACTGACACGGAGTGTAGGTACTGATTTCGCCCTGGTGTCATTGTGACACAAGGCTAAATTTGGAACACTCCGTGACAGGCTTTGTCCTACTTTTTTTTGTCTGTAATGGGCGCTTTCCATTTAAAACATTTGTGTCGGTTTGTGTCAGCTTGTGTTAGCTTGTGTCGATGAAACAAAGGAACACAGATCAAATGGAACGCGTTTGTGTCGGTTTGTGTCGACACAAGTCGACTTGTGTCGCTAAATGGAAAACGCCCAATGGTACCTAAAGGATGACCTGCACACATCAGATGTGTTTTGGAGCATTGAAAACACAAACACAAACCGACACAAAGTGTTTTAAATGGAAAGCGCCCGATGTAAACCGATTCTTTTTTACGTCAATTTGTGTATGGTCCTGCTAGGAGTGCTAGGTGTGACTTCTTTCGGCTAGATGGCACTTCAATGCTCAGTTGAAGGAAAAGTTGTTTCGGGAATTTGACGGGTTGGTAGATAATGATAAAATTGATAACGCAGAGAAGAGAATTTATTTCATTTTGTGATTGTGTTACATTTAAGCAGAAATAACCTACCCTTTTCATACCTCATTAATCATAGTATTATTATACAACAAGCAAACTAAGAAACACTGGTTTCAATCAAAAAAACTGTTTGCCAAGTTTAACATTCACAGGTACTATTACGGACAAAAAAAAGTAGGACAGAGACTGACACGGAGTGTAGGTACTGATTTCGCCCTGGTGTCATTGTGACACAAGGCTAAATTTGGAACACTCCGTGACAGGCTTTGTCCTACTTTTTTTTGTCTGTAATGGTACCTAAAGGATGACCTGCACACATCAGATGTGTTTTGGAGCATTGAAGGACATTTTAGGTATCTACCTTCAACCTCGATCATTATTTCGAAGAACGTTTCAGCCTAGTTCATCCTTATCGGACCGGACTCAAATGATGAAGCTTAAAATGAAACGCTATTCGTGAATTTGGGGGTATCTAGGTAAGTACCTACCTTGGTAATAATAAATGATAGCCCATCGAAGAAAAATTATTTTACTCTGTGATTGTGTTACATTTATGATAAAGCCTATACTCTGAAAATACTATTATCTAAAAAGCGAGCTCAAAACCAATGTCAACCAGGTTTGACATTTATAGGTACAGGATGGCCCAAACGCAACAGATGTATTTTCAGGCGTTCAAGAGTGTCGAAAAATTCAGTTTTCAGTGGAAAAAAGCGCCAAAGCACACTCTCTGAATATGGTGTTATTGGGAGGAGTGAAATAGGTATTTTATACAATGTATCATGGAACAATCAAATTTTAGTTGACCTGCGAACTTCTAAGTCAAGAAGTGAAACTCTCACTCAATAATGGATGGCAGCCTGTTTTTGTGCTCCATCAAGGGACGATCTCGTCGTCCTTTTAAAATCAAATAACATCCAAAGTAACATCCAAAAGCAGCAATAAATATTCTCACAAACATAATTTTAACAATTTCATTTAACAAGTAGTGTCAGTTTCAAGTATATAGTATAAGTATATAGTTGTATAGATGGATAGTATAAGTAAGGAATGTGAAGTGCAAAAATTGGAAAATATGGCGAATACAAGTTGACGGCGAAAAAGCAATGGTCAAAAATCGGATTATCTTAATGAAGTTTCAGTACATCATACATCACTTGCAAATGTTACTCGAATCGGACCATTCTCAAAATAATTCAAACTGGCGGATCAAAGATGGCGGCCGAGATAGCGGCCAAGTAGCAAAACCCACCCGTCCAATTCCCGAACAACTTTTCCTCCAACTGAGCATTGAAGTGCCATCTAATCGAAAGAAGTCACCACCTAGCACTCCTAACAGGACCATATACACATTCGACGTAAAAAAAAATCGGTTTACATCCCGACCGATTCCGGCGCTCGTAAGTGTTCGGGTCGTAGGTTGCGCGCGTTTTTCATTGGGACATACTTTCGATGCTACAGTCTTTCAAAGCTAAACACTTTCGGTGCTACAAACTTTCGGAGCTACGACCCTCCTAAATGTGATTTTCGATACTACAGACTTTCGAAGCTACGAGCTTTCGAACCTAAAATTTCTAAGCTGTGATGCTGCAACCTTTCGATGCTACAAACTTTCGATGCTACGAACTTTCGGAGCTAACAGCCTGAACCAAATTTCTAAGCTGTGATTTTTGATGCTGCAACCTTTCGATGCTACAGCCTTTCGATGGTACAAATACAAACTTTCTATGCTACAAACTTCCGGAGCTACGACCCTTCTAAGATGTGATTTTCGATGCTACAGACTTTTGAAGCTAAAAGCCCCCACGTAAGCTCCAGGGAAATCACAAAAGTGAATACATCGCACATTTGTTTAGTTTTGATACATTCATAATAATTCCAATCTTATAATTATCAGAACTGTAAGGGATCGCACTTTTGCGCCTAGTTTTCAAAAGATTCCCTTTTAAATTCGCGCGAGAAATGATTTGTTGGTTGCCTAAGTAGACGACCAGAAATCGACAAGAAACGTCACCATTGAGATTAGGCGGAGACGGTCGGGGTAGAGAAAGGGGGAACGAGGTAATTTTCGACAACACGCAGCGGTGTTCCAAGTTCTGGGCCGGAAAGTCGTGAATACAGGTGGGTTCTATTTTGATTTCCTTGCTGATTTTATTCCTCAAGGTGTTGCTTGCATTGGCACGTAAATTTGTGGCCCGGTCAATGTAGCATGTCCCATTTTTGCGAATTTCAAGTAGGTTTTCCTGGTCTCGGCGGGCGCCATCGCAAATGGCGACGTAAACAAGGAAAATGTAGGATTTGGGATTTTCGCCGCTAGTTGAAATTAAGCTGCGTAGAGAACGGGAAAAACATTACTCGTACAATTTGTTCAGTTCGTTTCTGGGAGAAGGGACTCACCTGTCGGGTAGGTAGCTACAACGTAGGTAGGGCCGCGCTGTCTGGAATCCTCGCCAGGTCCGGATTCAGAACACATTCAATTTCCTTGATTAGTCAAAGATGTTTACTCGTTGGGTTACAATACAAAATAGGTACCTCATTCATTCATTCATTCATTCATTCACTCATCCACCTACTCGGGAGTGTACGTTGTCATGACTAGAGATGGGCGGCTCAGGAGTGATCCGGCTCAGTGAGCCGGCTCACTTCAAAAACCATGTGACCCGGTTCGCGGCGTTGGATTGAACCGGTTCACGGCTCACTAATATGCGTATTGAAATTTCAATAAAATGAGATTCGGAATCGGATTATGAGCCGATAGACGCGGAGTGAACCGTGAAATTACAAAAACTCCTAGTTCCGGAAATTCCTTCGATCCTTGGCTGACAGCCTGACACAAGGATACGAAGAACGACTGAACGGCTGAACCGTTGAACGAGTTGAGTTGGTGAGTTGTCGAGCCGGAGCGGAGCCGGCATAGGAGGAGGCATATGACTCGGCTCGACACTACACCACGAACGACCCATTTTGAGCTTAGAAAACAAGGGGGAATATTAATTTAATAAGGAACCAGTTTATTTTATCACAATTATCAATAATAATTACCAGTTTATGCAAAACATAAACACATGCGAGTAGGCGATTTCTTAGAATTTCGGCTTGTTGAGACATGGGAACCCGGCCTATTAATTTGATAAATGAAATGAAATCGTATGAATTATTTCCCCTTAACTATAGGTGGGTACAGGTAGGTACCTTAGCTACCGAAAACCTACCAAAAGACAATAACGGCGTGAACATATTAATCATGAATGAACCGTGCTTGGGTTTCGAGCGAGCCGAGTTAAACGAGTTCGAGAAATTACGGATCGTGGTGCAAGGTGCGATTACTGATTCGAACGGCTCAATTGAGCCGGTTCAGTGAACCGGTTCCTCAGACTGATCCGGAGCCGGTGAGCCGGTTCGGTCAACTGAGCCGCTTTGCCCATCTCTAGTCATGACAGTGTTTGTTGGTACTACAAACTTTGCAAGCGGCAAAGCGAAATCTGAAAGAGCCTGGTTGAACCTGAACATGTGTGTGTGAGAGCTAGCTTTTAACATTTATGTTTATCATGTTATGTTTATCATGTCCGATGTATCCTTGAAGTCGTGTAGGGGCCAACACTCCCTGGCTGCTCAGGAATTGTTCAAATGTTAGTGACTTTTGTGTGTTTCATGTTTTGGGGTTTTTCTGATTCCTGTTTGGGAATTAAGGAGGGTCGGGAATTGGGGGAGCAGTTTCAGGTTAGTAATAGATCGGTCTCAACTCTAGGGAGACACCTAGCTATTGGGTTTAGGTCTTTTCAGCGGTCCTTTGAGCCTTTACACGCAAAAACCTACTCTGTGGGAACCCAGAGCCTTGATTTAGTCAAGTGTCATGTGTCTACTAATTGCTTTCTGCCTTGAGAGAGATGCGGAGTGGCGAAAGAGTGTGCTTTTGTGCGTAAAGCGTGAAATTGAATCCTGAGCGTAAAGTTCTCACCAAAGCGTAAGCGAGCGAGTTTCCTTTTGTTGTTACGTAACTAAATGGCAAACTAAGCGAACATTTAAAGACGTTTGAGTACCGACTTGCACTGGCTTGATGAATGCATTACTAGGGTGACTTCTCTGTCATTCCACCATGACTCATTCACACTCAATTTTCATTAGATCATTTGGGAAGGGATTTTTCAGCACTTAATCAGGCAATACGCAGGGGTTTCTTTGACGTGTTCTTCCCATGTGTGCCTGTCAGCGAATACGTCACTATTCTTTTGTGTTTACTGACAGTTTGATGCGTTTTATGATTTCTTGTTGTGCTTTGTTGATCAAATTATGTGTTTATTTTATTGTTGTTGATTCCTGCATTGTCTAAATGATTTGTAATGACTTTCTTGTTTCATTTGTGTTTGTGTTTTGTTTGTTTTGATCCATGCCATGACATTTTGTCACTGTCAGTTTATTGTTGTGAGGTGTTTTGAGAAAAGAAACAGATTCATCAAAACTTTGCAAACGATTCGAATAAAAACTTCATTTTGCTTGCCTTCATTCGCGTTTCATTAAGAAATTTCATCACCATCCCCAAATTCACATTCTCATCTAGAGTAAGAAATTCACAACGTAGGGAAAAGGTAGACAACGTAGGAAGGGGAGGGGGTAATGACGATCGAGGCCAAACGTCAAAAAGTGGATTACATTACAGAACCTCAGTTTATTTTTTTTTTAAATAAATTCACTCATTTTGTTTTTTTTTCTTTTAATTGAAAGCCTAGCAAAGACTCACTCCCAACTGCTAGCCCGGTGATCACCACCATCTTTTTAATTCGGGGTCGTGGTGATCGAAAAATTTAATTTGTCGGTGCACTCAGAGGGTCTGAACAACGTGACACCTCGCACTACCATCGGTGCTTATACCCCGCAAGAAAAAATAATATGACAACTCAGAGAATTTTGAGGAAAATGGGCTGGGGTTAAACACTCTACTCTGAACAAAATGATCCTTTCAGCTCTTGGCATAATGTCAGACCCAAGTAGACCTAAGTATCTTTTTTGCAATAAAAACAAGTGAGTATGCCTTCACGTGCGTGAGTCTCAGTAGCGCATTTTCTCAAAGAGGCATATTGTGAACGTAAAGAAATTTGGCTGAAGGAGAAACACCATTCCTTGCCCACTTTCTTCATTCGAAACTCATTGTGATATTGTGTTATCAGAATGGGGTACTTGCCAATGAAATAGATTTGAATGAAAATTCTTTCACTCATTAATATATTTTTTTGTTTGAGGGCGGGAGCTGGGAGCGGCGACTGATCAACAGTAGTCTATTCTTTCCCATTTTTAGTCGGATATCCACATAGCAAAAGAACTAGATCGCTATGTCTTCGGGTTTATGTTTTCCATTTATCTCTTACTTTGAGGGCAGCGTGTGGGAATGGCAGCATTCGGCAAAGAAATTCTTCCACAGTTTGAGTTGGGAGTTTCTGAATGTTTGAGGTAACATTGAAAAGTAATTCAGTGGAAATTATTAAAAGTTGCACTTTTTTTCTTTTGGGGGTGGAAGTTGGAGGCGGCGCCATGTCAAAGGTAGCCTATTCTTTCCCATTTTTAGTTAGCTATCCATGGAGCGAAAGAATTAGATCGTTATGTCTTCGGGTTTATGTTTTTCATTCATCTCTCACTTTGAGGGCAGCGTGTGGGGGCGGCAGCATTCGGAAAAGTAACTGTTGCACAGTTTGAGTTGGGAGTTTCTGAATGTGAGGGAAATATGACAATCAGTGAAAATTGTGAAAGTTGCTTTTTTTTTGTTTTGAGACGGCAGCTGGAGGCGGCGGCTAATTAAAAGTGGCCTATATTTTTCCAATTTCAGTCAGCTATCAATATAGTGAAAGAATTAGATCGCTATGTCTTCAGGTTCATGTTTTACATTTATCTCTCACTTCGGGGGCGGCGTGTGGGAGCAGGAGAGTTTGGAAAAGAAAGTCTTGCACAGTTTGAGTCCAGAGTTTCTAAATGTTCGAGGTAACATTATCAGCTAAATCAGTGAAAATTGTTGAAAGTTGCACTTTTTTTCTTTTGGGGGCGGTAGCTGGAAGCGGCGCCATATCAAAAGTAGCCTATCCTCTTCCATTTTTAGTCAGCTATCCATATAGCGAAAAACTTAGATCGCTATGTCTTTGGGTTCATGATTTAATTTATCTCTTACTTTGGGGGCGGCGTGTGGGAGCGGCAGCAATCGGACTTCGGCTAAGCAAATGTTGCACAATTTGAGTTGGCAGTTCCTAAATGTTTAGGGGAACATCTCAATCAGTAACATTTGTGAAAGTTGCACTTTGTATCGTTTGGGGGCGGAATCTGGGGGCGGCGACTAACCAAAAGTAGCCTATCCTTTCCCATTTTTGGTCAGCTATTTATATACCGAAAGAATCAGATCAGATGTTTTTCATTTTAAAGTGATTGGGGGCGGTTTTTAGAAGTTTTTTCATGTCGGCGGCGCATATTGATGACGGAATGTATCTTGGCTTACGTTTATAAGTGGCAACTATGTATTATTCAAAAAATGAGAACACCAGAGCATCAGGTCTGGTAGAAAGTGCAATATTATGTTATTTCAAGTTTATCGGGGGCGGTTTTCTCTATGTTGGCGGCGCAATATAGACATCCAATATAGCCTAGCCCTCCTTTGGAAGTGGCAGCTATGTAACAGCCAAAAAATTAGAAAGCTAGGTCGTCCAGTTTGGGAGGAGTTCGAGGAACGGACGGACGGACGGACAAAGCGGTTGCAATAGCGATTTTCATCAAGATGGAAAATGCGCTAAAAACTCTTTCCATTGCAGCCAAGCCACTCCAAAACATGATCCCATAACGTGATCTAGCATGTCACAAGCCAAAGCATCGATGTGCTGCCTCCAGTCCAACCTACCGGCAATAGTCACTCCAAGAAGCTTAGCAATCTCAGCATACTGTAGAGCCTTTAGTGTTTATGATGTGTTGGTTAATAGTTTCGGAAAATAAATTCTCATGAGTATTGATTGTAGTAACTAAAATAGATCAGATACGTTTTCCCAATGTTTATTCGTAGATTATTCGTAGAAAATGTGTTTCAAATCATCCCTTCCCCACAATGCTATTGAGAACCATGCAGGGATCCAGGGAAGTGTCATCAGCATTTTGAACCATTTCCTGCTGTATTGCCCCAGCAAGTCATTTGTGTATATTATGTATAAAAATGATCAATAATAAATAAGTACAGAATTATGAAAAAAGTTTCTCCCACAGTTGAACAGCTGCTAAAGGTACTTGGTACTTTAATTTTTAAGGAAGTAAGTAAGTAAGTAGTTTTTTGTTTGCAAAGAGTTTACAGTCATGAAAAATTGGACGAAAACTTAAATAATATTCCTTAAATAACTTATTAAGTACCTATATGTGATATGACTGATATGATATTCGTAGGTATAGATTTAGGATCTTGGTGATGACTGAGTGGCTTAGGCGATGGCAAGCCAAGCCATTCGCGCTGGCCCTGTGTGGGTTCGAATTCTACTAGGTATATCCATGGATACTTCATGTTGTCCCCGAGGTCCTATGGGAGAGCAATCAACTGATCTCGTGTTGTCTTTTTTGTTGAACCCACGGTAAATCTCGAGCCGGGTGATTGATATTAATTTGGGCCAGGTAGGTATTCAAAACCTTTTTCGAAATTATTTTCTCAAGTCAATTCCGATACTCCAGTTTTCTTACTTGAAGCTTCAGCTTCGCAAAAAGAGCCCCAAAAACTTTTCCACTGCAAGACCAAAAATTTGTTGTTTTGATATCAATAGTAGGTAGGTACTTATATATTATTACGAGCGGCGATTCCCGTGCATTCTGGTAAATACGCGATCTTTTTATAATCTTCCATTAGGTTGCAGTGTACAAATGCGGAGCTCTGGTCATTTCTAGAGTATACGTGATGGCTTGCCATTAAAATACATGGAGACTCCAGCGGTGGGTTAAGACACATCTGTCCGTTTTGGCGGAGGTGCCGTATTCACCGCACCTTGGTGATGGCCCGCGAAATGTGCAGGATTTTTCGGGAGTCGTCGCGAAATCGTATGCCGGGTCCCTGTGGAATCTGCTGGAGAACGCATGGAATATTCAAGATGAATTAGTCGGACCTATAGAAGGCATCAATCGTCGGCTCACGGGCAGTTATTGAATTGGAAGCAAACGAGTGCGGTAGAAGCAAAGTATCTGCGATATATCCAAGCGTAAATAATTGTTGGCGTGTTTTTATTGTGGTCGGCAGTAATAAATAGTATGTGTTATAAAACGATCGTCTCAATTATGAACGAACCGTACGCGAAATACGTAAAAATATTACCAGGCATTTCTGTTACGCCTTGTAGGTATACATGCGTAATAAAGTCGAAACATATATTACGCAAGAGGACAAGTTGTAAGGTTTTGAATATGCGGACGACAATATGCATGTAATCTGGGAAACATCAGGTTAACGTATGGAAACAGCTTAAGAACTTACGTGACGAAAATACAAACGGCTGTCGCGTTGTCTTCGGGAGTGGATATAAATTCCGACGCGCGCGCTTAGAGCAATTGAGCGGCTTGACCAAAGACCAGAGCCCAAAGAAAACATTGGCCCAATTAGTTGGGTCCGGTCCCGATCCACGATTGAGGACCCTCCCGTGCGAAACCACTCTCAGAAAAAGCTGTATCATATACGTTATCCGACACCGCGCGGACCGCGGTTCTAAGCTAAATAATTTTGAAGGCACACACACGCTCATGCATATATGCATAAGTCGAAACGCTGTTACATCGAAATAAATTTTTTCATGATAATATGATTGCTAAATATGTTTTATAAATGAAACATTTTAGAGGCATTTTGGATAAAATTGCGATTTGCATAATTTTATTGTGACGGGAAATCGTTACGCTCTGTATCGGCCTAACTAAATATTTTATTCAAATATATGCACCACAACCACCGTATTGTTGGTAATGTGAGCTTCTTCTTCTAGTAGAAAAACCCTGCGTGAATATGATTTCATTCACAATGAGTTGTATAGGTACCTACGACAGACACGTGCCTTAGTGACAAATATAGAAAAACCATACGAAAAAACAAGAAGGAAACGGCAAAACTAAGGAAATATGAGCCGAATTGTTTTGCGGTCAGGAGACCGTGAAAGTAGCGCAGGAACGAGCAACCGCACGCTTCTTGTAAGATTTCTTAAGTTATGGGGTTCAGGTGTGCGTCTCCGACGTGGCCCCGAAGTCTGCTGGTTGCCCTTCGACTCCGGGTTCACGCTTCCTTCCCGGAAGGTGGTCTGAGTGGTCTGGAAATGCGCCCTCGTCGAACACGTGAACGAATGGCACACATGTCCCCAAAAACCATTTTTTACCAAAACGACAGATCACAATCAACGAAACATTATTATTCACAGCCGTTTTATTTTCACCACCACCAACCACCATCATCATCATCATCATCATCATCTCATCGTCGTCGTCGTTTCGTCGTATCATTACAATGCTCCCAAGTTTCAACGCCGGAATAAGCCTAGAATAGAATGTGATCAGTCCAATACTGAATTGTAGAGACAAGACAAGGACCATCATATACCAGGGAAGTGGGGAAGTCAAATAGTCATGTACATAGTAGGTACATTCCAGAAAAGTACCATCAGGGAGAGACATCGCAGGAGTTCAGCTTACAACTTGTGCCGACAAGCGTATGATTTATAATTTGATTCACTGTGTACCTAATTAAACAGGACCGTCTCCTTAGCATCTCCATCTTGGTTGTTAGTAATTAAAGCGGGTAATTTATATTGAGATAATGTACACAACTGCGGTAGGAAAACACCGTCATCGAGACGAGGGGGCGCCTTTGGTGTAGCCTGGTCACACTGCGTTAACGTTTTATCGCTATTCCATTAATTTTTTTAAACAACATCTCGCTCACTTCGTACTTTTCCTCCTACCTACCCATAACAAATGATTTTTGATGTTCGAAATAAAACACCGCGAATTTAGGGCCACGGCTGAAGGCTGATGGAGCGATAGAATTGTTACTTGTTGCGTGACTAATTTACATACATTGATCTATAGTCTAAACCTGTTACGTTGCAGCTTCATTTTTTTGGCGAACTTTTCATTCCGGAGAAAAGAACGAGGAATCGTAGAACCGTGTTTTTCAATCACCTGCACATAGTACGTACCTACCTCTGCGCAGGGGGGTGGGCGGCGGGGGCGGTCCGTCCCGAGCCTCGGGGCCTCAATCATCTGATGGGACCCCCAATTCTTCTTGTTTGTAAAAAATACTGCAAAAAAAATTGGGATAAAATCCAAAAATTTCAATATTTTCCCTCAATGGTCATTTTTTTCGAATATTACTTAGGTGAGTAACATTGTTTTTCTTCTTTTTTTTTTTTTTTCTTCAATTTCCCATAACAACAGGTTTGGGGGCCTACGCACCGGCAATAGAGGTGTGTCTGTATCACGGAATCTCTAAGAATTATTTTCACTTTAGGCTTCAGGGGTTCCGGCCCCGGATATCATAGTGACAGAGGCCTCAAGCCTTTGGAATTTTGATTTTTTTCCATAAAAGGGGAGCGACAAAACAACAAAATCATCTTTTCTGCGCCCTGCAGGTAGTAGAAATTCATGTTTCCCTGATTTGGTATATACGAGTAGGTTTTAGCATTGAGTCAACAGTCCAAATTCAATTCAACATCCAAAGCTGGAACCAAAAAATTCTCTTGAGGTGCTGGTGGCAGGGATGGCACGGAATTAAACCTACTTGAAAAACCCACCGGGTTTTTGACACAAAAGCCCACTTTGGATTTTTATCAAAAACCCACCCAAAAACCCACAAAAAAAACCTACACAAAAACCCACACAAAAAACGACACAAAAATCCCCACAAAAATTCTTATGAAATGTGGAACAGCTAGAACAGCGAAACACAAACATCTAAAAATTGAAGAACATTTGAACAGACGGCTGGACAGCAAAATTTATGTCATGTAGGTACCTACCTAGTTCGAATTGTCAGTAGTTTTTGAATTCGAAGAATACAGGTGAGCCGTGAAAGTGGCTGTCGTACAAACTCGCTTCCGATTTACAGGGGCCTGTCGTTCATTGGTTGCAACTGTGCATTGATTTGACAGATAGGCAATTTTCACAACAAAATATAGATGGCGCCACACAAAAACCCATCAATAACCCAAAAACCCACCAAAAACACAAAAACCCACCAAAAACACAAAAACCCAACAAAAACCCAAAAACCCACCTACTTTTTCTGAATATATGGGTTTTTGCCAATCCTGGCTGGTGGTCAGTGCAGTGATGTAAAATACCCGGATTTTTATATTTACGGGTAAATACCTGGTATATATTTACCCAATATCGGGTCTCTAATAGGGTATCTATTTTCATTGATTGTGACGAACAATTAGAGAAACAACAACAAACAATAATGATTTTTGCTTACAGCAGTAAAATAATAATAAGTGCTTTGGAGAGGTTATGTTTATAGAACCTTGGAACTTGGAAAAAGAAAACATTCAACCTTTAACCGTCAACACTGTCAACCGAGCTGTCAACAGTGTCAATTTTTCTGTCAAACTGGGTAGGGTGGGTCCGGTATATATCGCTCGGGAAAATACCGGGTAAATACCCGATTTATATTTATCTACCTACCCGGTAAATACCCGACTCACATCGCTGGGTCAGTGGCACAGCCAAGGGGGGCGAGAATGGGCGAATGACCCCACTCCCATACCTCCCAAGCGCCCACGGTACTTCATCCCACACAGTAGAGATGTCAAGTACAGTTACTTTTGAGTACTCGAAGTATCCGTTACTTTTATGACGAGTACTCGTTACTTTGTATCCGTTACCGAGTACGAGTACTACGAGTAGAACAGTAGACTACCCGTACTCGCGGGCCGCGGGATTACCAGTATCAATCACAGTACAGTAAAATCTTAGAGTACAATGTACAGGTATGTAATAATTTCGATACCTATGCGATGCGACAGCGAGTAGCGAGTACGATTACTACGGGACTCGAAGTCCGGGTCCGGGTCGGGAATAGGCAACAAAATTGAAAATATTATGCGACAGCGAGTACGATTACTACGGGACGGGAGTCCGGGTCCGGGTCGGAACAAGATTGAAAATAATATGCGGCAGCGGGTACGATTACTACGGAACTCGAGTCCGGGTCCGGGTCGGGAAAGGTAAACAAGACTGAAAATAATATGCGCACCTCAGAGCGACAGCGAGTCTCCGAGTCCGAGTCCGAATCCGGAACCCCGGGACCCGAGAGCCGAGATCCGGATCCGAGTACTCGAGTAGTATGATTATGATTAGATATTATCACGATTCACGAGCGACTACACTAAATTATGCCTCCGGGCTTCAGATTTCCTCGCGGAATCGCGAATATCCCATCCCGTGATTATTTTTATTCATTTTCACAATCCACGTTTCCCGAAAGGCTTCTGCGCATACCTGTGAAAGTAGGACGTTGCCATATCTATATCACGACAACAAGTTGACAACACTGTAATACGGTGTGCGTGTGTAATGTCACGCAAATTTCAGCTGACAGCGCTTGACGTCGATTTGACGTTTCGACAGATCTAACCAAATAACGCTCTTGTTTCGTCGATCGCCTTGCAGCTCGTTGTGTTTCTTATCACCTGAATCTTTTCTGCGTCTTTCTGCCATACGGCACACAACATTTCATTCTGAACAATATTAAATGTTGAATGGTTAGGAGGTTATGTTTGTTGTTTGTTTACATTTCGATTATTGATTGACAGTTGCCATTGACAGTGACACTTCGTGCGTCAAAATTGAAATTACCGCGCTCTGCAGGTATGCGTTCTCATGTGTGCGCTGAAGTGATGTACGGTGATGGTAAACGTGGATTAATGACTCGAGGAGTACGAAGTAACGAAGTAGGTATAAAGTAACGAGTATTTTTGGAAATCAGTATTCGGTACTTCGGATCCGATAAAGTAGATTTAGATTTAGATTTATTGCATATAAACTATATACAGTTTTTTAGCAAGACAATTAAATAAATGAACATGAAAACGAACAAGAGAAAAGAAAATCACTCTGACAGGGCAAACGATCTCAACCTCAGGCAGCTGAAAATATAATTGTGCAAATAAATAATTATTCTTCTGTCCGTGGTTGCAAGCAGTTCTCGCGGGTCCTGAAAGCCTGAAAATATGCCATGACCACCCCTGAACTCATTGTACATTGGGCATTCAAAAAGAAGGTGAGCGAGGGGGACTCGTGTTTTTGGAGATTGCAAATGCCGCATAGTTTACTTGTATCCACTCTGTATGAAACTCCCCCACTGTATAATTGGATCATGGAGTCGTGTGATGTCCGAAGTTGGGTGTGGAATCTCTTCAGATACAGAGGTTCATCCCGCTTACAGAGATCATAAGGTTTCTGCATAACATTCAGGAACTTGTACTCCGGGTTTTTGACAGATAGAAGAATATTGTTCCAATCTGAGTCACTGTCTAGTTTAAGGATCTTATTCAAAATTGATTCTATTCGGTCATTAGTGATTTTTGTGTTGTTGTCTAATTTTAGATCTACGTCATAGGGAGAAAGTAAATTTTGAAAGTATGAGTACCAGTTAAATTGTTCAGCAGTAGTGTTATGTTTGTGCAAATGAATCAGCCTATGCATTGCTCTCGATGGTAGTCTTCGATCCGATCAGAAGCGGTACCTACAGGTGCATGATGATAATTTAAAAAAATACTCGGCGTTTTCCCCCTCATGGACATCTTTTCCATTTAGTGGTTTCTATTGGTATGAAGGGCCGCATATGATTTGATCGTACGAGCTGAACACCCTCACATTTGCTTAGGTATGGACAATAGACTAGAACTATTTTTCAAAAAATCATATGCAAGAAGCATTTCATATAACATTTTGGTAACAAGGCATTCTGGGGTATTCGGGCCTCGCTGAATACGAAAATGCCTGTTACCAACTCAAAATTTTGACAGGAAAGCTGCAATAGGAGAGGGGGTGTAAAATCAACAATAAAAATGCCGGAATTTCAACCTGCCACTGATGTGAGCTCAAACACACCCCATATCGATCCACCAGGTTCATGTCGTACCAAACTGACAAGCCAAGTGTCACTAAGTCCAAAGGGAGGGGCTAGCCGGAGGCCTTTTGGCCTGTGCTAGTGATTTTCTAATTTTGTTGATTTTGGATCAATATTGCCAAGTTTGGTGTCGTTTCCAACTATTTTCCACATTTAGAACTCAACTAATGGCTCCACATCTCGATTAGAGGCAATTTTAAACTAGTTTTATACAAAAAACATGTTTTTCAGCGTTTTTTTCTGAACTTTAGTCAAGTTATGTATATCTTTGTCATGGGTAATGCTGTCGAAATTCTTACGTTAATCATTAACTACGAAGTCTTTCATTTCTACAAAATCTGAAGGTAGATTTGTTTGCAAGGCCGTTTCACTTCAATTTTTGACCGATAACTCAGACACACTTGCTCCATATTTGGCATTATAACCTTTATGTAGCTCAATTTCCGCTTTTTACTGTTGTGAATTGTAGAAAGAGCATTCCTGCTACCTACAAATGCAAAAACATGGCTTTTTGTTCGGTGGTTTTACCAGAATATTGGTTTTACTGCAGAAACTGGAAAATTCTCGGGTGAAAATTTCACCTTACGCAGCCTTCACATGAGAAGGAATTCCTGATAGATTTGAAACAAAATGCTCATCTATATGTGATTTTCAAGTGTAAGGTACTCAAGCCTGATGAGCCATGTAAGAATTTTGACCACACATTCCTTGTGCAAAGATATAACCATCGGATCCCAAAGAAGTAAAAAAAGAGTAAAAACTGAAATTTTCAAGCATAGCTTGGCCCTCTGGAATACTGCGAAATCCAGAATTCAACCCAGATACGAATTTATTCAGAAACTGTATCTACTTCTCTCGTCACTCTATCCAAACATCATCAGCACTTGCAACCCATATTGATGGTTTCAGCTTTCAGTTTTTGCCTATTCGTAGATCTAGAATAGGGAGAATATACAGTTTAAAATAGATTTTTAACCATTTTAAAGACTAATAAAAACTAGTTCGATTGAAAGAAACCTAGTTGACAGATTTACTACTTGAAAGACCTGCTCAGAGCCTTGCCAAGAATCTTTTCAACACCCAACGCTGACCTAAAAGGTGTTTTTTTTTAAGTTGAGCGGTTATAAACTCCAATAAAAATTTAACTAGCCGAAGGAATTTATTCAACGTATGTTGTGGGCAAAGAGCAAACATTCAAGATTTCATATTGAAACTTACACTAATTTGTTTTGAAGATTTTATCCAATAAATGACCCCCACGTCTTTGAACGCAAATTTCCGCCCGCTGCGCTGCAATAAATCGTGCATTGCACGGCGACACATTTTAGCGGAAATCTCGGTAATGGCGAGTCGAATTTTATTTTTAAGGTCATCCAAATTTTGCAAAGGATTCATGAAGACTTTGAATCTCAGAAATCCCCATAAAAAGTTATCCAGAACGCTTAAATCTGGAGAGCGCGCTGGATTAGCAACGTCTCCATTTTGCGAAACGAGTCGATTTGGGAACATTTCTCTCGATAGATTCATGCTCACGTTGGCTATATGAGGCCTTGCTCCATCCTGTTGGAACCACATAACGTCAGGAAGCTGTAGCTGATTCATAACATCACCTAAAAATGTCTGGAGCAGCATCGCACGGTGGAATTCTCTACGAAAATCTCGTTGAGCTCGCGTTACGGAACCACTTCTTATAAACAGCTGTACTATTCTCACACGATCATCAATGGGCCAGCGCTCCATATCACCATATCGTACAAAACTTGGAACTTATGACTACAAAATGATGTGACATATCAGGCTGTTTGACATCTAGGATCATCATAGAGATGGATCAAAACCGCTCAGCTTTAAAAAAAACACCCTTTAGTATCAACACAAGAGCACTTTTCAGATTCAGGAAAATCAAGTAGTATTCAACAGGACTAGTATGCAGTCAAAAGAAAAATTAACAGTTGATGAAGCAATTATTTGACCCATTCATCTATTTTGTGGTTGTTGAGGCAGAATCCTTTGCATTTGCAGAGTTTCAGGCACTCATAATGTTCCATTTCACAGGTTGAGCAGTATAATTATCTCAAATTTCGCTAGAAAATCTGATCATCAAAGTTGAATCCAGAATTCAAAGTTATGGTCATTTTAGAAAATTTACAGCAGCTTTAAAATTGGAACAAGAAGAAAAGTCAACCTACCAGTATCTACGCCACTGGATACTTTTGTTGAAGTTCTTCTTTATCAAATCATGGACACGTACCTATCTGAATAAAACTACTCACTATAAACGTAGAACTATCTGTATAAAATTCGCGTTTAATCGGTAGAGCGATTAAAAAGATACGGCAGAAAACAATCCGTTTCGCCTAATTGGACGCCATCTTCAACTATCGTGGGTATCTTACTTCCGGTCAATATTTCGCCTTGGTAACAGGCATTATCAGATTCAGAAGGGTCTATTTAGTCTAGAAACACTTGTTACGAAAATGTTATATGAAATGCCTCTAGGAGGTAATTTAAGGCGTTTTTTAAAATTTTTGTACCAGTCTACAATGGACATGAGCTCAAATATTGAAAGTAGCTATCAATGGAATGGTGAAAAACGGACATTTAAATCAACACTAGATGGAAATTTTAACTGGACCAATGAGTCCATTGCACCTGTTAATATGAATTCAACATTTTAGATCGATTTTTGATCGATGGAATCGTATCCCGCCTTATTAAAATTGGTCTGAAAGAGAGTGCATGACATTTTTGACACTTTTCAAAAAATATTCCCCAATAACCCTCCTATTCGGTTTATTTGTCTTGACACGTTCACTGCTATCGAAATTTTGCGTTTTTTCTTATCAGGCCATTCAAGTCATGTTAGATATAGTGCAGTGAAAACTGAGTCCCCTGGCACAAGTAAAAGTTCGAGATACACCTTAGTTTTTCAAAAAATTACGAAAAAATGAGCCCAGCATAGATATTCTTTAGGGGGCACATTTCGCAAATATCAAAAAACCAAAAAGATATCCATGGACTTGTAATCTCCCAGGCCGTGATGGACCGCTGTCATTGTCGATATGCAACGTACTTAAGCCAGGAACTTGAAAAAATGAAAATTTCCTGCTGGTCCCATGGGACCAGCGCAGCCTGGTGGAGCTTACGCTGCTGGTCCCATGGGACCAGCGTGGCAGTGAACGTGTTGAATAATCACATCGTCAACTCCACAGGACCCGACATTATCACATTTGACGTCCAGGAATTGAATCAATGTCGAAATAATTTTTTTACCGAACATTTTGGGACCAAACTTTGATCTCCCTCCTCCCTAAATTGACCCCTGTTGAAAATTCTTCATGGCCCAGCGTTTCAGTTATCTCAGAATGGCCTGAAAAATATTTGTGCCAAATTACGTTGCGTCACTCCGACTTCCACGCTATTTTTGTGTATCGACCAAAATACGGCTTCACGAAGAAGACCTCTACATAAGATAAGATAAGATAAGATAAGATAAGATAACTTTATTGTGCCATCAAATTATACATGGCAAAGTCTTCGGAGTAAGCGAGGGAGTGAGCATTGTATATATAAAGGTATATATCGATCACAATCATATTGTACAACACATCAAAAACAAGGACAATTACAGTCAAGTTTGACGAATTTACATTTTGAAAGGAGCATTTAGGAATTCATCGAAAGAATAGAAAGCGTGCTCCACGAGGAAGCTCTTCACAATCCTCTTAAACATCTGGAGGTTCATCTGCTGAACAGGAACAGGCAAATGGTTATAAAACTTTATGGCAAGGTGTTTTGTTGCGTTCTGTGTTGTTGTCAGCCTGTGGCGCTCTGTACGCAGGGTGTCTCTTGTACATGTGTACTGTGTAGTACTCGTGACTGTTCCCATTTTTGATGAACTTAGTGTGGTGCTGGTGTACTCATTTTAAGCTTTCCAGTATAAAAACACTGGAGATGGTGAGTATCCTCAGGTTCTTGAAGGTAGCTCTGGCAGATTCGTGCTGTTTTAGACCGCATAAAATCCTCACCCCCTTCTTCTGCATGACCAGAAAGTTTCGGGCTGCCGGAGATGCTCCCCACAAAAGAACGCCATAGGACGCAGCAGAATGAAAACAGGCATAATACGTCATGAGGGCCGCCTGGTGAGTCGATATGGAATTTATTCTTCTGATCGCGTAAAGCGACACTGACAGCCTCTTGCATAAGTGTTGTATGTGACTGGTCCACCTCAATCTGCCGTCTATCGTTAGGCCCAGAAACTTAACCGATTGCAGGGAACTTCCATCCCGTATATGTCTGGACGAAAGGACGATGCGCTGGAGCTTACTAGTATTGTTCATGAGTTGATTGCTGTTGAACCACTGCTCCAGTTTGGTGGTCGATATCCTGGCATCCTCCTCCAGTTCCACGGGGTTGGTACTTTTCAGCAAAATTGTAATGTCGTCAGCATACAAGGTGACTTGCGATGATGGTACATTGGAGGGTAGGTCATTGATATAAACTGCTCGTCAAAAGTTAAGCATAGAGCAAAATTTGCTCCTATTTCAAGCATGGATATCTTAGGGAAAAAATATCCGATTTGAAAGAAGTTTATGGTGGCTGGTAGAGCTTTTCTTCAGCTGCAAGAGCTTTGTCGACTTACGGCACCATTGACTTTGTCCATGATATACAGAATGTCAAAGGAAGGAGTGTCAAGAGTGTTAATTTTTGAAGTCGTGGAACTTTTTTAAGAAAAATTCCGGATTTTTTGTCTCTTGAGTTCTAGAAAGCGGATATCAATATCTCGAAATGGTTTTCAACTTTTGATCGTATTGTGTTTTTTTGAAGAGTTCTTGATTTTTTTGTGAAATTGAGATTTTTTGATGCAGAATTTGCTAGAGCTGTGACTTTTCTTTGAAAATCCACAGAAACGTACACAATTGCTCGATGAATTATACCATGGGGATATTTGACCTCATGGGCCCCCAGAGGAGGTTATCCTCTGGGCCTCTTCAAGGGAGATGCCCAATGAAGCATGCTGCGACATCACATTGACACTTATTAAACCCAGCATGAATAAAAATGCAAGACTTGTAACCATACGTTGGATCAAAATCACCATGGTAACCAATTAGTCCCATCATGGGTGATTTTGTTACTGCCCAAGTCAATGGAAATTTCCAGAAGTGATATCTCCTAGACAAGTAGAGATAGAGCCATAATTTCTTTTTTGATTTCAATTGGACACATTACTGACTATTCGAGCATGATGTGCAATTTTTTCACGTTTATACTTTTTCTGTGGAGGGGGGTAACTGTGACGTTTGTCATGTCAGAACTTTTTTTTTTGTACTTGTCATCATTGAAATGTCAGCATGAATGTTATCTACCACTAAACATCAGTAGTGAAAACAAAAGACTAACAAAGGTTTTCTCAGGAAATCTGGACTTTGAGGAAGAAAAACACCGAACGCAAACTTGAAATTGATCAGCTGGAAATGACAGTATATATTCATGTCGACATTTCAACGATGACAAGTATAAGAAAAAAGTTCCGACATGACAAACGTCAAAATTACCCCCCACCACTGAAAAAGTATGAACGTGAAAAATTTGCACATCATGCTTGAGTAACCGATAATGTGTCCGATTGAAATCAAAAAAAGAATTATGGTTCTATCTCTACTCGTCTAGGAGATATCACTTTTGGAAATTTCCAGTGACTTGGACTGTAACAAAATCACCCATGATGGGACTAATTGGTAACCATGGTAATTTTGATGCAACGTATGGTCACAAGTCTTGCATTTTCATTCATGCTGGGTCCAATAAGTGTCAAAGTGATGTCGCAGCATGCTTCATTGGGCATCTCCCCTTAAGAGGTCCAGATGATGACCTCTTCTGGAAGCCCATGGAATCAAATTTTCTCATGGTATAATCCATCTAGCAATTGTGTAAGTTTCTGTGGATTTTCAAGAAAAAGCAACAGCCCTAGCAAATTCTGCATCAAAAAATTCAAGTTTCACAAAAAGATCAAGAACTCTTTGAAGAAACAAAATACGATCAAAAGTCAAAAACCGTTTCGAGATATTGATATCCGCTTTCTAAAACTCAAGTTGAAAAAAATCGGGAATTTTTTTTAAAAAAGTTCCACGACTTCAAAAATTGACACTTTTGACACTCTTTCCTTTGGTATCCTGTATATCGTAGACAAAGTCAATGGTGACGTTAGTCAACATAGCGTCTTGTAGCTGAAGAAAAGCTCTACCAGACACCATACATTTTTTTCAAATCGGATATCTTTTCCTAAAGAAATCCTTGCTTGAAATTAGAGCAAATTTTGGTCTATGCTTAACTTTTGACGAGCAGTTTATTATGAATAATATAGGTCCCAGTATTGAACGCCCAACTTGACCCTTCTTGATGACGAGAGGTGGGTCCCCCAGGACCCGATCTGTTCTCTTTCTTCCAGGTATGACCGCAGGAGAGCGAAAGGTAAACCTCTCACGCCGTAATAGTTCAATTTCTCAAGCAAATTTTCATGGTTCACGGTATCAAAGGCCTTGCTGAGGTCAAACAAGGACATGTGCAGGTATTCATTGTTATCAAATGCCTCGATAATTTTTTCCATGACTGACTGACATTGACTGTTCGAGAAGAGGTCGTTGCTCTCGAGAAAACTCAGAAGTCGCGTCTTTAATACGCCCTCAAAAACCTTCGAGACGACAGGCAGGAGTGAGATTGGCCTGTAGTTGTCACAACTATCTTCTTTTCCACCTTTATGGACTGGTATGACCTTGGCTATCTTGAGCTCCTCCGGAAAGTACCCCTCCGAGAAACATCTGTTGATCAGCACAGTTATAGGTCCATCAGTTATTTCGTTCTTTACATTTTTGATCAAATCCGCAGAGAGTCCATATATATCCTTGGTAGATTTGGCTTTGAGCTGTTGTATGGTATGCAGGATCTCCTCTTCAGTAGCTGGACGTAGATAGAGGGATTTTTCATTTTTCTCTATTTTACTGGTACGTAAAAGGTCCATTGCCGAGACTGAACTGGAATCAATTTTGGCGATTGTAGAAGGGCCCACACCCTCAAAAAAGTCACCGAAGTCCCCAGCAGTCAGCGGCTTTGATGGTTTCTTGGATTTTTTTTTGATGCCGATTTCTCGATTGATAACGGACCATATGGCCCTCTGCGTATTGCTTGACCCAGCTATGTACTGCTCATTGGCCTCTCGTTTTGCTTTTAAAACTGCAGCCGCATACTGTTTCCTGAACACCCTGTAGGTACGCCTCCAAGTCTTGCTCATTTTTTGTCACTGTTGATATCGTGTAAACCGCGCGCGTCAAGAGTGTTTTTCATGTCTTGCAGTTTTTGTGTGTGCCAGCTGTTTTTCACTTTATTGTTTGTTTCCACTTTGGTTTCTTTTTCGGGAAAGTTTCTATCATAAAGAAGCAGCAGCGTGTTACATCTGACCCTGATCGAAATTTTGATTGGCCCGAAAAGCCCATTGCGCCTGTCCAATTTGATTCAACATTTCGCATCGATTTCTGTTAGTTGGAATCACAATTCGCACCTCAAAATTGGCCTGTAAGGAAATGCATCGAATTTTTGACACTTTCCAAGAAAAATTCTCTCTCAACCCCCCTATTCGGACTTTTCGTCTCAAATAAATGCATCATCAACTTCAGAGGACTCGACATGATCACATTTGACTTTCAGGAATTGAATCAGGGTCGAAATAAATCATGTATTGAATATTTTGGGGCGAAACTTTGACCCTAAAATGCCCCCCGTTGGAAAATTCTCATGGCCCGGGAGACTTGTCGTCTCAGAATGGTCTGAAGAATATGTATGTCAAATAAGATTGCGTTACTACAAGTTTCACGCTATTTTTGTGTATAGACTAAAATACCGCTTGAGAAGTAGACCTCTACATCTGCCCCTAAAGAAAATTGTGACTGTCCCAACGGGCCAGTTTCACCTATCATCCTTTATTTAAAACAATTCAAAATGTTGTTTCGTCGATGAAATTGTAACTGACACCTCAAAACTGAACAGAAAGAGAGTGCATGGTATTTTTCGAAAATCCCCTCCTCTTCGCCCCCCTAATTCGGCTTTTCTTTCAAACAACCATCATCAGCTTCGGAAGACTCGACATAATCCCATTTGACGCTTCAAAATTGGATTAGTGTCGAATAAGTTCATTTTTTGAAGGTTTTGGGGCCCAACTTTGAACCTTCCTAGAGTGCCCCCTAAGGGAAATTTTTCGTGCCCCGACAGGTCAAATCTCTTAAAATTGTCTGAAGAGTATCTGTACCAAACGGCATTGCTCCACTCAAAAGTGCACGAAACTGGACCTATTTGTCGCGTACCGACTTCACTACGCCTGAATTCTGAAAAAAAGCCTAATTCAGGGGCGCAATCTTCATGTTTTGCCCTGGGCGCAATTTACTCTAGATACGCCACTGATCCCACACTTGACCGATAGAGAAAAAATTTCTGGCGAAAATTTTCAAGAAGCGCGAAATTTTTCAGGAAATAAGGTTTGGTTATCAAGTAATTTTGGTAAAAACGTCAAAAGCCGAAATAGCAGAACGCATGAAATATACCGATTATCATCAGCATTATTATTATTATGCGCAAAAAATTTCGTCTGCGGCGCTACCTCTCGTCGACTTGCACCTTTGTCGTTGCCTTTACCCTCAAACTCTGTTTACAGCACTGTGATTTACCGGGTGGGCCATAATAAACATTTGATATTGTTCATCAAACTCATTTAGGTAATTATTGGGTATCCATTGACACCAATTTTTGTGGAATCGGTTCCGATAAACAAAAATTTGAGAGGCAAGAAACCAAAATTTAAATCCATCATTTCTGGTCAGAACATGTGAAGAAGGCCTTTTTTAATTTCGCTATAACTCCAGAACAAATAGAGCAAATAAGCTCGGAATGGTCTTGAATTGTGAGAAAAACTCCATTCTTTCCGATTATGTTGTTGTTTTTACAGTTTCCATAGTTTAAAAAAAAGAACGAAAACAAAAGAAGGTGTATATTCAAACAATTCCGCCATCTTGAATTTTGAAGTGACGGCCATTTTGACTTTTGTGGTGTACGACCTAGTCTATTGGCTTTCCGTTGGTACTATTTCCGTCAAAATCGGTCAAGGAATGAAAATTTTATAGGCAAAAAAAAGTATTCCGGTTTATTATGGCCCACCCGGTATAGTCAAATTAACAACTATAATTTTTTGTTTCTTAGGCTTTTGCCTAATCACGGCAGGGCAGGGCGGGTCAAAAAGTCTGCCGGCCCTTCATATTCTCAACTTTCACTTTTTAGGGGCCCCATCTCACAATTCCGCCCAGGGCCCCCAATTCCCTTAGTCCGCCACTGGGAAGTATTGTGAACGCACTAAAATTTTTTTCCGAGATTTCGACGGATCCGTTTTGAGGTCCTCTATGACGATTAAGACCATTTCCATTTCCAGAATGATCTCCTCTGTGTGTATGTTTGTCTGTAACCTTCCACGATAACAGCCGCAACGACTATCTGATCAACATGAAATTTGGAACACAATTATTTCTCCATAATTCCTTTGCTCAACTTTTGTAAGAATCGAAAATTTCAGAATTTTACTCGATTTTCTCGATTTCGACTTCCCCACAAGTCAACCGATTTTAATTAAAACTTATTTCTGTCTGTTTCGCAGAACTTTCTTTAGTAGGCATTATCTATCGCATTTGCGCTGTAGAACTCACCCCGTGACAACCTTGCTACTCGTTTTTGTTATACGGAGCTTCTCTGCTTCTCTGGTGTTCTAAATTGATGCTCATGTTCGACAATAAAGACAAATATAATTATATTAAAAATAATAAAATAATAAATAAAATTATAATAATAATTTGTATTATAAATTATACAAATTATTATAATAATTTCATTGTTGTTGACAAAATGCACTCGGACTTCTTTCACTGTCGTCATCTTCACGTAAATTAGTCATTTTTATTCTTTACCCAATTACCACGATATATTTATTTGCGCTATATTATTTTACATGAAGGACTGAAGTTTAAAACTAGTTTGTACAATTTTTGTACTACTCTATACTTTATCAGGATGACGAATAAATGACAAATATAATGAATATAAGTGAGGTTGGCAGCAGCGACTCCTTTGAACGTGCGATGACAATAATTCCATTGTTTATAAAAAAAATATAACGTGCCTAATCTGTTGGAACACCATTTGGGTGATAAATAAAGTAATCCAGCCGGTTGGTGGTGGCGGGTGGTGTCTTTCTGATTCCTCTCTGATTTAAGTAGGTAATCTTTTGGTTCGGTATAAGCTTTCACGAGTAAACGGCTGTTCTGGTCTGCAGGAATAGCAGGAACGCGGCAGCAGTATAAATAAAGCTCCCGTTTAGTGAGTGGCATTCAGTCGGAGTGTAGGGAGTGGTCGAGATTCGGAGGCGTGGCAGCTTCGATCTCAATCCTTTCAATGATCTGCACAGGATCACTCAGATTATTGCTCGATGCTGATGATTGAGTCCTGGGTCAGACCCGCAAATGATCCGAGACCTAATCCAGCAATCGCGTTTCCGATGCTTTTCCGTATTGCGGCAAGTTGCAATATATACATATTGTCCCCGCGAACCCGCGATTCTTCACCAATTTCCAGTGAAGCTTTTCATGATGTTCTGAAGTCTGTAGGTGTTCTGCTCGTACCTAATGGTAATAATGGTATTTGCAATTGACCATTTACCTATATATAAACCACATCAGAGTAGTAGGTAGGTAGGTAGAAGGTATATCTAAGGGAGTAGGTACAAGGAGTTTAGGGAATGAATGGTTCGTTTGTCAATGTGTTTGCCGTTGTTATGAGCTGTTTGATTAAGAGTGGGTGCGTTTAATTAGGGTAGGATGTGATTACCTCCTCCTTTTGGTTATTAGACGCGATGTATATCGTCTCCGGTTAGGCACGTAGACCAAGGATGGTCTCAGATTCGATTACAAACCCGGCGGCCTGCAAGAGTATCCTGTTTGCGGAAACTCTAGACCGCAGTTAATGAGACCGATGGTTAAACATGTTTTTCAATGCACCGGAGCTTCAATGGGAGCCCATTTCAAAAGCACGCTTTCAATGCCAAAGCTCGTTTGATCTTAATATATATGAAGCAGTCGCTCAGATAGAAGTCTGCGCTTCGCATGGCGATTTGACACCTAATGGACGACGACGCGAGGCTCGACGAATGCGATCCACTACTTTTGATCTCATACTCATATAAGTACTCTTTTATTCCGGTGGTATTACTCTTGACAGGTAATTTCATCACGTTTCATGCGCCCGGCCCCGGGAAACTTCGATATTAAAAATTCGCCGCGAATGCTGCGATGGTCGAGGTTTAATTGTGATCGCCCGGCGCTTTAAGTCGATCGCTTGGTCTGGGGCGTTGGTTAATATTGACACGTGATGGATAATATGGGAGAAGGCAAGTATTCCTACTTGGACATAAAACTTTCCATCGAACAATCGAACCCAATTTTCAAAGAATCTTTATTGTAAAATAAGTTCTTAGTTCTTTGTCCTGCTTTACACTATAGAAGAGGCTCTAGCTTGGTCTAGATTCTAGATTGCTTGCTTTTTGATTTTCTTCCGGCAAGCGACAAAGCGCCAAAGCTCTAGTCTCATGCTGGTATTTATAGTCGCACCTTGAGTATCCCTCACTTTCCCAAGAGTCCCTCACCGAAAAATTGAGTTCTATAGACGTCCCTTGAGTACAAGTCAGTATACGCACAATCCAAGCGATACTTGAGGGAGCTCATCACCCCCCTTGAGAGATACTTGCGTGGCAACACCTGCGTATTGGCATCGATTGCAGTCCATCAACATGACATATGACAGTTCTCTGTTATGACATGAGCGTCAGTGCGTAGAGTGCAGAGTGCAGGCTGCAGTTTTTCTAATTGCTCATCAAAGTTTTTAATCGCCTGCAGAAAGTGTTTTGTTGCGTTGCAAAGAAAATTATGGCATAGATAATTGGGACTATTATTTCGACTTCCTGGGAGTTTGACGAGGATGTGTTGGAGGGACATCGTTTGCCGAAGAGATACATAAGGGATGCAGAAAATCCGGTGGAGTTTTATGCAGACGAAGAATTTCGACGTCGCTACATGCAGATTCAGCAAATTAACCGTTATCAATGTTCTCCTGCCGATGATATCGGAAAGACTTGCAGCTTTGAATAATAGAGGTTTGCCGATACTACCAATCACAAAGTTGTTGATTAGTCTGCGGTATTATGCAACAGGAAATTTCCAGGTGAGCACAATGAATTTGGTTTTCAAAATCAGTTGAAATTTCATTATTTCATTTCTCAGGAAGTCTGTGGTGATTTGAGGAAAATTAGTCAAGCATCTGTGTCGTTGATCTTGATATCTGTCTCACCTTTGTTTGCGGAAAAACTAGGAGACTACGTATATTTACCAAGGACAGACATGTAATCATAGAGGCTTCTATGCACAAAATTCAATCATACATCCCATACACTTTTTATTCAGTGCAGTCTTTAGGCACATTGAGAAACATGTCTAATTGAGGGTATTAGAGTTCTAAATACGAGTATAATATTTCCAATAAAAAGTTGGACGGCTATTTATCTTACACCAGTTATAATCCAGATCTTGCTGAACCGATCTTATAGTAGTTACAACGCAACATTTTCAATTTGATAAGAAATTTTTTGTAGCAGGTAGGGATCAATTTAATTGTTCTTATGATCTCTGTTTTATAACTACATTATTATTTTGTATTATAAATGCTATGAGATGTTTCCTGTTAGTATTAAAATCCATTTGCATTTCCAATATATCTGTGGCTTAGACAAAAAAGGTCAAAGTGCAAAACGTTGGTCGTGAGTAAATGAGACTTAGTAGAGACACTAAGGGACATCGTCCACCCATAGCCAAAGTATGAGCCAAACTCGAGTGATAAGTACCTATAGACGATGTCCTTCAGTGTCTGTACCTAGTCCCATTTATATATACTTGTAGGGTGTACGAGTCAACGCCGAAAGCACTTTTGAAACTTTTATTAATTTGAAAAATACTTTAAATTAATAATGAATTGGTAACGTTTCGTCGGCTGGCGCTCTCGACTCTACTCTCTATCTGAGTCACACCGCACTCGATCGGTTTCAAGCGGCAGCGGTGAGAAGGTTGGTGCCACGTCAACACCAGTGGCGTGCGGATGAGCGGTCTGAACGGCTACAGCTTCGGCCGTCCTGATGTTGCGGTCGTCCCGATCGCTTTCAGGTTCGCTGCTTGACGTATCTTCGTGATCGTTGTCGGATTGGCCTTCGGGGACGTATAAACGAAGATGATCGTTTGACAGCGTACCAGAGTAGAACTTTTGGCCACGCTGTGCACCTGGTATGTCCTCCGGCTCTGTGTAAAAAGAGCGCTGGAATAAATAGCGCTTTTAAATATGGCGCGTCAAAAGATAGCGTTCGGAAAAAACGGCGCGTCCAAATAAAGCGACCAGAAAAAACAGCGTGTCAAAAGATGGCGCTCGGTAAAAAAGGCGCGTCTTAATTAAGCGCCCAGAAAAAATAGCGCGTCTGAAAAAAGCGTGTCGCAAAATGGCGCTCGGTAAAAATGGCTATGTGTAAAAAGAGCGCTGGGAAAAATCGCGTGCCCAAAAATAGCGCGTAATGAAGAGCGATTGAAAAAAACAGGGCGTGTGAAAGGAACGTCCCGTAATATAGTCGTGTCCAAAAATACTGCCACTAAAAATGCCATAAAGACACTATGGATTGTCTTCCTCATTGAATCGTAGCTTGGAATGTTAACAGCAATTCCGGAAGTCATGAATGTTGCTGCTACTGGCTACCGATTGGATAATTTGCCTGGGCCTCATCTCGGATGTTTTCGCCAGCCGTTCGAGCTCGTTTTTGAAGGCAAATGCTGCCTGCAATTTTTCTGGTTCTGGGGCATGGTTATGCCCAGTAGTTGCCTTCTTGGAATCGTCGACGCTGTAGTGGATTAAATGGTCCTTGCACCTTGCGCCCAGTTCTTGTGCATCTCCACGAAGTTGAATTAGAATGCTACCTGTCCTTTCGCTTCATGGAGGAGCAGGATCTTGTTTTTTTTTTAGATAACTGTTCCATAATAATTTGCTATCGCATCAATTATTTTTTCGAATCAACTTAACTCGACAACAGGGCTTGACACTGGGCAAAAAAAGATTCCATGTACACAGGCCTCAATGGGAGAACAAAAAACTAAACAACAACTCTAGAGATTCACCTGATAAAGAGTTGATTTTTGCACAAACCCTTGAAGGAGATTGTTCTGAAAGGAGGAAACTTGAGTTAAAACTCAACTCTATCTGGTGGGCCTGAGAAGAAGGAGGAATCCTGAGTCAAAAAATCAGTTCGTTAAGGAAACAGCCGCTCTGTTTTGATAAAACGTTATTGTATCAAGTGCTACTTCTTTCTGGCGACATTTTTACAAGTGCTATTATGCACGTGCTGGTATTGCCGAACGCTTTTTATACAGTCGCTGTTTTTTCCCATCCCTTTTTTGGACACGCCATTTCTCCCAGCGCTATTTATTCTTGGCGCCATTTTTCGCAGCGCTCTTTTTGGACGCGCTCAAATTACGGGGCGCTCTTTATACACTCGCTGTTTTTTCCAGGCGCCCTTTTTACACACGCTGTTTTTCCCTAACGCTCATTTTATACGCGCTGTTTTTTCCTGGCGCTCTTTTTTCACACGCTGTTTTCTCCAAGCGCTCTTTATAACGCGCTATTTTTGGACGCGCCGTTTATCTCAGCGCTCTTTTTACACAGAGCCATGTCCTCCACAACGTAACGGTCGTGAGGAAGAACTTTGGCGACACGGTACGGTCCTTGGTACTTTGGCTGGAATTTCCTCGATTGACCTGGTCGAGGAGTTGTCTTCACAAGTACCAGATCACCGACGACGTACTGAGAAGGTGGACGTCGTCGCAGATTGTACCTCCGCTCGTTGTCTTCCTGGACCTCATGCTGACGTTGCTGAGCGAGATCTCGGGTCGCTTCCAAATTCAGCGGATGATCAGATTCCTGTAAAACATCGCGGATCAGGTCCCGAAATGATTGATCTTTGTGAGTGCGTAGATCATAACCCATCAGCAAGCGTGCTGGGGTCGTGTTTACGCTTTTTTGTAGCGTGTTGTTGAGAATTAACTGGACATCGGGGAGTTTTTGAGCCCAGTCATTGCCCGAATTAATCACTTTCGAAAGTACGTTGCACACGGTTCGGTTGTAGCGCTCGCATTGTCCGTTCGCACGCGGAGTTGCGGTGGCGTTCAAAACGTGCACTATGTCTTTTGCCTTGAGATAATCGTTGAACTCGTCCGAGGTAAACGCGGTTCCGCGGTCACTGATCAAAGTGCGAGGAGGTCCGAAAATGTGAAAGATTTTGTCTAATGCACCGATCGTTTCGCGAGCACTAGTGGTTTTGGTCGGTGTTAGGAACACGAATTTGCTGAACGCGTCAATCACTACGAAAACGTGCTTAAATCCAGAACTTCGGTCTAGGGGCCCGAAGTGGTCACAGTGTAGAACTTGGAAAGGTACGTTTCCTTTCGGTACGCTGTGCAGTCTGCCTTCCGATCTTTCTTGGTCATGATTGAACATAAGACATTGAAGACAATGTTTTAGATACTTTCCAACGTAGCGGCGGAGTTTCGGAAACCAGTAGGATCGCGTCACGAGTTCTACCGTTTTGTCAGTTCCAATGTGTCCATTTTCATCATGCGCAGCCTGAACTATGTTGCGTCGCATCGCTCTGGGCACGACAAACAAAGGTCCTGTTTTTTGAGTCGTGTAGCACAATACTCCATTTTGCAGCACGTAGTTTTTGTCAGGGAGATCATTATCTTCTTCAAGCTTCGAAATGAGGGTCAACAACTCTGGATCCCGGCGCTGAGTGATACGCAAAAGTCGAACTTTATCTTCTGGGTCTTCTCTGGTTGCTACCACCATCGCAATGCGGCTCAATGCGTCCACATGTTGCATGGATGAGCTTGACCGATGTACTGCCACGTATCTGAAATCTTCCAGCAAAGATGACCATCTGTAAATTCGTGGTTGAATTTCTCGCTTTGACAGGGCCAACTTCAGGGCATTGCAGTCAGTGACCAGCTTGAATTCTTTTCCCAGAAGATAATGCCGGAATTTTTCCAAGCTTCGCACGATGGCCAAGAGCTCAAGATCGAAGGAAGCGTATCGCGATTCGGCATCTGTCGTTGTCATTGATAGGTAATAGATCGGGTGAAATTTGTTGTCTTCCTGTTTTTGGAGCAGGACAGATCCGTATCCATAAGAACTAGCGTCCGTGTGAAGCTCAGTTTCCTTGTCGGGGGAGTAGATCTTTAGGACTGGATCGCTAACCAGAAGTTCCTTGATTTTTTCGAAGGTCGCGATTTGTTCCTCTTCAAAGGTGAACTTGGCATCTTTTTTCAAGAGTTTGGTCAACGAGCGGCTGATCGTTGAGAACTGTGGTATAAAGCGTCTAAAGTACCCAGCTAATCCGAGGAATCTCTGAACTTGTTTGACGTACTTAGGGACTGGAAATTTGGAGACGGCTTCTGTTTTCAAAGTTGAAGATCGTACTTCGTCTTCTTTGATTTTGAACCCGAGATAATGGATTTCGGTTTGCAAAAAGCTGCACTTGTCGATCCTTAGCGACAGGCCGTATTCTCTAACAACTCTGAGAACTTCTGACAGCTTTTGCATTCCTTCTTCGATTGTTCTTGAAGGTATCAAAATATCGTCCATGTATATGAGAATTTTGCCTTCTCTCAACAGTGGTTCGAACACCTTGTTCATATACCTCTGGAATGTTGCTGGACTGTTGGTCAACCCGAAAGGCATATAATTGTACTCAAAAAGTCCGTTGTGAGTGACGAAGGCGGTGTACTTTTTCGAATCTTCGGCAACTGGGACGTGGAAAAATCCATCTTTGAGATCCAAAGTCGTAAAGTACTTTTGGGACGAGAGCGCATCGATTTGCTCGCTGATAAGTGGCAGTGGATACTTGTCCTTGATTGTTATTTTGTTGAGGGCCCTGTAGTCAACGCAGAGTCGTTTTTTGCCGTTCTTTTTATCGACAAGAACTACTGGACTGGCATAATTCGATTTGCTTTTGCGAATTATTCCCTTTTCTAACAAATCATCGACGGTTCTCTCAATGCAAATTTGTTCGGGATGGGAAAATCTGCGTGGTCGAAATACGATGCTCTCCGAACTTGTTACTCGGATTTCCATTTCAAATCCCGGAATTCGCAGAAGATCTCCCGTTTCTGGGGTCGCTCGCAGTTGATTGAAGATTTCTAGTTGACTAGCGGTCTCGACCTCAGGATTGATTTTCAAATCATCAATAGTCAGCTTCTTCTCAACGCTAGATTCTTCGTCGAGGTGAATCTTCGTGATTCCTCTTTCAACAGTGAGAACGACAGATGGTTGTAAAATCAACTCGCTCCCAAGGATAATCGCAATGGGCACTGAATCATCGGGGACGATATGAAATTTCGTTTTGATCAAATTCCTATCAATTCTAATCGGAACCTTCGCCAGACCAACATTTTGACATGAAACTCCGCCCAAGCCTACCAGGTTGATAGCTTTCACCTCATCGTCCGGTTCTAAGTAGCAGATGTGCAACTGCTCTGCCTTCGATTTCGTCATGAGATTAACGCTTGATCCGGTGTCAACCAAGGCAGTATGTTCCTCGTCGCCGATCTGAATTCGAATCGTCGTTCCACTAGTAGTAAGGCCTACCAACATTGTCGATTTTTTCGTTGAGGTTGCCGATTGTTCTTCTTTTTTAGACCTTTCGCAGTCTCTAGCCAAATGACCAGTTTTATTGCAAGTTGTGCAAAGAATTCGCGGACAGTCCTTCATTCGATGGACGCCCTTGAGACAAAAGGGCATGTGTTTTTGTCAAACGATTTTGAAGGAGCCTCCTTGGTTTGAACATGGTCAGTTCTCTTTTCTTTGCTTTTAAAATCATTTTCAGAAGAATTACTATTCGGTTTGTTGGAACTTTTCGCTTTGTTGAAATTAGATTTCGTTTCAGTCTTGAAATTCTCACGTAATCCCGAAAACGACAGGTAGGTATCAGCTTTTCTCAAAAATTCTTCAGTTGAGTAAGGCACGTCAACGTAGAATTGTTTAGCAAGAGAAATGTCGTGCAGTCCCTGTATAATGTATGAAACAAGACTAGACTCATCAACGTATCCTACTGCGATTGACCGCATGGTGAAAACATAGGTCCTGAGAGATTCGTCCGGCTTTTGCTTTCTGTCCCGCAATCGCCTGTGTACGTCTATGGATCGCGATGTTGTGAAGAAATTTGCCAAAAACTTTCTACGAAATTCAAACCATGAATTGATATTCGGTTCAGTTTCTTTCCAAAGCTTCGCGGCACCTCTGAGTTTTAATTTCGCGTGCATTATGCAACTTCGATCATCAAAGCCGTAGAAATTCTGCGCGTTTTCAACTGATTCAATGAACCTTTCCGGGGTCACGGCTCCATTGTCAGGGTCGAATTCAAGAATTTCGCATTGTGCCTCTTGCCCAAATCTAAGTGGATTTGAAGTTCTCTGATTTAGTTGTAGTTGCAAATTTGAAACCTGCATTTGCAATTGCGCAATTAACTCATTTGGTGTTACGCCACTGGTAGGAATCGTATTCAAGGGAGTTGGATACCGCGCGTAATTCGGTCCGGGTACGCCACTGGTAGGAACCGCCGCATTCGAAGAAATCGGGTACGCGTAATTCGGTACGTGTGGTATGTGTCCCTGATGCAACAACGCACGTGGTTGTTGATGCTGTCCCGCGTACATCGGCGCCAACGGTGGCTGATGCGCGACGTTGCCTTGTGCAGGGTACGCGAATGCAGGGTGCACATGGGGAAATGTTGATCGCGGCTGGTTCGCAAATCTAAAATTCGGCGGCAGCGAAGCTGTTTCGTCAACGAGGCCCGCTGGTGGAACCATCCGGATCCCGTTGTAAACGTCAGACATGTTTGAATTGATAAAAGCCATTGTGTCAGGTGGGTAGAGATGGGCAAAGCGGCTCAGTTGACCGAACCGGCTCACCGGCTCCGGATCAGTCTGAGGAACCGGTTCACTGAACCGGCTCAATTGAGCCGTTCGAATCAGTAATCGCACCTTGCACCACGATCCGTAATTTCTCGAACTCGTTTAACTCGGCTCGCTCGAAACCCAAGCACGGTTCATTCATGATTAATATGTTCACGCCGTTATTGTCTTTTGGTAGGTTTTCGGTAGCTAAGGTACCTACCTGTACCCACCTATAGTTAAGGGGAAATAATTCATACGATTTCATTTCATTTATCAAATTAATAGGCCGGGTTCCCATGTCTCAACAAGCCGAAATTCTAAGAAATCGCCTACTCGCATGTGTTTATGTTTTGCATAAACTGGTAATTATTATTGATAATTGTGATAAAATAAACTGGTTCCTTATTAAATTAATATTCCCCCTTGTTTTCTAAGCTCAAAATGGGTCGTTCGTGGTGTAGTGTCGAGCCGAGTCATATGCCTCCTCCTATGCCGGCTCCGCTCCGGCTCGACAACTCACCAACTCAACTCGTTCAACGGTTCAGCCGTTCAGTCGTTCTTCGTATCCTTGTGTCAGGCTGTCAGCCAAGGATCGAAGGAATTTCCGGAACTAGGAGTTTTTGTAATTTCACGGTTCACTCCGCGTCTATCGGCTCATAATCCGATTCCGAATCTCATTTTATTGAAATTTCAATACGCATATTAGTGAGCCGTGAACCGGTTCAATCCAACGCCGCGAACCGGGTCACATGGTTTTTGAAGTGAGCCGGCTCACTGAGCCGGATCACTCCTGAGCCGCCCATCTCTACAGGTGGGGCTGTTACCGATCGTTCTGGATGAGACCGATGAGGCGGATGATCGTGGATCATTTCGTCACGCAGCGGGAGGGAACCATAGCGACGCAAAGAAGTTGGAAAGGTCTCACCTGGTGTATGTATCCCTTGGATCGAAAGCGGCTCTGTGGCTTTGCTGTTGCTGCCAGCTATTGAGGCCGGGGCTGCTGCTGTAAGCATCTGCCTGGAGCGAGCTTCCTCCTTGGCGAAAACGACGGTTGAGAGTCTCGTCTTCCCGGTAGTCGAGGTTGTCCTGCATTGTGTGTGTTGTGGGAGCACTATTCCGCTTCTGAGGCTGTAGGGTGTACGAGTCAACGCCGAAAGCACTTTTGAAACTTTTATTAATTTGAAAAATACTTTAAATCAATAATGAATTGGTAACGTTTCGTCGGCTGGCGCTCTCGACTCTACTCCATACAACAAGCACAATATAAGTGTAACGGCCATGTTAGAAGGTGGAGCCAAGTTACGAGCGCCATCAAGCGGACGGGAGCAAAACTAGAATTGCGCAGCACTGGGAAATTCAAATGGGCCGATATTGTGCAAAATATTTCATATTATTGAAAGTTCCGTTTTCCATTTCATCAATTTTTGTAGTTATGGGAGAGTGGAAAAATCCAACTTCTTCAATAACAACAGAATTTGATAAAAAGTGAAAATAAAGGTCATATTAAAGAAATAGTGAGTTAAAGTTTAAAAGTTTAAAAGTTTGTTTTCCTCCTCATCGGCATTTATACGCCATAGGAGTTGCTGCATTTATTTATGTTAAGTATTACAAGTGAAAAATCCGTTTGTACAGCACGACACCCAGACCTGATATGCCCGGGAATCGAACCCGGGAGCTCAGCTTGCCGAGCGAACACGCAGTTCACTCGACTAGTGGGCCGTCAATTAAAGAAATAGTGAGAAAACTACATGAAAAATATTCTCTACATCTTTATTAAACACAGAAAATTATAATCTTTTTCAAAATGAGTATCGAATCACCTAGGTACATTTTTATTGAATTTATCAAGTTGCCGAATAAATTGAAGAGTGCTCGGAACTTGCCCGGTTTGTACCGGGAACTTTAAAATGCGCCACAAAATGGACGTCGCAAATTCTCAGCTCCTAGAGCTTGCCACCACCTGAAGAAGGCGCTGAGACTTCGCCCCCGCCATTTCCCACATCAACTCCAACCTCCAACACACAGCATTAATTTGTTCCTTTTCACCATTTTCGAAACGAAATAAAACCAAAAATCGAACGATTGGCACAGATTGCACTTCATACTTCGCGTAATGGTGGAATGGAAATGAACACAATCGAACATCCAACGGAAATAACGTTGAAAATGACTGTCTTCATACATTTGAATTTGGGCCAATCGCGTGGCTTGATCGCTCGCAACATGCCGATCGATAAATCGACAATGGCCAACGACACAGCCATAAAATCACTAGGATTTAGTGACTGAAATTCGACACTAGCGCCATTGGTGTACGGGAGCAGCATTATTTAGGTTCAAATCCTCTCACCTAGCTTACCGTTATATTGTGCTTGTTGTATGCTCTACTCTCTATCTGAGTCACACCGCACTCGATCGGTTTCAAGCGGCAGCGGTGAGAAGGTTGGTGCCACGTCTAGAGATGGGCGGCTCAGGAGTGATCCGGCTCAGTGAGCCGGCTCACTTCAAAAACCATGTGACCCGGTTCGCGGCGTTGGATTGAACCGGTTCACGGCTCACTAATATGCGCTATTGAAATTTCAATAAAATGAGATTTGGAATCGGATTATGAGCCGATAGACGCGGAGTGAACCGTGAAATTACAAAAACTCCTAGTTCCGGAAATTCCTTCGATCCTTGGCTGACAGCCTGACACAAGGATACGAAGAACGACTGAACCGTTGAACGAGTTGAGTTGGTGAGTTGTCGAGCCGGAGCGGAGCCGGCATAGGAGGAGGCATATGACTCGGCTCGACACTACACCACGAACGACCCATTTTGAGCTTAGAAAACAAGGGGGAATATTAATTTAATAAGGAACCAGTTTATTTTATCACAATTATCAATAATAATTACCAGTTTATGCAAAACATAAACACATGCGAGTAGGCGATTTCTTAGAATTTCGGCTTGTTGAGACATGGGAACCCGGCCTATTAATTTGATAAATGAAATGAAATCGTATGAATTATTTCCCCTTAACTATAGGTGGGTACAGGTAGGTACCTTAGCTACCGAAAACCTACCAAAAGACAATAACGGCGTGAACATATTAATCATGAATGAACCGTGCTTGGGTTTCGAGCGAGCCGAGTTAAACGAGTTCGAGAAATTACGGATCGTGGTGCAAGGTGCGATTACTGATTCGAACGGCTCAATTGAGCCGGTTCAGTGAACCGGTTCCTCAGACTGATCCGGAGCCGGTGAGCCGGTTCGGTCAACTGAGCCGCTTTGCCCATCTCTAGCCACGTCAACACCAGTGGCGTGCGGATGAGCGGTCTGAACGGCTACATACTTACATCACCAATTTTTGGCACTTTGGTCATTTTTGATACAAGTCACAGGATATAAGTGCATGTGCAAATTGGGCTGCGATGGCGTTGAAATTTTTGAAGAAGATTTCGGCCAACATATACAAGAGTCTTTCACAGGAGTGAAGAACCAACTAATGACAAAGTGCAAATGGCGACGGCAGCCTTTCGAGGTGTCTCGTCGCGTCGATCCAATATAGTCATCTATTTCTTGCTATAAGATTTCTTATAAACCGCATTCTCGATTTTATCACCCTCAGAAGTCGGCGTTTATACATCCCACGTTGATACCAAGTTTCTGTCCCTAATGATTTAGGAAGAGTAGCACTACTACATGACTTATAACTGCTATAATATTTCTGACTTCTACAATAATAAGAGGTTCCATTATATGGTATTATAGACCAATCTCTCTCAGTGCATGAGCCCGGAGGGCCTGTGCCCAGGGCACCGGGTTTTTTGGGCCCCCCCAAGGCTCCATAAATGTACAAAATTGATTAATTCAGTCTGAAAAATTACCGCTATCCGCTGTTCTGGCAGCTGGTATTGTCCGCCGTTGCAAAAAAATCAACAGAAAGGAGCCCCATCACAATCAATATTTGGTTTTCGTGCTCATGATAATATGCTCAAAGCAAGACAAAATTGAATTTATCTATTTCTCTTCCGACTTCTGTCTGTCCCTCAGACCGAGTTTTATGTCCCCTTTTGGCCAACAGGCTAGGCTACACAATTGCGGCCCGGTGATCCCGACCAGTTCATATCTGTCGGACTGAATTATGATGACGAATATGTACAAAAACTTGAACTTCTGCTCAATTTATTGTAACTCAATTCGCAAATTTGAGGTATGTATTACAATACTGAAAAATTAGGTGACTATGTTTTCCCGGGAGGCTTTAGCCTGCAGAAATGCTAGCTTTACTCGCGTTCTTTATTTTCGTTTTCGCATGCATACCTTTATAAGAGCCCCCCCCCCCCATTACCTTGTGCCCGGGACCCCATTTGTACAAGAGACGGCACTGTTTTTATTTTGAGTAGAATGACTTTTTGTAGCAAAAATAAAGTGACAAGCTAGTGGACAGGGAGCTGGTGTCTCAAAACTTACGTCATAAGGTACATGATTTTAACCCTGTAGGTCTAATGTGCATTGATAAGGTTGTTAAAAATTGCTTTGTCTTACATGTCAGATCGGGAGCTTTAGGCTGGTATAGGCTTGTCAAATTTCAAAAAATGTCAAAAATTTACGACATTAGGTACATGAATGAAACCAACGGGCTTTTGTATGGGAACATCTCCTTGATCAAAAATCGAGTCATAAGACAACATTTTTGAAGGCTTTCGGTCCATAAGACAAGTTTGAAATTTTCAATAAGGGCCAAAATTTACCTTCTCCTGAAGACTTCTCCTTTGACATAATCTCAGGAATGAAAAACGATTCTTACATGATTTTTTACGCAGGTTTCGAATCTGTTCACGAAAACTTTTAATGGTACATCGCTTACGTCGCTTGGTACGCAACATCGAATTTTTTTTTCAAATCGTACACCCTGTATTTTAACATGGGAATCGATTCCCTCTTTCACCCTGATTACAAATATATATTACACTTGGTGGGTTAGTCAACAGAACGCCTGTGAAAAAATTGATGAATTTTTTGATGGTCTTTTTTTGAAAATTTCAAACTTCTCTTATGGACCGAAAGCCCCCAAAATTTTTGTCATGCGACCAGATTTTCAATTAAGGGAATATTCCCACACAAAATTCAGTTGGTTTCATTCATGTACCTTATGACGTGAATTTTTGGCCATTTTTTTCGAAAATTGACAAGCTCATACCAGCCTAAAGCCCCCGGTCTGACATGTAAGAAAAAGCAATTTTCAACAACCTTATCAACGCACATTAGACCTACAGGGTTCAAATCATGTACCTTATGACGTAAGTTTTGAGGCACCAGCTCCCTGTCCATAGGGGGCTACGGCTACGGCTGATGGCACCTGCAAAAATTTTTAGCGAAACTATCAGCGGCCATCGGCCGTATTCTCCCAGCGCTCCAGCATGTCACGTTAATTTTGCTCCAAAAAGTCATTCTTTTGAAAATAGAGAGTTTATGGGATATAGGGTCCTCCAGATGATGTCAAAAACAATTACCTAGGTAATTTTATTTTACTAAATTTGGTCATGTAACGGAGATCCTCAAAGTTCGACTTTTTTTCAGTGTGCATGGGAAGTATATACCTACTGATAGGATGGCTAAACTTATGTGATTTTATTATTAAGGCTTAGAATGGTTCTCAAAGTCTTGCCACACGTATATTAATTTCAATATGTGGTTTTAGTTTGATGGAGCCATTCTTCAAGTCAAATCCCATGCACCAGCGGTTCTTAAGTCGCGGGTGACCGAAAAAATTAAGTCGATTAAAAAAAGCGTAGAAGTTGTCTCGTAGTCTATTCATGCCAGAACCATATACTCAAAGAAATGAAGACCTTTCACCCAGTATCGGCCTTAGGGTTAGGGCCAGACGGGCGACCGCTCGGGGCGCCAGCTCATAGGGGCGGAAAAATTGCGGTTGAAATCCAAAAAATCGGTTGTCACCCCAAAACTTTCCGGACTAGTATCCAGGAACCTACGGAAATTTTTGTTCGAAACGTCCCTCCGGATGGGAAGTAGGAATTAGAGAGAAAGATTGAAAATAATTAGAAGGAAATTGAAAATTTCATCAAGAAAATTTGAATTTTCCAGGAAAACTTCAAATCTTATTCCAAACCATCTTATTGTGAAAATGGTCAATTGAGGCTTCACTTTAAGCTCCATCATTCAAGTCCGGTGTCGAAAACCCAGGCCGGTTTTATATTTTCAACCGGAAAATTCCCGGGAAATTGGAAAAAAAATTGTTGGGGAATGTTCAAGAACCAGTTACCTTTTGTTTAAGAAAAATGGTGAAAATATGTTCCCGGAATAAAAAGGTGTAAAATTGGACCCCGCACGATTCTTATGGAAAATGGGTCTCGGTCAAATTCCCTAATTTTACTTCCCCGGCCCACCACCCAACGAGGAGGGGAAGTATTGTGAACGCGCTAAAAAATTTTTTCGAGATTTTGACGGATATATTCGTTTTGAGGTCCCCTATGACGATTAAGACCATTTCCAGAATGATCTCTGTCTGCGTGGGTATGTTTGTATGATACTATGTACATACATACAATTTGTATGTATGTACATAGTATGATTGTACCGTATGTTCGTTAAAAAATTCAATAAGGGGTGGTATTCAATAAGTAAAACGTATGTCCGTGACTTGATTCATGCTCATAAAATTCGAATGGAATGTCATCGAGTTTTCATTTTTTGTCAAAAAAAAAGTTGTTTAGTTCTGACATACCTACATCGAGTGTCACCGAACTCCGATAAAACTCGAATAAGCCCATTAGTTTTTGGTTGTCATCTGTCAAATAATGAAAAATGTCAAAGTTCAAAACTTTACCATTCAATTATTCAAAATATATCCGATGGATTGGGACCAAATTTGGCAGGAAGCAACAAAACAAAACAATCAAATTAAGTCTTCAGTTGCAATCTTCCACCATTTTCCAGTCGAGCGGTATGACTTTTCAAAATTTCTCCTAGCCGTTGCCACCGGAGAGGGCCTTTTGCCCGAATTTTGACCAGAACGACTCGTCTTTGATGCAGGACTCCACTCAAAAGATTCATTACTGCTCGGTGATCGACTTTTTTCGAAAAAATCAAACTGATATCGAACGTATATTGGATTGGGCGTCGTGTAGACCTGTTTTCAAAATCGGCACGGTTCCGGTTTTCTGACGGTAATTTTTTCAAAATGATTTTTTGTATATTCCGTGAATTTGAAAAAACTGCAATAATAATAATAATTATAATAAGCTTTATTGTCCAACAACAAGAAGTCATATAAAGGACAATGATTAAAATGAATAAATAAATAAATAATAAGTATATCATAACGAGTAGACAAACAATTGCGTACAAATACATTGCGTACAAATAAGAATAAAGTACAACACACATAAAAAAAAACAAGTGAAAAGCCTATCATGCCAACTTTGACATGCGGTGAGCCCCACGAAATATTCATTTTAGGTGCAGACATGCTAGGAATGAAAGTTGGAGAAAAGATTTAATTGATTTCTGGAAAGGAAAATTTTAGAAATCGGACTCACGGTTTTCGAGTTTTCATCTCTAGAAAAACCGCAAATTTTCAAACTTTTAATCCCGTGAACAGATTTTCACAATTTTTCTTTGATCAAAAGGTTACTGGCTCCTGAACATTTTCCAACAATTTTCTTCTCAATTTCCCGGGGATTTCCCTGTTAAAAATGTAAAACAGGCCTGGGTTATCGTAACCGAATTTGAATGATGGAGCTTAAAGTGAAGTCGTAATTGACGATCTTCATAATAAGATGATTTGGAAAGGAAAAGGATTTGAGGTTTTCCCGGGAAATTCAAATTTTCAAAATTCTCAATTTTCTGCAAATTATTTTCAATCTTTCTGTTATACCAGTTTAAGATCGTTCACCTCTATCCATGTACTGATGCGTCTGACTGCCTCACTCGCTTTTCTTTCTACAAAATTTGATTACTGATGAAAACCTGCAAATTCCCAACTTTTTAGCTTGTCAACAGATTTATATTCCACCCGAAGGGACATTTATTATTTATTATTCTCTTGGGTTTAGGTTCGTACCCCTTGCACTGAAACAACAGTTTATTGTGCCCCTTGGATGTTTACTTCATAAGCCCCGTTGCCTCGAAGAAGTTGAGTACGAGACTTATGGGTTTGGTTGTTGTCTCCTCTGGTTCTATATACATAGCCCCAAAGTACGAATGTCTGACTGCTTCAAGAGCATGGCACTGACATAGTTATGTGGAGAGGAGTTTCCTCCTCTTCGCTACATAGCCTACAGTCAGGGTCGTCCCGAAGGGACATCATTTCAAAATTAAATTTCCATATGTTTCTTGCTAGTCGTCGGGGAAGTTTTGGGGTGACACAACCGATTTTTTTTTTATATGTTGTAGCCTAATTTGACACGAGCCGAAATCCATCGTCCGTTACCCAAAAAATGGACAGTTTTTTTTTCTATAAGGGGTTGAAGATGGGTTAAGTGAGAACATTTCAACGTCCTTTTCAACACAATATGGCTTATCTCATGACATTTCCCTCTTTCTTTTGTGGAAGGATCAACCCCCTCCCTCACCTCCAACCCCTACTTGTGAGTATCAAATTCGAATTCGAAATTACGTTTGAAAGTCATGCAGATGGTTCTATTTTGTCGAATTATGAATTTAGGCACAAATTGTTTTTCCAACCCCCAAATAGGGGTTGGGGTTGAAAAAAACATCGGTCAATTCGGCTGAATTTCTGAATTTGTGCTTTATCAGTTACCTTGAACAAGATTACCAAGGGAAAACTCATTCGTGTGACCAGTTTCCACCTCACAGAGGGTTGAAGTTGACTATAATGAAGCATAAAACATCTCCCATGTCATAAACTAAATGAATGGAAATTGTGGACTCTCATATCATCTTGTTTCGTAAAAATGTCTATTCATCAAAAATAATTTCACCCAACCCAACGGTCGAGTTTGGAACTCGACCGGGTCGACTTTGAAACTCGACTTTATGTTCGTAAAATGATTCCCATAAAACAATGCCCCTTTTTCTCTGTTCGGAGGCCTTAGATGTAATAAAGCTGGTATAGGTATGGTATACCTTCTTTGAGATGTGGGGCATCATCCCGTTCAGAAAATTTCCATGTATCATGTATAAAAAGTCTAGTCATGGATAGATCTTCGCCAGAACTCTGCACAGCCCGTTTTCATGTGTTGTACGTCTTGCGTTATCGACGGAGTTCTTACTTTCATAATAGGTGAAAAGAATTAGGTATCACATGTGCATGAAAGTTGATTTATTTTTTCCATGCATGTGATTCAAGAACTTATACTGGTCGTTGTTCACGGACAGAAAAACACAGCTCCATCAGTCAGAGACCCTTAGTTGGCTTTCAGTTTTTCGAGGATGATACTGACGTTCTCCTCGAACGCAGATAAACTGTGTAGCGACCGAAAATTCTGCCTGCTCTCAAAACGATGTAATTTTTGATTCCCGCCAAATATTTTGATTCGGTTTACGATATCCGTTAGCCTCATCTTCTAGCAGTACATCTTTTAGATACAAAACTCAAGACCCTCCAAATAAAGTTTGTACATTCAGGGTGATATGTAAACCAGTGCGCAAGTTTTTAATGTGTTCAACCAAACCCCGTTAGTGTAAAAAATTTTTTTTCTCAGTTTCAATTATGACATTATAAAGCTCATGTTTTACCTCGAAATTATTTTGGAATTGTGTAACGATCTATTTTTCCGTTACAATACTTACGCCTTTTTGATTTTTACGAGCCATGCCCATAATAATAGCTGTTATCGGTTCGGTCCGACTACCTACGTTTTTGTGTGCGCGGCCTTGTCTATGAGTTTTTCCTTGAACAAATAATAATTCGGCGTCCTATTCTCATTTTCACCTGTTTCGAAAAGATCAGCCTGGCCAGGATTTATAGAAGAAAATAAATCCTCTCGTCTTGGACGGATTTGTCAGCTCGATCAAATTTTGAGAAGAAGTTGTGTTGGTTGAAGGCCGTATTTTGTACAAATTCTTGGATAGCTGCGATTCACGTGATCAGGTCAGTTTCATGGCGTTGATATTACTTTTATTCCCTAACGTAGGTACCTATTGAGTTTTAGCTAGTGCCATTCTGTGAACTTCGCTGTTGTGTGGTGTGTTATGCCCATTATTTCCTCGCGCTTGATGCGGATTTAGGGATCTTTGAAAGTTTAACAAATTCCTTTTGGAATTTCGGTGGGATTGTTCCAATTTCGAAACAGACAATTTGTTGAGTCCTGTCTATGCCAAGCGGAAATCCAGTTAGTCCCGGACGTTGGTCAAGTTCTTGCAAGGAAAGGCTACCTTTTGGAACCACGGAAGCATCTCAAAACTGGAAGTACGTCAGCGTTATTCCTGTGAGGAATGTTAATTCGGCCACGCCGTCTGATTTGAAGAATCGAGTTAAGTAGGTACTATCCACCCTCCCCAAATTTTAAAATAAAGGCATAGCGCTACTCCGTATTCTCCGTTAATTCTGTTATTTCTTCATTTTTGTAACGACGATTCGTGCACGAATACTCGATTTTGAAGTTCACTTCGACGCAAAAACATAAATAGGGAAGAACGGTAGATATATTTTTGTAGTATAATCAGGTCCCTTCATGTAGTTTTTATAGCTTTCAGCAGTGAAATAGCTCGCTCTAGAATAAGACGGTGATAATTAAATCAATAATAATTATTCGGCATTGATACAGAGGTTCAGTTGCGAACCAAACCTATTTGAGGTTTTTCTCGTGGACCAATTAATTTTGCCTAGCTGTACCTGTACTCTCTAACTTCTCTCAACCTGTAAATTTGGACTACTCGGTAGTTTATTTCTTTTTCCCTTTTTGTTCTACGAGACTTCATAATATATTACCATTCATTAAGCTATTTTAATATTTACCTGTTCACTAGTTTATTAATACCTAATCTTGGATGTTAGGGTTTAATTTTGATAAATAGTTTCCTGCTTATTTCCTTCAGAAATAAGATTTAATATTTTCCAACCTTTCAATATTTATGTAATCATCTTTATTATTCAATCATTCAATTCAATAAGCAACATGTCTCTACCTTCAGTTCTTGATTCCAAAATAAAATCTATTCCATCTCAATTAGCTTTCTGATTTCACGCTATATCCGAGGGGCAGAGAAAAAAATCAGTGGCGCCGTAAACATCAAGATTTCAGGTGAAGTAAGTATCAGAACTCACTCCCACAAACCCTGAGCAAACCGAGCAACCCACCCCTCATAAGAAGGGCTGTGGCAAATGTTTGATTCGGAAGTCCAGTAAAAAAGACATGATTTTTTTTCAAATTGATGCATATTGATGCATTGGACTCATCGTTTCGCACTACAATCGACCTTTTGTTCTAGGAAAATGAAATTTGGAACGATTGCTTATTTGATGATTTTGAAAAGTTGACTCACAGCCCATGTTCATTGTTTTGAAGTACGTCAAAGCAAAGGTCGGTTTTCTCAATATAGCAGTTGAGCCTCGAGTTGGGTTAACAAGTTGAGAAGTGAACACTGCTATCTAGGCGCGATGCAGGTATATCAAGGTCTTTTTGTAAATATGTCAAAAGAACTGCAGTCAGGTCGTGCTTTATTAGCAAAAACTTCGGCAAAGCTTCACGTTCCTCGAATTCTAGCTGTAGATATTGTCGTTTATAGATAGCGAAATTTTCTGATTCCATTGAAACATGAAAAACGGCCTATAGGTACCCTCCAAACTCCAGTTCTTAAATTCTGCAATATCTATGGCGTTATGGGTGTGCAATATAACAATTAGGTGTTTTGCAGGTGTAGCGTTGCGGTAATTATGCCGAACGGGGCTTCGTGATCGGTTCAATATTCACATGAATAACGGCCGAAATGAACAAAAAGCTGCGCGCAGATAATGACAGGTCTTTAATCAGAAGTTCTGTTACTAAACAAATCACACAGATTGCGGTGGTGCGGTTGTTTTCGTCAGCCGTCACAGTGATTTCCGCCAGTTAGTGGTAACAATGTTTTAACCGGCGAGTAAACGGAAGCGGGACAATGAAGAGCAGCGTTCCATGACTTCCAAGGGGTGAAACATTGTTAAATCAGAGCATTTTCAAGTCAGACGGCTGTCAGTGGAGCGCGACACACGCAATCACCTGTCCAAGAAGTCCTCGCGAGGGCTCCCGGTCGAGCCCGCAGCAGTCCCACCGCCCCAGAAGGGAATAAATCGACGACGCCGGAGCTTAACCGCTGTTAAACATTCGCCGGATTCAGGACGCGACTTAAGCCTTACACATTGCCGGGATCCGATAGCCCCGGACCCGATAGCAAGCAACCCATTTGTTCGCAGACACAGATAACGGCAAGAATCTGCATATCTGATCCGAACCAACCCCCAAACCAAATCCAACAGTAATTCACCGTCCGCGAACTTCCGGCGACGCTGCAAATATACCGTGTCGACTGCACTTTGAGGTTCATCAGCCCTTTTTTCCTCGATAAGTAGGTATCCGACAATAATTACGAGTTTCTCAATAATGAACAATGTTCACTTATTACCACCTATTATATTTAAAATATATATTGATAGTAGTCTTCAGTCCTACAGGCAATTTTATCTCATATCGAATAGGGGACCTACAGCCTACAGCTCAAGTGGATTTCGAACCATCAGGAGTGTTCAGTGAGACAGTGAGAACAAGGCACTTTAGGTAGACCAGAAAAATTTCTGTCATCTGGATACTCGGACGACTTGAAGACTTGACCAGAGTCTAGACGATGTCAAATTTTCCTACGTATCCTTGAATCGTGAATTTCAAGTTAAACGTACGACAGCGCAGAGCGTGGATCAGACTTATTTATGGTTTCGGAAAAAACTCGAAATTCTGAGATTAAAGACAGTTTAAAGTTAGAATTTTGAGTTAAAAAGTTAGGATTCTGATATTGAAGTCGAAATTCTAAGATAAGTTAGAATTCAAAGTTTAATCTCAGAATTTCGAGTTTTTTCAGAAACCATTTTCGCGATTACCTTACTTCTAATTTTTCGAAGCATTCGATGAGAAGTAAAACTCATTACAAATACTACTTGCCAAAATTTCCACCCCTAACCTCCTTTCAATCATCGATATTATTTAAAAAAAAAACGGATATTTTCGAGGGTGGGGGTTAGTTTTTGATGAAATTTCACTCCTTGACACCCACCGTGGCGAAAGAGAGAACATTTGAGCAATGATTTTTTGTTTTTATAAAATTTGAAGGTCATATTTCGAGGAGTTTTGAAGAAAAATTATTTTGGTTTTTACAGCTGTACTAAAAATATAATTTTGGTTCAGGAAAAACATTGAAAATGCATGTGCCATTTTATATAAAGATGTCAGGTTATAGATTCATTTTTCAACATTTTGAGTCACTACATGGGCGAGTATTTTCCTGTTGTTGAAATGCATTTTTCATTTTATGCCATGCATTCAAATGTTGGCCGATTTTACCGGAAAACGGTTCATCCTATTGATGTTCGACAAGTGTATCTTGTTTTCGAGAAATTTCATATTGTCATGTCAAAATAGGAAAAAACACATGCAAAAAAGTTGGGGTCCATTTTACCTCCTTATTCTTTCTTGATTGGACTAGCCCCCGGTGAAAATTTTAAAATTATTTTTGCGAAATCTTGTCGAGCAGGAAAAGATTAGAAAATGTGCCAGACTTCATCATTTGAAGAACTCCTTCCCTTGTGGCAAAGTTCCTAAATAAACTGGGCAACAATTGAAGTGATTCACTCGAAAATTTGTCTCACTTCAAATGTGGATATCTCGGAAAAAAATGGACCGATTTTGGAAATCGTCGTCATGCTGGATAGCGTGTTCTTTTGGCTGTAAGATACTTGGATGGTACAGAGGTTCAACGGCGTTCAACGCAGTGGGCTATACAGGGTGGAAACAGAAGAAGTGCAAAACAGGTCCACATTATTCAATGCCCCGCTTCTGTGAAAAAAATCCCAGATTTTTTCTGAGTGCAGTTTTGAAAAGCACATATCAATATCTCTAAAGCGTTTTCGAATTTCGATCGTAGTGCGGTTTTTTTAAAAGTTGTGATTTTTTTTTTGTCCTACGGCATTTTTTCACGCCTGTGCTCCAGTGCTCATGTACTGCAATTAAATTTGAAAGGAATGCATTATGTGGCTGAAAAAACTGTTTATAGAAAAACTTGACGTAAATGACACTTAGGGTTGCCATTCCTTCGAACGTCTGGAACCTTTGACAAGGCAGGAGCATGTATGGGCATGTTGAAGTCTTATCTTACTGCATTAGTCTTATTTCGCAAAATATTTTTACAGGCTGCTTCATGGAAAAATTTTGAAATTGATATCGGAAACGAGCAGACGTAGAGAAAAAATCTGTTTTGCCCAAGATCTGTTGCAGTTTTGATCGTGAAATCTGCCGTTAATCGCCTGTATCGCACTGCATCCATTTATTCATTTGTTCTCTAAAATCACCAATTCTGTCCTGTCGGTTAATAAGGTGACTGACCCCTGCCCAAACAGTGACACTGCCTCCGCCAAATGCCACCTGGGGTTCGACAGTTCGTGCAACAGATCTAAGGCAAAAAAAGATCTTTTTCTCTACGTCTGCTTGTTTCCGATATCAATTTCAAACATTTTCAATGAAGCACCCTGTAAAAAAATTTGCGAACTAAGACTAATGATGCAGTAGTTGTTTTACAGTGCAGGAAGAAAACGTGTTTATTACGACCGCAACATGATCACATGTTCCTGCCTTGTCAAAGGTTCCAGACGGTCGAAGGAAGTGGCAGCCCTGAGTGTCATTTATGTCAAGTTTTTTTCATAAAAAAGTTTGTTTAGCCCAAAGAGGGTCTAGCCACATAATGCATTTCTTTCAAATTTGAATGCAGTACATGAGCACTGGGAGAATCGGCGTAAAAAATGCGGAAGTACAAAAAAAATTCACAACTTTCAAAAAACCGCACTAGGATCAAAATTCGAAAACCTTCTAGAGATATTGATATGTGCTTTTCAAAACAGCACTCAGAAAAAATCTGAGATTTTTTTCACAGAAGCATGTCTTTTGCACTTCTTCTGTTTCCACCCTGTATAGTCCACTCAACGTCGTTGAACCTCTGTACCATCCAAGTATCTTACAGCCGGAATAACAGTAAGGCTATCAGCATGACCACAATTTCCAAAATCCAGGGCTGTCTTAAGCGGGTGTGCAACTCGTGCATGGCGCAAGGGCGGCCAGATTCAGGGGGCGGCATTTCGGGGCAGAAATGCCAAAGGAACACGCTATCCAGCATGACCGCGATTTCCTAAATCGGTCTATTTTTTCCCGAGATATCCACATTTGAAGCGAAGCAAAATTTTCGAGTGAATCACTTCAATTGTTGCCCAGTTTAGTACAGGAAAAATAGCCGAGAAGGTGGCGAAAATTAATACTTGAAATTTTTCTTCACCAGCCGACTCAGAAAATTACACTCTATCACACATTCAAAGTCACCGAAAATCACAGCAATGCAAAATTTTCTACAGGGTGATCAAAAAATAAAAAAAACCTCATGAACCAATAGAGGTAGAATCATGAAAATCACCACGTAGATTCAGAATTCATTGTTTATCAAGATAAAATAAACAGCACTTGAATTTCTTCAGCCGTTTATGAAATATTTTGAAATTAGTGGTCGATTTCATGAAGAATGAAATTTTTTAATAAAGTAGTGATTTTTCAAGATATTTGTCTGAAATGTGATATTTCCGCAAAAAGTGTTGTCAAGAATGAAATGCGATGTATTGCCACCGTCTCCGCCTACTATTTTCGAAAATGTTAACAGACAACTGTTTTTAGCGCATTTTCCATCTCGATGAAAATCGCTATTGCAACCGCTTTGTCCGTCCGTCCGTCCGTCCGTCCGTCCGTTCCTCGAACTCCTCCCAAACTAGACGACCTAGCTTTCTAATTTTTTCACTGTTACATAGCTGCCACTCCCAAAGGAGGGCTAGGCTAGGCTATATTGGATGTCCATATTGCGCCGCCAACATAGAGAAAACCGCCCCCGATAAACTTGAAATAACATAATATTGCACTTTCTACCAGACTCGATGCTCTGGTGTTCTTATTTTTTGAATAATACATAGTTGCCACTCATAAACGTAAGCCAAGAAACATTCCGTCTTCAATATGCGCCGCCGACATGAAAAAATTGCTAAAAACCGCCCCCAATCACTTTAAAATGAAAAACATAAACCCGAAGACAAAGCGATCTGATTCTTTCGGTATATAAATAGCTGACTAAAAATGGGAAAGGATAGGCTACTTTTCGTTAGTCGCCGCCCCCAGATTCCGCCCCAAACGATAAGATGTGCAACTTTCATAAATGTTACTGATTGAGATGTTCCCTTGAACATTTAGGAACTGCCAACTCAAATTGTGCAACATTTGCTCAGCCGAACGCTGCCGCTCCCACACGCCGCCCCCAAAGTAAGAGATAAATGAAAAACATGAACCCGAAGACATAGCGATCTAAGTTTTTCGCTATATGAATAGCTGACTAAAAATGGAAAAGGATAGGCTACTTTTAATATGGCGCCGCCTCCAGCTTCCGCCCCCAAAAGAAAAAAAGTGCAACTTTCAACAATTTTGACTGATTTAGCTGATAATGTTACCTCGAACATTTAGAAACTCTTGACTCAAACTGTGCAAGAATTTCTTTGCCGAATTTGAAAAAACCGTAGTGTAAACTTCAACATGCGGTGAACCCATATACCTGGTGAGCCCCACGAAATATTCATTTTAGGTGCAGACATGCTTGGAATGAACGTTGGAAAAAAGATTGATTTAATTTTTGGAGGAGAGATTTTCGAAATCAGACCTACGGTTTTTGAGTTTCCTTGTATGGAAAAACTTCATATTTTCAAACTTTTCATCCCGTGAACAGATTTCCACCTTTTTTTTTAAACAAAAGGTCTCTTAGCTCCATCATTCAAGTCCGGTCTCGATAACCCAAGCTGGTTTTTCTATTTTCAACAGGGGAATTCCCGGAAAATTGGAAAAAAGCTTGTTGGAAAATGTTCGAGAGCCAGTTACCTTTTGTTTGAAAAAAAAAAGTGGAAATCTGCTCACGGGATGAAAAGTCGGAAAATATGCTGATTGTCCATAGAAGAGTACGTACTCGAAAACCGTAGGTCCGATTTCGAAAGTTTTTCCTCTAAAAATTATTTCAATCTATTCTACAACTTCCATTCGCAGCATGTCTGCACCTAAAATGAATATTTTGTGGGGCTCACCGCATGTTGAAGTTCGCACTACAGTTTTTCCAAATTCATGGAATGAGCAAAATTCATTTTGAAAAAATCACCGTCGGAGAACCAAAGCTGTGTCAATTTTAAAAATGAGTCTACACGACGCCTAACCAATCTCTTTTTGATATCAGTTAGAATTATTCAGAAAAAGTCGATCCCCGAGAAGTAATAAACTTTTGAGTGGAGTCCTGCATCAAAAGCGAGTCGTTCTTGGTCAAAACCCAGGTTAAAGGCTCTCTCGGGTGGCAACGGCTAGGAGAAATTGTGAAAATTCATAACGTCCGACTAAAGAATGAGCGAAAACTGCAACTGCAGACTTGATTTTTTGACTCTTTTGTTGTCTCGCCTTCTGCCAAATCGGGTTTCAATACATCGGATAGATTTTGAATAATTGAATGGTGAAATTTTAAACTTTGACATTTTTTAATATTTGACAGATGATAAATAGACACAAAAGTTTCACAGTTTTGAATACAGTTTTTTTACGGGCTTTCAAATGACATAATTACAAGTCAAGTTCCGTGAGAATGAGCTTCTGTCATTTTTTGATAGTGACACTTCTGTTTGACAGATGACAGCAAAAAAACTGATTCGCTCATTCGACAACAAAACCATGTCTGCATACCGAATTTCAAATCGATCGGATCAACAGTTCGGCATTTATCGTGAGAGCTTACAAACTGACACGAATATTTTTCGAAAAAATCAAAATTTGGGTAAAAATCAAAAACTGTTCCGAGGTAAGACATCACTCTTCGTGAATTTCGTTTTTGAATTAAGAAATTTTTTTTTTCAGAGAATGGGGGATTACGGAACTTCCATCAATTTAGCACTGTCTGATGTGTCACCCTGTACAAACCTTATTTCACATATTTCATATTTCGCAAAACCAAGATCTAATAGCCGAAGAACTGTGCTGTCTACCAGTTGAAAGAAATCCAAAATCGCCCAAGAGAATTCGAAGATAATCAGTTTTGAAAACCGATGAAAATTTAGGGGGTGAAACGACTTTTGTTTAGAACACCCTGTAACTTTTCAACGGATCATTTTAGGACATTGAAGTTAAATTTTTCCTTGTCCATTTTTGATGGGGAATCTGCCCTAGGAGTTTGTAACCTCAATTGCGAAACACCTGAAGACCACATTTTTTATCTAAAGAGATAATACAAGCGATAAGAACGCGAACGTGTCGCCTGTACTTCTGATACGTTTGACGTTTGTGCATTATGTTACTGTTGGAAATTGTTGAATAATTTTGAAACTTTGTCAGCTTTTTAATCAAGGTTCGTGCAATCGACTGGAGATAGTTCATTTGCTTGGGGGGCCACCAGACTCCTTATTTGTATACCGGAAGAACTGTGAATGTTGGTTTCTTTCGTATCACCGCTAAGATGCTTTTTGTCATTCCACGAATAAATGAAGTACAGGGCCGTAATGGAATTGGTCAACAACAAGCTTCAACTGGTTATGCCGACTATTTGAAGTGTACCGGTGAACTCAAGTCATGGATGTGTGGAAATTGCGCCGTTGTCGAGAGATCGAGAGCTGGAAAAGCGTCATTTCTGCAGTTTTTCCAGAGATGAAAACTCGGAAACCGTGGGTCCGATTTTGAAAATTTTCCCTCCAAAAATTAATTCAATCTTTTCTCCAAATTTTATTCCCAGCATGTCTGATGCACCTTTTTTCTTTTATTTCTCCTTGGTACAGCAATCTGCCCATCGGGCAATAAGCATATTTGATGCACCTAAAATGAATATTTCGTGGGGATCACCGCATGTCAAAGTTTGCATTGCAGTTTTTTCAAATTCACGGAATGTACTAATTTCATTTTGAAAAAAATTACCGTCGGAAAACCGTTCGATCCAATTTTCTTTTGATATCAGTTGGGATTTTTCGAAGAAAGTCGATTCCCGAGAGGGAATGAATTGTTGAGTAGAGTCCTGCATCAAAAGCGAGTCGTCCTGGTCAAAGCACGGGCGAGAGGCTCTCTCGGGTGGCAACGGCTAGGAGAAATTTGACAAAGTCAGACTTAATTTGACTCTTTTGTTGTGTAGTGCATCTTTTGTACGCTGAATGATTATGCACTTTTGGCTAATGGGATGAAACTTGGCATAGAGGTTTTTGAGATCATTTCAAGAAATTTCATCCGATGAGCCACAAAAAAAAATCGATGGGGGGCGCTGCACCGCCCCTTTTTCCAAAATGGCGGCCTAATTTGGAAAAATCACCAAATTGGCCGTACAATTGCCGGCCGACAAGTATCACTTCAATTACTGTCTAACACTGACTTGATTAGACGAACGTGGTAGTCGAAGGATCGTTATTTTGGGTCCCAAATTGTCTAAAAGAAGCGCTTCGGTTAGGTAAGTATCAAGAGAAACCAAATTATTTTTATTCGGACATTTCGGGCACCTCTTTCTGTTTGGTAGTAATCCGGAATCGATGAGGGCAACGAGAAATGAATTTTTCAAGCGTTTTGCATTGCAGACAATGCAGACTCCGGAACAGGTGGGTACTTAATTGCTTATTTCAATGTATTGTTACGTAGGGGAGACCGGGTATGAAAGTAACATTTTTTGGTTTTTATTTTTTTTCCATGCAGACTAGTAACTTTTTTTTCCATTCAAAGTATCTCTATGATAGACTGAACAATCGACTTCCATGCCGACTATTCTTTTTCAATATTGAATGGAGCATTCCTGAGAAAAAAATCTTTTCTGGATCAAGATAGCTGTTACTTTTGGCCCCAGCGTTGGGGCTAAAAGTAACAATACTTGGGGTAGGTTGTAACATCAACATATTTTACAATAGATCATGAATTATTGAGTATTATATCAATAAAATTCAACAAAATATCTCTTATTCCCTATTGACTTGAAAAAAATATAGAAAAACTGAAAAACACTTTGGCACAGTAGGAATCTACAAAATGTGAAATAAAACATTATGAAGTTAGAAAAAGTACCGAAAGAAGATAGGAACATTAATTTGACAAATCATTGTCCGGATCGCTGTTGAGAGCAATCTATTAGCTTTGCGAAAACATAAGTGATCTGATCATAATATTTTGCAGGTGAAAAAAGAAAAAAGACCACTGCATTACGAGGATCCATGCGTTTACCGGTTTTGATACCGTCTTATCTTTCATGGGAAAAGTAAAGAAGTCGACAAGGAAAGTGTGAAACAGCTTTACAGACAGTACTTTCGCTTTTTTGCCATTTCTTTTGCCCATTTTATTACCGATGCTACAGTAAGCGTCCTAGGAAAATTTGTGGCCTTCCTATACGGCGCGAACAAAAGCAAGGACTTGAACGAAACGAAGCACGGAAGGATTTGTTTGTGACAAAAACAAAAACCCTTACCACGGTAACAGTCTGCAAGATCTGTGGACAAGCCGATGACGTAAACCCCAACATCCCATCCCCCTCCCTTCAAGTGAAGTTGAGAGTAAACGACAGCACTGTGGACCAGGGATCACGCCTGTGGACACCGTTATGGACAGATTTGCCACCTATTGTGGGAGTCAATCAATGAACTTGATAAATATGTACGTCAGGCTCAGGCTGCAAAGCAAGTAGCAGGTGCTCTTATCGAGAAGCAAATATACCTTGCATGCAATGTTGTAGTGGGTGCGAGGACTGCAAGGGGAACTGCTACAATTCAAACCAGCCACAGCCAATTGAATAAGAAGTGCAGACGGCCCTGTGGTGCAGGCGGTCGAGTGGCTGCCTGCGACGCGGAAGTCCCGGGTTCGATTCCCGGTGAAAAGTCTGGGTGTTGTGTTGTCTGAAATTGGCACTTTTTTGAGTTTATAAACCTGATAAATAAACGAGCAAACTCCTATGGCGAGAAAAATCCGATAAGGAGAGAAAAAAAAAAGAAGTGCATAAAAAATACCTACTTTAATATAATGGAAATTCTGTAGACAAGTACCTTCATGTTTTTACAAAGTTCACATTATTTACCCAAACTTTTAGTGTGTACCTATGCTCGTGCTACGGGAAAGATATACATCTAATACCACCACTAAACTGCAAGAGGAGCATTAATTTCTACTTTTATTTGGTTAAATGCTCTCGTACCAATTCAGCATAGCTACTAAACGATAAAGTACCCTCGAAATGCTCGGAAAAAATAATACATTCGATTTTGCTTGAGACTTGACTAAAACTCTCCTTTAAACCACTTGAACACAGAAGAGCGGCGTTACGCCTTTCTAGTGATCCCAGTTGAGTCAAATTAGCTTGGAATTAATCCAGTATCCTCAAAAATATGTGAATTACACTCCTTCCTACTATCCAACATGGAAGTTGATGCAACAAGGATGAAAAATCTGCATTTCGATATTATTTGCCGTTCTAAGATGTAGGGCCCTAGCCTAGAGACAATATGGTGACTCTGGTAACGCCCTTGGAGGAACAATTCTACTGAGCACCATCTTGAGTTTTCTTTGTGATACTTCAAAGAATATGGGATACCAGTTGAATATAATGCTTGTGTCACAAAGTGAATAAGTTATGAATATATTTTGGTCCTCAGCTCCCGCACTCCAAACTGCTCCATAGTCTGCACTGTCTGCTGGATTGCCTGCAATTTGAAGAAAGGACCCCGCACGATTCTTATGGAAAATGGCTCCCGGTTAAATTCTCTGAATTTTTGATATGTTGTAGCTCATGAGATACTAATCAAATACCGTGAACCCCAAACTCAAATAATGGACAGTTTTTTACCCACAGGGGGTTGAAGTTGGAGGTTTTGACGGCTTCAAAATGATACTATGACGTTAATAAAAGCTTTTTATTTGGTTTCTTTTCAAGTTGTGCTTTATGCTAGATGTATTTATTTGGCAAAAAAATATCAACCCCCTCCTCCACCCCCAACCCCTATCTACCATCATAAAATTCGAGATTACTCCCAAAAGCCATGCGGATGGCTTCTGTGATTCAAATGATGAATTTTTACATAAAAATTATTTTCCACTCCTAATGTTGGGGTGCCGATTTTCCAATTTTCCTTGGTTAATTTGGCTGAATTTTTGGTATTGTGTACTTCTAATTCTGTTGAACAAAAAGTTCCCATGCCAAAACTTATTCCTATGGACAGTTTTTGTTCTACAGGGGACTGAAGTTGAAGATTTGAGAGCATAAATATTGAACTTCAGTCCCCTGCAGAACAAAAACTGTTCATAGGAATAAGTTTTGGTATGGGAACTTTTTGTTCAGCAAAATTAGAAGTACTCAATACCAAAAATTCAGCCAAATTAACCGAGGAAAATTGGAAAATCGGCACCCCAACATTAGGGGTGGAAAATAATTTTCATGTCAAAATTCATAATTTAAATCACAGAAGCCATCCGCATGGCTTTTGGGAGTAATCTCGAATTTTATGATGGTAGATAGGGGTTGGGGGTGGAGGAGGGGGTTGATATTTTTCTGCCAAATAAATATATTTAGCATGAAACACAACTTGAAGAGAAACCAAATAGAAAGCTTTTATTTACGTCAGAATATCATTTTTAAGCCGTCAAAACCTCCAACTTCAACCCCCTGTGGGTAAAAAACTGTCCATTATTTGAGTTTGGGGTTCACGGTATTTGATTAGTATCTCATGAGCTACAACATATCGAAAATTCAGAGAATTTAACCGGGAGCCATTTTCCATAAGAATCGTGCGGGGTCCTTAGTGGTATTCATTTTATGTTAACCTCATCGATTCCGGAGCACTACCAAACAAGACGCCCCCGATAAATGCCCGGAAAATAAATCGGTTTTGCTTGACTTCTAGCCAGAATGCTTTTTTACCATTCAAGTCGAGAATAACAGTTCTACGACCTCCACGTTGGTCTAGTCAAGTCAATGTTGCTGCCAATCGATCCAGCATCCCCGAAATACATGGAAACGATGTTTTTCTGGCAATTGTACGATAATTTGGTGATTTTTTCAAAATTCTGGCGCCATTTTGAAAAAAGGGGACTGTACAGCGCCCACCATCGATTTTTTTCTAGCTCATCGAATGAAATCACTTGAAATGGTCTCAAGGAACTGTGTGCCAAGTTTCATTGCATTAACCAAAAAGTGCAGTAGGTATATGTTCCATTTTTGTATTCTACCGACAGCACTAGTGTGCTTCCTACCAAATTTTGTTCAAACTAATCGGATAGATTTTGAATATGCAATAAAATCCTAAAGTTTTTAACTTTGTTTTTCTCCATTATTTGACAGATGACAGATAGAGCAATACTTTTAACTGTTCTGAACACAGTTTTTCAAGGACTTTCAAATGACAGATTGCAAGTCGAGTTCCGTGAGATGAGCTTTTGACATTAATTTGTTGATAGTGAGTTCTGTTTGATAGATGACAGACAAAAACTAATGGACTCATTCCACAGAAAAGAAACATGTTCGCAAACCAAATTTCAAGTCGATGGAATCAACGATTCGGCAGTTATCGCGGAAGATCACAGACAGACATCATTCTGGAAATGGTCTTAATCGTCTTGGGGGATCTCAAAATGAATATATCCGTCGAAATCTCAAAACTTCTTTTTTGCACGATCACAATACTTTCCCTTCCATGTTGGTGGGGGACCGGGAAAGTAAAAAAACAATCTTATCGAGCACCTTCCTAGGTATCAGTCTGGAGAGAATTGCGAGAGTATAAATCGACCATCACCAATGAATAGGATTGAAACGCATACGTGTAGCTGTCAGTCATGTTTATTGGTAAGAGAAATTGAACGTGCGATATAACGCCAATAGTGTGCCGAATAGAAATGGCATGATGATATTTTTATCTCGTTTCCATTTCAACCGGTCGGATATTACTTAGATATTTAATTTCCATACGATTAACTCGAACCATCTGATTCACCAGGAACACTCTCACGCAGATTATGCAGCATTGCAAATCACTCTCCTGCTCGCATTCGCGCCGAATTTTGTGTGTAGGTACATATCTAAACTGCCCGAAGTTTGCCTCGAATTTCTCGGGATTACATAAAAGGCTTTTAAAAAATAGCGATGGAAAGCTTTTAGATGGACCAGTCGTCACGTTACACTCGTGTTTATGGTGTCACTTGCTAGTCCATTTCCCAAATTAAATCAGACAAAGTAAAAAAGTGCCAAGGAAGACGCCCACAGCGCTACTACTGTGGCTTGCGGAGGGGAGGACGCCAAGAACTGTTTAGAAAATTATGTGCGCGGGAACTGTCATTTAGGAGGCTTTGCAAAATCGCCTTAAGCTTGTCAGTCAAACTTAGAAGCAGGCAAAACTAACACGAACACACTAGAACTAAGCGTAGGATTATAAAAATTCTCGCATGCTTTTCGTAAGAGCGCTGGAACAATTCCTTTATTTTTTGGGGGAACGCATATTGTTGGTACGCGTGGTATATCTACCGTCACCCTCTCACGATTAACTCGGAGACAGTCTGACCACACATTCACCCCTCATAAATCTCATAACTCATCTCTAGCCATCGCGCAGAGGGGCTAAGTGTACTTCTCTAATTACAATTACCTTCCCTCAATAAAATTAATCTCCCGTGCCAAAAGCCATCATACCATTTTTTCGAGAAGGATAGGGCTTCTGGAGATGGTCATCAGATCAGATGCTAACAAGTCAACATCACTGACAAAACTCAAACTCCGACCACTAAGGTCTAAAAGGTCAGTGATAATTGGAGATAACCACATAATAAAAATTATAAACCTTATTATAAATCCTTCCACTGAAGCCCATGAAGCCATGATTCGTGATGACATTTGGGGCACCCCATCACGTAGTTTATTTTTATTGTTCCGGGTGGTGTGTAACCTTTATTTCGATCGATGTCGCAATTATTAATCGAATCAGCATTGCCGTGTTGATTAAGAAATTGAAATGAGACTTTTGGGGTTGCTGAGTAAGGGGTGGACGCGCGCGGTAATAGTTTCCCTCCCCATGTGTGGTCTGGTGTTTGGAGCTGTCGACTTGCGGAGAGGACGCAGGTTTGTTAGTGGTCACGAATAATTTAGGGGAATTGAATGGCCCTTGCCATTACACAATCACTTTCTCTTCGCCAGTGCGCGATGTCTCTCATCTCCCTCTCGTCGTATATTTTTTAAAATGGAAATGAAACCTCATTTCGATTGATCAAATCAAATAATATCGACGCGCGGCCCTTCACAGAAATATGCCGTGCCAGAAATTTATGTTAAACATAAACCATAACATAAAGCGGCATGTCGCGAGGGCAGATTTCAAAGCAACAACCCCCATCTTTTATGATGGAGAATATAAAATAATAGCGTCTTTGTGGCGTTTTCTAAAAACACAAAAATACATTTACTGAAACTAGATTCGTTGCGCGTCATTTACCCCGTGGAATTGCTTTAAAAAATGGGATTTAGGCTTTTATATCCGCTGCAAGTACTTTAAAAACATGTGTCTATACCGAGACGAGGAAGCTCAACGACGGGGGGGTCCTCTCCTGTTCTAGGTATATATCTGCATAAACCTGTCCAATGTGCATGCCCACAGTTTTCAGTTTTATTTTCCATCATCCAAAAGGCTTCAAGGTAAGGTGGGTAATTATCCTAAAATACCTAAGCACCTAAAAGAACTTACTCATTCTAATATAGCAGAAGTAAGTAGGTACCTACGTTAAAAATGTCAATAGTCATTTTGCTTGGAGAATTCTCATTTTCCGAAGCTTTTGCTTCCATTGGTATCCGACGGTGCAATGTTACATCTACTCTGTATTCGTTTATGGAATATTTCTTTAGGGGCCGTTTATGGGGGGCAGCGACGGGAGCTCTAGGGCAAGGAACACAATGCTCTTTGACCCATATCTGTACTGTAACTTTTTCAGTTCTCGATTTCTTTGTGTCGATTGTCGATTACTTTGTGGTTTGATTACTCTTTCGCTGCCGACTAGTCAAGAAATACCCTGGTTTTTTTCCCATCATGGGAACTTCTTCGGTTCTCGAGTTCTTGGTCGAGAGCAGCAGCGGCATTTCTTCTGAGGTCAGATGGGCAATAGTCCGGGGGTTAGTGACATGAACCTTGCACTTTGTGACAAAAGCACACAAATTGGTAGGATGGTCCACAAGACCATGCTCTTTCGATTGAGTCGAAGCGCCACGCAGATTTTTTCTCGGGGGGTCGCCAGGGGGCTCCTGAAATATGGAAGGGGTGGAGCCCCTACGGAACCACTTTTTAATATCGTTATATCCAATGGAAAGGAAACGTATGACTCTACTATTAACCTTAACAGCATCAGTCACCATGTCGCTATCGTTCTTCACTTTTGAAAAAAATAAAGTCTTTGGCTAGTACGAAAAATTTGTTTTAATTTTTTTTCACCTACAAGAACCTGGAAAATTGGCGCGTTTGATCTTTTTTCCCACATTTCCGCATCAGCTTATTCCATGTATGAAGTCGAAAATGCGAGAGACCAATTTTCGGGAGAACGCCATGCAAAGAAGTGAGCAATTTTCACTGCCCAGTTCAACAGCAGTTTTTTAAATATTCCCAATCGATATTACTGATACCATTACTAGAGAAAAATAGGTTGAACTATCCTCCAACAATATCTCAAGATTTTAAATGCGAAACCGCAGGCAAAAATCCAGTAGACTAATTTATAGTGAGGGCGGTAAAATGCCTCTAGTACTGTGCGAGTGCGTGATAGGGACTGCCAAAAGTACTTTGCTCAGGATATGCGGGCGGCTCAAACACTCATTGTCAAGGACCAGGACCTCATAAAAGGGTCTACTCGAGTGAAGTTAAAAAAGAGGATCCCGGTCCAAAATAATGATAGCATTGCTTGCCGTGAAAACCAGTTGTGCAGAAAGCTTTTGCAGCTACCTGCTCCATTTTCCCCGGAATAGGTACAACTGAGAGCTGAAAACCTTCTTACCGCTCTGGATAAAGAAATTTCAACAGGATTTTTACGTGTGGTTCCGAATTTAAAGTTCTGAAATATCGTTAGAGGATAGTTCAACCTATTTTTCCCTGGTAATGGTATCAGTAATATCCACTGGGAATATTAAAAAAACCGCTGTTGAACTGGGCAGTGAAAATTGCTCACTTCTTTGGTTAGCGTTTTCCCGAAAATAGGTTCCTCACATTTTCGACTTTATACATGGAATAAGCTGATGCGGAAATGTGGGAAAAAAAAATCAAACGCGCCAATTTTCCATGCTTTTGTAGGTGAAAACAAGTGAGTATGCCTTCACGTGCGTGAGTCTCAGTAGCGCATTTTCTTAAAGAGGCATATCGTGGACGTAAAGAAATTTGGTTGAAGGAGAAACACCATTCCTTGCCCACTTTCTTCATTCGAAACTCATTGTGATATTTTGTTATCAGAATGGGGTACTTGCCAATGAAATAGATTTGAATGAAAATTTTTTCACTCATCAATATTTTTTTGTTTGAGGGCGGGAGCTGGGAGCGGCGACTAATCAACAGTAGTCTATTCTTTCCCATTTTTAGTCGGCTATCCAAATAGCGGAAGAATTAGATCGCTATGTCTTCGGGTTTATGTTTTCCATTTATCTCTTACTTTGAGGGCAGCGTGTGGGGGTGGCAGCATTCGGCAAAGTAACTGTTGCACAGTTTGAGTTAGGAGTTTCTAAATGTTCAAGGGAATATGACAATCAGTGAATATTGTGAAAGTTGCATTTTTTTTGTTTGGGGGCGGGAGCTGGAGGCGGCGACTAATCAAAAGTGGCCTTATCTCTTCCCATTTTTAGTCAGCTATCTATATAGCGGAACAATTAGATCGCTATGTCTTCAGGGTTATGTTTTACATTCATCTCTCACTTTGGGGGCGGCGGGTGGGAGCAGCAGTGTTTGGCAAAGAAATTCTTGCACAGTTTGAGTCAAGAGTTTCTAAATGTTCAAGGTAACATTATCAGCTAAATCAGTGAAAATTGTTGAAAGTTGCACTTTTTTTCTTTTGGGGGCAGAAGCTGGAGGCGGCGCCATATCAAAAGTAGCCTATCCTTTTCCATTTTCAGTTAGCTATCCATATAGCGAAAAATTTGGATCGCTATGTCTTTGGGTTCATGTTTTTCATTTATCTCTTACTTTGGGGGCGGCGTGTGGGAGCGGCAGCGTTCGGCGGAGCAAATGTTGCATAATTTGAGTTGGCAGTTCCTAATAATTAAGGGAACATCTCAATCAGTAACATTTGTGAAAGTTGCACTTTTTATCGTTTGGGGGCGGAATCTGGGGGCGGCGACTAACCAGAAGTAGCCTATCTTTTCCCATTTTTAGTCAGCTATTTATATACCGAAAGAATCAGATCGCTATGTCTTTGGGTTTATGTTTTTCATTTTAAAGTGATTGGGGGCGGTTTTTAGCAGTCTTTTTCATGTCGGCGGCGCATATTGAAGACGGAATGTTTCTTGGCTTACGTTTATAAGTGGCAACTATGTATTATTTGAAAAATGAGAGCACCAGAGCATCAGGTCTGGTAGAAAGTGCAATATTACGTTATTTCAAGTTTATCGGGGGTGGTTTTCTCTATGTTGGCGGCGCAATATGGACATCCAATATAGCCTAGCCCTCCTTTGGGAGTGGCAGCTATGTAACAGCGAAAAAATTAGAAAGCTAGGTCGTCTAGTTTGGGAGGAGTTCGAGGAACGGACGGACGGACGGACAAAGCGGTTGCAATAGCGATTTTCATCAAGATGGAAAATGCGCTAAAAAATTATAACAAATTCTCCGTACTAGCCGAAGACTTTATTTTTTTTTAACAGTGAAAAATGACAGCGCCATGGTGAATGATGCTGTTAAGGTTTATAGTGGAGTCATACGTTTCCTTTTTATTGGATATAGCGATAATAAAAAGTGGTTCCGTAGGGACCCCACGAAGTGTCCAGTTATGTAACTTTTTTGATTCGCGAGTTCCTTGTTGGGGGCGGCAGCGGTAAGTCTCTTTCCTGTGATGTCAAAAGCGAGGTCTACAAATGGTCTTCGTTTTGTACCGGATCGCCCCGTTGTCTTCAACTTCTTCACTTTCCGATATCTCTGTCTTTTTTGGTGTGCGGGAGCAGGGGCGGCGTAGGCGGTCACTCTCTTGTGATTCGGAAGGGCAGGGCGATTTCTTTGGCTCTCGAGCTCTTTGTCACAGTCGGTGCATGAGGCAGCGGTGGCGGTGAGGGTGGTGGTCACTATTTTTCCTAGGATGTCGAAGAAGCAAGGAGCACGAACACGAACACTTTGTCCGTCCGTCCGTCCGTCCGTCTGTACCCGGGATAACTCCTCAGGGAAGAAAGATATCGATGTGGTGTGAACGCTGATCAATAGTACATTATGTCCAGGATGTCAAGTTGACTTTCGGTTTTTTGTTATTCTGCCGCCATCTTTGATCCGCCATTTTGAATTTCTCTAAAAGTTATCCGATTGAGATGAAATTTGCAGGCAATGCAGGCGATGCACACATCAAGATCTATCCAATTTTTGTATTCTCCATATTGAACATGTTTCAAAATGATAGAACTAGGAGAATTATGCTTCAACGAAAAGAGATATCGATGTGGTGCGAATGCCAATCAAATGCGTACGTGTCCACCATATAAATTTGACCAATGATTTTTGTCACTTGGCCGCCATTTTGAATTTCTCTGAGTGGTCCGATTTGAGTGAAATTCACAGGCGATGTGAACTTCATCAAAATACATCCGATTTTGGACAAATGATGCTCTGCCGCCATCTTGGCCGCCATATTGAAATTTCTCATCACTTAACGATTTTCATGGAGCTTGGGACTTACCTTTGTTTTGTATGATCATTTTCATTCTCCAGCCAAATTCCAACATTCTGCCACCATCTTGGCCGCCATATTGAAATCTCTTATTGGTTGAACGATTTTGATGAAACTTGGAACTTACCCTTGTCTATAGTATGATCATTTTGATTTTTAAGCCAAATTTTATGATTCTGACGCTATTTTGGCCGCCATATTGAAATTTTTGCCCAAATAACGGTAGAACCCTAATTAACATCTTGCGTTCACTAACCCTTCAAAAAGGAAGTGCGCTACTGAGCCTCATGTCCATGAGGCATATTCGCTTGTTTCTACTTACCACAGTTCACAGTTCGGATAAACGAAGCACAACCATAAACACCATATAACACTACGTGCTGGACTCGGAATTGGATCTTGGATCGTCTGCTCTGCAGTATGTACTAGACCCAGTGCCGGCCTCAGCAGTTTTGGCGCCCCGGGCAAGAATGCGAAACCGCCGCCCCTATCTTGGGTCCACGAGCAAAATTGAAGTAATTTTCTTGCAATAATGAAGCTTTGTCTGCTTTTACAGAAGCAGATCTGGTCATCGCCGCTGCAAGTCTTTTTTTGCTTTCGTAAATTATCAATTTTTCTTATTTCAACCGCGATTTTTCCGCCCCTATGAGATGGCGCCCCGAGCGATCGCCCGTCTCGCCCTACCCTAAGGCCGCTACTGACTAGACCTAGTACTAGATTAAGATTAGGTACACGGAAACTGGCGTAAGCGGAAAGAGTGAAGAGCAGTAAAGTCAACAAATTGTAACAGCAGGACACAGATGCAGCAGGAGCAGGGTGACGAGCAGGCTTCGAGTGATGCACGACGAAGTCCCCGAAAATCGGCGCGGCGGTATGTTCAAATGTTGCCACATGTATTGTAATGTCCTTGTAATGTTGAAAAATATCACAGGTTCACATAATTAAGTAAAAAGGATGTAATGAACTTGGATGTTATAAAATTATGATCATTAACATATCATATACATAACACTGTAATATAACTGCGTAATTTGTTAGAGCTCCTAATGTAGGTAACTGATACATTCTGGCTGACAGGGTACTGAAATCAGGTCTTTTTCAATTGCGACGCCATCTTAGCCTGTTGTGTCATTGTTTTTTCATGAAACTAACCTGGAACAAACCGATTTTGATAAAGTTTGGAACTTACTCGTGCCGTATATGGATATGCTTGTTTTCATGCTTAGTTGTGCGAGTGCGATCCGACGTCATCTTGGTCTGTCATATTGAACTTTGGCAGTGACGTACCTGGCGTATTTTGCCCCTGGGGCGGACTGCGGGCTATCTTATGACCTCCCCCTGCTCCAACCAACCTAGAGAATGAGATTATAGATCGGCGAATTTTGAGGGTTTAAGGACAGTGAGAAAAAAATTCCTTTGTTAACGCACAACGTTTCGCCCCTAATTTGGGGCTTCCTCGGGTGGGTTAGCGATGGTTGTTATTTTATGAAAATTTTGACTATTCCTTTAAATGTCATTTTTTCGCCTTTTAAATCAAAATTTTCATAAAATAACAACCATCGCTAACCCACCCGAGGAAGCCCCAAATTAGGGGCGAAACGTTGTGCGTTAACAAAGGAAAAATTTTTACTCACTGTCCTTGAACCCTCAAAATTCGCCGATCTATAATATCATCCAATAGGACAAAAATACAAACGAACTAGAGAATGAGCTGCAGACTGTAATGAGACGCCCTCCTCGATTAATTCGACACTGACACACCCTGATGCTGGTATACGATGCTTTGAAAACTCTGTTCAAAATATGTAGGTAAAAGTTATGACATACCTATGACACATCTGTCATCTTTCAAAAGTTATAAGCTGTCAATATAGAAACTTTGACGTTCAACGGTCAATCAAAAAGCATCGAACGAATTTCAATCAAATTTGGTTTGCAGCAAACTCAAACTCAAACTTGAAGAGTTTATTGGCAATCATGAAGTTCAATTGCAACAAACATGGCATGTATCGCATGTATATCGTCATCACCATAACAGATTTTTTCCCATTTATTTAACATTGGCCTATTTTCGCAACGAGGCCTAACACCGACACCGGTGAATGATTTCCTCACCTATGCCGGAAATTTTGCCGAACCGCCCTGTGTGTTCTAACACAGGGTAGGGATTTTTAACGACCACCAACATCGCATGGGGTCGGGGCGCGTCTTGCACTCAGCAAGCATTTCAACTAAACCATCAAGAGCTTGTTTTCGAGACGAAAATGTCCCCGCCGCGCCAGCGGAGATCGAACCCGCGATCTCTGGACTCTGGAATGGTAGTCGAACGCGCTGATCACCACACCATAAGCTCCTCCACATAACAGATAAATAAACAAATAATTACAGCATACAACATAAAATATAAGCATAACTACTTATTTCAAGAGTACTCACCAAGCCCTGATTAAAATCAGGCGTGCAGCTTGAATAATGAACAAAAATCAATTTTCTTCGGAAAACATGTAAAAATGGGCTTGTCCCTTGTTTTTTTTTTCGTGTTTCGGGATCGATTGCATTACAACTTTGTGAACATGCGTCTAATAGTAGGCAAACGAGAAAATGAAGCTTTTGGCTTCGAAACGTAAGTTTTGATTTGATCTGAAGACAGATTTTGATGAAACTTGGTACACGAGTGATATCTGAGGGGTGGAACTTTTGGTTAAAATTTTGTTGGCATGAAAAATAAGGAAAAAAAACAGGAAAAATAATTGTCGAAAATACTCAAATTTCTATGAAATGACATGAAAATTCAAGGCTGCGGCAAAATTCGTTCTTCAGTCATGATTTTTTGAAAATCAACGACGAAAGTTGTATTGTACATCAGTACATTTCTCGGTCAATTTTATTTACCGGGTCTGCGTTTCAGCTAGGAGAGAACTCAAGACAAAGCTAAATATTTGTAAACAAAATCATTTTTTGCAAGTCTTTTTGAACATATACCTACCTAACTGCAAAAAAGCAATACAACAGATTACTAAAATTCAAAATGTCTGACTTTGACAAAATAGGTATACATCGAAGCCTTAAGCAATGTTAGGAACTCGGCTATTTTCTGGAAAACTCTTAGACCGTTTCGTGGAACAACCTGCAATAGGGACGTAATACCTGTCGAAACCTGGAAACAGTTTTACCAATCGATTTACCCTTCAGCAACACGTAGTTTTTCAAACACTTCTTTTTACGACGCGGACTGTCAGATCTTGGATACCCGTCACAACCGAGGAACTTTTCCACGCACTTTGTAAATCTAAATCTGGAAAGGCACCGGGTACTGACTTACTACCTACTCACTTAGAAACTCTATCGATCGATTCACACGCTCCGGGACTGTCTCGAGTTGCAGAGGAGCCTTGACATCTTGAATGAGTGGTGCAATCGTAACCAGCTCCCCCTGAACATCGAGAAGTGTAACAGAACATCGAGAAGTGTAACATCATGAGCTACCACAGTATGTGGCTACCACAGAGTGACGTCGCCTGTGATTTTTGACTATAGCATCGGTGGCAGGGTTTTGGGCAGGCCTGCGATTGTGAGGGACTTGGGAGTCACTTTCGATCCCAAACTCACATTTGTGAATCATATGGAGTCCGTCGTCACGTCGTCGCTTAGGATGCTTGGGTTTGTTCTTCGGGGGTGCAGATTTATGACAAACATTATGACCTTCAGGACCCTATATTTCTCGTTTGTACGTACCCGCCTCGAATACGCCTCGATTGTGTGGGCTCCGGTGTACGATGTCCACATAACAGCACTTGAGAGGGTACAGAGAAGGTTTTTGAAAACATCCTCATTTATGTTGACGGGTACATATCCTGAGCGCGGCACGCCGCAGCAACATCTCTTGCGGCGCTTTAACGTGCAGTCACTGCTTTGTAGACGTCATATGCACTCCGTCTTGTTTCTTTTCGGTGTGCTCGGCGGTGACGTCGACTGTCCTGAGTTGCTCGGGCGTATTGGTCTTCGTGTGCCCAGACCCTCTTCGCGCGCCTCTCAACTCTTTCACCTGCCTCTTGCGAGGACGAACGTCCTGGCGTCTTCACCTGTCCATCAGATGATCCTACGAAATTATTCTTGCATCGAGAAGGAATGCGATATTCTCAGCTGTAATGCTCGATTCATCAGAGCCGTTTTCTTGAAAATTGATGGTATCGAGAACTAGATTGACTTTGTGTTTCCCCCTCTTCCTTCTCTCACCTCAGAAATAGGTCTCGACCTGTGAGGTGAAGTAACCAAATAATAATAATAATAATAATAATAGAATTGGCTGCCTTACATAAAGGGGTTGTTCAATCGGATTCTTATTGAGGAAGAATTACCAAGGCAGTGGAGTGAGGTCATCCTGACGATGCTTCATAAAAAGGGACCCATCGAAAATCCGTCGAATTATAGAGGGATCACATTAGTGAACTGTTGTATGAAGCTTTTCACACAGATATTACTACAATCAAGGTCAAGTCAAGGTCAAGGTCAATGACCTGCCAAGGTCGTACTCCCCACTCCCGTTGCAGCCTCAAAAATTATCTACTGCGACTAAGTGAGTGGGATGAAAAAACTTCTACAATACCTGAATATCAGTCTGGCTTCAGAAAAGGTAGAGGCTGTATGGACAATATATTTGTGCTGAATTCTATAATCCAGATCCATTCAAGGTTGAGGGGCAGACGTGTTCATGCAGCGTTTATCGATTTTAGGCGCGCCTTCGATTCTGTGAAGCAAACGTTGCTCTGGCGAAAGCTTAATCATTTAGGGTTCAGTGCAAAATTTATTATGAGAGTGAGGGTCGGCTCGGAGTTGACGCGAAGATTTGGGGTTGAGTCGGGAATTTTACAGGGAGAATCTCTTAGCCCGTATTTATTTGCTCTGTTTTTAACTGATATTGACGCATATTTTCGCGAGGCTGGTTCAGTGGGACTTAATGTCGCCAATAAAGTGTATGTCTGCCTGCTCCTGTACGCTGATGACTTGGTGATTCTGGGAGAGTCTCCAATTGATTTGGCGCGGAAGCTATCAGTTTTTGAGAAGTACTGCTTGGTCAATAATTTAGCTGACAACACGGAAAAATCAAAGATTATTGAAGTGAAACTTCTATTCTCGCGCCTAGATCACAACACACAACTAACGCAGAACCACACATGGAAGTGAAATTGGTTCATAGCATCAGAGGTTGTAACGAACGCCTGTAACGTTGTCTTGTCTGACCTTGGGGTGACCAGCGTCGTCCCAGGAAAATAAAGAATAAGCTGTTGCGGCTTTCGTCGCGTTCAGTTCTATTTTTTACTAACCGCCGACACTGGACTGCTCTTCGTGTTGTCGTACTGTTGGCCCGACAGGAATGGTTCTCGACTTGGCTTGAATAGATTCAAGCGGATGTGATTTATTATAGGGATAGGGAGGTATATTCAGGGCCGGGCCTAGCAGGCGTGCAGTGCGTTTCGGCGCGCATCAGGCGGGTATGGCAGGCGGCAAGTTATAGGGGCGGTAATATAATAATAAAGTTGAATTTCGAAGGATTATTTTCATTCCCGCATTTGGTGGGGCTCTCCACTGCCGGTGATTTCGGTGGCACGCAGGCGGCAAATAGGTCAGGCCCGGCCCTGGGTATATTCCGCACACCCAAATGTAGACACAACGTTCAAGTACCTATGTACCTATTAAGCAGGAAAGCAGGGGTGGATGATTAAAGTCTAGAGAAGAAGAAGAATTTTCGACATTTGAGGCTGAAACAGTTGCTTAATGTTCTAGATGTCAGCTGATTGTATAGCGATGTTATTATACTGGTTTGATAATCAAATTTTTATGTTTGGAAATTGATTTTTGACATTATTCTTCGTTAATTTTTTGAATGGTTTGATTTCACCTCAATTAAATGTGACATTCTAAATATAAGTACGGTGGCGAGCACATAACTGGAAATAGGTACTCATATCAATTCTGTCAATATTTCAATTTAACCTACGGCCTTATTTTGATTGGAGAAGATAATATCGTAGGAACTCTAGTTAACCACGTAGTTACCTCAAATCACATTCACGAGGTACCTACCTACATACCTATGTAAATACCTATGTATTTTATATTCTTTCAATTAAAATTGATACCGGATCGAGTTTTCCAAACGACATTCTTATACTTTGTGGATACTATTAGATTGCCATGCTGTGCCTGCCAGAACACAGTTTCCACCGTGCTGTAATATAACGGGGGGAATCGTACAGTAAGAAAATCCGTCACGATGTCACATTCGCATAATTATTTGTGAAGAATATTATTGATGAAAATAGATATTTATTGTATTAGGGCTATGAGTGAGACTTCATGTGACGGAGAATGGGAGTTTAAGCGCCGAGCGCAGCGAGAAAAGAAACAAAAGAAGTCTAATCGTGGAAAAGTCATGTCGAAAGTATTCTGCCCTTTGAGTGACTCATAGTAATAATAATAATAATAATAATAAGATTGATAATAAGAAAAACAAGATGATACAAACCGTTAGGGAGCGGAGCGAGAGTACGAAAAAAACACCTCTTCGAACGTTGTTTGCTGATTGATTCATATCTATAGAAGTTTCACTTCTTCCGAGGGTGACTATGGTCACGCACCCACGTTTTTGAAGTGAAACTTCTATTCTCGCGCCTAGATCACAACACACCACTAACGCAGAACCACACATGGGAGTGAAATTGCTTCATAGCATCAGTGGTTGTAACGAACGCCTGTAACGATGTGCTGTAACGTTGTCTTGTCTGACCTTGGGGTGACCAGGGTCGTCCCAGAAAATGAAAGAATAAGCTGTTGCAGCGTTCGCCGCGTTCGGTTCTATTTTTTACTAATCGCCGACACTGGACTGCTCTTCGTGTTGTCGTACTGTTGGCCCGACAAGAATGGCTCTCGACTTGGCTTGAATAGATTCGAGCGGATATGATTTATTATAGGGACAGGGAGGTATATTCAGGGCCGGGTCTAGCAGGCGTGCAGTGCGTTCCGGAGCGCAGGCGAGTACGGCAGGCGGCAAGTCAAAGGGGCGGTAATATAATAATCAAGTTGAATTTCGAAGGATTCTTTTCATTCCCGCATTTGGTGGGGCTCTCCACTGCCGAGCGCAGCGAGAAAAGAAATAAAAGAAGTCTAATCGTGAAAAAATCATGTCGAAAGTACTCTGCCCTTTGAGTGACTAATAATAATAATAATAAGATTGATAATAAGAAAAACAAGATGATACAAACCGTGAGGTAGCGGAGCGGGAGTACGAAAAGAGCACCTCTTCGAACGTTGTTTGCTGATTGATTCATATGTATAGAAGTTTCACTTCTTCCGAGGGTGACTATGGTCATCACGCACTCACGTTTTTGTTTCAGTAGGAGTCCTGCTAGTTCAGCAAGTGGGATGAACTTTTTCTACGACAAACAACGAATCTCGGTGGTAAAGAAGTATACGTACCTGGGAATATCTTTCACCTCTTCATCGGTGTTTCTTCAGGCGGCGGGAGAATACAGGTGGCTAGGGCCAAGGTTGCGAGCGGAGCGGTACCTATTGTCATTGATCCCTCGAACTAGGTTAATTTGTTGGGAGTCCCGCATGAAACTTTATGATTCCGTTATTGTCAATTCACTGTTCCACTGCATTGCTGTGTATGGAGTCCGATATACCGACCTTCTCGAGCGGGTTCAAGTTTGTTTTTTCAAGCGACTTTATGCTTTGGCGAAAAACACACCAGAATATGCTGTGAGGTTGGAGATGGAGATGGAGATGGAGATGGATTTAGGGGAAGCTAAATTCAGTTGGGCTACTCAGGTGAGGCTGCTCAGTCCGTTGGTTTTGGTGATTTGTGGCCGCGTCTGAACTTGCAAAGCTTCATGGACACAGGGAAGAGATTCTTGCTCGTTATGCGGAACGTCTTCATCACAATGATCTGAATAGGGGTGCAATCCTCCAGTTTCTCCACTTTGTACATTTTTTTCACCTTCAGTACTGATGGCTACTCGCCATACCTGCGGTTGGATTTGCCTATTCGTGCCGCTAAGGTAATAAGCCCAGTTGAGGCTGGGAAGTGATCGGTACTTGAAATTTACGTGGAAAGGGTCATGCTATCGAATATTAACCGAAGAACTATGTTCTGTTTGCAACCTGAACAAAAACGAAACCCTAGATCACCTTCTTTTTGAGTGTTTAATTTACAGACCTCTGAGATCACATTACATGAGCAATATTGACAGTCTGGCTACGCTTCTACGTGTTATCAAAAATAATGATAAGAGTGATATCATGAGAATGGAGTATTATACTAAAAAATTTTTTTGATTGAAATGAAAACTACATTGAAAAATAATTGACCCGTGTTTTTTATTCAGTCAAAAACCGTATCGTTTGGGCGCAATAAATAAATAACATCAACTATTTCTGACGTCACAGCGAGTCACCGCCTATACCGCCTGAGTAAATGACGTCAGAAATAGGCATAATATAGGAATTTCGTTTATTTATTGCGGCCAAACGATACGATTTTTGGCCGAATAAAAAAATACGGGTTAGTTATTTTCCAATATAGTTTCTGATTCCATCGAAAAAAATTTTTTTTTTCAAAAGTATAATCGAGGGGTTAACCACCGTGGAGGTTTTCTGTCCCTTGCCTTGGAGATCCGTGGAGGTTTGGTGGAGATCCGTGGAGGTTTGGTGGAGATCCGTGGGGATCCGTGGGGATCCGTGGAGATCCGTGGGGGTTTTTGGGGATTCGTGGAGATCCATGGAGGTTTCGTGGAGATCCATGGAGGTTTCGTGGAGACCCATGGAGGTTTTATGGAGATCCGTGGAGATTTGTGGAGATTTTTGCTCAATTTGGACACTTTCCCGATATTTGAAGTCATGATATCTTTGAATCAATATTTTGATAAGTTTGATTCGTTGGCCTGCTCTAGTTAAAAATAGTGAAGAAATATTTCGTATTGATAGAACGGCAAATTTTTGATATCGTTAATACATAATTCTGTACTATCCCATTCAAATTCAAGACGACCTGTAGCGGATATCACTCCTGTTCTCCCTTTCTTGTTTTCAAGTTATTGACGTTTAAGCCAAACACGTAACTTTCGTGCTCGTCGAAATGTTCGTATTTGTTGCGAATCGTTGCTAATGAAAAAATCAAGGTAAGTGCCAGGTTTTTTTTTTTTTTTTTTTTCAAAGGCCAGTTTGACATAAGCGAAATAGCACTTTTCGAGAATAAATCTTGGATGCAGTAAACTGCACGCCGGCGAAAGTTTAACCCAGGAGATTACAAGGAAAAAGTAGGTGGCCCTGTCATAAAGGGGACCTGAAGCCGTACATTTCACAATAACAATTCAATCACCATTCTCTTCCTTATGCAATCATTTTGAGTCGATCTAGATACGGGAGAATACAATTTACTTCCGTCAACTATTCAGTTTTCGCACTTAAACAGGGCATTTTCCTGGCCGCATACTGCACATGTCCGAGGTGCAAATAATGGCGGGATATTGAAAACAACCGGACAAACCAATGTATTTACGCAGATTTAGCTGCGTTCAATCAGCTTATTTAGCCGCAAGTTTTAGTTTTAGTCGCAAGCGCAGAGACGCCCATTGGCTCTTATGAACCAGCCTGCTCAGAACAGCCAATGAGCGATGCAGCGCTTACGACTAAAATTAAAACTTGGGGCTGAATAAGCTGACTGAACGCACCTTTTGTCATGAACAAAGTTTTTGCACAGATGAAATATTATAGCTATTTTATCTCAAAAATAGACTAGCGCTGGAAATCTTCCGCGCTGTATTACATTACAGGTGCATTAGAGTAGGATTCAAAGGCTTTTGTCCAGTTTTTTCAAAAAGCCCGCCTAAAATTTAGCGCATGTCCCTGAAATGATTGCTCAGGACAAGCCCCTATTGTTAACTTTCCTTGCTTATCGCCATGGTAACCACACTCTATTTTTGCTGGCCTTTTTTTTGACAATTGACGTTTCATTCACAATGGTCAACGTTTGACAGCTGGCCGACAGCTGGGTGCGACATCGCTCATTGCAGGCTATTGTTATTGTGCCTTTCAAAGTGTATGCTGTAAAGAAGAAAACAGAATACGTGCCAGATATTTCAGCTCTTGTGTCATGCAGGGTCAATACAGAACTCTTGATGGGACCCCACGGGCTCAACTTAGGCAACAGTGGAAACGGCTGTATTGTTGATTGCCTATATCACTTGAGCGGAAAATAAAAGCACGCTACGAAAATTGTACAGTTGTATTGTTACTCGTATGTTGCGTATAGGAGCTGTGTTTTATTCCTTTTTTTCAAGTACTTCACGCCTTTTTATGCTTTTGCGCGATGATTTTGATGCGTTGTTATCCTTTTCTTGAGCTCTTTCGGTTTTTCCCTGCATTTCATACTTTCTGTACACGCGTCGACTACCTTATCTTGCGACTTTCTTCCCGTTTCGTGTGAGTTATTCTTACTTTTTAATGTTTTTTTTTTTACGATTGTTAGCGATTTTCAGCCCTGTTTCTTGTTTTATGACGCGTTCTTTCCAGATTGTCCTCGCCCAACACCTCTATTCCGCTCCACGGTCCCGTTTGTGCCTTTTGGTAGCGTATTACCACTAAACAAGGTCTTTTCCTGGTTTTCTCAAGATTTCTTGCCATTTCCTGCCCTGTCTTGTTTTATGACGCGTTATTTTCAGCTTTTCCCGGCTCAACAACTCTTTTTTACTCCCCAGTCCCATTAGTGTGTTTATTCTTTCGTTAAGTACCATTTCCACTTCGTTCGGGAGGTTGCATATCCGCCCGGCGCTAAAAATAGACTGCGTAGTTTCCTACTTTTCATGAATTTTTTCTTCAAAATGTGTGTATCTTTCGCAAAATTCCTTTCAGAAAACCTTCTTAGCCACTGTTACTTATCTTATATATATATACTATATAAACTTATCAGAAAACAATTGGATTTGATTCCCACTTGAGACAACCCTATATGCAGTAACTATGTGTGTACGAATGTATGCGAAAACTGCGCATGCGCTAGACTGTGGAGATTCATGGAGATTTTGTGGAGATCCGTGGAGGTTTTGTGGAGATCCGTGGAGATCTTATGGAGATCCGTGGAGATCTGTGGGGATCCGTGGAGATCCGTGGGGATCCGTGGAGATCCGTGGGGATCCGTGGAGATATGTGGAGATATTGTGGAGGTATTGGAGGTTTTACTCTCTTTGGAGGTTTTTTGTACCAGATTTTTGACCGTGGTCGACCCCTCGAGTATAATACTCCATTGTAATGGGCTACTTGCCCAAATTTTTTTTATTGGCTTAATCGAAAGTATGGGCAAAAATATTGTACCCGTATTTTTTCTTTTTCCTAAATTCCCAAAATTGCGGCCGTAGTGTCTGTTTTAAAAATATATTTGTGACGTCACAAATATACTAAAAACTAAACAAACAGCACTGTTGGGTTGAAAACTCAAAAAACAGTTAAAGTGGCTTAACAATATTTGAAAAATACAGACAGAAAAATTCCACTAAAGATTCCCGACTTTTACCAACCTTTTGAAAAAAAAAAATCGAAAAAAAAATCTTTTTAATCAATGGATATATTTTCCGGAAATTTTCAGAAAATACTATTTATTACTCTTGTTGATGATTAAAAGTGTTTCCAGTCAAATCTGTTTCATTGGCAAGTACCCCATTTCATTGTGGGAATGCTCAAGTTAAGAGCATTTAGTAGGAATTAATAATCTATATTTTCATATTTATTTATTTATTTTTCTATGTTAAACAGATCAAAGATTGAAGTGGTCCACCCCAAAAACTCGCTCAGGCTCAAATGAGGATATTGTGACGAAAATTGAACCGATTTGAAAAAAGATTGAGTGATTCAAAGCGTTCTTCTGACTGCAAGTATCTTATTTGGATATCGTGTTTACTGATATACTGTATGATATACAGGGTGACAAAAGAAGTAGTGCAAAGTAGTTCATTTTCAAGCGTGCATAACTTTTTGAAAAATAATTTTAGAATTTTTCTAGCTATAGTTTTGGAGAGCTCGCAGCAATAGCTCGAAACGGTTTTTGACATTTCACCGCCTTCTGTTTCTTGTACAGGGTGTTCTCGTATAAATTATACCCCCTTCCTGGAGACTTCCCCTTGAACATAATTTCAAAAATAGGAACGATTCTTTCATGATTTTTTTCAGTAGGTTTCGAATCTGTTCACTATATTTTTCCGGGACATTTTGCTTACAGGGTGTAACATCGAAAATTTTGCTCAGATTTAACACCCTGTATTTTAATATGGGAATCGGTTCCGTTTTTCATCTTGATCATCAATATATATCACACTTGATAGGTTATTCAGAAAAACTCCTTTTGAAAAAATTGTTGAAGTTTAAAAAAATATGGAAAAATCTTTTTTTTCAAAAGTTTGTCGGTTTAAGGTGAGATTAGTGAAAGTTTCAAACTTTAAACAAATTTATTCACCCAAATCAATAGAAAAATGATTGAAAATTCACCAAGTCACTTTTGAAAAGAATCTTTTTTCGAAATTTTTCAAAAATTCATCAATTTTTTCACACGTGTTTTGTTGACCAACTTATCATCAAGTGTGATATATACTTATAATCACGATGGAAAGCGGAATCGATTTCTATATAAAAATACAGGGTGTCCAATTAAAGAAAAATTCTCGATGTTGCACCCTGGAAGCGATATACCACAGAAAATGTTTGTCAACGGATTAAAAGCCCACGGGAAAAATTGTATCAGAATCGTTTTTATTTTTGCAATTACGTTTGAGGGGATGTCTTCAAGGAGCAGTGTATACTTCATACGCGAACAGCCTGTACAAGAAATAGAAGGCGGTAAAATGTCAGAAACCGTTTCAAGATATTGATGCGAGGTTCTCAAAAATATAATTGGGAAAAATCTAACATTGTTTTTAAAAAAGTTACACACGCTTAAAAATGGATCACTTTTCACTCCTGCTTTTGTCACTCTGTATATCATACAGTATATTAGCAAACACAATATTCAAACATAAATATGCAACTTGCAGTCAGAAGAACGCTTGAATAATTAACACCATATTTTCTCAAATCGGTTCATTTTTCGTCACGATATCCTCATTTGAACCTGAGCAAGTTTTTGGGGTGGACCACTTCAATCTTTGACTTGTTTAAATTGCACTATGTACTATATTATTTTTCAGTTATTTTACCCAATTTTATGGAATTATTTGATTTTTGTTCCATCTTGTTTGTTCATAGTGTCACTACTGAAAGAACAATAAACAGTATTATTAATATCACTATTATTGTTATTATTATTATTATTATTATTATTATTATTATTATTGTTTCATTTTATTTTATATCTTCGGAAATATTCAATCGATTTTGATGTACCTGATAGCGTGAGACTCGGCGTGAGAGTAGAAGCCTTTGGGAAAATATCCGATCTAAAAATAGTTGATGCCAGTTTTTTTTATTAACAATTTCATAAACATCTACAATAAAATTGGGCCTCTAATCGGTTTCAAGGGGGGGGTCAATCTTAACGTGAGCACCTGTACACGGTACACGTACACTCTCATATGACTCATATGCACCCACCGAGGCACCCACACATTATTAATCCAGGATATTTCTGCATTTCACATCATCCAACAATCTATGTTGAACCTAATCTCCCTTACGTGCATCAAGGTAACTAAAACAAACATCGAGGAGGCCAGAAGGCCTCTCTTGCATCACGATGTGCACGATAAAAATCCCGCAATGTTTAGTGAATGATTAAGGAACCAGCTTGTAAAAGCCAGGGATCCCCCTAGTGTTTTAAAAATAAGCTGAACATCGCCAGCAAACAATTGAAATTTCTGCTAAATTAGGAGAATGTAACATTTTACATCTGGAAGAGCTGGGAAAAGCGCTCTCTACAAAAACCGTGGAGTTTTTTTATATTTGACAAATGGACTGGGGTGGTGTAGACAGTACAGTAGTGGTAGTGGGGTATGGAAGCAGCATAGCATCAGTAGAAATTTAAAAATAGTTGTCTACACGGAAGGACATAAATTTAGGGTGTTTCCTTTTATACTGCTCGCAGTCCGACGTCTTTATTGTAATCTAACGACAATAATTAATTTCTTAAGCATCATCAAAAAGATATTAAAACAGTTATAAAACCATAAAGAAAAATTATTGTTTGGGAGGGTAGGTATGTTTTTTTATCGGGCGCAATTTCCATTTTAATTACCAAATTACGATCTCTCGCGGCTTTCTTCTATTAGTATGGTAATCTGAAAAGAAACAGGACAAACAACGAATTATCGATTTGCGGCTGCACTTTTACCGGTAGGTTATACCCCAAGTCTCCCCGGCTCCTCAAGCGGAGTTAAAATTCAAGAATCAGTACACCCATCAACATTTTATGTTATTCCATGAGAATAATTAATTGCGCATAGCCAGTCAAGTTTTTCAAATACTGCGCATATTTCGGAAGGGGTGGATTCGGGGTTTTGGGTTTGTTTTGATCACATGTGTGAGTGCAGGTTAGAGTGAAGGCAATAATTTATAGGATAATATTTCATAGGTGTGCCGGTATAAATCAAATCTGTGAATTAATAGCGGCTGTTCGGGAGTTTGTTTAAGACCATAAGCTCCAACATCCCTATTCGACAATCGTACTCTCTTGCTGGAGAGCTCGCGTTTAATCACCGGATTTAAATTGTTACACTGCAAGCGACGCCTTTTAAGGACTAAACACTCGACATTGCAATTGAATCGCTCCACCACTGGCACTGGTCTCGTCCATAAATTTCGGCCCTTTCTTCTCACTTCTCCTTTCTAGATGGCTCTAGGTCCTGGATGGATGTGAACTATTTTAACAATCCCTGCACTTCCCAGTAATGAATAACTATCGAATAATCGAATCTAATTTTGCTCACAACACTGCTTATCGCTATATTTGAAAATTTGAATTGAATGCTAATAGAGGAAAGGAATTACTAATGCCAGTGCTCATCGGTTATTCATTTTGATTCAAACATCACATTGTCGATTCAAATACAAATAAACAATTGTCTGATTTTGTGCGTATAACTTCAACCTTGATGATTATTTGTGATTTCCAGAGTTGACGCGCCCGTGGAAATCGATGTCCCTACTGTAAATAACCGAATTGTGAAGTAAATCGTGAAGCGAAATCGTCTGGAAATTATAAATAGCTTAATTTTCAGCGATATACCACGAAAAAAGTATCGCTTCGTTCGGTCACTAGTTCACACAATTTGATGCACTCTGGACATCCATAAAGAAGTATCATTTTTCTTTGACGAAAAATTTGTGCGTCCACAAAAACTTGGATTTTTTCATTTGTCACTGAAACCCTAATGTCCCCAGCGCCAGTGGCGCAGCCAGGATTCAGCCATGGGGGGAAAACCCTCCGGAAAAAGGGGCGTGGTCATCCTATTTTCGAGTACAATTATTAATTATTGTGTTACAATGTTACCTACCTTAAATTAAAGTAAGTAGGTATTAAAGGAAGGCATTTCCGAAATAGTTCAAGGCGAAACGTCTTGCGGTTTTTTTTTTATGGAGGAAGGGAGTCAATTTTGATTAACGCGAATAGAGCAATATTCAGCATATTCAGCGAAAATTTCAGGCACACAAACACATAGCTTGTTAGCTCAGTCAGCAAGTAACAGGTAGGTACTCCATAGAAGAGCAGGTAAATAGTCTGGAATTTAAAAAAAATAGCGCCAGTTGCATCTGCGCTGTCGGGTCAAGATTCAGGAAAACGTGCTATTGCGAAAACATTGTACCAATTTTTCAGAATAACGCACTATTTTTTATTGGAAAAAAGTTACAATAATGTCCAAACAAGTTGAGAGATCCTGTTCTAGAGAACGATCTGGATTCTTCGCTTTTTCTTTTGGAGCAACTCAAGTACCTCGTCGACAGTCACTGTTGTTTCCCAATGTATGTTTATGTTGAGACACACCAACCCATTTAGACGATCTTGCCCTGTTGTACTTCTCATACAGGGCCGGCTTTAGGGTGTGGCGAGCGAGGCGACTGCCTCGGTCGGGGGCCAAACTTTGCGCCTGAGCGCCCTCTATCTCTCCATTATGTATCTCGGAAAAAATTTGCCTGCGGCGCTTTTTTGCTCATAATTTGAGCAATTTTCAATTATTATCAACATTACTGTTATCATTAAAAAAAAATCGCTTGAGATGCTATTTGTTCATTCATAAAAGGGCGCATTACAAAACTACGCCTTGGGCCCTGCTTCTCAAGTAGGTTTTGATTCGCTTTAGAGTTGAAAAAATCTTTCACTGGTACTAGTGGATACAGGAAGCGTCACAAAATTTTTGAGAAGTTTGAAATTGTTGGGCAAATGTTTACGTCACATTTGGTAATAAACTCCAATGCGCTTGCTTTGAGGTTTAACATCCGAACTGGAAAACTTTTGATGCCATAATGTTAGTTCAGTATGCAAAAGCAAAATATTTTCGCTGATGATAGTTTTTTCAAAATCAGAAGAATAAAATTGGACCAATTTCTGTGGATTCTCAAAGTCGACTGCTGAGAGGTGTTGGTCGCATTTGAGAAGAAGGCACATGACCAATTCCAATATTTCGTGATTCTTTGTGAATCGGTTATTGATTTGCATCGCAAAATCATCGACGAAAGGTAAGAAGGTAAAAATTCTGTAATATTCTTCTGGTGAATTCGTGGTCACATTGTACCGATGGAGCTGCCTTCCTACTCTTCTTGGCATGGTTATCACAGCATCGAATAGGTTGTGCACTTTAAATATGAAAATACTTTGGAACGATGAACTTTTATAATAATTTTAAATTCATTGTCAGCATTTTGACGAATTTGACGTAACAGAATTTCCACATCTCGAAGAAGTTTGAGCGCTGTACTCAAGTCCATGTTGACAGTTTGCAGAAGTCTGCTCAACGGCAAAGTTATGCTGAACAACTTTTCACCAATATACAGCGAAAGGATAAAACTTGGTTCACGAATGCCATTCAACATTAAATCACTGCGACTGGATTGGACCTCTTTTTAAATTGATATATAGGTAGGTGAGTATACTTGCTTAAACCGAAAGAGTTTTCCTCTCCGCACCAATTGAAAAAAAACCGCGCAATCCAATCGCAGTGCAACTCTCACACAGAGAGACTAATTATTCATTCTCTAAAAGATAAAAAAGGTAACAGTCGAACCCAATAATTTTTTTATTTTGTTCAAAATTTTTCATTGCTTCGGTAAAAAAGCGAGACTGCCTGGGGGGGGGGGGGGCTGCAGCCCCTTAGCTCCCCCCCTTGGCTACGCCACTGCCCAGCGCATATAAGTACCTTGCCTTGATAAAGTTTCTTGAATATGTACTGAAATAAAGTAGGTGATTGGTGTATCCTGGTACAGTGGTGTCGCGATAGTCCGTACCTACCTGCGTTAATCCGGATGTTGCCATAGTCCGGATTGAGTTCAACTTCCCATTACGTACGTTTTAATCCGGATTTCCCTTGATTCGGCAGTCCGGATTCAAAGTATCACAAAAAAATTGCGCGTCGCACTTGCTTCAGTCGTGTTTCATTAGCCTTCTTAGAATCTTATAACCTCGGTGCTTATAACCGATTTCTTTTGCTGGGGGTTATTGGCAACGTAATTTTAGTTGCTCTGAGCAAGTAGTGAGGCAGACGTGTACATAATGGCTCCTCAAAAACGAACTAATAAAACTTCAAGTCTGAAGGGAAAGTAAACCATTACTGACAAGTTGAAGAAAGAAATCACTGGAAACGGTGTAGGAAATTCAACAACCCTGCAAACACCTTCAAAAACAATATGATTCGGTAATTCGCATTATTTGATAATTCGGATCGTCCTGGTTTTAATTGATCCGGATTATCGCGACACCACGATCCAGCTCTTTTGATTAACGAGTTGGAATTTTCGCATTATTGAACAACACCCATCTGGGCACCACTTTCTTAAAAGTGAAGTGTAGGTAGGTATTCAACTGTACCAAGTCTCAATTCTCAATGCTCTATACTCAAAAGTGCAAGGTTGGAGGTTGGTACGGCTAACCACCAGACTAATGTGACACAAGACCCAAATGTGGCATAGGCAGAGTTCTCCTCGATTTGCCATGAAACTCATGAAGGTCACACTATCGCCCAAAGATCTAAAAAAAGCTATAACTAATAGTTGTTTATTAAAAAGATAGGAGTGGAATAAAAAGCGCTCTCCCCGGCAATTCAGGGCTATCCGTCACCGGAATATTTTTATCTGCTGTCAACCGAAACATAAAACATTGGGAGATAAAGTGGAGTAGTTTCCTCTAGGGACCTCCAGTGGCCGGTTTGGACACTGATATAGATGGGATGTGCGCTCTCGAACTCCAACCCGCCTTGGATGTTGACGACAGACTCGATTTTGCCCATAAATTCCATAAAACCTCCCCGGCCGAATAATTCAACATTTTACTATAAGTAAGTATATAGCGAACGCTGAACGATAGTTAATCGTATACTTTGCGATAAAAAGTAAATATAAACGAGTGGAGTTATTTAATTCGAAAATCCTCTTCCGGATGAAGAGAGAGATATATTGGAATGATGGAATGGCTGATGGCGCTCCTTGTATGACATGGAATTGTGGTGAAGTGCTCAACTCAAAGTACGGCGGATCTTGTCGGCGATAATGCTTGTTGAAGTGGTATCATCGCATCATCATCCAGCGAATCGACCGCTCTGGAGATTGTCTATTGTGAAAGCCTCAAATTGAATACAGCTGAATGCCGAAGCACAGCTTTCATCCCGGCGTATCCCGCTTTGGCTGCGAATTATTGAAATATGGTGGTAGCGGCGATACTTCGTACATCTATCTGTACGTGCGGTACGCCCGTCCAACAGCCGATCGGATAAAATGTTTTTATGAAAAAGCACTGGAAGCTCAAACCAAACTAACTGGGGACGAATTCTGTCTATTGCAATAGGGGGGTGTCCGTTTTTCGACCGTCCCCACAGACATGTCGCTTGTCTTAGGAGATAACCTAACCTACCATCAAGTGGAGATTAATTTAGAGTAAAGTTGTTGTCAGGGCCGATTCTGAGTGGTGTGCTGGGTGTGCCCCTGCACAGGGGCGGCCAAAATTCAAGGGCGGCGAAAAGTCGCCAATTTTTTCCAATGAAAAATTGAGTGTCGAAAAAGGAACTGATGTTATGATTTTCGAGACCGACGGCAGCCGCCCTGCGTAAATTGTGATTTTTTAGTGCCGAAAAAATACAACAGGTTGTCAAGAATGGAGGCGAGGCGGCCGCCCTGCGTCAACTATTATAGATATTAGACTTCTTTCTCAGATAAGTATCTGAGGAAGGGCAAGAATTTTCATCTCTTGGTAACATTTCGGATAGTCAGTTTGAAATCGGATCGGCGTGAAAAAATGCGGTGTAGTAAAAAAAAAATCACAACTTCCAAAAAAACCGCACTACGATCAAAATTCGAAAACCGTTTAGAGATATTGATATGTGCTTTTCAGAACTGCACTCGGGAAAAATCTGGGATCTTTTTCACAGAAGCGGGGTATTGAATAATGTAGACCGGTTTTGCACTTCTTCTGTTTTCACCCTGTATAGCTCACTCAACGTCGTTGAACCTCTGTACCATCCAAGTATCTTACAGCCGAAAGAACACGCTATGCCACGCGTTCCCAAAATCGATCCATTTTTATCTGAGATATTCACATTTGAAGTGAGGCAAAATTTTCTAGTGAATCAGGTCAATTGTTGCTAGGGCATCCAATCCCGGGATCCCGGGATCCCGAATCCCGGGATCCCGTTAGATTTTCAATCCCGAAAATCCCGGGATTTTTACACCGAGATCCCGGGATTTTCGGGATTTTTCAAATGATGCATCTTTTCAGCTCACTTGAATGAAAAATAGAGTTAATAGCGTTAATGCAAGGAACACAGATTATTCAAGTGAGTCCACTGAATTTGAAACTAATATTAGTAATAATTATCATCATATTTATTTTGCTAAAATAAAACTAGTACCCAGTCATCATTTGTTGCATAACAATTGGTGGTAATTGATAGTATTGGTACTTGATACTGATATTGGAATTAATAGGTGGGGTACATGGTACATTACACTTAGAGCTGGTATTTTCAGACCAGATACCTCTTCCGGTTACCATACCACCAAACACCATGGTATTCAAGTTCCAGGCAAAGTTATATGGAGTGAAAATAGCGGCCCTTGAAAACTTAAGAACATGTCCATGTCCAAACACATGGAATAAAACAAAACTGTGATAAATTAAAAAAAAAAACAATTCTTTTGTCTTGACAAGTAATTTTTGCTTCCTCGAAGAAAGCACGCATGATTGCGGTGCAAACGCAATGTTTTATTTATTCAAAATAAATACAATAAAATACTAATATTGTGTCAAATGATGATGCACTTTCTTGAGCGATCTGTGTTGCTTGCTTTGACTGTTTTCCACTCAACTTAGGTAGAAAAACTGCATAATTTGAGAAATCCCGAAAATCCCGGGATCTCGGGATTCGAAATTTTCAATCCCGAAATCCCGGGATTTCGTTTAAGTCTCGGGATTGGATGCCCTAATTGTTGCCCAGTTTATTTGAACAGGTTTATCTGATTCCATTCAACTACAAAATCAATATACTCACCAATGAATTGGTATAAGTGCCTAAAAACCCATCTATAGGTCGCGGGAACATAACCGTCACCTTGGCACCCGCCATGGCAACGTTGCAAGTATGCCTGACGTGGCAACTGCGCAATGCGCATCCTTTTCGTCGTTGAATTGACATAAAACGCTCGCGCAAGCGCAGACAGGGTGCCAAGGTACCGCTGTAGAGACTCGTTTGTTTTTTGAGACAAATCTTGATCTTAGCACATTTATTTTTTTGATCAAGTGGCAATTGTTCAATAAATCATCTTTATAATTTATTACAACTAAAGAAAACGGTATTCACAAGTACTAGTGAAAATAACATTTTACGATATATCCATCTTTAGCACGCGATTTTTGCTCTCGCGACCTATTGGGTGTGCCGAGGGATATGCTGAAGTGAGGTGGCCATGGACGTACCTTGATCCTCAGCGGAAAATAGATTATAATTGTTCATAATTTTGTTTAAAACGAGAAGAGTTTTGGCGGTTTTAGGCCCGCAAAAGTGAAAAAAATCGCCTGCGGTGCAATTTCTAGCGAGCCCAGACGCCCCCACTAGAAAATTGCTGCGGGGTTACAGCTGGCGGGCGGCCAAATATTTTTCGCACAAGGGCAGCCGACGAGCCAGAATCGGCCCTGGTTGTTGTTATTGGCAGGTACTATTAGGTATGATCAATAATCTTGGAAATGAAAACTCATAACATAACTATTACCGCACGTTTACGCGAGGCTTGATACTGTTACGTATTTCGCGTACGGGTTCGATTATAATTGAGACAATCGTTTTAAAACACACACTGTTTATCACTGCGTATTACATACAATAAATACACGCCAACAATTATTACTACTTGAAAATATCGCTGAGACTATCGCTTTCTATTCGCAGTCTATCGCTTCCAATTCATAACTGCTCGTGAGCTGACGATTGATGCCTTATTATACAGGGTGATTCACCACCAAATGGACATAGCTTAAGGGTAGGTTCAGTTTTTCCAGGTGAACCAGGATCTGGTTTCGAAATTTCTCTAACGCTGTTCATTTAGAAGCTACAGGGTGATTCATGTATTTCGTAGAATTTTTTGACAAGCCATAACTTCAGAACGACCAGATGGATTGGATTGAAATTTTGTGGGTTGATTCTTCTATTGATATCTAACACATCGTCCTATCAAAAAATTCAAAATTTCCAGTACCGGCCTTGAACAAAAAAGTTCAACGTTTTTTCCAAAAAAAGACATTTTGTATGCATATTACTCAAAATTCATTTTCATTTTCAAAAACTACATGAAACATGCTATTGAAATCGCAAAAAAAAATTGCTTGGCACCATTAAGCTGTCAAAAGAAAATTGATAATCCTGATGATTTTTGAGGTTAGGATTTTTTGTAAACTTATATTTTCAAATATTCACAAATGATCTATCATGGCCCCAAATTTCAGCCGTTTCGTCAAAAAAATAAAAATCACATTTTTCTCGTTTTTTCAGTTCCAAAAGAACTGTTCCAGAAACCAGAAGTTTCAGCCGAATTTTCAAAAAATTATTGTTACTTTCCTCAGCTCCACTTCTTTCCCAAATTGAGCTGAAGTTGAGGGACGTAACAAATTTTTTTTTTTAATTCTGAAGAACTTTTTTGTTATTACTGAGAAAACGAGAAAAATGTCATTTTTATTTTTCTGACGAAACGTCTAAAATTCAGGGCCATAATAGATCATTCGCAAATATTTCGAAATATCGATTTACAAACAATCTTTACCTCAAAAATCATTACGATTATCAAAATTTTCTAGACAGCTCAATGGTGCCAAGCAATTTTTTTTGCGATATTATTAGCATGTTTCATGTAGTTTCTGAATTTTTGAATGAATTTCAAAAAATATGCATACAGAATTTTTTTTCGAAAAATAGCTTTGAAGTTTTTTCAACAAGGCCGGCCCTAGAAACCTCGAACTGTTTGATGGGGCAATGTGTTAGATATCAATAGAAGAATCAACCCACAAAGTCTCAATCCAATCCATTCGGTTGTTCTGAAGATACAGCTTGTCAAAAAATTCGACAAAATACATGAATCACCCTGTAGCTTTGAAACGAACAGTGTTAGAAAAATTTCAAAGCCAGATCCTGGTTCGCCAGGGAAAACTGGACCTACTCTTAGGCTATGTCCATTTGGTGGTGAATCACCCTGTATAGGTCCGACTAATTCATTTTGACTGTTCCATGCGTTTTCCAGCAGATTCCCCAGTGACCCCCAGTGAGAGATGTGTCTTGATCGAGCGTTGGAGTCTCCCCATGTATTTCAATGCCAAGCATAATGCCAAGCCATCACGTCTACTCTAGAAATGTCCAGAGCTCCGCATTTGTACACTGCAACGCAATGAAAGAGTTTAGAAAGATCGCGTGTTTACCAGAATGCACGGGAATCGCCGCTCGTAACATAATTTTGAAGCTAATAAGTCGTACCTATACGCGGCCTAATGCACGCGATCCCTGAGCGACCAGTATTCCAACTAAACTGGGCAACAATTAAAGTGATTCACTCTAAAATTTTGCCTCACTTCAAATGTGGATATCTCGGGGGAAAATGTACCGATTTTGGAAATCATGGTCATGCTGGACAGCGTGTTCTTCTGGCTGTAAGATAAACTGCGCATAAAATGAAGTGAGCATTCTATTTTTGGAGTTTTTTCAAACGTCCGTAACTTTTTGAAAAAAGATCGGAATCTGAAGCAGCTTTCACTGTTGTGAGAATGCATTCTAATATTTTGTGAACTATATATATCCAAGCTATTCATAGTAAAGGTATGTCTCATACAGGGTGATACAAAAAGGCGTGCAACTTTCTGCTCTTTTCATCTTGGCACCGGAAATTTTCACGTCATGTTGTATATACGAATGTAACTTCGTCTTGTAGCCTGCAGTATCTGTAACTGATAACTGTTTAGTTTTTCACTCTCACACACGTTGTATACTTGGGGAGATATGATTTTTCTTGTATAAAAGTTACCAATTATTTCATCGAGGAGTATTAATGGTACAAAAAAGTTTGTAATTCAACGATAATCATCTTAAGATGGGATGATTTGCTTTCTCTTCAGGAACCATAAATTTTAATGTCAATAATAGCGAAGAAATAAAACATACAGGGTGATGAGAAAAGACGGCGTTTTTTTTTCTTGGCGCAGGCAGGGATGGTTCTATTACTCGGTACAGGTACTTGGATTGACTGTATCTTGTAACTTGCAGTACCTGTAACTCTAACAGGTTGCCTTATTACTCTGCATTACGTAAGTACCTCCGTTGGTCAACCGTCTGAGTGCATGCTGCATTTCCATGTTCACCTGTCAACCCGATGAACCTGCCGTCACAGGATTATTTCAGGACACTTGAAATATCTCCGGGTCCGTAGTCAACTTTGGTGTAGTGATTTTTTTTATGGTACAAGCCAAAATCTAAATTCCTGTTCTGTGCCTCAATCTTCTTGAGCTTTGATCCGATTGCCAACAATTGCCAAAAATCCATTGCCTAGATACAGAGATACGACTTTTTATTGTTAGCCCTTTGTTAGTGACAGTTTCATGTGACGCAGTTGTTGCCGTTGAAAAAATTGCAAATTAGTATTTTTCACAAGAAAAATCACATTTCCGTCAATACATGACGTAGAGTGAAAAACTAATCGGTTCTGAGTTATAGATACTACAGGCTACAAGATACGGTCACATTGGTACATACAGGATGACTTAAAAATTTTCTGTGCCAGGATAAAGAAAGCAGGATTTTGCACGCCCCTTTGTATCACCCTGTATGAAGCATTTCTCTGCTTTGGAAGACCAGGATATGTATGGTTTATAAAAATAGAACATTGTATCTTCAAAATAGTGCAAGCTGTTTCAGATTCCGATAATTTTTCAAAAAGTAATAGATATCTGAAAAAACCTCCCAAAATAAAATAGTCACTTCATTTTGTGCGCAGTTTACTTTGATGGAGTGCAGCTTTGAAAACTGCACTGAGAACGGTGAACGGTTTTCGAATTTTGATCCTAGTGCGTTTTTTTTAAGTTGTGAATTTTTGTTGTAGGTACTACCGTATTTTTTCACGCCGATTCTCCCAGTGCTCATGTACTAAAGTGCTCGCCAATTGATTTCAATTGGACCATTTGGTCCACCCAAAAAATTTAGTCACATTCAAAGTGACATAACTCTTGAATGAATAAACTATTTTGAATCGTTTTATGTTTTCTGATTAGCTCACGGATTAGATTACAACATGTCATGGGCCGTTTTTGGTACAGGTGTTTCGTATCAATTATACAGGGCGCTCAATCAGGTACTGCAAAAATGGAAAAGTTTGAACTGGTCCCATTTCACAAAAAAATGGTTTTTGTTTTTTTTTCCAAGTGTTTCAGGAAAGATGTTGTTCCTATACCTTGAGGTAGTTTTCAAAATTTTGAAAAAGCGAAGGAATCAAAAGTTACCTAAATATGAAGCACAGTAGAAATCACGTTCAGGGAAAGAAATAAATAAAAATCAACTTGCCTTCAAACAGACTTTTATCTCCGAACATTTTGAGGTATTTTCCGATTTTAAGTGATGAAAATTGTCGATGCGGAATCCATTTTACAAATTCACTTTTCAGAAGATAATACCAGACCTTCCTTGACTGAAAATGCACGTAACCTAGGTTATCTTCTTATTGTCGAATGTTTCCTTCACATTTGAAGAGATAGGCACCAGTTCTGATCTTTGTCACCCAGGTTACGTCCATTTTTAGGTGAAAAACGTCCAGTATTCTTCGTTGGAAGCATCCATTTCTGATTTGGATTCATTGCCACAATTTTTGCCCCATGCAAATGGGAAACACCTTAAAATGTTTAGAAAGAATGGTTTGTTTGAGGACAAGTTGTTATTTGTTTAATACCTTCCCTAAACCGGATCTCTGGAACACGTGGGCATGTTGCGGTCCTAATAAACACTTTTTCTCCTTGCACAGTGGCGTATTTAGAAATTTGGATGGAGGGGGGGGGGGCAAGGTGAATTTTTTTAAACTAAAGATACGTGAGAAGGCGTTTGGGAGGGGGGGGGGTGAACAGAAGGCATACAAAATGCCTCCATCCATCGGTAAACAACAAAGAAATGGACTAATAGTAATTATTGTTTAGAAGGGTAGAACACAATGGTAGAACGTTATTACGTATTATTCAAAGAAATTAGGTACCTATACATTTTCAAATTTTCAACAATATTGGAGCGCGCCTGTTCTTTTGCTGGTATATTTTCTTTTTATTATTATTAATAAGAAAAATATTTTCACCGGGTGCTTCACTGAAAATTTTTGAAATTGATATCGGAAACGAGCAGACGTAGAGAAAAAATCTGTTTTGCTTCACATCTGTTGCAGTTTTGATCGTGAAATCTGCCGTTGATTTGATGAAACACTTTTTTTTCAATTTTCGAAATCAATAAAAATTTAATGAACAAAGCAAATTTTACTGAGACATTGACGAACAATTTGCTGGCCATATAATTCTGGTGATCCGGTGGTCTCGTAACACCTCGTTAAGGACGGTGTTGAATTGGTAAAATAAGCGTTGCTAAATCAATCCCTGTGGGTTTATTCCTTTGACGGATTCTTACCATTTTAGTCTCTTTCGAAAGCTACAAGGATGTACTTTGGTTTGAGCCCATTGGCATTTCCAAAATCCGAAAATAATTTTTTCAAATGTCGCAATTTAAATTATTTTTTTGGAATTCGGAAATGTCAATAGGCTCAAACCAAAGTACATCCTTGTAGCTTTCGAAAGAGACCTAAATGGTAAGAATCGGTCAAGGAATAAACCCACAGGGATTGATTTCGCAACGCTTATTTCACCAATATGACTCCGTCCTTAACCAGAAAGGCTCGATGTGGGCGAGCATTATCATCGACTTGATGGAAATACGCCCATAGTTTTCGGCATATGGGACAACATGAGAGAGGATGCATAGATCCCTGTATCGCATTGCATTCATTCATTTGTTCTCTAAAATCACCAATTCTGTCCTGTCGTTTGAGGTAACCCCTGCCCATATAATAACAACGCCTCCGCCAAATGCCACCTGGGGCTCGACAGTTCGTGCAACAGATCTAAGGCAAAAAATATTTTTTCTCTACGTCTGCTCGTTTCCGGTATCAGTTTCAAAAATTTTCAATGCAGCATACAGTAAGAAAATTTGCGAACTAAGACTAATGATGCAGTAGTTAGTAGTTGTTTTACAGTTGTTGTACAGTGCAGGAAGAAGAAGTGTTGTTGAGGACCGCAACATGCCCACATGTTCCTGCCTTGTCAAAGGTTCCAGACGATCGAAGGAAGTGGCAGCCCTGCCCTGATGTCATTTACGTCAAGTTTTTTTCATGAAAAAGTTTGTCTAGTCCTCGGTCTAGCCAACTAATGCATTCCTTTCAAATTTGAATGCAGTACATGAGCACTGGGAGAATCAGCGTGAAAAAATTCGGTACCTTGTAAAAAAAAAATCACAACTTTTTAAAAAACCGCACTATAGGATCAAAATTTGAAAACCGTTTAGAGATATTGATATGTGCTTCCCGAAACTGCACTCAGAAAAAATCTGAGATTTTTTTCACAGAAGCGGAGCATTGAATAATATGGACCGGTTTTGCACTCCTTCTGTTTCCACCCTGTATAGCCCACTCAACGTCGTTGAACCTCTGTACCATCCAAGTATCTTACAGCCGGAATAACAGGCTATCAGCATGGCCACAATTTCCAAAATCCAGGGCTGTCTTAAGCGGGTGTGCAACTCGTGCATGGCGCAAGGGCGGCCAGATTCAGGGGGCGGCATTTCGGGGCAGAAATGCTTGTTTTTTCCTATTTTTTTGCTTTTTATATTTTACCTCCGTGGCCGCCCCTGAAAATTTTTTTCAAACGGTATGGTGGATACCTACATGTAAAACACGTGAATATGAAATCGGATTTTGCAAGATCCTTGCTAAATTTTCGTAAATTTTTTATTTCTACCAAAGGGCGGTCGAATTGTAATCGATTGGTAAGTAAATAGGTAGGTACAGTACCTAGAAGCAGTTCGGTTTGTAAGTGTAGTTATTGTGTATTATTCCTAATAGAAGTAATAGACACGAGAAGAAGTCAGGCGTCTTATTTTGACGTTATTTTATCTTACTCACGAACCGTCCGGTAGGTAAGTTAACTTTCGTTTATTTGTTTATTATAATATCGTTACTGACTACCTACGTAATAAAATAAAAAAGGTTCAAAATGCGAAAATTGCAATTCCAGTCGCTGTTTCTGTTATTTTCATAAAATAAAATTTAAATTAAATGAGCTATATACAAAATTAAACATTTAAAAAAATGGAGAAAGGGGCGGCCTAACAATTTTTGCACGAGAGCGCGAGGGCGGCCAAATGTCTAGAGACGGCCCTGCCAAAATCGGTGCATTTCTTCCCGAGATATCCACATTTGAAGTGAGGCAAAGTTTTCGAGTGAATCACTTCAATTGTTGCCCAGTTTAGATTGCAGCGCAGCCAATGAAATCCAAGGAATTGGTTTTTAACGTGACACCTAGCATCACTTCAAAACGTCGCGTAAACGTGAGGAGTGGAAGTAAAATTGTGATTTTTGTTTTCCATTTCTAACTAAAAGTTCGAGAAAAATGAACGTTTTTATCTCATCCCTACACAATACAATCATAGTTGAAATTATAAGTTAGTACAATAATTTACAATATGATCTGTACCTAACTACTCGGCCATGGAGAAAAAATGGATATTTTCACTTATTGTTTGACTTCTGACATCATCAGAGCGAGGGTGCAAGTATGTGGTGCTACCACTGTGTGTTATTATAACTTGACCGCATCTTTAGTCAAACCCCTCTTGTGGCTCTCTTCCTGGCTCCGACAAGGACAGCGAGAGTCAATTCGAATTTTGAGTCCGAGTTTATAACTGCCAAAATCCTGATCATTATTGCTTCAAAAGGATCACTGTACCAGAGCCCAGTAAATATTGTAAGTAAATTTTCTGCGATTTATTGTCGAAACGCATAACTTAGGAATTAGATAGGTACTTATATTTTACCTGTAGAAATTACTTCCTTTGTTTTGAACTCGTGATGATTTTTGTTTCTTTTTCTTTCTTTTTAAAGCAAAGTTATCCCGGCGGCAGCTTGGTGGGCTCCGTCTCTGGCTTCAAACCCAGAGGGCCGGAGTTCAAATCCTGCCGGGGCAGGTGGCTTTTCTCTATACGCTCTCTAGTCTCTAGTATACACACTACACTACTACACACATTATACAGTATACATCTACTTATACATACATCAGTAGAATTGACACAAAGTAAAAACAATCATCATTACCTACACAAGACAATCAAATGCAGTCAAATAACAGTAACAGAAGAGTACCTACAACAAAAATTTATTCCACCAAATCCAAAAATTCCGATATGGAGTAAAATGAGTTGCTTAAAAGGTAGGTAGGTACTCCTTCAACCCAACACGAAACTTGTTCAACGGAAGCTGCCCAATCGCCATGGGAACCCCTCACCCTCTCAGTAGCCATGTAGCCATGCCTCTTAATTGCCATGTATCTTAACATCTTGCTGAGTTCTGGTTAGCCTATGGTGGTACACGGTGCTTTGATTCATTTTTATTACGCGTATTGTACTCGTGAAAGTCGCAATTCTTTCTTACAGTCTCGTTTTGCTTGAAATCCATAATTATAATAAAAATGTAAATGCTAAGAAGAATTAATAGTTTGTGTTGCTTGGAAAGTGGCTTGCAGTGCTCCCACTTCCCACACAAACCCAGTGCTCTAATTACTCGCATCGGGTTGAGTCAGTGGCGTCGTAGGTAGGTAGTGTCATTTGAAATTTCAAAGTTAGGGCGGATTGGGGCGAAAAGGCTGAAAATATATAAATTTGTCAATATATGTTTTAGATGTCCCCCTCGATAGAAAAATCGACCTGTTTTTGCTCGAAGAAATATCACTGGAAATCGGGAGTTATTGCAGGTGGATAGTTTTCAAATGATCACCCTGTCACAGACCCTGTATATTGAGTATGTGCACGTAGGTGAAAAAGTGAGGGTGGATGACATGCAGCGTGAGTAGTGGAGAAACTCGGAAGCATTAGGTTCAAGGGTACAGGATATTCAAGTTATTGCAGGAGGATAATTTTCAAATGATCATCTGGTATGTATGAAATATAGTATGCTTTGCATGAGAACGAGAATTCTTGCTCAAAATTATTAAAACCTACGGCACTTGTTAGGCCTCGAGTTAGGCCTGCAACTCAAACTGTTAAAGTATGTAAATAAGTAGGTAGCTTAAAAACCGACCAACCGGCAACTTCATTCTACCTTGCACTGACCAACTTTATTCGAAAGTACATCATGTGAGAACATCCCAGCCAAAAGTTTGACAAAATTCTCTTGGCGGAGCACACCCAAATGGCCTCCTGAAGACGACCAGAAACCAAATTTATCATGCGCCGCGACATTTTTTCCTATATTTTCCGGGTAAACTATGACAGGTAGGAAAAAGTTCTCGGGCACAAAGTTGTAGAGGATGAAATTATAATGTCCGCAGCAGCATACAGCAGCTTTTATTTAGTTTAGCCGTCAGAGCGTCTCAAAGTTGAAGTTGAGATAGACATGAATTGCTATTCCACTGCCGTGCGGGTTTTGACACATATTAACACCATATGAAGCTGAGACAGTACCCATTATAATTGTGATATTCTTTTTTGCTGCGGTCATAGATAAGGTCAGGTCAGAACAAAGTTTTCTAGAAAGAGTACCATCTAAAAATTCGTGCAGGAAGCGAGGTGGCGCATCTGAGCACTTCAAGATGTTTTTTTCGAGTCTCTAATAAAGGTCAGAACTGTAGATTTCTTTTAAAAAAAGCAAATTTTTGTCAGGCAGCAGTTCGGATACAGAAAGGGTAATGCCCGTATTCATAGTCGCTACTTGAGGTCCACCTTGATACTTGAGTATAACTTCGACCAGAAACGCGTTTCATAGACGTAAAAGTTCTACTCAAGTATATAACTCGACGATGCGGTAGACCCTTCTCTGCCTCAAGTATCACTTGAGAAATATTTGCTTTCCTTTTGTTGCAATAATTTGAAAGAGAAAAAACTTCCTTGAACGATTTTTTTCCCGTAGCTTTTGCAATTGAAGAGTATATTTTTCTATCACCGGTCATATGGCAGGATGACAGGGTGTGACAAAAAATTGGTTATGCGACGCCTGTATATTATTCATTTAATCTGATGTGGTTTTTCATCCTGAACACAAATATAAATACAGGGTGTCTCACTTTTCTCGTCGATAAGTATTTCGAGATGGTAGAGCATCAAGAAATAAGTACTTTCGCAAAAAAAAATAATAAAAAAAATAAAAATCACAACTTTTACAAATGTGACTCGAGTTGATATGACCGCGTGTAGATATGCATCATCAAATCACTTTGTGTACCAAATTTGATCGGTTCTGAGTGATCACCCTGTACATACTTGTTTTAAATTATTCCGCAGACAGATTGGCTGTTGTACATCCGGACTTTTTTTTTCCAGGACTCCTTTTCGGCTGCCCATATTCTTCGTTTGTTTTTGATAAATCAATCCCTGTCTTTCAGTCCCGGTTCTTATTCTCAACTCCGTTACTCATTTTGTAATTTGAAACAATAAAAAAATAAATGGCCGGCGCAGCGGTGGATGTCTAACTTACCTTCAGGAATGTCAAACAGGAGCACAAAGCTCGATAGGTAAACCGGCATGAATGTGATCATGTCGGATTTTTTCGGATATTTTGCTGAAGGTAGGGAAGTTGTTATATCAACCACATCACGTTCTCAACTCCGTGACATTCATCTCCGGTTAATGGAATACCACTTTTGGGACAACGACTAATACGTACGTATTAGCTTATTGCATCTACAAAAGCCATGTGTGCTTCCTGAAGCTCCAACTTCAAATTCAAACGGTTGGAGCCCACATACTTGGAGCCCCGCAAAGTTTGAAAATTCTCAACTCCGTTACCATTTGATGTCACGGAGTTGAGGAATAGTCACGGAATTGAAGTTTTGCCTATTTTTCTCCTAATAAATCATCAGCAACCCATAAGCGTTTAAAAATATCTTGAAATTTTCAAAATTATCACGTATTTTTTAGTCAAAAAAGGGGGAAAACCAAGAATTTGAATGTAGTGTGGAAAGGAATAGAGAGAAGAGAAAACTTGTAATGAGAAGGCTGCGCGAAGCTCCAATCATTCAGTCAGGTAGGAAGAAGCGAAACAGTGCTTGTCTTTAACCTTTTTCGCATTCAAAGTTATTTTGTTAATACATTTCCATGCCCGGTGAAAATGCTCGGGTCAGCTCGGTGCCATCAATTTTTGAAAAAAAAAAAAAAATCGACAGTTCTCCATGAGCAAGCTGGCTCCTTCCGGTTTGGAGTTGCAAATTAGGTTGTTAGAGGCCTGTCAAAAGATGGTTAGATTTCTCAAAGTATTTTATAATTTTTTTTTGGGACATGTTATTTGAAGAATCACCCAAAAATGAAATTTATAGATTTTTCCCAGTTTCTTTTGCAGTGATTTTTTTTAGCAAAAAAAAGGAGTCAGGGGCCTCCCGTCAGATGATTGGATTGTGATCCCGGGGCCGGAGGTACATAAGTTATAAAAGGAGGCGAAAAAGAACTCAGCGTCCCCCCCCCATCTAGTTGCGATAGGTACTGATTTAGATGCTTTAATCACATCCTCGTGGGGAATGCAAAACAAGAAGAGTTTTTGTGATCTTTTGAAAAATGCGATAGCATAGGCAGAACTTCCCTGGTACAACAAAGGAGCTGAAAGATAACTGCAACAAAAGGCAGAGTGGCAAAGTTTGCTGGTAGTTAACAAAATCCATTCCGAAAAGTCTACTTGATTGATTCTAGCAATTAACGTATGAATGTTCTAGCTTTATCTACTTGCGGGATAAGGTGCGTATACAAGGCACAAAACAAACATAACCCTTGTTATGACGCAATCAGTTGGCTGTAAGCAAGAGTAGCTTGTCCCCGAAGTGAGTTGTAAACTCTCATAACACGCACATGTTGCCGCTATTAGTGGTAATTAGTAATCAGTGACAACTTCAGCGCGTGCCTCCTCTAAGACTGAAACCCTTCATCGGTCACGGCACGGCATCGGCATTTAGTCTATTTATTTAGCCGCCCACTGATAACCTTCGGAAAACCACTGGGTCGGACAAAGGGAATATTAATACATGGCGCAACCCATCGAACGATCCATTTAGCGGCACACTAGCGCTACAGGGCCATCACCGAATTCTCTTTGTGGACCAGCGAGTAATAGTGCATAAAGCTGACGCTTTGAAGGATAAAAGGCCGTACATTGAATTTTAGCTTTGAAACGGAATTGGCGAAGACCAAGTGGCTCTGGCATGAGGCAAAGTGAACTAAATAAATATGACGGTGTTTCGATAACGATGCCATTTGCTCCCTGGGGACCTATCCATCGTGAAGAGCATCTCTCGGGAACAGGACCCAAATCAATTACACCGCTGAGTAATTAGAATATGCATTCTCTTGTGTACATACGGATACGGTCGCCAACAAGCCAAATGCGTCTTGAAATCAAAAACCATCATAGAGTATAAAGTAGAGATAACCTTTCCTAATTCCTGGATCTACTTGCATCTGTTAATTGAAACAGAAATATTTAAAGTGTATTTATTCAAACTGAATCCAATGAATTGAACTGGCTTTTTTTGGCGCACTTCTCCAAATGGAAGGGCGCTTACACTTACTCGCTCTATACGCTACGTATCTCCGTCACAGCATCTAGTCCCAAACAAAAGAGTTTTTGCGAAAAATTAAAATCAGGCCGAAATAACGATAAACAATAATTACAATAATTATGACAATTTAGCGTGGAACGACATCGCCCATGAAGTGCTGAATTTCCTAAGCCGGCAGTTATGAGTATGACATGCGGGCAAGTGCCCGTTCTTATGAAAACACATTAACACAAATGCGAAGTTATATTATTTAGAGGAGAATTTGGACTTTCTTCTGCGCTTTCGTACTTTTCTTCCTCCGATTGGCCGTCGTTCCCTCGAACTTTCCCAGGATCTGGGAGTTTGCTCCCAGGTTGCTTCCAGGTTTAGAGGTTGATCGTCATCTTTTTCCATGGAGTCTAGGAAAAAACATTGCTGGGCTCTGCGTGACAAGTAACGCATGTGTGTGGGATTGTGTGGGATGACTTATAAAAGTGTGATGGTGCTTTTGGTCTTTCAGCATCTCCTGCGGGTATAGACCTACCTATTCCTTTACCTTTACTACGTACCTACCTATTACTTATATATACCTATAAATTTTATTGAGTTTTCATCTGTTATACTTCTTTATTACAAAAGTTTATTTTGATATTGTACTTTTATTTTGTAAATTTTAGACTCTTTTATGCCCTATGGACATTTATATATTTTGATTAAGTATTTGATTTTGAATTGTACGTTATTATTCCATGAGTTTGAATTTTATTACTGTACTGTTTTATACGTATATTGTTAAATTGTATGCCCCACAGATGTGTTATGTGCACTCTGTTCATGCTGTATCATTGTCGCCCTATTTGTTTATTCATCTATTTTTTTGTTTATTTATTTATTTCTTATTGTACATGATGTTATTATTCTTACAGACGGTAATTTTTACTTTGTGAGTTTGTGGTTTATTCACACAAACTTATCCCTTGTGATAAGAATGATTGTTGTACCGCTTCTCCTGTGAATAAACGCTATTATTATTACTACATTCCGTCGACAAATTATGGACCGAGTGCGCACGCAATAGAACTATATTGAAAATTGAGGTTGGCAAGTCTGACTGGCATCGACGCATATGCTACCTACTCTGTCAATATCAGTTGTCAATTTCAGAGTACCAATTATGTCCAAATCCCAAGCAAAAGTTCTCCATGTAACGGGTTCACGAGTTGATTTGATAACGCGGTGGCATAGGTGTATTCTCGTGTCTGGATGTACCAATTTCGGGAAATGACGCGCCTCGAAATTTTTCACATGATGTGCTCATGGCTTGTGTAATAGATGCCGATGTTTTCGAAAAAAAATCGATCTTAGAATCGATTTGAATCGATTAAAAAAAATCGATTCGTCAAAAATCGGCCCAAAATCGAATCGATTCATACAAATCGATTTACTTGCTCTAATAAAAAAAATTGAAAATAATTGAGGGGAGGGAACAGTGAAATATAAGTAAGCCATATCATTTGTATACCAATACAAAATTTTATTTAATAACTTTTAAAATTCAAAACAAAAATACCCGCACCCTAATGAGCCTGCCTAAGCACCGCGGGTCGGACAAAGACAGAATGAGCAGGAGGGGCGAGTGACCCAGCAAATCGCTCGCAACGCAAATAACCAAATCATAAAATTCTAGTGGTGTTCTAGTGCGAAACGTAAAATAAACTAACAAAAATAAAATAATTTCGATTTTCGATTTTTTACGACGATTCTCGTGGAAAAAAAATCGATTCTGAAAAGAATCGAGTGCAAAAGAATCGATGAAATAATCGATTTTTTCTGAAAAAAAAAACATCGATTCCTAATTTATCGATTCTAGAATCGGCATCCCTATTTTGTAACTTGTAGCGCCATCCTGCTGGAAGTAGAGTTGTTCTATGCTATGTCCATCCCGTTTAATATTGACCAAATGTAATCCTTTATTTTCCTTCAGACATTTAAAAATGTCAAAATAGCAACAAAAAAATTAAAAAAACAGTCATAAAGTAGGTACAGTTACGAATACATATACATAATGTAAAAACACAAATACACGGACTGAGTAAATGAGTCTGGTCAACGGATATACATTAGAACAAGTATTATAGTCTACTCGGCATGAGAGTCGTAAAATTCTTTGAGAATAAAAACAATGCTCCGACAGAAATTCCTTTAGCTCCCATTTGAAAGTTCTCTAGTCCTTTATAGATTTGATTCTGATTGGGAGATTATCGAAAATTTTGCTACACGTGTAGTAAGGACTTTTGGTGTAAGTTGTTAGTTTATTTTTGGATATACAGAGTGATTCACCACCAAATAGACATAGCTTAAGGGTGGGTCCAGTTTTTCCAGGCGAACCTGGATCTAGTCTGAAAATCTTTCTAACGCTGTTCGTTTCGAAGCTACAGGGTGTAGCTACATTCATGTATTTCGTAGAATTTTTTGACAAGCCATAACTTTAGAACAACCCAACAGATTGGTTTGAAATTTTGTGAGTTTATTCTTCTATTGAGATCTGACAAATCGCTCTATCAAAGAGTTCAAAATTTTCAGGGCCGGTCTTGGAAAAAAGATTTCAAAACTTTTTTCAAAAAAGACACCCTGTATGCATATTATTCAAAATTCATTTTCATATTCAGGAGCTACATAGAACATGCTATCAATATCGCAAAAAAATTGTTTGGCACCATTAAGCTGTCAAAAGAAAATTGATAATCCTGATGATTTTTGAGGGTAGGATTTTTTGTAAATTCATATTTTCAAATATCCACAAATGATTTATCACGGCCCCAAATTTCAGCCGTTTTGTCATGAAAATAAAAATGACATTTTTCTCGTTTTCTCAGTAGTAACAAAAAGTTTCAGCCGAATTTTCAAAAAATTATTGTTATGTCCCTCAGCTTCACTTCCATCCCAAATTGAGCTGAAATTGAGGAACGTATAAAATTTTTTTTTGAAAATTCTGATGAAATTTTTTGTTACTTCTGAGAAAACGAGAAAAATGTCATTTTTATTTTTCTGACGAAACGGCTGAAATTCAGGGCCATAATAGATCATTAGCAAATATTTGAAAATATTGATTTAGAAAAAATCTTAACCTCAAAAATCATTACGATTGTCAAAATTTTCTTGACAGCTCAATAGTGCCAAGCAATTTTTTTGGCGATATTATTAGCATGTTCGATGCAGTTTTTGAATTTGGAAATGAAATTTGAAAAATGTGCATACAGAATGTCTTTTTTTGCAAAAAGCTTTGAAGTTTTTTTTACAAGGCCGGCCCTGGAAACTTCAAACTGTTTGACAGGGCGATGTGTCAGCTATCAATAGAAGAATCAACCCACAAAATTTCAATCCAATCCATCCAGTCGTTCTGAAGATAACGGCTTGTCAAAAAATTCAACAAAATACATTGATCACCCTGTAACTTCGAAACAAACAGTGTTAGAAAAATTTCAAAGCCAGATCCTGGTTCGCCTGGTGAAACTGGACCTACCCTTGGGCTATGTCCATTTGGTGGTGAATCACCCTGTATAAATATTTCGAGCCGTTCTGGTGTCACGACCGTGATTCTCGTAGTGCAGTGGAAACTTATCTGGGTGTGTTTTGACAGAGTGCGCTCTCATAGATAATGATGCAGTACAAAGTAAGTATCTTCGAACTTCCGAATACACGTCTGCAGGAGTCCAGAGAACCTAACGAAAACACAAGTCTAATGATTCGCTTCTGAAGAATAAAGATTTGTTGTATATCCGTTGCAAAACCCCAGTAAATTACCAAGCAATTAAAGTGGGGAAACGCAAGGGCGTGATACGCTGTCCGCAGGAAATTCTCATTCACTACATTTCTCACGTTTCTGATGGCAAAATATGCCGAATTGAGTTTTTTCGCTACGTGATCCAGGTGAGCATCCACGTTAAATTAAATTCTCCTCAAGATACAGTCCCAGAAATCTCGTGACAGCTGCCTTCTCAATTTTTACATTGTTCAGGCTTAGGTCTAGATCTTCGAGCTGTTTTTTTTTTGTGGAAGTTCACATATGTCGTTTTGGATGGGTTTATAATCAACTTATTGGAGCTGCATCAGGTGTAGAAACGTTGCAACTTGCAACACCCCCTCGGCTGCCGCTTGGCAAAGAAACACAATCAGAATCTTACGGTACCGCTCTGAATTGAGTGTGACCGTAGCACCTTCATTATTTTCGAAAAAATACGGGCCGATGACTCCCCCAACCCAAAAACCGAACCAAACTGTTACAACTCGCTTTGGATAAAGAGATTTCTCGACAATGGTTCCATCGGACGTACCCATTTAGATGGAAATGGGCCTCGTCGCTAAGAATAATTTTCTGAAAAAATCAGGGTCGATTGTTTGCATTTACAGTACCTACTCAACGAATGTGGGGCGTAGTCCGTGGTCTCTCGGCTTTAGTTCTTGCGTTAATTGCCGAGGTTATTGCATTTTGTAAGGATGTTGGCTCGGATGTTGGAGAAGATCTTTATGCACAGAATACGATGCTCGATGCAGACTGGTCGGTGAGATGCCCAGCTGTGGTGAACGTCTCGGAATAGGGTGATTGCATGAAATGCGTTCACATGATCACCGGCAGGCAGCGCAAGGATCGACAGTTATGTTTTGACGTTTGTTAGCGAATTGCATTGGGGCACATAACAGGGTCGCTATTCTTGAATCGTGTGAGAAAAGTCCCTGGGAGTAAAATACATTCCGCAGTACACTGATGTAGCAAATGTTGCCAAAAATCGTGGTTTCCAGGCAACTTTCTCCACAGAAGTGTAGTAGGGATTATATAAAACTCCCAGGGACTTTTCTCACACGATTCAAAAATAGCGACCCAGGTGTAAGGCATTGTTAGAAATGATTAGAAATCACAATCTCGATCTCGTAAACGCCGAATAAAGCAGTATGTGAACAAAACACGTGAAAATTATAGTATTTAGTGAGGTTAGCAGGTTAGTCCAGTTGACGTTAACTCCGACATGGATGAAACTTGACAGATGACAATGACACCATTGACATTTTGCCATAAACGCCCTCTACATGCAATCACCCTATTGATGGACGGGGGTCTTCTGCGATACTTTCAGTTACACCAGAAATTTCTAGCTGACCTGAACTGACTCTGCGACGACACGTCAGTGGCGACGACGAACTGGCAGCTTCACATTAATGACTTGACCACTTTGCTCAAATTTTGTGATTAGGTCCGCGGTTCACGATGGCTGTGCGAGAAGGTGCTCCGTTGCAACCAAAAACACGAAAGCCGCAGGAACTCGGCGTACTGTACCTAGTCGTGGAATGTTCACCTTTATAGTGAATTTTCACTAGTTCTAGCCGTTTTTGAAGCGTATATCTCTCCATTTTTGAAAATGGTGTAGTTTTAGCTCGTTTTAGCTTGACATACGTCAAGAAATCATAGAAGTCTAGTATATATGGTTGAAAAATGTCGCAAAATCTATAATGAAACCTCTTATTAGAAAACCCTCAGCTCCCAACGTATATACCTCCATAAAAGCTTGGACCTTGCAAGGTTTCATGTATAAGTAGGTACCTACGTCGAAATTTCAAGTCTGCGGTACTTAGGTACCTATGTAGGAAGTTGAGGTTGTGAACATCATATGATTGCGCATGCCAGACTTCTACGGTTGTGCGTAGGTATGTATAAGTAATACGATACGCGGTTAATCTGGAGGTTGTGAATGTAGCTTAATGCTTTTTGTTGACAATGAATCTGTTGCAACATGTGTAAGCAATACCATCAACTACCTGCGAGCGCAGCTGAGCGTCAGAAACGCTATCAAACCCTGCAACGCATATGACGGTAAAAACCGTCATCCATACCCATGAACCTATGACGGTAAAAACAGTCATTGAACGTGTTAAACGTGAGTTTTAAACATGTTAAAACATAATTTTTAGTTGTTTTAAACAAGTTAGCGCCAAAAATCAACCCTGATAGGAAGAGCGTGAGGGCGCGCCATCTAAAATAATCTGTAAGGTAGGGAGAGGCCTGCGGCAGAGGAGGACTGCAGTTGGTAGTCTATGGTTGGTAGCGAGGCGTGACAAGCGAAGGAGTTGCAGTAAAGTTGTTGTTCGAAAATCGTGAAAAAGGTGTTTAATCTACCGCCCCCAGCCCCAAGCTACCACAGTTGACACCTCAGAAGCGGGATTGTGTTCCCAGCACCACTTTCGAGCCGTCGTGACGCGAAACAGCACCACTTTCGAGCCGTCGTGACGCGAAAGTTCAAAGTTTTCCGGTCGTGAAGTCGAGAGGCAAGATGGCAGAGACCAGACCATTGCCTTTTGTTTCGAGAGAAGACGCGAGCGGCGGGAGTGCGCGGGCTCGTAGTGAAGTCAGTGAAGACAGTCTGGAGCGAGAAGTTCTTTGGTCTCCGCTGTCACCGATAGATGAAGGTGAGAGCAGGAGTGAGCTTAGCGCCAAGGTCAGTCGGTCAGTGCCAGTTGGAGGGCGGTTGACGGACGATTGAGCAGCGGACTTCAGCATGAACGAGCAGATGACGTCAATTTTGAATCTGGTTACCCGCATGGAAGAAAACAGAGCCAGGACCGACAACATTCTGTACAGATGCTACTTAAATCAAAACCAGGTAAATTCTCGCTCGAATACCACGTATCAAGTTATGTCAGACCTGAATAAATCCATACCAAACTTCAATGGAACTCGAGAGCATGATGCATCAGAATGGTTGGATCGCATTAACAGCGCTAGTTTGTTGCATAACTGGCCGGTGGAGGTGAAACTGGAGACCGCTCGAATGCATTTGGTAGGAGCTGCGAGAGATTGGTACGAGGTTCGAAGGAACATGGAAGGAACGACATCGACTCGTAGAGAACATTCGAGCAGCTGTTCAAGGCTACCTTCTTTGTGGAGGAAAGCATGACCGATAAGTGGCTGGAAATGAGCAGGAGAGTACAGGGTAAGGAGCCAATTGAAGCCTATTTTCACGAGAAGTATAAGCTGTGTAAGAAGTTGAATTTGTCTTTCGCGGAATGCAAGGAGCAGATCGTAGCCGGTCTGGCGAACAAGCCGTTGATTCCTGGATTGTTACCAACACATCACGCGATTGAAGAGCTTCTATACATAACATTCTTGAATTGCACCGAGTTACGATGAAGCGAAACGCTCCATTTATTATTATTTATTATTCATATGGATCAACCAGTTTACCAAATAAAGTGAAATTACAGCACAATACGGTCGGTGTGAATAGGTTCAATTTGAAGAAGAGGCCGTCACACCTCATGTCACATTTTAAAAGAACCAACCCAACCCCCAACGGCTGTGCTATCTCAGAAATAAAATTTGAACATTTTGTAATAATTACCATAACAAACAAATGAAAAACCACTGAGGCTAGGTTACTTCTTGGGCCAGATTCAACCTGTTTTGAAACTGAAATACAAATTATTGCGAGATTTCTAATTCGATTCGATTATGAGAAAGTGGAGAGTGCGTGATAATACGTAACTTTGTGTTGGAGCATTCTCCGCGTCATTTCTTGGTTCTTCCAAGCTGGAGTACGAGGTATATGCCGTTCACGTTTTAAATTCAGTAGAATGACTTTTTCGAGCAAAAATAAAGTGACAAGCTGGTGAGCTACGGCTACGGCTGATGGCACCTGCAAAGTTTTGAAGCGAAACTATCGGCGACCCAGCCATATCCTCCTAGCCTTCCAGCCTGTCACAATAAAAAGTGTACAGGATATATACTGCCTTCCAAAAAAAGTGCAACACCTCGATGCCGTTGGCTGATTTTGATCAAATTTTCACAAAACAAGTATTTCATCTACACTAACAAATGAATAACATTCTGGATATCTAGGCGCTGTAGTTGTTTTGTTTTTCCCCTTGGTAACCGTAAAACACAAGAAATTGTTTTTCGTTTTTCCTGGTTGTTACAAACCACATTTTTTGCAATAAGTTTCAATAGTGAACCCCAAGAGTCCTGAAATGCCAAGAGCCCGTCAACCTCGGCAGTACCATCATTTAACCGAGTTCCAGAAGGGACAGATTATTGGCTTAAAAAATGAGGGGATTTCGTATCGAAGAATTGCGAGACTTGTTGGTTGCAATGCTTCGACTGTGATGAGATGGTGGCGGAGATGGAACGAGGAGGCCAATTATCGGCGACGGAATGGATCTGGTCGTCGTAGAGTCTCCACGGTACGTCAAGATCAACGTCTTCGAGTAGCGGCTGTAAGAGACCGATTAACGACAGCCCGAGCAGTCGGAAACGAGTGGGTTGCAGCTATAGGACGCCCAATCTCAATGAGCACGGTCTATAGAAGAATTAGGTCTTTTGGGCTAAGTTCTTATCGTCCGTTGTTAACCCTTCCCCTCACTCCTGTTCACCGGGCCAGAAGATTGGAGTGGTGCAATGAGCGCAGAAACTGAGTCCAAGAATGGCATCGGGTGGTCTTCAGTGACGAGTCCCGCTTTTGTCTTTGGGCTCATGACGGCCGGGGGAGGGTGAGGCGCTTTCGTGGGGAACGGCATAATCCCGAATTTTTTGCCGAGCGACACACTGCCCGTACACCCGGATTGATGGTTTGGGGAGCAATATGCCATGGAAGCAGGTCACCATTGGTGTTCATTGAGGGCACTATGACAGCTGCATCTTACATCGCGAGTGTGCTGGAACCCGTTTGCCTTCCATACCTTCAGGGGCTCAACAACCCTATTTTCCAGCAAGACAATGCACGTCCTCATACGGCAAGAGCTTCAATGCAGTTCCTGGAAGATGCACACGTTGACGTGCTTCCATGTCCTGCTTGCTCTCCTGATTTGTCGCCCATCGAACACGTGTGGGATATGATGGGAAGAAAGGTGGGGCAATTACGCCATCCTCCCAACAACTTGGAAGATCTCCGTATGGCCTTGCAAGAGGCATGGGATGGCTTGTCACAAGCGGCAATCGACCACTTGATTGAATGCATGCCTCGTAGGGTTAATGAGTGTCGGGCAAATCGTGGAGGAGCGACACATTAATAATTTTTTCTGAAGTTCCTTGTATTACGATTTCCAGAATCTAATCGTTTGTTTCTATTGTTAAAACACATGTTTTGCGAAAATTTGAATAAAATTGATCCACGGCTTCATGGTGTTGCACTTTTTTTGGAAGGCAGTATATATATGTTGTACTTCCCACAACCGCATCTCTGGGCAACAAAGTTGACCAGACCAGAACTTCTTCCATCTACCATCGTCTAGCATCCACCCTCAGTCCTTCGGCGACGGCAAGGACGGTTCAACAGTAGAGATGGGCGGTCCAGGTCCGAAAGCGGAATCGTTCCAAACGGTTCCGTTCCATTTGCGGACCGGGTCCGCCGGACCCGTTCCGGCGGGTCCGGATCAGCAGATCCGGTTCGGAAGGAGTTGCAGGACCAGGACAGATTCCGAATCCGTTAGCTTTTGTTGCGGTTCACTTTACGAGCCGGTCCGAAATTCCGCCACCGTCACGACCTGCGTGGCGCCTAGGAAGGTATCGCGTAATAGTCGGTTTAAAGAGCCTCTAAAATTTCGAGATATTGCCAGTATTGTTGATCGGCCGGTCATTCGGATTAGAACAAAATTTCGGATATCAGATTGGTGCTTTTACTGTTTGCGATTTGGAAAATTCGGATCCGGAACGACAAAACACCGGGAGGTGAAATCGGTTCCACTCGTTCCAGCCGGACCCGTTACGACCTGCGTGGCGCCTAGGAAGGTATCGCGTAATAGTCAGTTTAAAAAAGCCTCTGAAATTTTGAGATATTGCCAATATTGTTGATCGGTCATTCGGATTTTAAACAAAATTTCGGATTTCGGATTGGCGCTTTTACTGTTTGCGATTCGAAAAACTCGGATCCGGAACGGCGAAACACCGGGATGTGGAATCGGTTCCACTCGTTCCGGCCTCGGACCCGTTCATTCGGAACGGGTCCGGCTGGAACGACCCATCTCTATTCAACAGGTCACATCGTCCACATCGTGGTGGCAGCCCTTTTGAAGTGCTTCAAAAGTACACCTTGAGTGGTAGTTCTGACGTTAGGGGAACCAACCTTGCATTTCATCCCGATGCAAAATGCTTTTGCACGTGAGTAGTAGGTACCTACAGGTAATTTTTGAGAAGTGGTGCCCTGATGGGACACACGACTGGCGTGCTCCCTAAAAGGTCGAAGCTCCAAAAAATTACCATTTTCTTTGTTTCTTCATGTTGCTTTTTTCATACTTTCTCCGCTAAAAGCGTTTTGCTTCGGAATGAAATGCAAGGTTGGTCCTGATATGTGCCGCTAACGTCCGTACTATGCATGCATGGGTGGTATAGTGGTGACTGACTTGTCGCTACTTCAGAAAAGTACTCGCCTTGCTTCTTCTACGATCTTTAGGTTTTCGGCTCCCCCGTACAATCGAATAACGAAACGCTCCAATGAATCCATCAGGTCAGACTAAATCTCCAAAAACTTTACAGAGAGGAGCTGTCCGAGGGCTTGGACGGCTGCTATGAATTTTATCTTCCCATGCCGATCAAGCGGAAATCTTTCCACAAGACGTGAAGTCTCATTAGTGCTTCAGCTTTTTCTCGTCCTAGCTATGCTTGGCGATTCTGTGAGTAGGAGTATAGCGCCGTTTTGACCCCAGCACCAAAAATGAACCCGAGTTTATCGTAAGCCAAGCTCTGGCAACCTCTGGAAAAATGATACTCCGCATTCATGATCCGGAAAAATGATACCTCGCATTCATGATCCAGAATAATTCTCCATGAAGATCGACAATTTGTCTGGGGATGTTGGCAGGATATCGACTTTAAGGACCATCAAGAGACTTTAAGGGTGCCTCCTAGAATATTTCACCCGTTTTATCTGAATTGGAGGCCCTAGATAAGTGGGAAAAGCCACCTCACACGCAGTGCCGGTCTTTGCAATTTTGGCGCCCCGGGCAAGAATTCGAAATCGCCGCCCCCAACTTGGGTCCGCGAGCGAAGCGAGCACAAATGAAGCATTTTTCTTGCAATAATGGAGTTTTTTGTGCTTTCACAGAAGCAAATTCGGTGATCGCTGCTGGCAAGTCGTTTTGTTGATTTTGTAAATTATCAATTTTTCGGATTTCAACCGCCCTATTTTTTATCTTGCTCTTCAAATTATTCAGTTTCACATTTTTATTTACACCGTACCTATTATGCTGTTATTTCAATTTATCTGGTGAACTGGTGAAATATTTGAACTGCTCCACAATGAAGTTGTCGCCACCAAAAAAATGGCTTGACTTTGACGGCCAATAACTTTCGATTGTCAAAAGTGATTTCTATTCTTTTTGTTCCCTTTACTAGCCCAATCTATCCTCAACAGATCCTGTAATTGTGAATATCAAGAAACTGCATGTAACATTTATACAGAGTGATATGTAAAAAGGTGAAAAATTGCGACAATTTCATCGAACCCCCATTTACAAATTCCAATGTGAAAATCATGAAGTGCGATGCATTGTCTCGAAACGGTTTTGGAATTACCGAGATTGGAGGTCTTCCACAAAAGATATGAATTTTAATATGGAATGTAACAGATTTACCCTATTTTCTCGCAAGATTGAATCACTTCTAATGAATGGGTGGTTGACATTGAGCACGATTGTTCCTACAACCTGCCACGATCTTTTAGATGGCACGAACCGGCATCAGACTGCTCACAGCTAGACTCAAGGGTAGAGTGGTCGCGGGGTAGACGAAGCAAGAATGAGGGAAAATTTAGGCCCCAGACAGTTTTATTTGTGGTTTTATGTCAGTGCCGGTTATAAACTATCAAATTAAAAACGGGTACTTACCGTACTTATTTGACCAGGTTGATATTCAATAGGCTCTTAGATATTTAGAAAGGAACAGCAATGGGCAACAAGAAATAGTTTTGCTAACAAGTCGAAAGCAATATATATTTGAGAATTAATTTTACAACTCTGCCCCTTCCAGTGGCGGACTAAAGGGGGGGCGAAGGGGGCGGTACGCCCCGGGCCTCGGGGCCTCAATCATCTAATGGGGATGGGGCCCCCAATTCCTTTTGTTTGTAAAAAATACTGGAAAGAAATTGGGATAAAATCCAAAATTTTCAACGTTTCCCCTCAATGGTAATTTTTTTCGTATATTAGGTGAGAAACATTGTTTTTCTTTTTTTTTCTTCATTTTAAAGTTACCTTGGCAGGCCCCACATGACAACAGGTTTGGGGGCCTACACACAGGCAACAGAGGTGTGTCTGTATCACGGAATCTCTAAGAAGTAAGAATTATTTTCACTTTGGGCTTTAGGGGCCCCGGCCCCGAATGTCAGAGTGCCAGGGGCCTTCAAGCCTTTGAAATTTTGTGTTTCATATTATTTTGTTTTTAAAGAAGGAAAAGACAAAACAATGAAATTATCTTGTCTGCGCGCTGCAGGTACCTAGTAGAAATTCATATTATTCCTAATGTTGTATACCGTCCGTTTTTTATTTTAGGCCCCAGCTCGTAGCACCTTTATTATGGGTTTCACACCCAATATATTATATATTTTTGAAATCACAAAAACAAGATCTTTCGACTGATGATATGTCAAATTATTTTTGACAGATGTCATTTTTTGACAAATGACAGAATAGTACTTGTGATACATCATTTTAAAGCCCATAGAATTCCAATAGTGGACGTGGTAGGAAAAAACAAGTTGCAAATGATGATAAAGCCAAACCACTTTGCAGGTTCGTAACTAGGACTTAAATAAACGATTTGACCCGCAGTGCTTTTTTTTTTCGTCCCTTAGGATTTGAATGGCGCCCTTTTTTCAAAATGGCGGATTTTATCTAGGGGCAGAAGGTATCTAATAGCCTGGTGATGTCCAGCTTTGTTAAAATATATGGAGCTATGTCTCGATCGGTTTCTGGGACATCAAACACTATTTAAAAAAATGGTGGAACATTGACATCTATCACAGGCAAATTTGGTGGAGGCGCCAAAATGAATTTAGTACGGTCATAAGAAAATCGCTGTAACATTTTTATTTTTCAACCGATTTTAACACAAGACATTTGATTTTGTAGAAAAGTAAATTCTTCTTGTTATCTTATACCTTTCATGAAAAAAGACATTGAGAAATGTAAAAAAAAAATTGAAAAATAGTTTGAAAAAAAATATATTTTTTTTTATTTTTTTATTTCCATAAAAATTGCCTCATTTGTAGATTTTGATGTGCCCTTTCTAAATTTGCACTTTTCCGATTTATATCTTCTCAGTGCGCACCGCCATCTTGAAAAAATGATATCTGAGAAGAAGTTTTTGACAATATCTGAATTTTAGTCCATGCAAGAATAAAATGTTTACATACGTATGAAAGTACATTCAATTCTCCACGATTTGACACCTAAATCATCTCTGTGCGACTCGGGGTTCTTGAGCTAGAGCTTCCGGAAGTATCAATTTCCGGTGTTAAATAGTGACCGCGCCTACCGGATTTCACCACTGGATCACCACCATGTCTTAATTTAGTTACCCATCAATCACGAGTCGTCATTTATCACAAATCATGAACATTGGTGGCCCTGGCACAGCCCCAAGAGGTGATTTTTATTCTTCTGGAACCGAAAATTGATACTTCCAGAAGGTCTAGCTCAAGAACCGCGGGTCGCATAGAGCTGGTTTAGGTGTCAAACTGAGGTGGATTGAACGTGCTTTCATATGTTTATGAACATTTCAATGTCACAAAGGCCAAAATTCAGATATTGTCAAAAACTCCTTTTCAGACATCATTTATTCAATATGACGGCGCGTGCTGCAAAGATAGCAATCGGAAAAGTGCAAATTTAGAAAGGGCACATCAAAATCTACAAATGAGGCAATTTTCATGAAAATAAAAAAATAAAAAAATCTTTTTTTTTCAAATTATTTTTTGATTTTTTCTTTAACATTCCTCAATGTCTTCTCAAATGGAAGGTTCAAAGTAACAAGAAGAATTCATTTTTCTACAAAATGAGATGTCTTGTATTAAAATCGGTTGAAAAATAAAAATGTTACAGCAATTTTCTTATGACAGTACTAAATTCCTTTTGGCGCCTCCACCAAATTTGCTTGCAGTGTATGACAATGCTCCACCATTTTTTTAAATAGTATTTGATGTCCCAGAAACCGATTGAGACATAGCCCCATATATTTCTACTAAGCTGGACATCACTAGGCTATTCGATACCTTCTGCCCCTAGATAAAATCCGCCATTTTGAAAAAAGGGCGCTATTCAAATCCTAAGGGACGAAAAGAAAAGCACTGCGGGTCAAATCGTTTATTTAGGTCTCAGTTGTAACTCTGCAAAGTGGTTTGCCTTTATCATCATTTGCAACTTATATTCCCTATTTCGGTTGTACCACGTCCACTACAAGGAGAACTGTGTTTTTATTTTATAAAATAGGGTGTTTTTTACAGCTTCTAGGGGTTTTTCAATAGGAAAAAATGTTGAATTTCAGAAATACATAATAAGCAAGTATAGGTGAAGCGGCTCTGTGTAAAAAGAGCGCTGAGATAAACGGCGCGTCCAAAAATAGCGCGTAATAAAGAGCGCTTGGAGAGAACAGCGTGTGCAAAAAGACCGCCAGGAAAAAACAGCGCGTATAAAAAGAGCGATAGGAAAAAACAACGTGTGTAAAAAGGGCGCCTGGAAAAAAACAGCGAGTGTATAAAGAGCGCCCCGTAATTTAAGCGCGTCCAAAAAGAGCGCTACGAAAAATGGCTCCAAGAATAAATAGCGCTGGGGAAAATGGCGTGTCCAAAAGAGGGATGGGAAAAAACAGCGACTGTATAAAGAGCGTTCAGTAATATCGGCACGTCCATAAAATAAATAGCGCTCGTAGAAATGTCGCCAAGAAGAAGTAGCACTTGATACATTAGCGTTTTATCAAAACAGAGCGGCTGATTCCTTAACGAACTGATTTTTGACTCAGGATTCCTCCTTCTTCTCAGGCCCACCAGATAGAGTTAAAATCAGCTCATTGTCGGGTGAATCTCCAGAGTTATTGTTCAGTTTTTTGTTTCTCCCATTGAAGCCTGTTTACATGAAATCTTTCTTTTTCCAATGAAGGCTACCGCTACCTAAAGGACAGGCAGCACTCGAATTAAACTGCGTAGAGATGCACAAGAACTGGGTGCAAAGACCATTTAATCCACTACAGCGTCAACCATTCCAAGAAGGCAATTAATTGCCGCATTTGCCTTCAAAAACGAGTTCAAACGGCTGGCGAAAACATCCGAGTTGAGGCCCAGGCAGATTATCCAATCGGTAGCCATCAGTAGCAGCATATTATATGACTTCCGAAATTGCTGTCAACATTGCAAGCTACGATTCAATGAGGAAGACAATCCATAGTGTCTTTGCGGCATTTTAAGTGGCGCTATTTTTGGACGCGACCATATTACGGGACGCTCTTTTCACACGCGCTGTTTTTTTCAATCTGCCTGAACTGAACTTAATTGCCTGACTTGATCTGACCGGGCCTTAAGAAAAAAACTGGGACCTTGAAGTTCTCAAAGTTCTCTTATCGATGAGTTATCCTGTCGATGAGTTAGCCTTGTCGACGAGTTGTCCTGTTGTTGATTGTCTTGTCGGTGAGTTGTCTTTTTGATGAGTTGGGTGTCGGCAAGTTATCCAGTCGATGAGTTTGGTGTCGATGAGTAATACCAAACCCATTCTTCAAAAATAAGAGGGAGTCCACCATTGGCGCATGAAGGGTGCCATCATAGGCGCATATAGGCCTATGATGGCCCTCTTTCCAGTTTAAAGAAAAAACTGCATAGTAGTGCGGTCGGTACGCTGAATGATACTGCACTTTTGGTTCATGGAATGAAACTTGGCACAGAGTTTTTTGAGACCATTTCAAGTAATTTCATCCGATGAGCCAGAAAAAAAATCGATAGGGGGCGCTGTACAGCCCCCTTTTTTCAAAATGGCGCCCGAATTTAGATAAAATCACCAAATTATCGTACAATTGCCGGAAAAACATCATTTCTATGTATCTTGTGGATGCTGAATCAATTGACAGCGACACTGACTTGACTAGACCAACGTGGAGGTCGTAGAACTGTTATTCTGGACTTAAATGGTGAAAAAGCATTGTTGTTAGAAGTCTCAAGCAAAACCGATTTATTTTCTGGGCATTTCGATAGCGTCTTGTTGTTTGGTAGTCATCCGGAATCGATGAGGGCAACGAAAGGTGAATATTTGTTAAAATTGCAGACAATGCAGACTCTGGAACAGGTACTTATTCGCTTATTTCAATGTATGTTTTTCGTTAGTGTGGTCGGTACGTTGAATGATATTGCATTTTTGGTAAATGGAATGAAACTTGGCATAAGGCTTTTTGAAACCATTTCAAGTAATTTTATCCGATGAGCCGAAAAAAAAATCGAAAGGGGGCGCTGCACAGCCTTTTTTCCAAAATGGCGCCCAAATTTTGTAAAAATCACCAAATTGGTCGTGCAATTGCTGGAAAAGTATTATTTTCATATATTTTGGGGATGCTGAACCGATTGACGGCAACATTGACTTGATTGGACCAACGTGAAGATCGTAGCACCGTTATTCTGGATCCAAATGGTCTGAAAAAAAAGCCTATTGATTAGGTAAGTCTCAAGTGAAACCGAATTGATTTTCGGTCGGGGGGGCGTCTTATTGTTTGGGTAGTAATCCGGAATCGATGAGGGCCATCAGATCGGCTGGAAACGGTTGGACATCTCTTGCAGAGTTTCTTTGTGCTGTGGCAGAGGAGGCTGATTGTAGAATTACGGCTCACCCAAAAGATATGACTGTACATGGCACCCAGTCGATCCTCATCTGCACTGTTCATTTCGAAGTTGTAGTGGTTCCAGTGTCCTATTGTTTCTGTGTCCTATTGACTGATCTTTAAATCCTGTTCGGCACAGGCCATACAAAGCAGTATATAACAGTACTCACACCAGATTGCCTGTCATGAGAGTTTTGGCGAGGAGAAGACCACTGCATTACGAGGATTCCATGCGTTTACCGGTTGTGAATTGTGATACCGTCTTATCTTTCATGAGAAAAGGAAGGAAGTCGACAGTGAAAGTGTGGAAGAGCTTTACAGATAGTACTGACGCTTTCTTTGCCATTTCCCCCCCCCATTTCATTAGGTACCGATGATTCAGCGTCCTAGAAAAGTTCGTGGCTTTCCTATATGGCGCGAACAAAAGCAGAAACTTGGAACGAAGCATGGAAGTATTTGTGACAAAAACGAAAACCCTCAAGTTACCACGGACTCAGTCTGCACTGTGTCAACACATTTTTCGGGCAATGTTCCAGGCTGGCAACATCTGTGGTTAAGCCAATGACGTGAACCCCAACATCCCATGCCCCTCCCTTTAATTGGGGTTGGGAGTAGACGACAGCACTGTGGACTAGAGATCACGCCTGTGGACACCGCCATGGACAGATTTGCCACCTATATGGGAGTCAGTCAATGAACTTGATGAATATGTACGTCAAAGCAAGTAGCAGGTGCTCTTGTAAAGGAGCAAAATAAGATACTTTGCACTCAATGTTGTGGTGGGTGCAAGGACTCCAAGGGGAACCGCTACAATTCAAACTAGCCACAACCAGTTTCATATTATTTTGGCGATTTTTCCCCGTCTGCTAGCTTTGATTTCCATGAAAGAAGCTCCACTGATATCCAGTGTGGAAGTCAAAGACAAAGAAGTGCATGAAAAATAGGTACCTACTTCAATATAATGGAAACTCTGTAGAAAGGTACTTTCATTTACCTAAACTTTTAGTGTGTGCCTATGCTCGTGCTACAGAGAAGATATACATCAAATACCACCACTAAACTGCAAGAAGAGCATTTCTACTTTTGGTTGGTTAAATGCCTTGTACCAATTCAGCATAGCTACTAAGCGATAAAGTGACCTTTCAATGCTCGGAAAAATGATACATTGGATTTCGCTTGAGGAGACTTGACTAAAACTCTTCTTTTACACCACTTGAACACAGAACAAGAGCGGCGTTACGCCTTTCTGGTGGTCCAGTTGAGTCAGATTAGCTGTCAATTAATCCAGAATCCTCAAAAATATCTAAATTATAGTCCTTCGAACTATCCAACATGAGTTGATGCAACAAGAATAAAAAATCAGCATTTTGATATTATTTGGCGTTCTAAGGTAGAATGTAGGGCCCTAAAGGCAATATGGTGACTCTGGTAACGCCCTTGCCTCTGATGGAGGAACAGTTCTACTGAGTACCATCATGAGTTTTCTTTGCGATACTTGAAGGAATATGGGATACCAACTAAATATACCTAATGCTTGTATCACAAAGTGCAAGTTATAAACATATTTTGGTTCTCAGCTCCCGCACTCCGTACTACTCCATGATCTGCATTGCCTGCTCGATTGCCTGCTATTTGGAGAAATTCAGTGGTATTCATTTCATGTTAACCTCTTCGATTCCGGAGCACTACTAAACAACAAGACGCCCCCGAAATGACTTGAAAATAAATCGGTTTTGCTTATTGAGACTTTTAACCAGAATGCTTTTTTACCATTTAGGTCCAGAATGACAGTTCCACGACCTCCACGTTGGTCTAGTCAAGTCAATGTTGCTGTCAATCGATTCAGCATCCTCGAAACACATGGAAACGATGTTTTTCTGGCAATTGTACGATAATTTGGTGATTTTTTCAAAATTCGGGCGCCATTTTGAAAAAGGGGGCTGTACAGCGCCCCCCATCGATGTTTTTTCTGGCTCATCGGATGAAATTACTTGAAATGGTCTCAAAGAACTGTGTGCCAAGTTTCATTGCATGAACCAAAAGTGCAGCATATGTTCAATTTTTGTATTCTACCGACCGCACTATATAGTTTCAGAATATCTGTTTTTTGTTGAAAAAACAATCATTAGTTGAAAACTACAACTAATAAGGAACATACACATACCAAGCAGGGTTCAAAAAGTGATCAATTGAAAAAGCTATGGAACAACTCCCTTAGGGGGTCCAACATAGGCACACTTCCCCTACCTGTCGTGAGATATTCGGAAAAATATACCACAACATTTAAATCGTTTAGAAACTTTTTGAATTCATCATCCATTTATTTCTGCAATAATTATTTCATTATTAAATTTCAAATTGTTTGATGGAATCGAACGAGCAACGAGCTGGAGCTGATTCCTATCGATTACAGCCATGTATGCGCCATCTAAACATCGAGGCGTCAAACAGGGCTGTGTGCCAGGCAGTGACCTTTCCGCGTGAACGCGTGCGCTGGGGAACATTTCGTGTCCATTACATTTCCGACCGCTAGATGCCGCCAGGCGTAAAGTTTGGAATTTTAAGAATTATTGTGCAGACTGCAGATACAGATTCGAGTTTGCCCAGTTACCTTGTTGATTCACGGCTCAGTTTTACACCTACTATAGGATATTTACTCGAGCTTATTTTCAAGAATAAGTTCTTGAAAAGCGTTCACGAGCTGCTCGATATAATTTAATTCTACGTTTTTTATGTGGATAGGGATCAAGTAACCCAGACTGGAACAAGATCTCAAATTTTCATCTCTCAGTTTTATTTTCCGATTTTTTTTTAAATTGAGGATACACTTTTTTTTTAAATTTTTGTTTCGTTCAAACTATGCCTAGTACAATTGAGTCGGCCTTGTCTGACACTACCTAGCTATTAAAAAAAAGTTTTGTTGCACTTGATTTCCCTTTGAATAATGATTGTGGGAATCATTGAATTTACAAGTAATTCTAATTCATGCCTTTTCTATTATGATTACGTTTTCTTCCCTTTTAGTCTTTAAAGTGTAGTTATAGACCTTGTGCTCGATATGTAACGGCTATTCTTGGTTTATGCCCTGGATTTGGTAAGAGGAAACGATAGATCATTGTACCATCTAAATGGCGGGTCTATTCGAAAAATAACAAAGTTTGTTGTCATGGTAACCGAACATATGATTCACCACGCCTCGATTTGGCCAATTTTAAAGCGAATTACGGCCATCTGGCGATGCTCGAGGTGGCGTTTGGGCTTCTGATGATCATTTCTTGAGCGTAAACAGTCTTAGGTGGAGTTCTCGTAGTGAAATTTCGATTTTACTTTGAAAATTCGTGGTGACGGATGGCACATCCGAAAGTGGCGTTGCGCAGACGTACTCGAGATATGACCTGAAGTCAATGAATGGTACTGCACACTCTGCGACTCCGGGGACAAGTGTGTGAAAATGGTGAATTCTTAGGGTAGACTAGTGAGCATCGACAGGTTCGTTAAGTGGTGTATGTTGTTTAGAACAATCTCCCGGAGGCGGCCATTAGGCCGATTGAGCGACAAAACAGAGTTGTGCAAATGACGTTGGCCGGGTCTGAGTCAGTAATGGCGTTTTGCCGTTCGCAGACCTAGCGGCTAAAGTCATCCTGAGATGACAGTTCACGACGGCCCATCCGGACGTTTTTCGGAGGAATATCGACGGGAATAATAATAGTGCAATTGAATCGCAACGCCCATTTATCCCAATAACCAGTGGCCGCCAGCGGGACTTCGTGTAATACACTGTGATACTAAACAAATGTGATATTCCTAACGACTGAAAATGGTCCTTCGCCTGATACAGCTGTAAAGTGCATTTTACCACCGAACAATCACCTATGCTGTGGTTTTTGTTTGACAACAACACCTCCAGACATTCAACATTTATAGCGACACATTTATAGTAAGACTCCAATTTACATCAATACACCTAACAAGGGTGATAAGAATATTATGGCTTTCCGACCCGACCCTTCGCTGCGACCCGAGTCCTGACTCCTGCTTGGATTTATCCAGTATTAACTAACCGAACACTTGAAGAAAAAACAGCATGACTGAATCTTAAATAATATTCTCCACCCTGGAAATCCTGAGAGCACATCCTGATGCCCCCAAAGGCACCCAACACTCCCAACAGTCAAAGAAAGTGCGGTTATGTTCCCGAGAACCTGTCAATACCTGTTTTCCTGTTCACTCACCCTAATGTGCATAATGTGCTGTTCGCATACATTAATAAAACCAATATCAACATGTTATCGTTACATTGTAATAATCAATAAGAAGACTCTACAACATGATTGTATAAACAGCATACACAGCCCCTAGCGCTGATTTCTCCCATAATTAATTACAGCAATAGATTTATATCATCAGCGATTATAAGCAATAATAGCCTTATCTTGAAATACTGTGAGGAATTATTGTGGATACTTGATGCAATTATCATAATAAATTCGGCCACGTACGTCCTTATCTGTTTCAGTTACGTGGATAATTGATTTTTCATTAATCTGATATTGGAAGGCAAGGCAAACTATGCTGTTGTTGCCAAAATCCGAGCCAAAATCCCATCATTTCGTTAATAACAACATTTAAGGGACATTGTTGTTTAAAGTATAACAAAAAAGCTTCCAGTTCCGAGAAATTGATGATCAGGGATACTTGAACTTCGAATCTTAGTAATTTCCTAGTCTGTTGGTTTCTTTATTTTTCTTGATAAGAGATTCAGCAATAGATCATTAAGAGGTTTTGTTTGCCTCCATGTAAATAATTCATACCCTACTGTGGCATAAACATAAAGAAGAAACAGACACAACAAAACCATAGTTGAGTCATTTCATGCCAAAACGATGACTTTCCGCACTCATGGTAACGGATTTCCATAAATTTTTGATACGTTGTAGAGACATGAAAAAATAAATCATTTTCGGCGGGTTTTTTTAATAATTTTATTTTTCATTTTTGACTTACATCCTACTCTGAGAAAAATCATAGCTCTTCAGTCCAAAGTCCGATCTTGAAGATTTTTGCTTTGATTCAACCACAAAAAATGAGGAATTTTGGACATTGCATTTTTTTTTTGACAGATGTTGTAGAAAAGAATGGAAAGTATTGGAAAGTCACTTTTCAGAAAAGAAAACGGTATATCTTGAATTTTACCAATTTTGTTGATATATTGTTCCCTGAACTTTTCTGAATCGATAAGTAATGGTCGTCAGAATAGACATTGCACAAAAACCAACGAAATAAATTCTTTAAGGCTGTATTCTGAGCAGGCCAAAATTATTTTGAGGATTCCTCTCTCAAAAATGGAGATAGAAACTTTTTTTTTTCTACGGTGTACTGAGTGTATTACAAAATTGAGTACAGAGCGTTTCTCCAAATACAGGGTGGTCCATCCTAGCGTAATTCTCCCATATCGGTCTTACTGTTCAAGAGAAAAAAAATCAGGAGAAAAGTTGTATGGTTTGATGAGACCCATAACCTAAAATTATCTTCAGCTGTACAGGTGTCCCATTTTGACGGAATTAATGAAATGTCCATTTTTTTAAATGGAACAACCTATATTTTTTTGCATTTTCATGTTCAACTTTTTCAACTGTCTTATGCCTCTATTTTTGTTTTTCAATAGGCTAGTGGACATGGTTTTTTTAATTCATTTTTTATGAAAGATCCTCCCAAAATTGTTGCATCGGCAAGATGATTTTGTTTTAAAAAGTTTCTGTCGAGGTTTCTGTACATGTACATATAAAAAAAACATGAAAAAGATTTGTTTGTTTGAATGGCGCGGCAAGTGCTTGACGTCACATTTTGAAGAGCCAATAGAAACTCGAGTTGGCCATTTAATGACTGAAGAATACCTTCTCGTTTTGAACTGATTTATATCAAAAAAATAAAATTAAATGCTGGAGTGCTATCGTTTGATCTCACATTTTGGTCGGTTCTTCCTTAAAATTCACTTATTTTTGCTTGTGCAGGCTTCGAATTAATGTCACAACAGTGTTATTAGTGCCATATGAGTGGCAGTACTGCGAGTGTCGCATGCCATATGTCAGGCCCACGTGAAATAATCTAGCTTTTTTGAATACAATTTCGCTTCATAATACATAATAACTCATGCAATGGCATCAAAAACAAGTTCCTTGTAATAAAGTTGTGCTCACACGTGAAAATACACCACTACGTAATGGATCCAGAACGAATGATTAGGTCGAATGTTCCCCTCTCCTTCCTCCCTCCCACCTCCTAGCCCACTTTCAAGCTGTGACGTAGCATATTATTTCTGATTTGAATAAGTCCACTTTCAAATTGATTTTTTACCGAAATGGAATCATATTTCGAAAAACTTTTCCAACTACAAATTTGTCATTAAGATATTTATCAGATTTATGATACTTTTATACTGAAATGCCATTGATGTCCAGTAGCCTATTGACCATATTAATTATTCGCAGCGCAGTCGCAGATCGGGGAGAGAGACAACCACATGTGCTGGGTTGAAACTCCCATAAGAATATGCATGTTGATGTTGAATGACTTTGTGAAATGATCAATTCAAGGTGCAAATTGACAATTTCAGCGAATGTATAACATAACAAGTGTGTAAAAAAGAAATACCTGATCTACTTTTCACCATAATGAAATGAAAAGTTGATGCGAAGCATTTTAAAATGGGGTTTTTTGAATCCAAAACAATTTCAAATTACCCGCCATGTTTTATTGCACAACTTCCGCTAACGAGAATTTTGACAGCGCTTGAAAGCGAACCGAGCATCAGCCGTCACGTAAAAGTATGGTTGAAAAGGTTAAAACGTCCCAAGAATAAAAAAAAACACCTGTAAATTTGTCAATTGTATATTCTGACAGCGACAGCAAAGTTCCGTTTTCTATGCATGCTGTGGCGCGCGAGATCTTCTACTGCAGTGCGCATGGTCACAGGCACATACCTAACTTACAAATGACTAGTGGAAGGGGAAAGTGCCAATAATTAATATGGTCTATTGTGTGGCCGTGCTACCAACCGAAGATTAAAAACTAAAAAAAATCGCGTTTTCACAATTTTCATAGACAAATCGTAGCGGCCTCGCTTTTCAATACTAAGAGATGAAACTTGACATGGTGATAGTCGAGTCCAAGACCAATATCCCAATATTAAAATATTGCGATTTCTTGATACTATACACAAAAAAAAATCAAACTTGAAAATTTTCAAAGTATCATAGCTAATTTTTTTCAAATGCCATGCCCTTAATTTTATAACGTTATCTGATAGCTTGATTTATCCTCCTTCATTTTTACTGGGTACCCTACCCTTAAACTTCTTCTTTTTTTTTCGAGATAATCGGGAATTTTCACACGATTGGCTATTTTTTTGTTTTTTCTTTCTCCAAAAATTGAGTTGGCCGTGATGAATGACAGACAAGCCAAATAGTACGCAGCTGTCAGTTAGTCAGTCTGAATATTGTCGAACAAAAAAATGGCTTTAACTAGGGCTTTAACGCAAAAAGAAAACAAAGTGGGATCCTGGATATCTGGATTATTATCAGACTATCATATTAATCATTTTCTCTCGCGTAAAGTCATTTTTCGACAATATTCAGACTGACTAACTGAGAGTTGCGTACTATTTGGCTTGTCTGTCACGGCCAACTCAATTTTGAAAAAAAAAATCCGATTATCTCGAAAAAAATTAAGTTTAAGGGTAGGGTACCCCTTAGTGAAAATGAAAGAAATGATAATATTTGAACAAATGAAACATGACACATACATTGAAAATTATGAAGTTTGATTTTTTTGTGGACGCCCTGTATCAAGAAATCGCAATTTTTTGACATTCAGATATTGGTCTTTGACTTGACTATCACCATGTCAAGTTTCATTTCTTTGTTCCGAAAAGCAGGGCCGCTACGATTTTTTTAAGAAAACTGAAAATGCGATTTTTTTCAGTTTTTAATTTTCATTTGGTAGAACCGGCACACAATTGAAAAACAAACATACAGGCATAGAAGAGTTGAAAAAGTTGAACATAAAAATGCAAAAAAATATAGAATGTTTTGTTTAGAAAAATTGACGTTTCGTTGATCCCGTCAAAATGGGACAGCCTGTATAGCTGAAAATAATTTTAGGCTCATCAAACTAAACTACTCAACAATTGAAGTCGCCCACCCAAAATTTTTAATGAAGTTTAAAATGTCCTTGCTTTCGCAAAAATATGACTAATTCCAAATTTTTGGTTTCCCAAATACCTGCGCTCTTTATCACACAGTGGATACAGAACAAAGTTCAGATCTTCCGTGTTTGTTGTACAGGGCGTCGTGTAAGACCCCGCAAAAACTAAAAACTTTTGAGTAGCTCCTGATTCCGAAAAACATATTTTGGAATACATATTTTCAACTGGTTCAGGGAGGTTGGTACACTCATATTTTGAAATGGTTTTTCAATTTTTTTTTAGTAATAATAATAATAGTATATATTTGTCTTCACCATTCGGTATACAAAGATAAAAGAAATTGCATTTAATAATAAAAATAATGTACAACAACAGTAGTATTCAAAATGTTTCCAAACAATACAATACCATATACACAATACATATCAATCGAAAGATATTTTTATCTCTAATATTAGAAAAGTTTTATAAAACTATAGGAAATACATATAAAGGATTTTAAATGTGCCGAGAGAGTTTTAATTTAAGAGGGAGGCAGAACAGAGGGTGAACCTTCATTCCTCGATCAGTGCTGCAAATTTAGTAACTGCGGAGACGAAATTGTAGATGTTGTTGATTTTTTCTTTGTCGAGATTTGTGAAAACAGAATGGAAGTTCTCATATGTGATTCCTGTTAATTGGCCGAGTAACCAGTGACTTCTTGGTTGGGCAAGAATAGGGCAAGTGCAAAACAAATGGAAGAGGTCGTGGACGAGTCCGGTGTTACAGAAAGGACATGGTTCATCTTGGTCGATTACAAGTTTGGTTTTGTTTATATAAAGTCGCAATTTTGCATGGTAACCGAGCTTTATTTGGCTAATAAGTCGAATTCTATTGATGGGAATATGGAGAGCCAGGTAGTGATTGTGATTCATCGAATGGACAGTGTTTCTAAGGATGCTTCTGTATATTCTGCTGTAAGGTGAAGTGATTGCATTGTTTTTGTCTTTTGTTTTCAGGTGTAATGTGCAGATATCTAAGATTTCTGTTATATCAGACTGGGTGAAGAGTGAGTCATTATTGAGGAGATGCGTTATATTGTTATTCTGCAACAGGTTTCTGAATTGCGTGAACCAATTGTATTTAATGTTATTGGTGGGGGACGAGTCTAAATTCTTCAATCTATTAAGACAAAGTTTGGGTAGTCTTGAGCTCGGCATCTTCTGCACTTTGTACCACCATCTAAGGGAGCTTTTTATAACGTCAAGTTCCATGTGATTCAGATCCGCTTCGAAGCGTACAAAGCTGTTTGGAGTTGTTGCGGGTAAATGTAAAAGAGACTTTATGAACTTGACTTGGACCTTTTCTAAATTTTCGATGTGTCTGAGGGACCAAACTTCAGATGCGTAGAGGAGAGTTGTTTTTACCAGAGATTGGAACAGTTTAATTTTTGTCTGCCATGAATCAGATTTTCCACCTGTTAGTATTTTGAACACACTGCCAATTGCGACCGTCGCCTTCGAATTAAAGTGCCCCTGTGCCTTCAGAAACAGGCCCGACGAGCTGAACGGGACACCCAAGTACGTAAATTTGCTGACTATTTCAAGTTTTTGTGATCCGTAAAAATAGTTATCATTGTATTGGGGTGGGCCTTTACTGAATATCATTACTTTGGTTTTATCTGTGTTGACAGTTAAATGAAGTCTTGCCGAGAATTGTTCTATAGCTTTAAGTTTGTTTTGCAAGTCAACTGGTGAATCTGCGAATATGGCGATATCGTCAGCAATTTACTGATGAATCTTTCTTAACTACAGGGTGATTTGAAAAAAACAACTTTTTGGTTTTTTGGTCGTAGCTTTTTTACTGGTTGGCCGATTTTTATAATCTGTAGCTCATCTTGAAGCTCAAGCTTCAGGGAACAAGAATAGGTCTTCGAAATTGTTGCAGAAGAAAACTTGAAATTAAGAGTCTGTGCTGTGACGAGCCACCCTGTAAATAACTCAATCCGAATCCCGAAAGTAAATATAAAAACTTCTTATCGCATCAACTTATGGGTGGCAAGAAGAGAGTGTAACGAAAAGATAATCAGAATGAATTTTGAGCTGCCAGAGGACTGATGGTGTCCAACTAAAATTACTAAAGCCACAAGTAAATTGTACCAGGAGCGAACCCTTTGAACATTGGAAGGTAAAGGCAAACTTTAGTTTCTTTAAATTTCGTTTATTGAGCCAGAACTTTCCAACAGGGTTTTTTTTATTCGCATACCGTTATCGCAAGCTCCTGAAATGGTGTTTCCTGTACCTGCACGCTGCGCTTGGAATGGAAATCGGCCTTCAAGGGACCAGCACTAAGCTGCTTAGGATCAAGTTAATTAGCCCATTTCAAGCCCAACCACCAGACCAATGATGAAGATGGAATGTTGAAGCTAGTGCCTTGTTCCACGGAAGGGTTGTGCACCTAAGCCAACGATCGTAAACACCTGCTGATCAGCACTGGATCCTTGAAAGTGAAGGTCCTCCAGGCTTGAAGTCAAGCAAGCAAGGCAATCCTCTCGTGGGCTCAACTTTAATTCATCAATAAGGCCAGAACTCAAAATTCATTAATTAACATCTGACTATTCAATCATTCTTATATATTCAATTATTATTCATGCTTATTAGCGCGCTACTATTTTAGAAAGTTATCGTTATTCAAGAACAATCAAATTTCTAGTATTAAATTCTTCAATCTATTGTAAAAAGAACTTAGAGAAAACTCTAGCTACCCTCATTTTCGGGAGTGCACTCACGTAAAGTATACAGAGGTACTGGTTCGTTTCCCCAATTCTTTATTTTGATTATACTTACCTAGAGTGTATATTTCGTCCACATCTACTTTCCCTGTGCATTATTCTTTCATTATCATCATCTCTTTCATAATTTAAACTTGTTAAATTACAATTATTTCCAATTATTAAATATTAATGGCCATTACTGAACTCTTTCTCTACCTCCTTCTTTGATTCATGACAAAAGTAGTTATTTAGTGATTTTGAAACTACTCTGAGCTACTAACGACAAGAAATCACTTGGCGCCCTGAAACCACGCCCGTAAGCTCTCCGAAAATCACCATGAGCGGCTGAGTGTGATCAGAACCGACAGGGAACGGTCACAAAAAATGACGTCGCACCGTGGGGCCGTATTGGGTGGTTTCTAAATTAATTTTGTTCAAATTTTAAATTTTCCAAACATTGAAATCAAGGAAGGAGATAAGACATTCAGTTGATAAAATTTTTATTTCAAATTTATTCGTAAAAGTAAAAAAAGCTACCTAACGATAACAAGAAGCGCTGCTAACATTTCTTCATCACTGGCTTGGTTTTATGGTTATTTATGTCCGATGAATTATACGGGGTGAATCTTAATAATTATCTGGTTCGGGAAACACCCTTCAGAATAAACGGCTTGTGGGCTCAAAATTCATTCTCATATCGTGTAAATTGTTGTTTCGTGTCGTAGTGAGGGAGAAAAGAGAAAAAAACTTTTTGCGAGTATTAGTAACTAAAAGAGGAGTTGCATTTTTCTGTCGTGTTCGAATAAGAAAAGGGCAGCAACAGTTTTTTGACATTTAGAAAAGCTGTGAAAACTTCTTCGATCTATCGCCACACAAAAAAAAAAAAAAGCCTACCGCTGCTATTTATTATTTACCCTCGCTTTACCGTCTACTGTATATAAGTTTTTTGTTTTTTGTAGTTGTACTTGTTGCTATTTTTGCATTACCGTTGTATTGAGCACTTGATAGCATTTTTTTCTCGTGTTTGAAATTTTTAGAGTTTGGTATCACAATTTGTAGATATACTTGAGAGTTGGGATCAGTTATTTCTCTGTACCTTGAGAGAATTAAGGAATTGTGTATAACCGTGCGAGCGTTTACGCGACAAAATACGATTGTATTTGACTTTGAGTCTTGCGCCTGTGTGTTTGAAAATTGGTGTGTATTGGTATTAGAGTAATTATTTCTTGAGCTGCCTTGGTGTTTTTGATTTAAACTGTCATTGATCTGTACGGGTGTATACATGATGGAGCCGATGCAACCTAATTACTTGTTGGCCAGCGAGCTGGAATATGAGTTGCGAATCAGAGGGAAGGAGACTACTCGCCCAGTGGATGACAAACGGAAAGCTTTAAGGCGTTTATTAGAGAAGGATCGTCCTAATGTCGTGTGGGAGGACCCTCGTTATAATCTAGAAACCGAAAAAGAAGATATAAAGAAAACCACTGAAGATCTCGAGAGCTTGGTAAAAGATTTCAACGGAGTAGAAACGGATTCAGTAGCGCTTCGTATCAAGACTAGACTCAAGCATGTGAGTGATAGAATTAACCGAATAAAAATTCCAGCAGAAAATCCCGAGCTGGTTACTTCAATGAAAAATGAATGGGCCATGACCTGCACCATTATAGAAGCTGACTTGTATGACAAGATCGCCGAGCAAAAAGCTGTCGTTCCTCCTAACACTCCAACATTGCTTAATACTTCCAGCCAAAGTATCACCACTCCAATTACCTCGGCAACAACGACCACAGCGGCACCATATCGAAAAAATATTCCAATATATAAATGGGGCATAAAGTTTGATGGAGAATCACGTGGGTATGGTTTGAATTCCTTTTTAACAAGAGTAGAAGAACTGGCAGAGGCAAGACAAGCTGATAAGGCCGCACTTTTCGAGTCAGCGATTGATTTATTCTCGGGGAAGGCGCTGGTTTGGTTCAGATCAGTGAAAAGCAGAGTTGATGAATGGGATTCACTGGTACAGCTTCTTCGGAGGGATTTTCTACCACAAGACTATGACGATCAGCTGTGGGACGAAATCAAGGATCGCCGCCAGGGAAGGAATGAACAAGTAACTATTTTTATTGCCGTGATGGGAACATTGTTCAGTCGACTCAGCCGAAAACCTTGTGAGAACACTAGAATTAAACATATACGCTTAAACCTATTACCTCAATATTCCTCGCAGTTGACGCTCATGGAAGTCAGTACGGTGGATGAGCTATCAGCTTTTTGTAGAAAATTAGAAGAGGCAAACTGGAACAGACAAAAGCCGAGACTACCTCAAAGGCCCACGTCCAGCTTGTTGGAACCAGAATTGGCGTATGTGACATCAAATTCTTCGGATGAACGGAATTCTTCTAGAACCGGAGGTGCTGGATTCAACAACAATTGGAGAGGCAACGGAGAACGCCACCAGAGATCTTTTCGAAGAGAGAGCAATAGTTCAAGATACCGGACTGACAATAAATTCCGCCAACAGAACAGAAACAGAGGAAATAATACCAGTCCATCTGCAGAAGCATCTTGTGAGATTGGGGAACTAAAGTGCTGGAACTGCCAAAAACCCAATCATCAGTTTTCTCAGTGCCGGGAAGAGAGAACCAAATTTTGCTACAGGTGTGGTCAGCGGAACGTGACAGTGAGAAATTGCTCTAGATGTTCGGGAAATGGAGGAGCCGACGAAAATACTGGGCGTCGCCGGTGAAGTCCTCAGCCCCAGTCGAACAGTGCAATAGTGGTGTGATGAGTTTGAATGATAATGATTTGAGTGCAGTGTGGATCCGTAGGCCGGGAGATTGCCGACCTTACATTGAAATTGACATTGTTGGTAAAAGGATCGTCGCCTTGTTGGACACCGGAGCCAGTCACAGCGTACTTGGCGGAGAAGGAGTCAAACTATTGGAGATTTTGAACTTTTTTTTTTTTTTTTTTTTTATTCGTTTATTTAACGTCGGCCTATTTCCGCAACGAGGTCTAACACCGACGCCGGTGAATGCTTTCCTCCACTATACCGGAAATTTTGCCGAACCCCTGTGTGTTCCAACACAGGGTAGGGATTTTTAACGACCACCAACATCGCATGGGGTCGGCACCATCGTTCGTATTTTACGTGCTATGCGACACACGGCGCGTCTTGCATTTAGCAAGCATTCCAACTAAACCAAGGAGCTTGTTTTTCGAGGCCGAAAATCCGTCCCCGGCGGAGATCGAACCCGCGACCTCGGGAGTGGCAGTCGAACGCGCTAACTAACCACACCACAAGCTCCTCGATTTTGAACTTGAAGTGGAACAAAAGCGGCATACTGAGACTTAGTACAGCGGATGGGAGAGCACAGAATGTACTCGGTTTTGTGGACCTGCCCATATGTATGGAAGGAATTTTTCATCTTCTCCGAGTGTTAGTTGTTCCGAGTTTGAAACACTGTCTAATATTGGGAAGTGATTTTTGTCGCGATATCGGTTTAGGAGTGGATTTTGCTACGAATACATTCCGAATAGGTTCTAAACAGCTACAAATCTGCACTGTTGATGGAATAGAGAAGCAAGACGCGGCACTTACCTCGGAATTAACGCCAAAACAAGAACAAGAGCTACGGGAAGTGAAGAAATTATATAACAATATTTCCTGGAAAGAAGGAACCCGATTAGGAAGAACAAATGTCATCACTCACAAGATTGACACCGGTGATGCCGAGCCAATCAGACAGAGAACTCATCAGATGTCACCTTATCGATTGAAATTATTCCATGAAGAGATCGACAGGCTTCTTCAGCTGGGAGTAATCCGACCTTCCGAGAGTCCGTGGGCATCTCCTGTTTTTATACTGGGCCCCGATAAAAAGAGCAGATTCGTATTCGACGGTAGAAAGCTTAATAGCGTGACTAAAAGAAGTGCGTATCCATTGCCACGAGTGGACGAGATCTTGAGCAAGTTAGGTGGTGCCAAATACCTCAGTTCGATTGATCTGAAGGCAGCATTTTGGCAAACTCCTTTAGAAAGCGCATCCTGTGAGAAAACTGCTTTTGTAGTGCCCCTAAGAGGACTTTTTGAATTTTCTGTCATGCCGTTTGGATTGGTGAATGCCTCTCAGACTCAACAAATGTTGATGAACAAAGTTCTTGGGTACGACATGGATAACTATTGCTTCTGTTACCTAGATGATATAGTGGTGGCCACGCCTACTTTTGAAAAGCACATGCAGGTCTTGCAAGAAGTGTACCGTAGACTCGAGAGAGCGGGACTCACCATAAATGTTGAAAAATGTCAATTTGTCAGAACCTCCATAAAATATTTGGGCTATCTGATTGATCGTGATGGACTCCGAACGGATCCTGACAAGGTGTCAGCCATACTAAACATGCCTCGTCCAACCACGGTGACCGATGTAAAAAGATTTGTGGGACTTGTGGGATGGTATAGAAGATTCATCTCGAATTGTTCTTCACTTACAGCACCCATTACTGAGCTCATAAAAAATCGGAAGAAACACCAAACTGTAACCTGGACAACTGAAGCGGAGAAATCCTTCAGGAGAATCAAGGAAGTACTAACGTCAGCGCCGATTCTCGCCAGTCCTGATTTTACACGCATGTTTACAATACACTGCGATGCCAGCATAGTTGGGTTGGGATGTGTCCTTACGCAGTTGGATGACGAAAATCGTGAGGTACCAATAGCTTTTGTCAGCAGAACTCTTACCGATGCAGAAAGAAGATTCACTGTGACTGAAATTGAGTGTCTGGCGGTTCTGTTTGGTTTAGACAAATTCAGGTGCTACGTGGATGGTACCAGATGTCGCGTCATAACTGATCACGCTAGTTTATTGTGGCTAAACAACCTCCATGATCCGTCAGGAAGACTCACCAGATGGGCTGTTAAACTGCAGCAGTATGACGTGATATTCGAGCATCGGAAAGGTTCCAGCAATGTCGTACCGGATGTTTTGTCGCGAGCACCGATTACAGCGGAACTGGCCGTGATAGAACTGGATCAACAGGATGGTGAACAAGATGAATGGTACAGGAAAATGCTGAAGAATGTGGAGACCTCGAAAGAATCATACTCGGATTGGAAAATCGAAGATCGTTTATTATACAAATATGTTCCGGTTTATCTTGACGTTAATATTAACTTTCCTGAATGGAAATTGGTAATACCGAGTTCTCGCAGAAACGAAGTACTGAGGCTCAGTCACGATGATCCAACTTCAGCACACTTGGGATGCGCGAAGACTCTGGCAAAAGTCAAGGAATTGTATTACTGGCCAAGAATGAAAAGAACTGTGAGAGAGTACATCCGAAATTGTGAAACTTGTGGAGCACAGAAGAAGTCGAACGTGGCTAGGCCGGGAATGATGGGCAAGCAAAAACGAGTGGCGTTTCCATGGCAGATTATATCCACTGATATAATAGGACCTTTACCGAGAACTGCCAAAGGATTCGTATATATTCTGGTGGTATCTGATTATTTCTCAAAATTTGTGCTGTTGAAGCCCTTGCGTGTCGCCAACGCGAAAAGCGTAAGTGAATTTCTGGAAGATCAGGTGTTTCTCATGTTCGGAGCGCCGGAAGTACTTTGCTGTGATAATGCCACAATTTTCGAAAGCACCTTGTTCAAGGATTTGTGTAAAAAGTATGGTGTTTCAATCTGGTATAATGCGCTTTATCACGCGCAAATTAACCAAACGGAAAGAGTTAACCAGGTGGTGGAGACAGCCATAAGAGCATATCTGAAGCCAGATAATCATCGAAGTTGGGACCAACATTTACCATCAATAGCCTATGCGTTGCGAACAGCGGTACACGAGAGTACTGGCTACAGCCCTGCTTATTTAAATTTTGGGAGATATGTGCCAGTGGATGGAAAATTCTACAACAATTCTGAGAGACTCTCACTCAATATCGAGCCATTTGATAGAGAAAAGTACATAGCGGAAGTGGATAAACTGCCTGACGTATTTCGAGAAGTACAGGAGAATCTCAAGAGAGCTTATGACAAGCACAGCAGAGCCTACAACCTTAGAAAAAGACCAGCAGATGCTTACAGAAGGGGAGAAAAAGTTTGGAAGCGAAACTACGTTTTGTCAAATGCTGGGAATTATTTTTCTGCCAAATTAGCCCCGAAATTTGTGCTGTGTCAGGTCAAGAGAAAGATTTCCCCGCTTGTTTACGAATTATTGGACAAGAAGAATAAGAACATTGGAAAATGGCATGTTAAAGACCTGAAGAAATGGACAGGGGGAGAATCAGACATTGACGGTAGCGGTGACGAGGAAATGGAATGAACGATGAAAGGATGAGTAGTATGAGTGATCTCGTGAATGTAGTGTGAGTGAAGGAGAGAATGAGGAAAGTGTTCAGTCGCTAAAACTCGAAAAAAAAAAACTATTTGTCCGGAATCCCACCTGTGTCACCGATATTTCATGCATACGTAAATGATGAGCCTTATGCTCAATAAATATCCCGAATTTGACAACATTAGTACTAATGAAGCATTGCTTTAGCATTTAACTTACCGATTGTGAGACCCATGAAATTAATTAACGTTAACTAACATACCGGACTTGACTTATTAGTAATTGATGGTGAATCAAAATGAAACTGGAAGATTGGAGATATTGATTACTTCATTCTATCTAGATTGTGAATATTTGTAGGATTGTAGGTAACCTTTTGTACATAGTGTAAATACTTAAATAGTTGAATGGGATTGAATGTGGAAGAATGAGTGGTGTGATGATGGATGCAGAAGGGTTGAAGGAGAAATAGGGAAAATAAAATCAGAAATGGGAAGAAAAATGCAGTGTTAGAGTCACTAGTGAAATACTTCAAAGCTAGAGATTTGGCGTCAGGGAGAAAATGGCGATGGGTCGGAGTGAGTTGACTTCATGGGGAAGAAGAGGAAGAAGGCGAAAGTTTTCTTTTTCTCTCCTTTTTTTTGTACTTGAGGGGGTGTGTGACGAGCCACCCTGTAAATAACTCAATCCGAATCCCGAAAGTAAATATAAAAACTTCTTATCGCATCAACTTATGGGTGGCAAGAAGAGAGTGTAACGAAAAGATAATCAGAATGAATTTTGAGCTGCCAGAGGACTGATGGTGTCCAACTAAAATTACTAAAGCCACAAGTAAATTGTACCAGGAGCGAACCCTTTGAACATTGGAAGGTAAAGGCAAACTTTAGTTTCTTTAAATTTCGTTTATTGAGCCAGAACTTTCCAACAGGGTTTTTTTTATTCGCATACCGTTATCGCAAGCTCCTGAAATGGTGTTTCCTGTACCTGCACGCTGCGCTTGGAATGGAAATCGGCTTTCAAGGGACCAGCACTAAGCTGCTTAGGATCAAGTTAATTAGCCCATTTCAAGCCCAACCACCAGACCAATGATGAAGATGGAATGTTGAAGCTAGTGCCTTGTTCCACGGAAGGGTTGTGCACCTAAGCCAACGATCGTAAACACCTGCTGATCAGCACTGGATCCTTGAAAGTGAAGGTCCTCCAGGCTTGAAGTCAAGCAAGCAAGGCAATCCTCTCGTGGGCTCAACTTTAATTCATCAATAAGGCCAGAACTCAAAATTCATTAATTAACATCTGACTATTCAATCATTCTTATATATTCAATTATTATTCATGCTTATTAGCGCGCTACTATTTTAGAAAGTTATCGTTATTCAAGAACAATCAAATTTCTAGTATTAAATTCTTCAATCTATTGTAAAAAGAACTTAGAGAAAACTCTAGCTACCCTCATTTTCGGGAGTGCACTCACGTAAAGTATACAGAGGTACTGGTTCGTTTCCCCAATTCTTTATTTTGATTATACTTACCTAGAGTGTATATTTCGTCCACATCTACTTTCCCTGTGCATTATTCTTTCATTATCATCATCTCTTTCATAATTTAAACTTGTTAAATTACAATTATTTCCAATTATTAAATATTAATGGCCATTACTGAACTCTTTCTCTACCTCCTTCTTTGATTCATGACAAAAGTAGTTATTTAGTGATTTTGAAACTACTCTGAGCTACTAACGACAAGAAATCACTTGGCGCCCTGAAACCACGCCCGTAAGCTCTCCGAAAATCACCATGAGCGGCTGAGTGTGATCAGAACCGACAGGGAACGGTCACAGTGCATCAAAAGTGACGCAGATGTGAGTAAACCCCGAAATCAGATTTTGAGATTAGATTCGTCGTAAATTAATTTGATTTGAAGTGAACTCTTGAACATGATCATTTTAAGATTTACCTCTGCTTGTATAAGAGAAGTATTCGTGACAAGGGAATTAAATCACAGCTGCATGTTCTTCGGAGAAAATCTGTCCCTACTTACCTGAAAACTAATGTAACCTACGTTACGAATAAAAAAGCTGGTAATACACAATATTGCGCGGAAGTGGCGCTCCGACACGGATGTCATGCGAACTAAGAAAACGGTGACAAGTTATCATCGCGCATGTTCAGGGCCGCTATTCTTGAATCGTGTGAGAAAAGGTCCTGGTAGTAAAATACATTCCGCAGTACACTGATGTAGCGAATGTTGCCTAAAATCGTGGTTTTTAGGCAACTTTCGCCACAGAAGTGTAGTACGGATTATATAAAACTCCCAGGGACTCTTCTCACACGATTCAAGAATAGCGGCCCAGAATTCGACAATGACATTGATTTCTGTGTTTGACGTTGACATTTTGTTCAGTTTTATCAGCAATTTGGAAGCCTTATTCCGATTTAAAATGGATATTCGGCGGTCGAAAAAAGGTGTGCCACCCAGAGGACTGACTGTCACCACACCATGCTGTCGTCAATACAATACAGCACTGATTAAATGGAATATCCCCAGAGAATTTTGCGGTAAATTTGAATATTATGGTTGAAGTGTTCCATGTTTTTTTATTTCGTAATTTGGGGCATTTGGGAATGATCTCTCACATATGTGCTTTCATGAATAGGTTGCGAGGGTTACACCGATTTTTCTATGTAACCACTTCTACTTGAAAACGACGCATAATCCATTGAGCTTAGTTTGAGAATCACCTATTTTACAGCGTAACATATGGAAGACTTAGAACGAATCACCTCGTTTTTTAGCGCATGCGCTAAGCGGTCACGCAATATTGTGTATTATTGAATCGAAAAAAAATCAACAATGTTTCTAGATTCAATGGACCTTTTCAGAAAAGGGAGACAGATGCGTGCGCGTTCGTACCGCGCAGTTGGTGGTGTCTAGCTATAACGGCGCCTAATAAATATCCAAGGGAAACTCCGTTCTTTATGAAGTGCGCGGAACCACACTGCGGTCATGTGGGGCTGTGACGTAAATCGTGCGAGAGAGGCCGCCTTTATTTAAAAGGTCCATTACCAGCTTTGTTGTTCGTAGCGAAGGTTACATTAGTTTTCAGGTAAGAGGGACACTGATTTTCTACTGAAAACATGCAGCCGTAATTTAATTCCCTCGTCAAGAAATCTTCTTATGCAGGGTGTCCCACGAAGTAACCGACATGGCTTGAGGGTAGATGTACTTTTCAAGGTAAATCAGAATCTTCAATCGAAATTTTTCTGACGTCTACCGTTCCCGATATACAGGATGATTTATGTGTTCAACCGAAAAGTTTGATTGGCAATATCCGAGGCCATATTAGTGCTAGCGGTTCATGAAATAATACTGCAAATTGTGATAAAAGCAACAGATTTGGCACAATTATTCCTTGAACCAAAATGAACAATTTGACCCGTTGCACTAATCGATTAACCGCCGGGGGGCCAAGATTTCAAGAGGGCCAACTAAAAGACAACCACTTTTTTTAAGCATCAAATGCCGCTACAGAACTATGCCAGGAGACGTTTCCTAATCAAACAAATGTCTAGATCATGATTTTGTCACTGCAAGACGCTACTGTCGCTGGGAGCCCCAGTATCACCCCTATGTAGAATTTGGGATCTTTCTTGAACTGGATGGCAATGGTATTCGAAGTGAACGTGTGATAAGACATTTCCAATGTTTTCAAGGTCTGCGAATGTGATTCTGCGGACGAAATTTGTTTTTAATCACATTTGAGGGGAGAGGGGGGGAACGAAATATCAATATTTTTTTTAATGCACTTCGAATTGCCACTGAATCGGCTCTGGTAATATTATAGCATGAATTTGATATGTAGATTACGATTCCGCCACTGTCGGAGCGGCGCGACAACCGGAAGTCAAGTAACAGCCACCATACTTGAATTCAAATACTATCTCGTTTCTTTAGCATTGATCGACAGAAGGAGTGTAAGGTATCATTTCTGAGGTTTCTGGGGTCTTGGAACTCATTTTTGAAAGTAAAAATGTGATCAGACCATGATTGGAGGAGCTGGTCAAAATATGGACTTTTTTATCAAGGCACCCAACACCATCATAACATCATGCTTGGGGACTTTTCTTCATAAATCAACTATGCAGATCACGATGCCGATATTGCGAAAGCGATGCAACAACCGTAAGTCGAGTTAAAATTGGCTTGAAAACACGTGTTTTGAGGCTTTTGTTCAATTTTGTTCCAAACCCATTTTTACTTTCAGAAATGAATTCCGAGACCCTAAAAACCTTGTCAAAGAATGTCGACCAATGTCAAAGAAACGAGATACTTCTCGTATTCAAATTCATATAATGGCGGCCATAACTTCATTTCCGGTTGTCACACAGCTTTGACAGTGGCAAAATCGTGACACACATATCCAATTCATGCTACAACGTCAGCAAGTTTGATTGAAAAGCATCTCAGAGTGCTTGAAAAAAAGTTCATTTTTTATTCTCTCCCCCTCCCTCCAAATTCATTTAAAAACGGATAGCATTTGAAAACGTGAATTCATGGACCCAGAGACTATACGAAAAGATACTTTGCACGTTCAATTTGATTACCATCATTATTAGATAAAAATATCAAGTTTTTCTTGAATATGCCAAATTTAACTCTACTAACGGTTGTCGCATCGCTTTCGCAATAGTGGCATCGTGATCTGCATAGTTGATTTATGAAGAAAAGTCCCCAAGCATGATGTTATGATGGTGTTGGGTGCATTAATCAAAAAAGATCATATTTTGCCCGACTACTTCAATCCTGGTCTGATCACATTTTTACTTTCAAATATGAGTTCCGAGACCCCAGAAACCTCAGAAATGATACCCCACACCCCTTCTGTCCAACAAAGAAACGGGATAGTATTTGAATTCAGATATGGTGGCTGTTACTTGACTTCCGGTTGTCGCGCCGCTCCGACAGTGGCGGAATCGTAATCTACATATCAAATTTATGCTATAACATTACCAGAGCTGATTTGGTGGCAATTCGGAGTGCATTAAGAAAAACTATTAATATTTAGTTTCCTCCCTCTCCCCTCAAATGTAATTAAAAACCAATTTCGTCTGCAGAATCACATTCGCAGACCCTGAAAACATTGGAAATGACATATCACATGTACACTCCTGATACCATTGCCATCCAGTTTAAAAAAGATCCTTAATTCAACATGGGGGTGACATTGGGGCTCCCAGCGACAGTAGCGTCTTGCATTGACAAAATCATGATCTAGACATTTGTTTGATTAGGAAACGTCCCCTGGCATAGTTCTCTAGCGGCATTTGATGCTTTAAAAAAAGTGGTTGTCTTTTAGTTGGCCCCCTTGAAATCTCGGCCCCCCGGTGGTTAATCGATTAGTGCAGCGGGTCAAATTGTTCATTCTGGTTCAAGGAATAATTGAGCCAAATTTGTTGCTTTTATCACAATTTGCAGTATAATCCTGAATTCTGTCAGGACCGTACCCAAAATTTTGTTTTTCGCGTTTCTGTTGAAAAAAAAGTCGTCCTGTATAGATTTTTTTTCGAACTCTGATATCATATTCGGAAACTACATAAAAGATGCTACAAAATGCGATTCCTAAATTGTTTGGCACTAATTTAGCTAATTCGAAAAAAATTATTACCAGAGATTTTTCATGAATATTTTTGAAAATTTGATTTCAAATCACTCAAACGCTATTCCAGATGGTCAAACAAAGTCACAATTTCAATTTTGATGTTCCATCAAACTAAGGATAATTTCAGGAGATTTTCTGAAAACATGAATTTGGGTAGGAATCTAAGGTACCAGATTCATGTTCCCAGAAAATTCTCCTGAAATTATCCTAGGTTAGTTAGAGCACCGAAATCAAAATAATGACTGTTTGACCATCTGGAATAGAGTTTCAGTGATTTAAACTGAAATTTTAAAAAATATTCCTGAAAAAATTCTGGTAATAATAGGCTACTTCGTTTGGGCAGGTGCGCATGCTTGAAGGCTCCAAATTTTGAAAACTTTCGTACACCTGTCAGTTGAATGGCAACGCTGTATGCTCTGTCTAGCCGCCTGACCAACAACTGGTTCCTGGCTGTCACTTTTACACATACCGTAAATGCTTCTTTGAACTTCCTTCTCGGTACAGCCATTTTCAACAGGTTCTGTCCTTTCCTCAAAACATGAGCTAATGAAATGTAGGTCAGGTAGAAACAAGAAGTGTGATCATAATTGTCACAAGTGACAGTTGGCGACGATGTCTTGTTGTTTTGAGCGCTGTTGCCATTTTCGTTGTTCCTGAACTTCCACAAATGATCATTGAACCTAATTTCAATGAAACATTTCCTTTGAATATAAAAAATGGTATCTAACATTCAACCAAATTATTTGTGGAATTTTAGGTGCACTGCAATATTTTTTAGTGTTAATTTTCAATATCGGTGTACGAAACTATGAAATTCGCGCCAGACTCAAAAAAACCGAAACGAAGGGACCTATTTGTTTACAAATCAGCCAAATTAGTGCCAAACAATTCAAGAATCGCATTTTGTAGCATCGGGACAAAAGTTTGCATCGGTTGCATTGTTTAAAAAATGTATTACAAAATATATTTTTTTAAACACTCTGTAAATTGAGGACCCAGAAAATTTTCAGGGCCAGATTTAAAAAATCCAGCTAAAATCCTTCATGAATCAGTTTTTATTTTTGAAATTGGTTCAAGGATAAGGTGGCTAGTGGGGGGGGGAGAGGTCAATCTCAACGTGAACACCCTGTACCATTTTTCAGTATACCGTTTTCCTCGCCGTTTTCTTTTCGGAAAAATGTTTTCCATACTTTTCTCCAACATCTGTCAAATAAAGAGTGCAATGTCCAAAATTCCTTATCTTCTGTGGTTGAATCACAACAAAAATCTCCAAGATCGGACATTGGACTGAAGAGCTATGATTTTTCGCAAAGTAGAATGCAAGTTGAGAGTGAAAAAATTTTAAAAATTGTTAATTCCGAAAAAAAATTTAAAAAAAAACCGCCGATCACGGGTAGACTTATTTTCATGTCTCAACAACATAATCCAAATTTTATGAAAATCCGTCTCCATGAGTGCAGAAACTCAGAAAATGATCGTTTTGGCATGGAATGACACTCAGTTGGGAAGAAGAGATTATTGGTATTAGGTATCATTAGAAAACAAAAACAATAAACAATACAAAAGCTGATTACAATATGTACCCCATAAGTTTTGTTAATTTTCGTAATTTCTACGTCCTTCCTAAACTAACCACTAACCATTGCCAGTTCCGCGTTCCCTCTCTCATCTTTCTGCTCCTCGCACCTTTCCCGAAATCACGCGCCTCGAAACAATTCAACTTTATCTATACTTACCTACCACTGAACTATACCTAGTAAGAGTCATGCAAATGGCATAATAATATTTTTCTGATAAAGCGCACAGTCCTGCCTTTGTGCCGTTGCATTTTAATCCAATTCTTGACTTGCCAGGAATTTAGTTAAGTGCATCGTTATAAAACGATATCAATGAGTAACACACTCACTCACCTTTTTTTTTATTACGTTCGGGTCTCCGTATGTCTAGACTATTGGCATATTTTAATATTCTCGAAGTGATTAAACTTCGAATTGCGGTCATCGTCATTGGTACTATTCTTTCTGTAGGGTAGTGTTGGATATTGGATACATTTTAGGGATGCGATAGTGGATGGTGTGTATGTGTGTTGTGTGCGAGAAAGGGGCATCGATTGCATCTTGTTCCGCAGGGCGGGGAGGTCATTGGCTTTCCACCGCGAATTTTTCCAAGACGCTCAAATGAAAATAACTCAACAAAACTGGTCATCTTTGCCGTTTTGAGGGTTTTGTGGATGTGTGTTTCGGTGTAAGAATGAACCGACCTGCGATGTTGCCCCTCAGCCAAACTCGGAACACATTCCATCGTACAAATTCTGAGAGCGCTGGATCGATTTTCCCAAATATTCCCACCTTGACCACAAAACTGAATTATTTTGCTTTTTGCCAACGAAAGTTCCATGAAATATTTAATCTATTCTCTACAATGCAAGCACGTATCCGACACTTCGTACGTACAGAACACGTTACGTATGTGATGTGGAACGCTCTGTGTCATTATTTTTTTAAATGCATCGAAATTTGTTTTCCAACTTGATGGAACTTAACCCAAAACGTTTACAAAAATTGGTGTAATTTTAATGTATTGTCACGCTAGAGAGAATCAGTATCGATATTATAGTGAACGTTGGTTTTAATCAGAACAATAGGGTGATTGCATGAAATTCGTTCACCTGATCACCGGTAGGCAGCGCAAGGATCGAGTTATGTTTTGACGTTTGTTAGGGAATTGCATTGGGGCACATTTATTTATTTATTTTTTTAACTGTCTTATTTTACGAGGCGGCATTCAGCTATAAGCTGCTCTGCCATGCAACCTCGGGGATAGCACAAAATATCCATGGATGAAGTAGAATTCGAACCCACACAGGGCAGCGCGAATGGTTTGGCTTGCCATCACCTGTACTACTCGGCCACCACCGCTCCAAACATAACAGGTGTAATTATGCAAGGAATCGTTGGAATGATTTATAAATCACAATCTCGATCTCGTAAACGCCGAACAAAACAGTATGTGAACAAAACACGTAAAAATGACAGTATTCAGTGAGGTTAGTCAGGTTGACATTGCTCCGACATGGATGAAACTTGACAGATGATAAATGATAATGACACTATCAACATTTTTCCCTAAACTCCCTCTACATCCAGCTCTACATGCAATCACCTTATTTATCGATCCTTGACCTATTGAGAGAAATACCCGTGGGCGTATGAGGAACAAGCTTTTTTCGCTTTTATTCCTGAATTTTGGATTGTAGGTCCTTATTTTGTTACATATCTTCGTTTTCATTACTTTATACACTCTATGGTTATATCTCGGGTTATACAGTGTGCCTCAACGAAAACAACAGGGGGGTTTTTAAGCATTTCACTTGATTTTTTTGAAAAAAGCTCAGACTGGTCGATTTTTATATCGAGGTGGACATCTGAAGCATACATTGGCAAATTTTTATCTTCAGCCCCCTCGTCCCCACCCATCCCAACTTCAAAATTTCAAATGGCATCTACTTTGCAATGCATCAAATTAAAGAGAATCTGAAAAAAATATTTTTGAAATTTATAACCCCCACCCCCTTTCTTCCTGAAATTCTCTGACTGTCCCCTTTCATATTCTCGACCCCTCAGTTTTCTTCAATTGAATCAGTGTCATCCTAAATAACACCAAGAAAATTTTTTTTCAAATTCGCCCCTTTGCTCCCTCTTCCCCCCCCTAACTTCGAAATTTGAAAGACACCACCTACTTTGTGATACATCGAATTAAAGGGAATTGAATTCTCTTTCTGAAAACAATTTTCTCAAAATTTTCACCCCCCCCCCATAAATTGAACGGAATTGGAGTATTTTAGGGGGAAAGGGGGTTTTTGAAAGTTTTGAAAATATTTTATCCAGGAAGAAGAGAATTCAGTTCCTTTTAATTTGATGTATCACAAAGTAGGTAGTGTCATTTTAGATTTTGAAGTTGGGGTGGGGAAGTGAAGGGGTGAATTTGAGTGGCATTTTTTACACAGAAAATTTTCTCCCTCGATGCTGTGCAGGATGACGTTGACTGTACTGAAGAGAAGAGAAGATGCCAAGAATATTAAATTGGAAACTCAAAAAATATTAGGAAGAGGGGTGGGGTTAAAAATTATGGAAAAGATTTTTCCATGAAGAAAATTAATTCTCTTTAATTTGACGTATCGCAAGGTGGGTGGTGTTATTTGAAATTTTGAAGTTGTGGTGGGTGGGGGTAAGTCGATGACGCAAGATCTCGCGCCTGATTTTCATCGGCTGCAAGACACTGTGCGTGTCGACTTACTTTGTGATGATATTAGGGATGATATACACTGGATGCCAAAGGAAAGGAAAGAGTGTCAAAAGGGTTAATTTTTGAAGTCGTGTAACTTTTTCTGAAAAAAACATCAGATTTGTTTCTTCTTAGTTTTGAAAAGCAGGTATCGATACCTCCAAACGGTTTTCAATCATAAATTTGTTCTCTCAAAGACCGCTTGATTGATGTGCTTTTCCTTGAAAATTGACAGGAAGGCACGTATCTATCAGTATCATGAAAAAATTTCATTCCATCGATCCCCAAAAGAGGTGAACCTCTGGACCTCTTCTGGGCAATCAATCCAGGGTTGCCCAACGAAAACAACAGGGGGGTTTTTGAGCATTTCACCTCATTTTTTTGAAAAAAGCTCAAACAGCTCGATCGTTATATCGAGGGAGACATCTAAAACAAATTTTGGTGAATTTCTATCTCTAACCCCCTCACCCCCACTAACCCAAACTTCGAAATTTCAAATGACACCACCCACTTTGCCATACATCAAATCAAAAAGAATCACATTCTCTTTCTGATTTTTTTTTTCTAAAATGTTTAACCCTACCCTCTTTGTTCCTAAAATTCTCTGACTGTCCCATTTTGTATTCTTGCTCCCTCAATTCTCTTCAATTCAATCAGCGTCATCCTAGATAGCATCGGAGGAGAAAATTGGTGGAAAAAGTGCTACCCAAATTCACCCCTTTGTTCTCCCCCACCCCAACTTCAAAACTCAGCAAGACACCACCTACTTTGTGATACATCGAGTTGGAGGGAATTAAATTCTTTTTCCAAGAACAGTTTTTTATTTCAATTTTCAACCCCTTCCCCAAATAATTGAACATTGGAAGTAATTCAGGAGGAAAAAAGGGAGTTTTTAAAATTTAAAAAAAAAATTTCCCATGAAGAAAATTCAATTACCTTCAATTTGATATATCACAAAGTAGGTAGTGTCATTTTTTATTTAGAAGTTGTAGTGGGGGAGCGAAGGGGTGAATTTGGGTGGCACTTTTACCACAGATATTTTTTCCTCGATGTTGTGCGGGATGACGTTGACTGCAATGGAGAAAAATTTGAGAGGTCAAGAATATTGAATTGGACAGTCAAAGAATTTCAGGAAAATAGGGGATGGCTTGAAAATTAAAAAAATATTTTTTTCAGAAAGAGTCTGATTCACTTTAATTTGATGTATCGCAAAGTAGGTGGTGTCATTAGAAATTTCAATATTGGAGTGGGTGGGGGTGAGGGGGCTAAAGATAGAAATTCGCCATTGTATGTTTCAGAGGTTCCCTTCGGTATAAAAATCGACCTGTCTGAGCTTGAAAAAAAAAAATTAATGCTCAAAAATCCCTCTATTGTGTTTCCGTTGGGCCACCCTGTATCCTGTATATTCATATTGACATTTCAGTAATGGTGATTCCAGCAAAGATGTTCTGACAGGCCAAAAGTCAAACTTCCCGTCACCACTAAAAAAGTATCAATATGAAAAATGTGCACATCATGGTCGAATGACAACTAATGTGCCCGATTGAAATCAAAAAAAGAATTATGGCTTCACTTCTACTCGTCTAGGATATATCGCAGCGGGAGCGCACAGGCGAATGAACATCGCTTACTGAGCGCTGCGGGTAAGAACTTGCATGCAACAACAATCAACATAGCTTGCAGTGACGTAGCCAGGATTTTCATTTGGGGGAGTTCGAACCAAAATTTTTGCTTGCCGTGCATGGAGGCAAGCAAAAATAGTGCCGTAGACGGAAATTTTTCCAAAAAGGGGGCGTGACTATAGGATTTCAGAAGGGGTACCCCCCTTGGCTACGTTACTGATAGCTTGTAGTCACTTTCTGGGCGGGTAGCTCCGCCGGGAGTGAGTGAGAGCGCTTAGGTTACTACCCGCCCCGAGGTTACATGGTGCACCAGCAAAGCGTATACGCTAAGCTGAATGTCACCTCGTTGAAGAAGTGAATTTATTGATAATGCATTACTCTTGGATTTTACCAGTAAAATCGGACAGTAACAAAATCATCCATAGCACTAATTGGTAACCACTGGAATCTTGTAATCTTGTTGCTACGGATGGTTACTAATCTTGCATTTTCAACCACCCTGGGCTCAATAAGTAGTAAATGTGATGTCGCGGCATTCTCCATTGGTCATCTTTCACAAATAGGTCCAAGGGCCTCTTCTGGGAGCCGATGGAATGAATTTCTTTTATGGTACAACCGATACAGCCACTGTGTACGTTCCTGTCAATTCTGATAGCGGTGTTGCCCAAAGAAGAGCAACACCGCTAGCAGAATCTGTATCAAAAAATCCAAATAAAAAAATCAAGAACTCTGAAAAAACAAAATACGATCAAAGGTCAAAAATCGTTTCGAGATATTGATACCCGCTTTTCAAAACTGAGAAGAAAAAATCTGAAATGTTTTCCAAAAAGTTACACGACTTCAAAAATCAACCCTTTTGACACTCCTTTCTTTGCCATCCTGCACATCATGCACAAACTAAATGCCTCTTGCTGCCGAAGGAAAGCTCTGTCACACATTATCAGCTTTTTCCAGATCGGGTATTTTTTCCTAGAGATATCTCCACTTGAATTTGAAGAGAATTTTGAGCCATCCTTAACTATGGACGGCAGTTCATTCGGGGCACCCATGATGGCTTGGTTCTTCCCAGTTGCAATACTAAAAATTACGACTTAAAAGAATACGTCGAACGACTTTGACGTTAATACGTATGCGGAAGAAATAAATGCAAGTTTGTATGATATCGGGACTTGGGATGAGTGTTTATTGGTTTTTCGAAGGTTGATTGTGAGTGTTGATGCAGTTTCCACGGCCATGGACGGGCACAATTCGAACATAGTGTAGGTAACGTGGCGATCGAGCGCAAACTCATCCTGTAATGAATGGCTCCAGGATGGCGTGAAATTGCAAAATTCATAATATAATGAAATTAATTTAATTGAGCGATCAGCTATTAGACTAGATTTACGACGACCTTCACTTTATCGCTATTAAAAGGTATTTTAATTTTTTAATAACATCAATGTAAGAGATTTGCGAACGGCACTGCTCTTGCTCTATTTATCTTCATTTATTGTTCGCCGCGATGTTCCGTATCTCTTTGCATTTGTAGGGTTTCTCGGGCGCGTTTGGCGAAAATCAGAAGCCTTAAATAATCAGATTTTAGACATGGCACAACCTTGATAATGTCGGCCAGCACGGAAAACCATCAAATCGATAACAGAGGCCCAACTCATGTATTTTATGGTGTTTCAGCTGATCAGCTGAAATTGATAAGTATCCCGTCGTACGTCATCTTTACATCACCGATACGTCATCGCGCTCATATTATAGCGGCGTTTTGACGAAAATGGCCAATGGGATAATTAAAATTGCAACAACATCGGCGTCGGTCATGCAAATTAATCCAACGAAACTAAAGACAAATCGATAGCTTCTTGAGATTATTAATAGGTCGTGCGCGTGCTTTTTCGCATGGTTTCCCTATTTTCGCAGCGGGAGAAAGATAGGGGGGGGGCAGCGGGAGAAAGATAGGGGGGGGGGGCAGCGGACTAACGCCGGTTTTTGAACGAACTTGACCATTTTTCTTGGTGGCGACGATAAAATACGATAAGATTAATGTTAGGACGCTTGATGCCATTTCAGTTATTATTTTTGCTTCACGGCCGCTCTTATTATATTCCGATATGAAGAGGCACGTGACTGAAATAGCAATATGGGAACGCACTAGAAGACTCGCTAATAAGCTGCCACGCTAAGTCACACCAACCACCACCTCCACCATTACCACCAAGAAATAATGTTACGAATTTTTACAGGTATCGCCATGGACAAAACGGATCAGAAGAAAAATTCCAAACGCCACGGTTTGTACTATTTTTAATAATAAATGAGTAACGTTTTTCTGCAACCAATACTAAGATTTCGCGTGGTCGCTTTGGTTTTGACCAAGACCAGCTCTCATCAACACGTGTACTTCGGTCACAGTGATGATCTTTAAAGTGCTCAAAATCGCCTAACCTAATCATTTTCAACGACCCGGTTTCAAATCCAGGTCTAGTCATAGTTGTTTGGTGATACCACAAGCTGTTCATTCTTTGATTCTTCATAACCTCCTCTCCTCTGGTAGAAAAATATGAAATTCACGCACTGTCGCAGAGATGTGATAATAATGATCATAATGATAGTATATTATTAAACAAGTTTCATAAGATACTGGTTTTGGGGCACGACGAGCTTGCGAGGAGTGCTGCAAAGGAAAGAGTGTGACAATTTGTCTTATTAAACGAGTATAATATACTGTTTTATCTATATTTTCTTATAATTGCCCAGAAATTGGAAATTCTGGCTGCTAGACATAGAAACGTTTGACAGGTGACACTTCAGAACTGACGTTCGCCTAACTTCTATTGGAAATTAATTGTTCCTATTGGTTAAAAAACAGTTTAATAGTATACTCCATTAGAGCACTGTTTTCGATGTAATAATTAATCCATTAGTAACGCAAAGTAGATAAAGACCTTATTAGCAGTAAGCTATCAAGGACGGATTATTTTATTATGGGGGAATTGACAGTTTTTTCAATAAAATAGTCAATGCAAATTGACATTTCATCTTACCTTTTGTACCTTTCTTTCTCCTGAAAATGGATTGTGTTGTCACCTAGTGAATTCAATCAAGGACGGAGTTATATTGGTAAAATAAGCGCTGCGGAATCAATCCCTGTGGGTTTATTCATTGACAGAATCATTTTAGGTCCCTTTCGAAAACTACAAGGATGTACTTTGGTTTGAGACCATTGGCATTTCCAAAATCGAAAAATAATTTTTTGGATTTTAGAAATGTCCATGGGCTCAAACCAAAGTACATCCTTGTAGCTTTCGATAGAGACCTAAATGGTAAAATTTTGCAAAGGAATAAACTCACAGGCATTGATTTCGCAACGCTTTATTTTACCAATTCAACTCCGTCCTTCAACGGTTTTTCAACCAATTAAACTCCGTCCTTCAACGGTTTTTCAACCAAATAAAAAAATGCATTGCCAATAGAAGGTAGGCGAACGTCAGTTCTGAAGTGTCACCTGTCAAACGTTTCTATTTTTAGCAGCCAGAATTTCCAATTTCTGAGCGATTATTAAGAAAAGATAGATAAAATAGTGTATTATACTCGTTTAACAAGACATATTTTCACACTCCTTCCTTTGGTGGAGCACTCCTCGCAAACTCGTCGTGCCCCAAAACCAGTCGTCTGACAATACTGTCTCATGAAACTCGTATAATAATATACTATTATTTAATGAAGGAGATCAATGAAGAAATAGCCCTAAAACCTATTTTGACTGTTGGTTGCAGAAAAAAGTGTTTTCACTCTATTTAGCTAAGCTCCGCAGTGCTTCATCATAAATGGTTCCCCTTAGGCACCAACGAGGCTCATGCAACACGCCATATTGCAAATTCAAGCTCGGGGGTGCTGATGGTGGGTCCAAATTTCCGTGTCGGAAAGAAAATAGGCTGTGGAAATTTCGGCGAGCTCCGTCTGGGCAAGAACCTGTACAATAATGAGCACGTCGCCATCAAAATGGAACCAATGAAATCCAAAGCTCCACAACTTCATTTGGAATACAGATTTTACAAATTCCTGGGTAGTCACGGTGAGGAACTTTTCGAATGGAAAATGCACGGACTTGTAAGTAATCGTGTATTGTGATTTCCAGAGGGAATTCCGGAAGTGTACTACTTCGGGCCATGTGGAAAATACAACGCCCTTGTCATGGAACTGCTAGGTCCCAGTTTGGAGGACCTCTTCGATATGTGCGACCGAAAATTTTCTTTAAAGACTGTTATAAAAATAGCGATACAATTGGTAAGTGTAATGAGTAAGGGAAGAAAAATCTTGTCATAACGTCGTTTATGTTTATTTGACAAGATGTCTTGACGAGTCTAAAAATAAATCGTTGACAGAATAGTTCGAATGGCTTAGGCGTTTTGGCATAACGGAATCGCATTATGCGTAATGCTTTTCGACGATCCCATGGGTGGAGCTCTTGATGTCTGCGTCTTGTTTACTTTACGCAATAGGTTGGTAAACTTCAACATTTTTGCTTATTCCGTATTTGCGTATGTCATTTCTGACGTAAAAGTGAAGTTTTCTGAAACGTCAACAACTGTCAAAATCTTTTCGACATCGCACATCGCATCCAGTCATAGTCAGCCACACCATATCCCATCGGGAGTCGCATCATTCTTCTAGTACGCCCGGAGAGTGCGCTTCATGGGGATAGGTCGTTTTTGATTATGTCATACGCACATGCGATTCCGTTACGCCAAAACGCTTTATGGGGACTAGGCCTTAGTTTAAATTGCGTTCGGCGTCTCTGATCTTGAGTTTCAAAATTTCGACAATTTTGATGTGGAGCTTTATAACCCAATCAAGTAGCTAGCTATACATGCCTGAAGCCTAGGCTCCCTTGTGCGGTATATGGCAGCTTTTTTGCGATTAAATCGAAAGAACTTCAATCGCAGTTCTTACTAAATTTATCAATAAAATAAACGTTTCACGGCCAATTTTACCTTTGAAAATGAGCTAATTTGGACTGCTGAGATCGATTCAAGATCTGATCCTTACTCTCTCTGTCTGCATTCTTGCAAAAAATTAGACACTTCACATCTTCACAAGTTTTCGCCTTTCAATAAAGACATCTACCTTTGTTTACTACACATGAAGTTTATGTAGGGTGGTAAATAAAACTTCTGAAGTTGAGCATTCTCATGTTTGAACTAAAATGAATTTTTCCGGATTTCAACACCAAAGGCAACGCAGTTGGTTGCACGGTGAGCTCAGCCTCGCTTTCAAAGGCGAAGGTCCCGGGTTCAAATCCACTCTGGGCCAATTGGACTTTTTCACGCGTTCCTTAGTACTGGGGCATCTACTATCGTGCGGTGATGCCCCCCCGGGGGGGGGGGGATGAAACGAGAAAGCCATCGAAACAAAACGCCACTGATAAATCTCCCACTGATCCAAAAATGTAAATCTACAGTACTTCGTTGTTATCGTCATTGTTATCGTTACTGGAAAAACCCCACGCAAAAAACCTGCTACTTACCAAGTAGTTGATGCAGACAAAAAAAAACAAAGGCATGAAGATGTTCATCATATTTCGAAACGGTTTTTGAATTTTCCATTATGGAGCTAAAACTTCAGGCAAGAAGAGGCGAGGATTCTGATCGACTCAAGACAAACATTCAAAATACGGTTCCATTGAAAGTGATCCAAAACTTGATCGCTGCCGGAATTCGGCTTGGGGAAGAACTGAATGCAAATCAACTTGTCTTCGACACAAATTACTTATTCTAAACATTTCAAGACGTTTCTTGTTCGTTTGGTGCAATAATAGGGCGATTGCATGTAGGGGGCGCTTGCGGCGCCGTTTGCCACCTGGGGACTTTAAGTTTATCAATTGGTATTGCAAATCACCAAATCGTGCGTCATAACTAGAGAGCGGATTTATAATTTTTTAAATGTTCTATTCGCTAAGTTGGATGCAACTGTTGACTTGCAGCTTGACGTTTCCATCTATAAGGAACCTAAATACCAAGTTTTATTTCGCATATAATTTATTATTTTGAGTTTTTACCGCATACAACTTGATAGTCCAGATAATCGCATATAGCCGCATATTTAGTTCATATTTTTGCATTGACCATAATATTTGTCAATATTTTGGCCATTTTATCTAGTTGTTCCAGAAAAAAAATCACGATTTTTCATTTCAAGAGAAAAATAATTGGAAATTTTCGAAGAATTTTTTTTTATTTCGATGGTCAGAGTTGGTTGGTTGGTTTTACATGTAAATGTTGAAATTTTTAATATTTTTGCAGCTTATATTACATATTTGTTCGCATATATTGCTCTATTTGAACATTTTTACCGCATATTTTGATACTTTTTAAGCGCATATAAATCCGCTCCTCAGTCATAACTGTCAATCGCATGATTTTGGCACTTGAATAAATCAATATTTATCTCGCCACACCCATTGCCCGCTGTCATTAGTTCTCTAATAATCTTTCTATATTGTCGACGCTGAAAAATGCCCTATAAAGGTTGTGTGCCGCACCGCGCACAAGATTCAACAAAACAGAAATGGCATATAATTCCACAAGTTTCCCACCAATGAAGTCCTGAAGAAGCGATGGGCCGTTGCTCGACTTTTATTTGCAATTTGCAAAACATAAACAAACGAGACTAATCGATGATCTGGGCCGCTACTGTTGAATCGTGTGAGAAAAGTCCCTGGAAATTTTATTTAATTCGTACTACACTTCTGTAGCGAAAGTTGCCTGAAAACCACGATTTTAGGCAACATTCGCTACATCAGTGTACTGCGGAATGTATTTTACTCCCAGGGACTTTTCTCACACGATTCAAGAATAGCGGCCCTGGATCTAGCGCAAGCGCACTGTGCCACCAAACCAAAGCCACCAAGTGGCGACAAGCTGAACCAACATCATGCGATTGCCCTATTGTTGTTGAGGAACAAATTTCAACTGCATGCTTTTGGAGGGAGAATCATTGCACTTGTGCATCTACAAATGCTTGTAATCAACGTGTTGAAAGCTAGACTGAACAATCACTGACAAACAGTGACCGACAAGTCACTGATTGCTCCGTTTCTCGTAACGATGGTCACGAGCAGTTTCTCAGGTGCACTAGGGCGATGATCCCCCTCGAACGCATACAGTTGTAATTTGGTTCCTCCAACAATAATTCTTCTCCCTACGAGCAAGAAACATTTTGAAGTGTTCAGAATAAATGGTTTATGTTGATTTTCATTCAGTTCTCCCAAACTTGATTTTCAAAGTATGATGAATATCTTCATGCCTTTGGTGCTGAAATCCTGAAAAATCAATTTATTTTGGCTCAAACGGGAGCATGCTCAGCTTACAGAAGCTTCGCACTGGTTTAGTTACCACCCTGTAGAAACTTTGTGTGAAGTACCTACTGTTTGCAAGAATACGCACTTGCTACCTAATAGACATAGGATTGGACTAGTGAGTTCAAGGTGTGTTCTAGAAGAACGAAACTGATATACAGCAATGAATAAAATAACTGTTCTGATCTCAATGATTTTGATTTGATCTGTTTTGCAATTTCTTTGATAAGCTAGGGTAAGACTTTACGTCAAAAATGATAGATAGATGTTTGTTTACAGAATTCAAATCGATTCAAGCAGGAATTCAAACCACTTATGTGAACAATAGGGCGATCGAGGATTGGCGATAGGGCAATATTTGCCACTCAGAGACTTTCAGTTTTTCGATTGGTACTGCAAAACTTCAAAATCGTCTGCCAATCACGTCATATTCCGGTCTGTAGCCAAAATCAATGTTTAAAACAGGATTTGCCTTTTCCTTCTGCCGTAATGGTACACATACATCAAGCGTTCACGAATATAGGTTCCATAACGTACAGAATTTTAGGTACTGGTTCTAATAAACTTCAAAGGATGATTCGCCATTAAAAAAAACTCATATTCCTAAAATGCTTCCTTGAAAGACGCAGGGTGTCTTTTATAGAAGGCCTTCTTAAAATCATTTTTTCACCGTAACTTTCAAATCGTTCTACCGATTTTAATAAAATATGAAGCAAAGTTTACTAAAATAAGTCGCTGTCGAACAATAACAACTCGTTTCACCAAATTTCTTTAGGGACTGAGGGGGGGGGGGTGCCCTATTTTTCACTCCCATAGTTATATTTGTATTCTACGTCCAATTTAGATGAAAAAGTTACTCTCGTAAAATTTTGATTAGAGGCTTCGTTTTCGAAATATTTTAATTTGAATCATTCAAAAACATGTCAAAAACACCACTTCAAGAGCCTAAAAATTGACATCTCTGTTTTTAAGCCAAAATGTTGGTCTCAGTTATGAGTTCCCTTGGCTTTAAATTCTTATGCCCTGGAAAGTGGTGGTTTCGAAATGTTTCTCAAACATTCGGATCCAAATATCTCGAAAACGAAGCCTCTAATAAAATTTTTGCAAGAGTAACTTTTTTGTCTAAATTGAACGTTAATAATTATAATAAGAACAATTTTCAAAAATAACTAGGGGTGTAAAAAAGAGGAAAGTGGGAGGACAACCCCCCGCTCTCTTCGCCCTTAATAAATTTGGTGGAAAGCGTTGTTATTGTTCGACAGAGATTTATTTAAGTAAACTTTGTTCCAAATCTGAATAAAATCGGTTTAACGGTTCAGAAGTTACGGTATAAAGAAACTATTTCAAAAAGACGAATTCAACACCCTGTATCTTTATGAGAAAGCATTTTAGGACCATGAGTTTTTGAATTTTTCGACTTCATTTTTGATTGAGGATCATCCCCCAAAGTTTGTTACAACCAGGTACCTACCTGACACCCTGTAGAACGTTGCTGGTGAACATGGAATCGTCGAAAAGCTGGCCCGTGATGAACTTCTTGTGATCTCTCGCAGAAAGTTGAAAATGATGGCGGGAAATAATTTCATTTAATTATTGCGATTCATTCGCAAAAAAGCTGTGATATATCGCACATGGGGCCTAAGCTTAAATCTGGAATAAAGATGATTAAGACACCTTTTTCGTGATTGCTATAACTTCAGGATGGATAAAGTATAAACCGATTCAGCTTGTTGCGGTCTTGAAATGTTCAATTAAAGGCTATCTAAAACCTTTTCTGTTTCTCGCATGTCACATCTTGAATTTGGCATTTCGGCCTTTTTTTATTATTATTACCCCTCATAATAGAGCTGACTTTTGAATGTTCGAAAGTAACAGCGATGCTCAGGGATGTGAAATGTTTAAAGTATAATTTGTTAATACTGAATATCTTTTGATATTGATTCATGATGACCAGTTAAATTCAACTTTCTTTGTGAATTGTGAACATCTCGTCACCTTTGTTATAAATTGTCCAGTTTTTTTTTCCAATTTACATGTCCAGCTGCATTTTAATGATAACTTTTTCTTTTCCAGTTGCACAGGATTGAGTATGTACATAGTCGACACCTTATTTATCGAGATGTTAAACCTGAAAACTTCTTAATTGGCCGAAGTAGTACAAAACGTGAAAAAATTATCCATATAATAGGTGAGATCTTATCCTATATTATACATGTATATTGCATTTACAGGGTGGTCCAGTTTTTAATACAATACTTTTAGGAGGTGATAGAGAATCGAAAATTAACGGGACTTTCTTCCAAAAATAGACTTTGAAAATGTCCAGCAACGGAGATTTCTTGTTTTCCGTTCCAAGTTGGATTTCTATGATCGTTTTTTTTTTCATATAACTTTTGACCGTTCGACCGATTTTGTCCAAATGCAAACCTGAGGTTTACTAAGACAAGTCTGTCGAGCAGTGACTCATGTTTCATCGAACATTTTCAGGGGCGTAGGTGATGTGAGGGTGTTCTTATTCTTCTCATTTGAATTCTACGTTTAATTCAGAAAAATATCGTCATCATGTTTGTCGCGGGACCTCTCATCTTAGCATCCTCCCTGTAACGTCCTTGAAGATAATGCTACACTTCTCAAAACAATTAAAGGATCAGTTGGTTTTTTTACTTTAATTTTTTTGTTGAATAAAGTAGAGCGATGTAACTTTCAGGATATCTTGATTCAACTGTTCAACACAAAATTTTGCAGAAATTTAACCACTATCGTAATGCAATTTTACAAAAAAATCCAATAATGGACAAAGAGCAAAATGAGTGTTATTCTTATCAACAATATTTTCCATTGGTCTCTATAACTAAAGTAAATGGCGCCATGATTGTCAGTCTGACAAGTGTGAATTCACAAAATGAGATACTTAACAGCGATAGAAGCCACAAGGGCCATTACCTTGTTACAAGAGGGCCATTCGCAGCGCGCTGTTGCAAGAGACTGCAATGTTACCCAGAGTGTGATATCACGATTATGGAACCGCTTCCTAGAGACAGGAATTGTCTCAAGAAGACCAGACCAAGGTAGACGAAGGTCTACATCAGTCAGAAATGACCAATATCTTCGCCTTCAAGTACTGAGAAATCGTACAAGTACAGCAAGATCTCTACGAAATAGTCTGTCAAGGGCAACGGGGTGCAGATTTCGGACCAGACCGTACGAAATCGATTGCGAGAAGTCGGCCTGAACTCGAGACGACCCGCAAAAGTGCCTAAATTAACCAGAAACCATCGTGTAGCACGCAACATGTTTGCTAGAGAACATTTGAGATGGAATCTACCACAATGGAGAAAAGTTCTGTTTACTGATGAGTCCAGAGTGGCCTTGCATTCAAACGACGGACGAGTGAGAGTGTATAGAAGGCTTGGCGAACGATTCCACCCTGACACGGTTACTGAAATGGTAGCATTTGGTGGTGGTTCGCTGATGATCTGGGGAGGCATTTTCATTGAAGGACGAACCGACCTCCTTATCATTCGTAACGGTTTATTAAACGCAGAGCGTTACATCCATGAGGTGCTAGCTACACAAGTGGTACCTCTAGCTCATGCAGAAGGTCGAAAATTTCTTTTAATGGACGACAATGCCCGTCCGCACGTCGCAAGGATTGTCACTGATTACTTAAATGAGCAGAACATACGAAGAATGGCTTGGCCCGCTTGCAGTCCGGATCTCAATCCGATCGAACACATGTGGGATCAGTTAAAAAGACGAATCAAGAACCGCCAAAACCTTCCCCAAACTCTCGAAGAACTTGAAATTGCTCTACTAGAGGAATGGCAAGATATTCCTAAGGATAATATCCGCAACCTGATTTTGAGCATGCCGCGACGATGTGCGGCTGTGATTCAAGCTGGGGGTGGCAATACTCGATATTGAGACAATTTAGCATAACCTCGTTCAGCCACAAACAATTTTTTTCCCTTTCGTAATATTTTTCATCTTACATTCTTGTTCATTAATGGATTTTTTGTGAAATTTCACTACGACAGTGGTTAAATTGCTGCATAATTGACTGTAAAACAGTTGAATAAAGACATTCTGGAAGTTATATCGCTCTTCTTTGTTCAACAAAAAAATAAAACCAAAAAAACCAACTGATCCTGTAATTGTTTTGAGAAGTGTAGTTTCATGTAAAATTACATTGATAATGCAATTATTTTTAACCTACTTTATTGATACGTTATTACAAAATTTATTAGTTCAGATGTATAAACCATCAATAAGCCTTGAAACAAGATTTCTAAGTTCTTATTTCCCTGAGAAATCATCAAGGATAAGTACGAACCGGATGGACAGACGGACGGATAAAGTGCGGACCACTTTTTTTTTCTAGAAAATTCCCCAAAAACCCACCTGTCACTAAGTAAATAACCTAAAATACGTATTCACCAAAGTACCTACTCATTGCGTGAAGATTTTATCATTTGATAGTAACTAAATTAATTATCTTCGAGATTAATTCTTCCAATTAATTGCGACGGCTTTGATCAACTGGTATATTTTTTTTGGGCGGAAGATTTTTCTGCAGGAATCCAAGCTCTATACCCAACTGAAGGTTACATCAAACAGGGTTTAGTTATTATAGGTTTGTTCCAAACGAAAAAGGCTTCAGAGGTTTCAAACTAGTCAGAGCCAATAGGAATCGAGAAATACAGTATGCAAACTGATTTGGGCGCTTCTCATTGGCTCTGACTAGTTTGAGATTTCTGATAAAACAAGCCTTATATATCAAAATCGGTGGAACATGTCCAGAAATATAAAATAAAATACGGATTTACCGAGGAATTTACAATACAAAATTCGCCGTTTATATTCAAAACGGCGATCATATCATATCTGAAGAACGTAACGTCCTTTTGGGCTGATTCTTGTTAAGCACTTTTTCAGGGTGTTTTCTATTCATAATTTCACAGGTGTGTACTAACTAGTGTTGAGAGCGGGGAAACATTTCGTGGAAATGACTCAAATAACACGAACAATTTCGACACGAAACGTTGGCGAGGAAATGTCTTGTTTCCGGAAATATTTCCGTGAAACATTTTGATTTCCGGGAAATATTTCGTTGAAGTCCGTTGAAGTGGACGGCAAGTGTGATGATTTCCTTGCAACACTTGAACTTTTCAAAAATTGACAAGTTTGGCAGGTGTTTCCATTCTGTTGCCAGCCACTGTACAAAATACATCTGAGATTCATTACCAGATAGACCATCAAAGCAGATTTTTAATATAAAGGGGCACTATACCTCGCATGTCGTTGTAATAGCATAGAATGACTTCCGGAATAGGTTGATTGCATGAAATTCGTTAACCTGATCACCGGCAGGCAGCGCAAGGATCGATAGTTATGTTTTGACGTTTGTTAGGGAATTGCATTCATTGGAGCACATAATAGCTAGGTGTAAGGCATAGACGTGTAAGGCATTGTTAGAATGATTAGAAATCACAATCTATTGATCTCGTAAACGCCGAACAAAACAGTATGTAAACAAAACACGTAAAAATGACAGTATTTAGTGAGGTTAGTCCGGTTGACGTTGACTCCGGGATGAAATTTGACAGATGACAGTGACACTATTGACATTTTGCCATAAACTCCCTCTACATGCAATCACCCTATTTCGAAATTGAATGTTTTACATTTCTTGAATATTGAATATACTTATAAAATATGTCTGCTGTAGGTATCCTGATGGACGTGAATAACTGATCATCTAAAGGACATTTGTTATTCAAAGTCATATAGCTCTCTGTACGAGGTAGATAAGTGCACCATCTATAGACGTCTATTAGACTACTTATTGGTGTTACTAGGGCTCTTTAAGAGTCTAAAAACTCCATTTTCTGATAACGTTTTTGTTTCTCAACTAAAATGGTGGTTGGTGGTCTTCTAACTTGAAGTATCTAGAAAACTTGTTTCAGTTAAGAAATCATGGGTTATCTTGGAATTTTTAATTTTTGGGTTCTTGAAAGTGGTGTTTTCGGTATGTTTTTTAATGTTTTAAATCTAAACGTCTCATAAATAAAGCCTCTAATCAAAAAATTTGCAAAAGTTTCTTCTTTTTCTACAGTGAACGTAAAATTCAAAAATACGAATACGTACTTTGGAAAAATTCAGAGGATGAAAAATAGAAGGAGAAAAGGGGGAACACCCTCAATTTCCTACGCCCCTTACATTTTTTAATGAAACCTTATATTACCGTTTCATACTGACTTATTCCAATGAATTCTGGAACTCTGAAAACGGTTCAAAAGTTATACGAAAAAAAAAACGATTATTCATTCCCAACTTTGAAGAGCTGTATCTCCTTTATTATTAATCAGGCACTTTCTAAATGGATTCTCTTGAGAAAGTCTTCTTGATTTTCGATTCTCTATCGCCTCAAAAATGTATGCATTAAAAACTGAACTATCCTGTATTGGCGAGTAACATTACCGATGGTGGCGCTGCTGATACGCTTCGCATGTAAACAAACATGTCGGATAGAGCACGGATTGTTGCCCGCGCGTTCAAAAATCTCATCAGTAGTAAGCGGTTTTTAATGTCCTCCAGACGTGAAACGTGGTTAATTAGTATTGCGGTGGAACTCAAAAATGGCAGAAGCGCAATTGAGTGTTATGCAGGTTTTGAATCACTTGATGGACTCAACGGATTCTTGATGTATCGTGATAGGAGAAGAAATTCTGAAGTCACAATTTCTTGTGTTGTGTGGTCGAAAACGAACCGAATCAAGCATCAATTTAAACATAGACATATTTGAATTGTGTTTACAAACAATCGCATTGTATGAATCTCCTCACTAGGTAACTGGGAATGTAATTTAAAAAAAATAGTAGTAGCAGTTCCTGTAAAATTGGAACGTTCAAATGCACTTGCAAAGCAGGCCAGTCTGGGACATGCAAAAATATCGCAGCTGTGCTTCTTCAATGCAGCCATATAATGTTCCCATTTTCAGCGACACTTCCCAGGCTTTTCTCGTAGTCATATTTTCCACAGTGCCGAGTTTGTTTGTCATTTTGACTACCCAACTTGCGTCTTTCGCTTTCGACGGGAAACGGTGAAAATGTAACTCTTCTTCTTTTCGGTTTCCTCAGCGTAACTCGCACTCGGAAACACAACTAATTCTCCGCCACTTTTGTCACTATCTATCTTGCCACCTTCCATTCTATGCCACTTTTGCTTGCCAGTCGTCGTACACGTGCCACTCTTATTTAAAAATGCAATGCTTTTGCAATCGACGACACCTAATAAAATGCTCGCCAATTGAAATGGTCCACCCAAAAAATACAGTCACATTCAAAGTGTCATACCTTTTGGATAAATAAACTATTTTGCTTCGTTTTATGTTTTCTAATTAGCTCACGTATTGGACTACAACATGTCGTGGGCCGTTTTTGGTACAGGTGTTTCATATTAATTATACAGGGCGCTCAATCAGATACCGCAAAAATGGAAAAGTTTGAACTGGTCCCATTTCACAAAAAATAATTTTTGGTTTTCTCCAAGTGTTTCAGAGGAGTTATTATGACCATAACTCGAATCGTTTTCAAATTTTTTTGCCTATCTGCTTTAATTACAGGGTGATCTCAAAAATGTAACCTTTTAGCAGTAATAACTTTATTCTTTGTTGGCCGATTTTGGAAAATAAGGGGCTCTTGTTGAAGCTGAAGGCTCAGGTCAGAAGGATTGAGGATCATAATTGACTTTAGATGAAAATTTTGGAAAACGCATTGAATCAAAAGTGACTCAAATGACAAACTCGCTAGAGATCCGGTTTAGGGAAGGTATTAAACAAATAACAACTTGTCTTCAAACAAACCATTCTTTCTGAACATTTTGAGGTGTTTCCCATTTGTATGGGGCAAAAATTATAGCAATGAATCCAAATCAGAAATGGATGCTCCCAACGAAAAATTCTGGACGTTTTTCACCTAAAAATAGACGTAACCTGGGTTATGGAGATCAGAACTGGTGCCTATCTCTTTAAATGTGAAGGAAACATTCGACAATAATTATGTAGCCTAGGTTACGTGCATTTTCAGTCAAGGAAGGTCCGGTATTATCTTCTGAAAAGTGAATTTGAAAAATGGGTCCCGCATCGACAATTTTCATCACTTAAAATCGGAAAATACCTGAAAATGTTCGGAAATAAAAGTCTGTTTGAAGGCAAGTTGATTTTTATTTAGTTTTCTCCCTGAACCTGATTTCTAGGGTGCTTTATATTTAGGTCACTTTTGATTCCTTCGCTTTTTCAAAATTTTTGTCTCCAGTCAGTTCCGATCCTCGAACCTTCTCATCTGAGTCTTGAGCTTCAACAAGAGTCCTTATTTCCCAAAATCGACCAACAATTGGAATAGATATAAATTCCAGACCAGAAGGTTGCATTTTTGAGATCACTGTGTAACTGGAGAAGATAGACTCAAAATTTTGAAAACTACCTCAAGGTATCGGAACAACATCTTTCCTAAAATACTTGGAAAAAACCAAAAACCATTTTTTGTGAAATGGGACCAGTTGAAACTTTTCTATTTTTGCAGTACCTGATTGAGCGCCCTGTATGATTGATACGAAACACCTGTAACAAAAACCACCCATGACATGTTGTAATCCAATCCGTGAGCTAATCAGAAAACATAAAACGATTCAAAATAGTTTATTCATTCAAGAGTTATGTCACTTTGAATGTGACTAATTTTTTTGGGTGGACCATTTCAATTGGCGAGCACTTTATATTCAAGATAATGAAACGTGCGTGGCTCACGTACTTTGTTGGAAAAAATTAACGCCGCGTCAAGTCAGATGGAATCAAATAAAGTCCCCAAACACCGCAACGCTCATAAGAGCCCACACAAATCTGCAGTTGATCCGTGCACAAACGTCGTTTACACGTTGGCCGTCAGATGGCGTATTCGATCTCGAAACTCGCCAATATGTTAGGACAACCATGTTAACTGGGCATCCACGACACTGGCCGGCCAGTGATATGAATCTGCATTTTTTTATGGTCATTGTCACCATTGACCATTTGACCATTGTCAAAATGGTCTGTTATCTTTTATCTCAGTAATGAAAAAAGAAGTGACCATTGAAACACTTCGAACATAGAAAAAAAGATTTTTTTCAACTTTTCTCATTCAGCCAATATACGTTCAATAGATAAAAAGTTCTGTGATAACGCAAAAAAAAAACAAAATCGAATAGGCGTAAGATATAAAACGAACTCTGAAATAAATACAGGATACAGGGTATTTTAATAAGTCTTGGGGTAGAAAACTAAATAGTTATAAATGGTCATAAAATATTAATGTTTCAGCAGTGAAATTTGAAAAGTTATATTTTTCAACGAAATTATCAAATTATCCAGCTTCAGAGTTCCACTTCTTTCGTTTTTGGGAATTGGTATATCGTAAACGGTCTAAGTAACTGAGCCTTAATTTGGCATAAGTTACCCAACGGACATCTTTTATCTACCCCTCAAATTTTAACCAAATTCAATCAGTGGCGGAGGAAGTTAGGAAGGGATCCGAAGATTAATACAATATAATAAACTTTATTGCTTTAAAAACAAGAATGTTACAAGCAAAGATTTATACAATACGTACATCGTACATCCCTATTCAAAGAAACAAAAGTCATAACCGATATTTCAATTTTATCATCATCATCACCCACTATTTAGCGGGCATTGATGATTGACATGTCCAGATAAATTTGTGAAGAAGTCTTATTTCAAGTCTTATTCCAGCGAGTAACCATTTATGAGCGGTGATCTTTGGTTATGAAATTTGCTATTTAAGCGAGGATTGGTTACAAGCGATAAAGGAAGTCCTGTCTTTTCAGCGCACTTCTCTAAATGGGAAGGCACTCATGTCCTCGCTTTGTCACACATCTATGTGTCCGTGCGTCAGATGTGATGAAAAATTTGCTGCTGTCGTCAACCTTTCCGGCAAGCGAGCAACCCATTCGTATAAATAATCCACCTTTCCCATGCAAGCAATTACTTGCGCGCATACCTGTGAGCGCAGATTCCTGATAGTACATTCAGCTACTACAGACCGCCAGTGGTATCCTCACAGGTATGCGTGATGGTGTCATGGGAAAGGTGGATGGGTACCTGCGTTCTGTGTGAACAAGGGGTAATAAGGCGGTTGACAACCTGGTAGTGAATACAAAGAACGGAAGCTCTAACCTTCCGCTTTGTGGGCCAAGTCCCTCAAGATGTAGAGCCACACTATTATTGTTATTATTATTATTGCAATAGTGGGACGACAATTTGAACATTCGAATTTTGACAGCAGCAGTTCTCCTGATTCTCTGGCAGTAGGGGCCTTATGTTCTCTGCTAAGCAATCAGGGCTGTGACTGGGCTACACCGCGATCGCTCGGTGATCGCTTCCCTCTAGAAATAAGGCTCCAGAGCAACATGAGCGGTCATAAATGGTTACTTGCTTGAATAAGACTAATATCTGGAAATATTGATAGACATTATTGGCCATTTAAAAAAAAAAAGAAAACAGCATTAGGCACATGATTGCTTGTGACGTGAGGTCTAAACGGTTGTTACGCTTGCAAAACGAACAAGTTATTTGCTTTTTCCCTCTCTCGACTGTTTTAGTATAGAATTCCCATATAATCGATTTAGGTTTGACGATCGCAGCGTAGCGCAAGTAAAACCTGAAAGCAAATCACAGGCAATAAAATACAACGTCAATAATAAGCTAAGATTGAAGGTTGGACCGTCAATGAAAATTTGGCGGTAACTTATAAATGGCCGGACATTTTAAAAAATACCCGGATATTTTTAAAAACGCCCGGACACTTTTGTAAGGCATTATTCAAAGTGCCTGCAAACACAATTTTTTCTAATTCGCATTTGTTGCAGATTTTGGTTTAGCAAAGGAGTACGTCGAAATGGAAACCAACAAGCATATTCCATATAGAGAACACAAGTCGCTGACTGGGACGGCGCGGTACATGTCGATAAACACTCATCTTGGCAAAGAACAATCCCGACGAGACGATCTGGAAGCTCTGGGACACATGTTCATGTATTTCTTGCGAGGCTCCCTGCCGTGGCAGGGTCTCAAGGCTGACACTTTGAAGGAGCGGTATCAGAAAATCGGCGACACGAAAAGAGCAACGCCTATAGATGTTCTGTGCGAAGGACATCCGGACGAAATGGCCACTTATCTGAGATACGTGCGCCGATTGGACTTCTTCGAAACGCCCGATTATGAATATTTAAGAAGTCTCTTCACGAACTTGTACAACCGCAGAGGCTATCCAGACGATAATGAGTTCGACTGGTCCGGCAAAACTATGGTATGTACGAATTTTAATCGTTGTAACCTGTGTTTTCTAAGAAGTAGTCGGTTAAAACGCCACGATAAGAAGGGTTTGTTATACGCTTTCACTGGTTTTGGGCAATCACATTTCTCTCCATTGTTTTTTGTTCTGTTTTGTTACACAGTTCTATTTATTCATTGTATATATTGCATGCAGCCGCCCAATATATACATGTTGCAACAAGTCCGGCACGCACCACCTTCCAATGTTATTAAAACCAAATCTGCAAAGGTAAAAAGTGATGCTTACCTGCTCACTCTTATGATAGAATGTTGCTTTAACATGCTGGAAGTTCCTAGTTTTGTAGTTTCACGTGAATGCATCATTGGTCAGTGCTTGTTACGCTATCACAGACTTTGCACATCTGCTTTCTATGGTTCAAAAGTTCACGGCCTGTTGATAGAAAAAGAAAACAAGTCCATTAGTAACTAAAAACATCAAGACGTCGCACAAAAACAGTCTGGTCTGTCGTCTACCTATTCGTAGAATGATTCTATGACATAAAGTCACCAAAAACTTTCTTGGTAACTTGTTCATTTGATTATTAGTTACTTCTTTCCTTTAATATGATTGTGTGGTTTCTCGTTCTTCAGTAGACGAAACATTGGTTCAGTCCGAATTGTTATAGCTTTTATCACTTTTTGTTATAATTGTTGTCTGCTTTTTGCGGGAACAGCGGCGTCGTACTGATGAGCTCGCAGCAAAGCGAAACGCTACTATATTTACGACGGGTCGCATATTTTCCACTCCAGTTCTATGACAACATGAAACTGATCATGTGAATATTCAGGTTTCGTCTTTCGCGTATGTTCTGCTTTCCGCGAAGGAAAACAACGCCATCAAGGTTTCTGTTTGGTTAAATTTGAACTCGCGTTTAATACAAGTGATTTGGAAGAACGTGTGTTGTGTGTGTGTGTACGTGTAGAACCGTTTTTGCTTTTTTAAGTAATAATACATTTCACGGACATCAATGAATTGTATTATCTCACTTTATTTCATTGCATTGTTTTTATTTTTTGTTTTTCCAGTTTAAGGCGGCTTACGTAGTTGAAGACGCTCAACAAGCTAAGACGTTCTCATTTTGCATGCTACAATAATTTATAAGCTATAGGGTAATGTTTGGTGATGGAAACATTTAATTTATAGGAATATAGTGTACAGAGACAAGGTAAACCCAATCACGCAAGTTCTCTTCCTCTCTCTTTTTATCTTTAAAAAGTCCTGTGTGCTTGTGCTACTTATCCTGACGCTTCGCATCTTCCTTCTGACCATCTGAAGACGAAAAAACACATTATTATTTTAAACAATGTCTCATGTTCGCAGAGCACTCCAGTTGGTTCGTTACAAACTACAGCGCATGAAGTTGTGGTTTCTCCAAACAGAGAAAGGCACGGCATGACAAAGGTAAGTCAATTTAATTTAATTTTCATATCGAAAAAAAAGACATACATTTTTTGAATGATCGCTTTTGCTGTGAGAATTGAGTTGGGATGTGAGATGTGAAAAGAACTAAATGATGTTTTTGAAATTGTAGACTACTAGCAAAGCAAATGCATGGCCTGAAGCTTCGAAGCAGAGTACTTTGGGCAACTTGACCCCAGCTGATCGGCATGGTTCTGTACAGGTTGTGAGCTCTACAAATGGCGAATTGAATGCAGATGACCCCACAGCTGGCCACAGTAACACACCAATAACTCAACCTCAGGAAATCGAACTTCTTGACGAGACCAAGTGAGTTCACCATTATCTACTCACTGTGTTCGATAGCCTTTTTCTTGTTGATAATTCGGTGGAAAATTATGTGGTGGAAATGTAACGCTCGTTTCATTTTCAGGTGCTGCTGTTTCTTTAAACGAAAGAAGAAGAAAGGTGTGCGTACTAAATGACTACAATATAGCGAGACAGACCAACATCTCACACTCTTACCGTGTGGACATAGCAGTGCTGCAACACTTAATTGACTTTGTTTATCAAAAAGAAGACCATTGTCAACTTGTTACGTTGTACTATTTAAATAGCTAATTTAGGTTGTTAGCCTTAATTTAACGATAAGTTAGTTTAAGTCATACCATATCTGTGAACGTCTAAGGAAGCCTTACTCGTCCTCGGTTCTGTACTTTCATTTTTTGTATGTTGTTTATCTTATTACCTATTATTGTCGCTATTTATTATTTACCTACCAAATATTACCCTGTATGAATATTTTGACTTTAGTATAGTGTGTGTTCTAGTAAACATGTTTTAACATTTATTAATTTTATCATTACTCTGAGAATGTTCTGTTGAGTTTTTGCGAGTAAGGCCGAGTTTTAGTATGTTTGATAAGGGATGATTCATACTGAACAATGTAAAAATTGATTGATTGATGATTGAAATGTATATAATTATATAACAGCCTTTCACTGTATTTACAATTATTATTGTTTGAGACACGCATCATTCTCTTAACGCCAAATTTATTGAGTACTACCTAAATTTTTATAGCTTGTTCTGTTTGTATAATGGGTGGTATTCATTGTTCACATGTTAAACGTTTTCGTTCAGACCAAGCCTTGTTTTATGCCTTCTTCATTCACCGCGTTCAATATGGCGTTCAATATGGGGACGGGACCGTAACGAACTCTAACCTAAAGTTGTGATCCAAGCGTTGTATAAATTTGCTTTGTTGTTGATCTCAAGTAAAAGCTGATCGACCGCTTTATTCTTTAAATAAAAAAAAAAAACTACCAGGCAGGGTGCAAGTTTTGACCAGGAGTCTAGAAACTTGATTGACTGCTTATATGCCAATTGTTTGACTTATTTAATTACTTTTGTGGCTCGTATAAATATAAATTGTTAGAACACAGTGTTTTCTTATTCCTTTCTAACCTGGTTTTCTTGTTAAACTCGGCAAACTCTCAAATTTCAACGTTATCTTTTTTGTATAGATATGATACAAAATTTATTGGATGTATAAAATTATTAATAAATTCCATTTTTATCTTCCTGCAATTTTACAAGCTATTGTAAGATGTATAAACTGTTGAACTCAAATAAAAGAAAATTGCTAAACATAATGCTCTGGGATTTTATTGTACAGGGTGGAATCCTGTAGTTTGCTATTAATTTTATTCATTTATTTATCTATTGCAAGTAGAAAACACTTGAATATGATTTGTCCTAACCTAGATGCGATCCTGCTTCGATTTTTCGTTCTTTTTTTTTACAGGGTGAAATGACTGAAATAAATGTAAAGCGGTGCAAAATCACCGTGAGTTTAACATGTGCCGGTGACTAAAAAAAAAGAAACAAATCAGTCTTCAATGATGCAGTCATGAGGTTTGATGTTTTATCTCAGAACGATTTTGGAATTTTTTAGATTAGATGTCTAAACTGTCTTGCAGAGTTCAGTGAAGCGAGAACGCTTTTATTTGAAAAAAAGTTACTGTTTTTAGACCGTGTGCTAGTGGCCTTTGAGAACTTGTGATTTCTGACCGCACCATACTTGTGGTGATAACCACCCACATGGTAGTTGCTGAAACGCCAGTCGGCCTCCCCAAAGCGAGTCGTCTTGGGAGCTGCCAACCCTCAAGAATCCCAAAAAAAACAATTTTACAAAACCATTTATGACCGGTTGAAAACGCGTTAGGTGATGATAGCTGTGGATGTACAAAATGCAATGACAACGTTCATTTCCATGCAAAAAAAAATGTATACTTAATTTTGGATAGATTTGGATTTAGACGCATTTGAAGAAGTAATAAGTAAACATGTATTGTTACTTCTAAGGATAGCATTAACAGAATGAGGGGATTGTACTGAAGTACTACTTACTGAAATATGAGATATAAACCATGGTATTAAATTCAGCAAAAAGTATGAAGCGCTACAGCCCTGAAGGCCTAAACAAAGTTGGGATGCCTTAATTATCGAAATCGTCCGACTCAGTGTCTTATTCACTGTTATTTTCAACGCTTTCGCTCTCGCTGTCAACTGCAGCGCCTTCGTTCATATCTGAAAGAACATAACTAATTTATTATGATGAAGTATAGTGAAGTGAAGTGTTGGTTGCTGCAAATCGGCATTCTTCCAAACAAATGTTTGGAAGCAACAGCGTTAGTGCCAACCAGCTATGGCTAGCGACTCAGTGAGGGTCAATACGATTTTTTTTTGTTCAAGGGTGATCAATTGCCAACCCTTGTTGGCGATGTTATTGTCCAATCCTGTGATAACGAAACTTTAGGTATATAAAATATACTTATCTCTTTACTTGTCTATGGTGCCGTGTGAATAAAAAGTAGCTTTTGCTTCCACTTCGGTTTTCTTAGGAGTTGCTGAGCTAATTCCTCTTGGCAACTCCTAGCTGAATATATGTAGTTAAAAGCAAGATCTATTTTTTATTCACAAGACCTATGGTATTCTTCTCTTCACTTCTTCACTTCTCTATACTTCATCATAATAAATTATTTATGTTCTTTCAGATATAAATCAAGGCGCTGCAGTTGTGAGCGAGAGCGGAAGCAATGAAAATAATAATAATAAATATACTTTATTTTCAGGCGGCATCCAGCTCAGTAGGTACTATGTGTAGATACTGCTCTTCCATACAACCCAACAGTGAAGACACTGAGTCGGACGATTTCGATTATTAATGCACCCCAACTTTGTTTAGACCTTTGAGCCTGTAGCACTTCACTTTTTTTATTGACTTTAATATCATGGTTTATCTAATAATTTAATAGATAACCTACTTCACTACTATCCCTCATTCTGTTTATGCTATCCTTCACCTTTGAAGTAACAATATATGTTTACTTCTTCGAAGGCGGCAAAATCCAAAATAAAAAGGAAAATTTTTAACTTTCTTTTGTGTGGAAATTGGCACAAAACTGAATGATTATTTGACTGCTTCCGAGATACGGAAGTGAAAATACGGTTGTACAAACTACCTTTCCCATGCGAGAAATGACTTGCGCGCATACCTATGAGCGCAGATTCCCGCTAGTTCATTCGGCTACTACACACCGCCAGTTGTATCCTCACAGGTATGCGCGATGTTCTCATGGGAAAGGTGGATTGCACAAAGCGAAGCAAGACGCTACGCGACGGGCCGAAAAACGACAACTTCAACGTCAAGGCAGAAGGTTTTAGGACTCGATAAGGCCCGGCAGAGTAATGCTATCGCGTTTCCAATACATATTGTCAACTATTTACTCGCAAAATTTCACTCGGTCAGAAATGATATTGGAAATGCTGTTTTTTTGGCAACATTCATGCCACTGGCAGAACAACAAACGACTCGCTTTCGGTAGGCAGAACGTTGTCATTGCATTTTGTACATCCACAGCTATAACCTAACGCGTTTTCAACCAGGCAGAAATGGTTTTGCAAAATTGTTTCTTTTTGGGGATTTTTGAGGGTTGGCAGATCCCAAGACTACCCGCCTTGGGAAGGCAGACTGGCGTTTCAGCAACTACCATGTGGGTGGCTATCACCACAAGAAGCATGGTGCGGTCAGAAATGATAAGCTCTCGAAGGCCGCTAGCTCACGGTCTATTTGTTGGACTTGATTGAGAAAAGTCTCCCAACTTTAACAGCGTCTTTTTGAAATGTTTTTTGAATTTTGTATATTGATGACCCTAAGCCCAAGGCTTACTTAACTGTGTTTTGGTGTTGGATCTTAAGATGTCAATTGACTAATTGGTAATTATCATGGGTGCCATTTTGTAAAAATAATTGTCGTCAAAACTAGTACAAATTTTACCTAATGGAATTGGTGACACAAGTGAATACTGAATTGTTTCAAAATATGGGCAACGGAATAAAGAAGAGTGCATCATTCCAAGATTTTTCCCAAAAAATACTCTCGATTTCTGCAGTTTGAACAAATGAAAGGAATCGAAATAAAAAAAACCAAACTTGAAACATGTAATTATATATTATATTAGTAAATAATTGAATTTGAAAACATACATAAGTTTGTGTCCAATTGGATGACAAAAAAATAATATTGAATCTCAAGTCACAGTCTGTCACAGTAACAAATTTTAAAAATCTCTTTGTACCAACATTAAAATAAATAATTTGTGAAATGTACATTCAGCAATATCAGAATAAATTTGCAAGAAACATGTATTGGAATGCAAAATATATCATACATTTTTTATATTTATAACAAAAACTTCACTACCAAATTAGATAAGAAGCTTGAAGACATTTGAAACGATATTTCATAATGATATACGCAAATACAAACATCAAACTAGTGTATACAAACTACAGGTATAAAAGCAAATTTTGAAAAATCTATTTATCTTTACTTTCACCGAGCGTGTTGGTCGTCTGAACTGTAGCCGAAAGCACCTTTTCCGCAAATGGGACGAAGTTCTCGTCATTCTGACGGTAGTAATCGTCGATCAGCTTCATCTTTTTGGCTGGCGGTTCAGAGTTTGACGGCTCGTAGTCATCGATGTCCGGCTCGATGAAGCCCCTCTTGTTATGAAATCCACCGTAATCGTTGCTTATGTAACCACTGAATTCGTTTTTGTTGTTGAACAGGTTCTGGACGTTTTTCGCGAGCGAGTTGAAATAGTTATCGTCACTTGCGCTCTCAAAGTGCAAACTGTCGTACTTCTTCTCGATATCTTCGACGTTCTTGAAGAAATCATTTTCGGTGCTGTTCTCGTTGTCAGCATCGTTCTCGTCGAACTTGTCTTCTTTATTGAAGACGAAGAACTCATCCATCATGTTGGGCGCGTCTTCCTCTTTCGACACTGTGGACAGCAACGACCTGCTGGTTGGAACTTGCTCTTGCTCTGTTGACATCTCAGTAGTGTTCTTTGTCAGGTTGATGTTGGGTAATGAGACCAATAGAACAGACAGCATGACTATCATGAGGCAAGTCGACGGGGTCGCTTTCGATGAGGAAGAATTGAACAGCAACGACTGGAGCTTGTTGATGTGCGCCACAAGAGTCTTGTTTTTTCTTTGGAGCTCTTTGATGCGCTGTACCAGGTTCTTATTGTCTTCAGAACCCTGTCTGACTTTATCCTCCAAGTTGTCCACGTACTCCTTTTTGCGTTTCCTCGAGTCTTGCGCCGAAATTTTGTTGCGAATTTTGCGACGGATTCGTTTCAATTCTCTGTCCTCGAGCTTGGTCAAAGGATGGTAAGCGGGTAATTGAATGCCTTCTTTGTCCAAAAGACGTTTCTCCTCTGATGTTAGCTTCACTTCAGTCAGCTCACCGACTGACATGTGGGATTCATCTGGGAACAAAACTGTTTTTATCAATACACTAAAAGAACCAGTCGATAAACTGCTCCTCTTAATGAACTGATGATGGATAATAATGTCAAAACTATTGAGGCGCTGCCACAATGACAATATACGAGCAATAGGAGGAATCCACCGACTGTACATACAAGGCCCCACTGCAAAACATCATAGCCTTGTTTGGGCCTTGTATCATGAAATGAAGAACTACACAAACCTTTATGTCTCATTGGTTCAACCTTGCGACGGCAGGCTGTGTTGGGAAGTGTAACGTGGATCCTCTCACCCTTCAAGTCGCCGGTATTGATCACTTTTATGGTCTGGACGCCATACGGTACAAGCACTGATTTCCCATTTGCCGTGAACGATTGTACCTTCAAGATTTTGTTCTTCCCGAATTTCTTGATTTGAGCTGAAAAACATTTTCTTGTTACATTCAGATTTCTATGTAGGTATACAGGGTCATTCAAAAAGCATGTTCACCCTCATTTTTCTAGAGATTGGCTAACGATAGCGAAAACTCCCGAGTACGAGGGCACTTCGAAATTTTAGACTTTTTTTTCTACAACACGAGTAATACGTCATTGAAAAGGCCTTAAAACGTTTTCACGAACAAGTGCAAAAAGTTTCCGAGAATTTTCAGCGGTTTTCGTTTTATGATAGAAAACAAATAAAAACCTGGAAAACACGTTTATATATCAATACATAAACGTATATATATATATATATATATATATATATATATATAGATATCTATCACATCAATTGGCCTCAGGACTTGATCATCAGCTTATGTATCTTTTGGCTTCGCGGCCAAATCTGGAACTGACACCATTCAAAATGCACCTCAAGTATATCTGGTTGCCGACATTCTGGCGCATATTTTGGGAATAACGATTATTTCCCATTTTTATTATCACAACTTGACGAGATGAGATTATTAGAGGGTGGAGGAGAATGAGTTGCTGGTCCGACAACATAATTTGAGTGCCGAAAAGGCACAGGGCTCTCATAAAACGCAAGAAAATGGAAAATAAAGGAAAAATGACATCAGGAGAGCAAGAGGTGTTAGGAGTAGAATGAGCCCGATTGATTGGTTACACTCTTACCGGTGAGGCCAAATGGATCGCTGCATGTGTACAACGAAATTGGCTGTTACTAACAAGAAAAATCTGTTTTCATTCCTTTTTTGTCAGTTCTCAATCGTGGCACCGCGACGCCTGATATGCTTTTCCTTCAATTTATTCCCCAAGAGTGATTGTGATTATGCCTAGAAGCATCCTCGTGCTCCCAGCAACTCAAAAATTATCAAGAAAAATATCACAAATATGACAACTTGTTTCAAAATTGAGGCCGATGGATTGTCTAGGTGTGTATTATGAGCCCAAAATATCGTGAACACACTTACTGGTGAGGCTGAATGGATGGATACATGTGTATATAACAAAGTTGGCGGTTTTCAATTGAAAAATATCAAATTTTTTTTTGTGGATTTTGCCTTACTTCAACTGTGGCACCGCCTCTGATTGATTCTTGAGAAAAAATTGATTTAAACAAAAAGAGACTGCAACTTTTGATAAAAAAAAAATGCAGTGAACATACTGCAAGGCTGAAGAGCGATATATTCGAATTAGGTAATGCTTTTTCTTTGATTTATTTCGCAAGGGTTATTGAGTATGTCTAGAAGCAACCTCTTGCTTTTCCACTTCCAGCAGCAGAAGTTGTTTCCGATAAACTCCCACAAATACGGCAACTTGTTTTGAAAATGAGGCCGATGGATTGTTTGAGTGTGTATTATGAGCCCGAAAGATCGTTTACATTCTTAACGGTGAGGCCGAGTGGATCACTGCATGTATACAACAAAGTTGGCCGCTTTTCATTAAAAAATCATTTTCTATGCCGTTTTAGCCATAGGTTACCCGTGGTGCCGCCTCTGATTGCACGTTGAGCAAAAAAACAATTTTGAACGAAAAATGTTGCTATTTCTGACCAAAAAAATGCAGTGAGCCTACCGACAGGCTAAAAGACGATGTCCCCGTGCTTGGAGATGTTTCTTCCCAATTCAGTCCGCTAAAGTGATTGAAATTATGTCTTCAAGCCTCCTCGTGCTCTTCCACTTCAAGCAACTCGAAAACTTCCATCAAATTTCCACAAATACAATAACTTGTTCCAAAAATTAGGCCAATAGATTGTTTAGATGTGTATTATGAGCCGGAAAGATCGTTTACACTCTTACCGGTGAGGCCGCATGGATCTCTGCATGTGTACAACAAAGTTGGCTGTTTTTCATAAAAAAAATCATTCTATATGCCGTTTTAGCCATAGATTAACCGTGGTGCCGTCTCTGATTGCATGTTGAGAAAAAAAACGATTTTGAACGAAAAATGTTGCTATTTCTGACAAAAAAAATGCAGTGAGCCTACCGACAGGCTAAAAGACGATGTCTCCGTGCTTGGAGATGTTTTTTCCACAATTCATTTCGCTCAAGTGATTGGAATTATGTCTTCAAGCCTCTTCGTGCTCTTCCACTTCAAGCAACTCGAAAATTTCCATCATATTTCCACAAATACAAGAACTTGTTCCAAAAATGAGGCCGATAGATTGTTTAGATGTGTATTATTAGCCCGGAAGATCGTTTACACTCTTACCGGTGAGGCCCGGTGAGGCAAAATAGATCGCTGCATGTGTACGATGAAGTTGGCCGTTACCCAAAAAAAAATCAGTTTATTTTTTTTTCAGTTTTAAACCGAGGCACCTGATTGATAAAAAAAATCGATTCTAAACCTGAAACGCTGATATAATTCGACAAAAAAAAAAATTGGAGAGCCCACCGACAACCTAAAGGGAGATAAATACGTATTAAACTTTTTTTTTCTAAATCCCATATTGGAAGATGAAAATGGTCTGAGATTATGTCTAGAAGCCTCCCCGCGTTCTCTCACTTGCACTGCGACAACGTGAAAGATACGACTCCTCGAAAATGGAGAAGAAACGGTATCAGGAGTGCAGGAGGTGTTAGGAGCACAACGAGCCCGATTGATTGGTTATACTCTTACCAATGAGTCCAAACGATCTGCTGCATGTGTACAGCCAAGTCGGTCGCCTTTTGCGGAGCAATACAGTTGCTATCAAATCTTATGTTATATACATATTAACTGTGCGCCTAGTTTTTTCACGATTTTGGAAAAACAATTTGATTGTGAACCCCAAAGTCTGCAACTGGGTGTGTATATAAGCCCAAAAGATCGTTTACACTCTTACCGGTGAGGCCGGATGGATTTCTGCATGTGTACAACAAAGTTGGCCGTTTTTCATAAAAAAAATCATTTTCTATGCCGTTTTAGCCATAGGTTAACCGTGGTGCCGCCTTTGATTGCATGTTGAGAAAAAAAAACGATTTTGAACAGAAAATGTTGCTATTTCTGGTCAAAAAAATGCAGTCAGCCAACCGACAGGCTGAAAGACGATGTCTCCGTGCTTGGAGATGTTTTTTTCCAATTCATTCCGCTAAACTGATTGAAATTATGTCTTCAAGCCTCCTCGTGCTCTTCCACTTCAAGCAACTCGAAAATTTTCATCAAATTTCCACAAATACAAGAACTTGTTCCAAAAATGAGGCCGATAGATTGTTTAGATGTGTATTATGAGCCGGAAAGATCGTTTACACTCTTACCGGTGAGGCCGCATGGATCTCTGCATGTGTACAACAAAGTTGGCCGTTTTTCATAAAAAAAACATTCTATATGCCGTTTTAGCCACAGGTTAACCGTGGTGACGTCTCTGATTGCATGTTGAGAAAAAAAAACGATTTTGAACGAAAAATGTTGCTATTTCTGACAAAAAAAATGCAGTGACCCTACCGACTGGCTAAAAGACGATGTCTCCGTGCTTGGAGATGTATTTTCCACGATTCATTCCGCTAAAGTGATTGGAATTATGTCTTCAAGCCTCTTCGTGCTCTTCCACTTCAAGCAGCTCGAACATTTCCATCAAATTTCCACAAATACAAAAACTTGTTCCGGAAATGAGGCCGATAGATCTTCAAGATGTGTATTATGAGCCCGAAAGATCGTCTAAACTTTTACCGGTGAGGCAAAATGGATCGCTGCACGTGTACGACGAAGTTGGCCGTTACCCACAAGGAAAATCAGTTTTCATTTCTTCTTTGTCAGTTTTGAACAGAGGCACCGCGGCCTCTGATTGATAAAAAAAAATCGATTCTAAACCTGAAACGCGGGTATTATTTGACAAAAAAAATGGAGAGCCCACCGACAATCTAAAGGGTGATATATACGTATTGAACTTTTTTTTTTCTAAATCCCACTTTGGAAAATGAAGATGGTCTGAGATTATGTCTAGAAGCCTCCCCGCGTTCTTCCACCTGCACTGCAACAACTTGAAAAATACGACTCCTCGAAAATTAAGAAGAAACGGTATCAGGAGTGCAGGAGGTGCTAGGAACACAACGAGCCCGATTGATTCGTTACGCTCTTACCAATGAGTCCAAACGATCTGCTACATGTGTACAGCCAAGTTGGTCGCCGTTTGCGGTGCAATACAGTTTCTATCAAATTTTATGCTATATACATTTTAGCTGTGCGCCTAGTTTTTTTACGATTTTGAAAAAACAATTTGATCGTGAACCTCAAATTCTGCACCTGGGTGTGTATATAAGCCCAAAAGATTGTTTACACTGTTATCGGTGAGGCCGAATGGGTCGCTGCCTGTGTACAACAAAGTTGGCCGTTTTTTATAAAAAAAAAATCATTTTCTATGCCGTTTTAGCCATAGGTTAGCCGTTGTGCCGCCTCTGATTGCATGTTGAGAAAAAACCGAATTTGAGTGACAAATGTTGCTATTTCTGACCAAAAAAATACAGTGAGCCTACCGACAGGCTAAAAGACGATGTCTCCGTGCTTGGAGAGGATTTTTCCCAATTCATTCCGCTTAAGTGATTGAAATTATGTCTTCAAGCCTCCTCGTGCTCTTCCACTTCAAGCAACTCGAAAATTTCCATCAAATTTCCACAAATACAAGAACTTGTTCCGAAAATGAGGACAATAGATTGTTTAGATGTGTATTATGAGCCCGAAAGATCGTTTACAATCTTACCGGTGAGGCTGGATGGATCTCTGCATGTGTACAACAAAGTTGGTCGTTTTTCATAAAAAAATCATTTTCTACGCTGTTTTAGCAATAGGCTAACCGTGGTGCCCCTCTGGTTGCATGTTGAGAAAAAAAAAACGATTTTGAACGAAAAATGTTGCTATTTCTGACCAAAAAAATGCAGTGAGCCTACCGACAGGCTAAAAGACGATGTCTCCGTCTTCGAAGATGTTTTTTCCCAATTCATTCCGCTAAAGTGATTGGAATTATGTCTCCAAGCCTCTTCGTGCTCTTCCACTTCAAGCAACTCGAAGATTTCCATAAAATTTCCAAAAATACAAGAACTTGTTCCGAAAATGAAGCCAATAGATTGTTTAGATGTGTATTATGAGCCCGAAAGATCGTTTACACTCTTATCGGTGAGGCCGGATGGATCTCTGCATGTGTACAACAAAGTTGGCCGTTTTTGCAAAAAAATCATTTTCTACGCTGTTTTAGCAATAGTTTAACCGTGGTGCCGCTTCTGATTGCATGTTGAGAAAAAAAAACGATTTTCAACGAAAAATGTTGCTATTTCTGACCAAAAAAAAGCAGTGAGCCTATCGACAGGCTAAAAGACGATGTCTCCGTGCTTTAAGATGTTTCTTTCTCAATTCATTCCGCTAAAGTGATTGAAATTATCACTTCAAGCCTCCTCGTGCTCTTCCACTTCGAGCAACTTGAAAATTTCCATCAAATTTCCACAAATACAAGACTTTGTTCCAAAAATTAGGCCGATAGATTGTTTAGATGTGTACTATGAGACCGAAAGATCGTTTACACTCTTCCTGGTGAGGCAAAATGGATCGCTGCATGTGTACGACGAAGTTGGCCGTTACCCACAAGAAAAATCAATTCTCATTTCTTTTTTGTCAGTTTTAAACCGAGGCACCGCGGCCTCTGTTTGATGGAAAAAATCGATTCTAAACTTGAAACGCTGGTATTATTTGACAAAAAAAAAGGAGAGCCCACCGACAATCTGAAGGGAGATATTCATATATGTATTGAACTTTTTTCTTTTTAAATCCCATATTGGAAGATGAATATGGTCTGAGATTATGTCTAGAAGCCTCCCCGCGTTCTCTCATCTGCACTGCAACAACTTGACAGATACGACTCCTTGAAAATAAAGAAGAAACGGTATCAGGAGTGCAGGAGGTGTTAGGAACACAACGAGCCCGATTGATTGGTTATGCTCTTACCAATGAGTCCAAACCATCTGCTACATGTGTACAGCCAAGTTGGTCGCCTTTTGCGGAGCAATACAGTTTCTATTAAATTTTATGTTATATACATAATTACTGTGCGCCTAATTTTTTCACGATTTTGGAAAGACAATTTGATTGTGAACCTCAAAGTCTGCACTTGGGTGTGTATTAAGCCCAAAAGATCGTTTACACACTTACCGGTGAGGCCGAATGGGTCGCTGCATGTGTACAACAAAGTTGGCCGTTTTTTATAAAAAAAATCATTCCCTATGCCGTTTTAGCCATAGGCTAACCGTGGTGCCGCCTTTGATTGCACGTTGAGAAAAAAAAAAAATTTGAACGAAAAATGTTGCTATTTCTGACCAAAAAAATGCAGTGAGCCTACCGACAGGCTAAAAGACGATGACCCCGTGCTTGGAGATGTTTCTTCCCAATTCAGTCCGCTAAAGTGATTGAAATTATGTCTTGAAGCCTCCTCGTGTTCTTCCACTTCAAGCAACTCGAAAATTTCCATCAAATTTCCACAAATACAAGAACTTGCTCCGAAAATGAGGCCGATAGATTGTTCAGATGTGTATTATGAGCCCGAAAGATCGTTTACACACTTACCGGTGAGGCCGAATGGGTCGCTGCATGTGTACAACAAAGTTGGCCGTTTTTTATTAAAAAAATCATTCCCTATGCCGTTTTAGCCATAGGTTAACCGTGGTGCCGCCTTTGATTGCACGTTGAGAAAAAAAAAACAATTTTGAACGAAAAATGTCGCTATTTCTGACAAAAAAAATGCAGTGAGCCAACCGACAGGCTTGAAGACGATGTCTCCGTGCTTGGAAATGTTTCTTCCCAATTCAGTCCGCTTAAGTGATTGAAATTATGTCTTGAAGCCTCCTCGTGTTCTTCCACTTCAAGCAACTCGAAAATTTCCATCAAATTTCTACAAATACAAGAAGTTGCTCCGAAAATGAGGCCAATAGATTGTTCAGATGTGTATTATGAGCCCAAAAGATCGTTTACACACTTACCGGTGAGGCCGAATGGGTCGCTGGATGTGTACAACAAAGTTGGCCGTTTTTTATTAAAAAAATCATTCCCTATGCCGTTTTAGCCATAGGTTAACCGTGGTGCCGCCTTTGATTGCACGTTGAGAAAAAAAAAACAATTTTGAACGAAAAATGTCGCTATTTCTGACAAAAAAAATGCAGTGAGCCAACCGACAGGCTTGAAGACGATGTCTCCGTGCTTGGAAATGTTTCTTCCCAATTCAGTCCGCTTAAGTGATTGAAATTATGTCTTGAAGCCTCCTCGTGTTCTTCCACTTCAAGCAACTCGAAAATTTCCATCAAATTTCCACAAATACAAGAACTTGCTCCGAAAATGAGGCCGATAGATTGTTCAGATGTGTATTATGAGCCCGAAAGATCGTTTACACACTTACCGGTGAGGCCGAATGGGTCGCTGCATGTGTACAACAAAGTTGGCCGTTTTTTATTAAAAAAATCATTCCCTATGCCGTTTTAGCCATAGGTTAACCGTGGTGCCGCCTTTGTTGCACGTTGAGAAAAAAAACAATTTTGAACAAAAAATGTTGCTATTTCTGACCAAAAAAATGCAGTGAGCCTACCGACAGGCTAAAAGACGATGTCCCCGTGCTTGGAGATGTTTCTTCCCAATTCAGTCCGCTAAAGTGATTGAAATTATGTCTTCAAGCCTCCTCGTGCTCTTCCACTTCAAGCAACTCGAAAATTTCCATCAAATTTCTACAAATACAAGAAGTTGCTCCGAAAATGAGGCCAATAGATTGTTCAGATGTGTATTATGAGCCCAAAAGATCGTTTACACACTTACCGGTGAGGCCGAATGGGTCGCTGGATGTGTACAACAAAGTTGGCCGTTTTTTATTAAAAAAATCATTCCCTATGCCGTTTTAGCCATAGGTTAACCGTGGTGCCGCCTTTGATTGCACGTTGAGAAAAAAAAAACAATTTTGAACGAAAAATGTCGCTATTTCTGACAAAAAAAATGCAGTGAGCCAACCGACAGGCTTGAAGACGATGTCTCCGTGCTTGGAAATGTTTCTTCCCAATTCAGTCCGCTTAAGTGATTGAAATTATGTCTTGAAGCCTCCTCGTGTTCTTCCACTTCAAGCAACTCGAAAATTTCCATCAAATTTTCACAAATACAAGAACTTGCTCCGAAAATGAGGCCGATAGATTGTTCAGATGTGTATTATGAGCCCGAAAGATCGTTTACACACTTACCGGTGAGGCCGAATGGGTCGCTGCATGTGTACAACAAAGTTGGCCGTTTTTTATTAAAAAAATCATTCCCTATGCCGTTTTAGCCATAGGTTAACCGTGGTGCCGCCTTTGTTGCACGTTGAGAAAAAAAACAATTTTGAACAAAAAATGTTGCTATTTCTGACCAAAAAAATGCAGTGAGCCTACCGACAGGCTAAAAGACGATGTCCCCGTGCTTGGAGATGTTTCTTCCCAATTCAGTCCGCTAAAGTGATTGAAATTATGTCTTCAAGCCTCCTCGTGCTCTTCCACTTCAAGCAACTCGAAAATTTCCATCAAATTTCCACAAATACAAGAACTTGCTCCGAAAATGAGGCCAATAGATTGTTCAGATGTGTATTATGAGCCCAAAAGATCGTTTACACACTTAACGGTGAGGCCGAATGGGTCGCTGCATGTGTACAACAAAGTTGGCCGTTTTTTATTAAAAAAATTATTCCCTATGCCGTTTTAGCCATAGGTTAACCGTGGTGCCGCCTTTGATTGCACGTTGAGGAAAAAAACAATTGTGAACGAAAAATGTGGCTATTTCTGACCAAAAAAATGCAGTGAGCCTACCGACAGGCTAAAAGACGATGTCCCCGTGCTTGGAGATGTTTCTTCCCAATTCAGTCCGCTAAAGTGATTGAAATTATGTCTTCAAGCCTCCTCGTGCTCTTCCACTTCAAGCAACTCGAAAATTTCCATCAAATTTCTACAAATACAAGAAGTTGCTCCGAAAATGAGGCCAATAGATTGTTCAGATGTGTATTATGAGCCCAAAAGATCGTTTACACACTTACCGGTGAGGCCGAATGGGTCGCTGCATGTGTACAACAAAGTTGGCCGTTTTTTATTAAAAAAATCATTCCCTATGCCGTTTTAGCCATAGGTTAACCGTGGTGCCGCCTTTGATTGCACGTTGAGAAAAAAAACAATTTTGATCAAAAAATGTTGCTATTTCTGATCAAAAAAATGCAGTGAGCCTACCGACAGGCTAAAAGACGATGTCCCCGTGCTTGGAGATGTTTCTTCCCAATTCAGTCCGCTAAAGTGATTGAAATTATGTCTTCAAGCCTCCTCGTGCTCTTCCACTTCAAGCAACTCGAAAATTTCCATCAAATTTCCACAAATACAAGAACTTGCTCCGAAAATGAGGCCAATAGATTGTTCAGATGTGTATTATGAGCCCAAAAGATCGTTTACACACTTAACGGTGAGGCCGAATGGGTCGCTGCATGTGTACAACAAAGTTGGCCGTTTTTTATTAAAAAAATTATTCCCTATGCCGTTTTAGCCATAGGTTAACCGTGGTGCCGCCTTTGATTGCACGTTGAGGAAAAAAACAATTGTGAACGAAAAATGTGGCTATTTCTGACCAAAAAAAAATGCAGTGAGCCTACCGACAGGCTAAAAGACGATGTCCCCGTGCTTGGAGATGTTTCTTCCCAATTCAGTCCGCTAAAGTGATTGAAATTATGTCTTCAAGCCTCCTCGTGCTCTTCCACTTCAAGCAACTCGAAAATTTCCATCAAATTTCTACAAATACAAGAAGTTGCTCCGAAAATGAGGCCAATAGATTGTTCAGATGTGTATTATGAGCCCAAAAGATCGTTTACACACTTACCGGTGAGGCCGAATGGGTCGCTGCATGTGTACAACAAAGTTGGCCGTTTTTTATTAAAAAAATCATTCCCTATGCCGTTTTAGCCATAGGTTAACCGTGGTGCCGCCTTCGATTGCACGTTGAGAAAAAAAACAATTTTGATCAAAAAATGTTGCTATTTCTGACCAAAAAAATGCAGTGAGCCTACCGACAGGCTAAAAGACGATGTCCCCGTGCTTGGAGATGTTTCTTCCCAATTCAGTCCGCTAAAGTGATTGAAATTATGTCTTCAAGCCTCCTCGTGCTCTTCCACTTCAAGCAACTCGAAAATTTCCATCCAATTTCCACAAATACAAGAACTTGTTCCGAAAATGAGGCCGATAGATTGTTCAGATGTGTATTATGAGCCCGAAAGATCGTTTACACACTTACTGGTGAGGCCGGATAGATCTCTGCATGTGTACAACAAAGTTGGCCGTTTTCCATGTAGAAATAATCTTCTATGCCGTTTTAGCCATAGGTTAATTGTGGTGCCGCCTCTGATTGCATGTTGAGGAAAAAAAACGATTTTGAACGGAAAATGTTGCTATTTCTGACCAAAAAAAAAATACAGTGAGCCTACCGACAGGCTGAAAGACGATGTCTCCGTGCTTGAAGATGTTTTTCCCAATTCATTCCGCTAACGTGATCGAAATTATGTCTTCAAGCCTCCTCGTGCTCTTCCACTTCAAGCAACTCGAAAATTTCCATCATATTTCCACAAATACAAGACTTTGTTTCAAAAATTGGGCCGATAGATTGTTTAGGTGTGTTTTATGAGCTCGAAAGATCGTTTACACTCTTACCGGTGAGGCCGGATGGATCTCTGCATGTGTACAAAGAAGTTGACTCACAAAAAACATCAGTTTTAATATTTTTTGCCATATTTCAACCATCACACTGCGGTCTGTGATTATGTCGAGAAGCCTCCCACATGCAACGACTAGACAATTAGCGAATACTTGGAAATAAAGAAGAAACGATATCAGGTGAGCAGGGGGTGTTAGGAGCGAAACGAGGCCGATTAATCAGTTATGCTCTCACCAATGAGGCTTAATTACCCGCTACATGTCTATAACCAAGTTGGATGCCTCGAGGGATGCCTTTTGCAAAGCAATACAGTTTATATATATATTTTTACGCTGTACATCAACTTTGCGCGTGGTTTTCAATAATTTTGGAAAAACAATTGGATTTTGATCCTGAATGTCTGCGCCTGACTGCGTATAATGAGCCCGAAAGATTGTTAACACTCTTACTGGTGAGGCCGAATGGTTTGCTAAATGTGTACAACAAAATTTGCCGTTTTCCATGAACAAATCATTTTCTATGCCGTTTTAGCCATAGGTTTACCGTGGTGCCGCCTCTGATTGCATGTCAAGAAAAAAAAAAGATTTTGAACAAAAAATGTTGCTATTTCTGGTCAAAAAAATGCAGTCAGCCAACCGACAGGCTGAAAGACGATGTCTCCGTGCTTGGAGATGTTTTTTTTCCAATTCATCCCGCTAAACTGATTAAAATTATGTCTTCAAGCCTCCTCGTGCTCTTCCACTTCAAGCAACTCGAAAATTTTCATCAAATTTCCACAAATACAAGAACTTGTTCCAAAAATGAGGCCGATAGATTGTTTAGATGTGTATTATGAGCCGGAAAGATCGTTTACACTCTTACCGGTGAGGCCGGATGGATCTCTGCATGTGTACAAAGAAGTTGACTCACAAAAAACATCAGTTTTGATGTGACAATATATTTCGAGAGAGGCCGATGGACAGTTTTCGTGTGTATTCTGAGCCCGATGATCATTCACACTCTAACCAGTGAGGTCGAACGATCAACTGCATGTGTACAACCAATTTGGATCAGTGACAATCACTGAACTGCACAAACACTCAATTTTGCAATTGTTGCAATAGAAATTAGGTAGGTGTATATTCAAAAATGCATTTCTGGCATTTTTCAACCCTCTTGTTCCCCAAGCTAAGTAGGTAGATTGGAAAAAAAATTCAGCACCACGGGTCATGTTCACTGATTTCCAGGATTAGGCTCATAAACATCTAGCAATAAAATTCCGAAATAGAACATTTGTATCCGACTCTGAACCAAACGTCCTAGGTTGAAACACGGCAATTTATTTTTCACTCGCACTCTCCCCACCTGCTAAGCGCAAACACAAGACCATAACTCAGGTATCCAGCAAAACATTTATTTCTAATGCAGGACTGAGCGCTGGAACAAGGCTCACACACACCGAGGTGGTAACCGTGCGTTGCAAATAATATCATTGCAGGGTTCAACTGCCACCGCACCCCCAACAATCACACTACGATCACCACCACAGTGTGTGCCGGCCGACAAGCAGCCGCATCCCTGCTCTGTTGTTGCTCGACTGACGAAATGCCCATCTGGGCCCATCCACTCCAATCCCCCACTCAAACGCCTTAAAATGGTCAAGTGGCGCTGCAATCGCCAATGAAGCCAATGGAGGTTTTGGATGTGTCGTTGTAATCCAACCTTTTAGCCTCTTGAGGCCAAAAGGTTGAAAATGAGGTTATAGGGTAAGTTGGATGTGTACAAAAGAGGCCAAAGGATATCTTACACATCTATATATATATATATATATATATATATATATATATATATATATATATATATATATATATATAAACACATCAAAAGAATCTAGGGGACAAGCAAATTCAGACGATTCCTAAAATCATCATAACTTCTGATTCCCGTGAGCGATTTCATATCGGTCTTCAGTGTTCGATAGCCCAATCTTTTCTTTTCATGCCTTGATCACGTCAAATACGAACAGTATTTCATAAGGTTGCTACAGGGTGATCAATGGAACAGTGTAAAATTGCCGAAAGTTCAGTACGAGCGCGATTTCCCAAAAAAAATATTTCATGCATTCCAAATAGCACAGTTATGAAGATCGGTGTTTCAGCTTCAGTAACGTTTTTGAATTTTTAAAATCGAAGGGCATTTTGTGCCGCCATGTTGAACTTCCAAGAAAGAAGAATGTGATCCGATTTTATTGAAACTTGGAACACACTCATGTCTGGTTCAAGAAATTGAAATTTCAAAGTCAAATGTCAGTTTAGATCACTTTCGAGCCGCTATATTGAACTTTTTACATGAATGATTCAATTTGCATGAAACTTGAAACACACTAGAATCGAATCATTTACATAAAAGTTGAATGTGGCGGCTTGAAAGTGACCGAAAAAGACATTTGACCTTAGAATTCCAATTACTGATACGAGATATCAGTGTAATCCAAGTTTCAATGAAATCAGATCACTTTTTTGGAAGTTCAACATGGCGGCACAAAATGGTCAATATTTTTGACAATTTAACTTCGATTTTCAAAATTCAAAAACGCTACTGAAGCTGAAATACCAGTCTTTGTAACTGTGCTATTGAAATGCATTTTTTTTTTGGGAAGGCGCTCGTACTGAACTTTTGGCAATTTTACACTGTTCCATTGATCACCCTGTAGAAACATTATAAAACATTGTTCGTACTCGACGTGATCAAGACATGAAAACGAAGGATTGGGCTATCGAACACTGAAAACAGATATGAAATCGCTGACGGCAATCAAAAGTTATGATGATTTTATAAGTCGTTTGAATTTGCTTGTCCCCTAGATTCTTTTGATGTGTACATAAAATGAGAATTTTTCGAAACTGAAAACTGCATTCAGTAGAACTCATCAAAACGGTCAGCTGATGATGATCACCCCCAGAAAAATGGGGGTGGACATGTTTTTTGAATGACCCTGTATATTAAAACAATTCCGATTGGAAACTTACGTTGATTTATAATTTGCTTATGCACGGCTTTCTTGGGATTATTTGGATTTTGTATGATGATTTTGCTTGGTTTTGGCTGATTGATAATGACAGGTGTAGCCTGGATTTCAAAGTTGTTTGGTGCGATGAGTTCAAACAGCGAATCGTCAATTATATCGACGACCCTTCCAGGGGAAACCCTGAAAACGCAGCAGATTTAATATCCGGAAGCTTCACGCTGCAGATATGAAAACGTACGACTCATCTGTGTAATCCGTGCTACTCCTTTCACTTTCTGAAACTTCATTCCTAGGAGGTGAAATGCTGCCCTCGATATGTGAGCTTGCATCGCTCAATGCATTAAAGTCGTCCAAATTCGACTTGAATAAATCCTCTTCTTCCAAATTCACGGATCGTATGGTGTCGAAGAACTCTGAACTCTGCAATAATCAGGAGGAATATTCAGTATTTTACCAAATCTTAGTACAATAAGTAGTTAGTTCAAAACAGCAGCAACATCATGCAAAATTAAGGTTGTTTTTGTTTTGGCTCGAGCCAAGCGCCCGGAAATATTCTATGCCAACTATCCTTTTGTGCTTTTAATAAGACAACAACAAAACAAGTCATTTAGGCTAAGGTCGTGGTTTATTGGGTACTTCAGGACCTAGGGACCAGACAACATTTTTGTAAAGATTTATGACCAATAAGTGCGGTTTAGCTGCAGTTAGCTAGGTATTATAGAATGCAGTTACAAGAATAGGTGTAGGCGCAGCCATATTGTCCCTGCTGGAACCAACACAATCACAATAACGCCAGGTACCTGCTATATAGAGTGTATGTGTTTATATTCAGTAAAGCGTGATTCATGCTCATTTTCTGAGTTGTTTTCTTTGTGTTTAATACTGATAGTTGTATTTTAAAATTCATCAATAGTTCAAGAAAGGCATATTTCCTTCAATAAATGCGATATAAAAAGAGCGGGCGGCTGAAAACATGAACCCACGTGTTTGTTTGGTGGCTGGGCCGGACATATTGAACTGGACTGATTACTGAATCAAAGTCAGTTTTGAAGAATTCGAATGTAAACAGGAGAGTTTCTTCAGCTACACATTCTCCAGGTTTTCAAGTTGATGTTATAGTGAAAGTGAAATCTTGAGAGAAATTTTAAAATTCCATGTAGGTAAATGCAATTTATTCCATTCGACCTCTAAGTAGATTTCGATAAGATAACAATATTACTCAGTCGCAATAGTCGCAATGTTGCATGAAATTTCGACAATTCATGGCTAATTAGGGTGGGTTGTTAATTTAAAAACGGTTTTACTAACCATAAATTCATTGCTGTCGTAGTTGAGGATGTCCATAGTCTCCATTTCACTGAACCGCCCATCGACAGGCGATTTGAATATTTCCGAGATCTCGGGCTGGAACATCTACCGCGCAGTTTTCATGGAATTGAAATAGGTCAACCGTCAAACCACAGGACTGTCGGTCACTAGCTATTTTCTTTTGAAAAACGCTGGCTTTCGGCAATATGTTACATCGTTTGCTGCGATGTGAAAGCCATGAAAGCCAGCGTGGAATTAATGACGTCACAAGTTTTACGCTTTTCGGAGCTTTTCCGACTGATCGAACCAATGGTAGCGATCTTTCTGTATGCTACCGCTAGATCGCGACTTGCTCTGCTGCGGTTGGTTCGATATCGTCCGTCTTTGTCGCTTCATCATCATTCTGTCTCCCTTGAATTTGCGCCGCTGTGCATCGACAGATCCGGACTTGATCCAAAGTCCAAGGGCTCACATTATTTGCCAGCTTCAAATTTTATAATCAATCTTAGAACTAGATTTTGGTCGATTAACTTTTACATTGACTACTTATTTTTTAATTAGGGGCTGGTGAAACACATGGTATAAGACCATAGTTGAAATTTATCTGGGAAATTCAATTCTGGGATTTCAAGACCTCTCCGGTACGCTGGTTACATAAGTACCTACTCCTTATCTGCTCTCGCGCCACGCGACGCATTTGGAAGGGTGCGTCGGCTTGTTCCGACTACTCGTTGCTCCGACTCGCTCTTGGTCCGAATTTGGCTTGGCATCGCTGGGATGAAGTGAGGCTTCTGCACAGGCAATGGCAATAGCAATAACCAGTGGCGTAACAAAGGGGAGGGCCTGGATTATGCTTCCTGCGTTTGGTCGCCAGACCAGACTACGCGAAATAACAAGTGATCGAATAAATTTCTCCTCAAGTCAAGTCACCTATGATTCCTGAAAACCTGTCCGAAAAACGTGGCTACCAAGGAGACCAAGGCCTACTTTGAGGAGAAATTTATTCGATCACCCTTTACATAAGCCACTAAGCCAGATAAAGGGCCGCCCAGAGAAAATTATTAAAAAATAACGAGTGATCGAATCAATTTTTCCTCAAGTCGCCTTTGATTCCTGAAAATCTGGCGAAAAAATATGGCGAGCGAGGAGATCAAGGCCTACCTTGACTTGAGGAGAACTTTATTCGATCACTCCGTAAAAATCTCTAATTCAAGCTGGACGGTGTCCCTGATGAAGGTTATTCCCGGGAGCTGCTTTTGAGAAGGTTTGGCTTCACTGCCTTTGAGCGGCGCATGCATGCCCGCCCGATTTCTTAGCCCAGAATCGTAAGATGAGTCAATAAAATTTTGTTGAAGATCCCCACTACTTATAGTATTGTCACACGACTAATTTTCAAAGGAAACCACACTATAAAGAGTGTGATAATATGTCTTTTTAAAAGAGTAAAGTACCTATACAGTGTGTCCCAGATTCAAGCCTCCACTATAGGTAACTTCGTTATTATAGGAGATACAAAGTCGGTTAAATTGGGAAAGTTTTTCGGAATGTTATAGCTATTTCAATTCTGCAAACAGATTTTGATTATCTTCTTTGGTTTTTGAGATGTCTGGAAAAAACCAAAACATGCATTTTTTTGACGATAACTTCATAATGATAATTTTACATAATTGAAACTTTGACATTATTTAGGCACTTTTTCAAGAGGCACTCAATTGTGCCATCAGTTTTCTCCCATCTTTTTTCAATTCCAAGATCAGACTATAAACTTTAGTTTTTTTTATGGTCGTCAGTTGTTTTTTTCATTATTTTCGAATAGCATTTCTACTTGCCTTCTCAGCGATATTTCACGTCCTGGCAAAAAAAATATCAAACAAATCGGTTGTGTCACCCCAAAACTTCCCCGACGAGTAGCAAGGAATGGATGGAAATTTTATTATGAAATATGAAATGATGTCCCTTCGGGTGGGAAGTTAGAAAAAAAGATTGAAGAATTGAGATATTTTCTCTAATAGGGGATTCATTTAGAGCTCCATCATTTGAGTCTAGTCAGTAGTCTCGCTCGATAAGCCGGTGGATTTTAAAACGGAAAACTCTCGGAAAACTTGAAGAATTTCAAGAGAAATTGCCTGGAAATGTTCAAGAACCAATTAGTTTTTGTTTAAAGAACGTTTGTATAAATCTATTCACAAGTTAACAAGCGAATATGCCTCATGGGCATGAGGCTCAGTAGCGCATTTCCTTTTTGAAGAATTATTGGACGCAAGTTGTTAATTAGGGTTCTATCGTTATTTGGAAAAAATTCCAATATGACGACCAAACTAGCGGCGAAATCATGAAACTCGGCTAAAAAATGAGAATGATCGAAGAAACAAGGGTAAGTTGTAAGTTCCATGAAAATCATTCCACTGATGAGAAATTTCAATATGGCAGCCAAGATGGCGGCGGAATCATAAAATTTAGCATGAAAATAAGAATGATCGTACTGGACAAGGATAAGTTCCAAGTTTCATGGAAATCGTCTCACTCAGTGGCGCCGAATAGAGCTTTTTTAATGGCGCTCGCCATACCTCAAAATAGGGGGGGGGGGTGAAAGGAAAAAAAAAGTGACGGAGGAAGGAAAAAAGAAAAAGGAAGGGAAAGAAGAGAAAGAAAGATTTACCCACAAAATCATTGGATATTACGATTATTAGGTACATTGAATCTGAATGACAAGTTCTTTACGATGTAGGTATAGGTACCGTATAATCAAAACCATTTTACCTCAAGAGTGCTATGTTTTTTTTTTGCCTTTTTCAATAATTGTTGGTAGTATGCCCTGTAATTTACTCCAGAGTGACATATATGCATGTTAATTAGAAATCTTGATTAATGAATGTCGGTAAGGAATACGACCACTCTCCGTTTCCAATTTTGTGCCATTTCAAAAATTATTTTCGATAATGGAAACTTTTTATCCAGTTTTAAACATTTTCACTGACTGACATGGACATTCCGTAATTATTTGGGAGTATTGTCCGGGAGTATATTCAGTAATTATGTCCAACCTTTGATATACGAGTATAATAATTTCATAGCCCTCTAGAGGCAAAAAGGTCAGATCAGACGGTATTTCAACAGCTAACTGAATGGATTAGTAAAAATCTTACGATCCCACAAAAAACTTTCAATTTTTGTGCCTACAGCTACAGTGCGCTGCACTGCACACAGCACACTACCGTGTGATCCAAACCATTCCGAATTGGGGGTAATAATAATAATAATAATAATAATAGTATTTATTGAACCTTGTTGCATTTGTTAAAAAAACGCTGTGTCTAGGTACACGCTAACGTGTACGCAAAGTTGAAGATTAGGTGCACGCGAAACGTCATAGTCTGTATATGACGTCAGCTTTAGTGTGCCCCAAGTTATATTTTTAAGGTACACGCGAAATTATTGTGATGGCGTTTGCGGGCGGGCTGTCAAGTCAACAGCAAGTAGCGCCCTTAGGGTAGAGCGAGACGGGCGATCGCTCGGGGTGCCAGCTCATAGGGGCGGAAAAATCGCGGTTGAAATAAGAAAAATTGATAATTTACGAAAGCAAAAAAAGACTTGTCATCGGCGATCACCGCATCTGCTTCTGTAAAAGCACACAAAGCTCCATTATTGCACAAAAATTACTTCAATTTTACTCGCTTCGCTCGCGGACCCAAGATAGGGGCGGCGGTTTCGCATTCTTGCCCGGGGCGCCAAAACTGCTAAGGCCAGCTGGTACAGCTGGCCAGCAACAGCTGGTAGTAAATGCGGTAGTCTCAGTCTCGACGATCGTTACCTATGATGATGAAGTGTGGACAAACGTTCTCGTAGTTTTCTAAGTTTGAGACAGCTCTTAAAAGCTATGAAACTGAATTATGAATGAATTAGAATTATTTTTGACGATTAACATGTAGTCACCTATTTTGGTTCTTGAGATACAGGGTTCAACTTTTCATTTTCCTTTCATCCTGAATATGCTGCCAGCATAGTTGGTATTGATGGCTTCAAATTTCAATCAAAAGAGAATAGATCAAACAACACATCCACCAAGTGGCATTCCGCCATCATAAAACATACGGTCCATACAGTCTTGAGCATCAAGCATCTGTACTATTTTACTTTTCATGTATTTTGGCGGAGAAGGAGTGGACTGGCGATGAAATATGCAGAGACCTTTCTTGTAGACAGTAAAATTTCCAACAATTTCTTTTCAGGTACTTTTTCCTCAAGTGTCATCGTTCATGAGATAAACGCGAAAAACTGATCCTCAAGTTCTTCTCGAGGTCACACCGGATTCTTGCGGACTTTTAGTACGTTGAACCACATGGTTAACTGAGCTTATATACAAAAATCCGGCAGGGTTCAATTTTTGTTCGCTATTTGTGATTTTAGCATCTAAAATTCCCGGACTACTTCCGTTTATAACCAACTTTTCGTTATTTTTGGTTTCATAGCTTTCAAGAGCTGCCCCAAACTTAGAAAATGATGTGAACGTTTGTCCACACTTGATCATCATAAGTACCGATCGTCGAGACTACCGCATTTATTACCCGCCGTTAACATGACAGCCCTCCCGAAAAATGCCATCACAATAATTTCGCGTGTACCTTGAAAATATAAGTTAATGCACGCTAAAAGCTGACGTCATAATACAACTATGACGTTTCGCGTGCACCTAATCTTCGACTTTGTGTACACGTTAGCGTGTACCTAGACACAGCGTTAAAAAAATGGTCAAGTCAGTGGTATGGTAGTTAGGTACAGGCAATTATCACAGATAAGTAAGTTCCTAATTAATAGAAACAAATATAATATTATCTAATGAAATTTTGAATGCTCGTACATTTCACAGTTGAAACAATCACACAAATCGATCAGAATTGATATATGACAAAATAATAACATTTACAGTTTAGTAAAAGTGTCAGTCAATCAGAGACTTTGGTAGATCTTAGGTATTTGGTCTTTCATTTAAGAACCTTTCAAACTCGACAACCGTGTAGAAACAGTGCTCTGCGAGAAGCAATTTTAGTTTTTTCCTGAAAGCCCTTGGAGGAAGCTGCCTAAACGCGCCAGGAAGCATGTTGTACATTTTTGAGCCGGCACACACTGGTGACCTCGTATAGTATGAGTGAAAATATCTGTCAATGACAAGGTCGCTCCTGTTTCGCGTGTCGTACGAATGAACGTCTCTTGCTCAGTGGTCGAAATGGCAATGTTTACGAACCGGAACGCTAGGACTCTGCAGACGAAACAACCCCCCCCCCCCCACCATTTCCCGAGACTTCCCCATTTCTGTTCCATCAAAAAGTTCAAGCAGTTTTTTTAGATAATTCTAATGTGCTCAGGGTAGGTACGGGCCTTATGAATAAAGATTAAGCAATTGCTTTTGTTTGATTTTCTGTTTTTAAAAAAATCCCAAAAAATCAGAAACTTCAATAGTTCAAAGTATCATTCTCAAATGTTCCTCCGTTTTTTGCTGCTAGATTTTTAGCAAAAGCAATTGCTGAATCTTTATTCATAAGGCTCATTGAGTAAACAATTATATCCCATTTACGATGTACCTGAATTCAGTAATAGGATTGGGCCTGGCTTCCTCCAACAAATATTTTGCTGGAGTTCCAGAAAAATGGGTTGCGGTCATTATATCACTCTACGTTGAGTTCACGAACTGCTCAAAAAGTGATATTACTGAATTTTCTTTGTGGATGGATACATCATATCTCTCTACAATAATAATAATGTATGATTATAATTTCTTGAAAGAAAAAATGTGATGCCAAGACAATAAAATCAAAATAATTCAACAAAAGACAAAATTAGATTGGAAGACAAGTCTAAACGTCTTATCAGCACATTTTTCACGAAACGGAACAACTTTCGACAAAATTTCACGAGACGGAACGGTTTTTGAAAATATTTCACGAACCGGAACGCCGTTCCGGTCTGTTCCGGTACATTTCGACCACTGTTCTTGCTTTTTTCATTTGATCATGCTTACAATGGATGTATGTCAGTAACTTCAGCAAGTAGACACACGCCACCGTGAGGATCCCATGAGTCTTGAACATAGGTCTGCAGGAGTCTGTGCGCGCCAGATCAAACATGATTCTAATGACTCTTCTTTGTATCATGAATACTCTCCCAATTTGAGTCGCCTGACCCCAGACGGTAATACCGTAAGAGAGCACGGAGTGAAAATTAGCAATAGTAAATTGTAACAAGATCAGGCGTATTCAATATTCTTCTCAAGTTGAAAATGGCCAAAAATGACTTGTTGAGTCGGGCGCACACGCTTTCTACCTGCAGGCTCCAACCCAATATGCCGTCAATCTGAACTCCCAAAAATCTGCAATCTTGCGACATCGGCAGATCCGCCTCACCAAAGCCGAAGCCACACATCTTGGGCTCCGCGGCTCCCGCAAACTCTACAATGACTGTTTTTGATAAATTAATTATTAAACGATTTCTTTCGCACCACGCGGCAAACTCCCGGAGCGCCCGGTCCACCCGGCGAGCCACCTCAGCTGGATCATGGCCACTCACCAGGATAGTAGTGTCATCGGCATACAGCAATACTTTCGCCTCAGTAATGTACTCCAGGAGGTCATTGACGTATAGAAGGAACAGCGATGGACCAAGGATACCTCCCTGTGAAGTGCCAAGATCCACGCCATACACCCCCGACCGAACATCACCAATCCCGACCACAAGTTGTCTGTGTCTCACATACGACATCAACCAGTCATTCACCGAACCACGAATCCCCATCGCGCTCAACTTTTCCTCCAGAAAACCTGGATCCAGAGTGTCAAACGCCCGTGACAAATCAAAGAATAGACCCACAACACGGTGTCCCTTATCGATCTTATCGTAAACAAACTGAACCAATTCAGTGGTGGCCGTCTCGGTGGAGAACCCTTCACGGAACCCGTGCTGACTCCTAGTTATTAATTCGTTTTTGTTCAAAAAAGACACCAACCTTGAATGCATTGCTTTTTCAATTATTTTTGAAAGTGGGCTCACCACGGTCACCGCTCGGTAATTCATAATGTCCTCCTGGGTAGGCTGTGCCTTGGCGAAAAGCAGCTTTACACCCCGGAATTTGACCAGGTCACAGCCTACCCCAATTCGGAATGGTTTGGATCACACGATATTAATATGGAATGGCAGATAAGTTAGTTTTATTACTCGGTTTAAAACTGGGGTCCAATTTAATAAGGGTCTCACCTATTTTTACCCACAAACTACGCAGCAATATTTTTTGCTAGAGTCCCTTCATGAAATTTAGCCCAAAGGGGTAGTTTTGAAGAGATTTATAAAAATTTCGAAATTTGAAAAGATAATGAAATATCTATCGACATTTTGGTCAGCGGCTTCCCATTTTCGCTTATTATTGTTAGTATTATTATTATTATTCCGAAAAATTTCGCCTGCGGCGCTAACTGATGGGCTCTTAGGTCCTCCGGCCCGACCGTTGCGTTGCAATAGGGGGTGGGGTCTAAAAATTCTTTCGCCATAGTAACTTTTTATGAGTTCGGCGCCACTGGTCTCACTAATAAGAAATTTCAATATGGCAGCCAAGATGGCGGCAGAATCATGAAATTAGCTAGAAAATAAGAATGTCCATATACGAGACAAGATAAAATTTCAAGTTTCATGGAAATCGTTACACTAATAAGAAATTTCAATATGGCAGCTAAGATGGCGGCAGAATTATGAAATTCGGCTTGAAAATGAGAATCATCGTACTAGACAAGGATAAGTTTCAAGATTCATGACAATCGTTCAACTAATAAGAGATTTAAATATGGCGGCCAAGATGGCGGCAGAATTATTAAGCCCATCTGCCTATTTGGTCCTTGAGGATCTAAGCGGATAAAGTTCAAGGGCTGTAGCTTCATTCCCCGAGGAGAAGTTCAACTTCTTCTAAGTGCACAGGATATACTTTTTATTTTGATAATAATGATAACTAACCATGCATGGATAACAAAAACTGCCCATTGGCTACCCTTAAGCACATCAGCTACCCATCAGCTCTTGCTTCGATCTACCCCCCTCCCGCGCTAACATCAAAGACATTCAAGTCCTTGTAATGTAATAGGTACGCAAAAAGCTAACGTTTCCCTAGAAATCAGTGATCTTATTTTTGAAATATAAACAAACATTACAGTTCCGGCGGTAATAATCTAGCAATTTATGCGCCATAAAGAAAACATCAAAAATTAAAAGTAAGAAACCGGCCATAATATAAGCGTCATTATCTTACTCTATGCGCTACCAAAACACACGCCCGTAGTGAGTCGTACAGCTTTTCAATTGCGCCGAGCCGTAGCTTTGCGATCGTTTTCAAAAATTATCAAGTTATGATCCGGGGGCCGTATCAAAGTGGAGTTTTTGTCAAAAGAAAGTTCAAATTCTTTTCTAAATATAACCCCGTACATGTAGTGATGTATTTTATTATACAATTGAGTTGTATAAGTTGTATTTTTGATTCTGCTGTACATATCCATTTATTTAAGAGCGAGCAGAGATTTTGTTGTGGAAGAACTTCCTCTTGACAGGGCCACAATGCCACAAAGTGTTTTCGTGTGGGGGTTGACTTCGTTCTGAAAGAACAGGCCTATACGACGTCAATTTCTGGCCCAGAAATGTCCGATTTACGAGATATTTTTGGAAAAGAAACAGCGAATCAGTAAATCCCAACAACCAACAAAATTTTCATCAAAATTCGCACGGGGAAATAACAACCTAACCATTCTCTTCGCCAACATTCAATGTCTACGCAATAAACTGCTAGAGTTAGAAGCTATCTTAATTGATAAACATTTCGACTCCATTCACCTAGCAGAACACTGGATGCTGGATGTCACAAGCTGAGCTGGACACAGTAAGCTTGGAACACTACTTCTTGAATGCAGGATATTCACGAACGGTAAGACTCCATGGTGGTGTTTGTGGCTTCACAAAAACAACAAGCGAATATGCCTCATGGGCATGAGGGATGAGGCTCAGTAGCGCACTTCTTTTTTTGAAGGATTAGTGTGAACGCAAGATGTTAAGTAACTAGGGTTCTACTCTACCGTTATTTGGGCAAACCGAGGGGCAAACAATTTCAATATGGCGGTCAAAATTTCGGCAGAATAATGAAATTCGGCTTGAAAATCAGAATGATCGTACTAGACAAGGGTAAGTTCCAAGTTTCATGAAAATCGTTCCACTAATAAGAGATTTCAAGATGGCGGCAAAATCATGAAACTCAGCTTGAAAATAAGAATGATCATACGAGACAAAGGTCAGCTCCAATAGTCCGGCGGAAAAAGACACGAATTGTGCACGTAGGGAAAAAAACTTTTTGTATTTTTTTCCCTGATCTACACCTAAAAGTAAGTCGATTCAGAAGCGGAGGCATTCTTGCGGGGTCATTAGTAACTGAGTACGGCCCTGTCAAAATTTGGAAGAATTTCTCAAAAATTCCCGAAAGTTTGTCCGATGGCTTTCGGTTATGTGGCGATTTCTATGTGTTCGAGGATGAGAAATCCAACAAAACTGGCCCCGAAGAGATATTGCCCTTATTTTCGAAGATACAGGGTGAAACGTAAATTTCGACCCAACATTTTTGAGGTATTTCCGGATTTTTTTCCGAAGCGATGGAGAGAGGGAGGGGCACCATTTCTATTTTATCTTAATTTTTGGTCTTTTTAGAACAAATTCAGACGGGTAGGCAATCGCGAGCAATGACTGGTGCTTCGGTATAGTTCCGCAAAAGCTTCTTGTAACTGTTAAGTCATGTCCATAATTTCTAATGATGGGGACGTTTCAGGTTTACATTTTCTCATGTCTTAATTAAAAGGAAATACGATTTGATTGAAGTCGGTGACATAGCGCGAATGTTTTCATTGATACAGGGTGGAACGTCTATGTTACGCGATATTTTAGAGTTATTTGATGATTTCTTCTACGTTACGATGCCTGCAGGGAAAGGTTTCACTCTCATTCTGCTTTTCACCTTACACCTTGCATAAAACAATTTATATCTGAAGGCAACCTCAAAAGGTCCTTGGCAATACACTACAGCCCCGCGAAGCGTTCCTGCAACCCCTAAATTATTTTTGCATTCCGTAACCGAACGAGACGGCTTCAATGCGCACTTGCACGTTTTCGTAAACGAGAAATATCCTCGGAAATATCATTTCATTGATACCAAAGATATGAGACCCTTAGTTTCTCCAATACAGGGTGGATATGTAACGTGACTCGGTAGCCGAGAGATATTTTCAGATTTTTAGCTCACTTCTTCAAACGGGAAGGCGCTAAGGTAAATCAGGCATTTGAAACTCTTGCCAACGCTCCAAGCGTGAATGACGTGGTAGAGATATTGCCAATCATTGAGAGATATGTTGTCCTTCTCTATGATAAATGCAATGAGCATAACGAAGTGAACGAGGCAAGAAAAGACCTTTTTACGCGAAAAAGAAGGGAGATCGAAAATATATCCCCAACTAAAGATGCCCTCATGCTACACATCTTACGAGCAGCTTATCAAGCGGGGCATGTATGGAGCCAAAGCATGATGAAAAACGCCAAACTCCCTGATCCAACTGAATTTGGTTGGCAGAAATCAACAGAAGACCCAACTACTTGGAAGGTAAGAAAAATATAGATAGGTAATGCATGTATTAGCCAGTTACTTCTAGGAAAATACCTAATAACTAATTGCCCTTGTTTGTTCAAAGGTGAAATGGACTGTATTGCCAAGTGCAGTCAAAGCATGCCGTGAAATCATATCTTGCAACTGTAAAGCAGCCTGTGCCAGACGATGTGGATGTTTTAAGGCTGGTCTTCCTTGCACTAGTTTATGCAAATGTGGAGGATGTGTTATTGATGTTTGAATATCTATTTTCTGTGAAGCCTCTGTCACACTGAGACAAGATCAGTGATGAAAACAAATATACTCGGGAGTATAGGTACTTACAAGTATGCCAGAAAACTATGTCGAAAAACGTTCTATTCCAAATTCCTGATTTTTTAATCTTCGTCCAGTCAGATTGCTCCTTTTACCCCGTACGGGATTGATGACCGTGTGGAAACTTTTGTCCCAGATTTTTGGCACACTTGCAAGTATACTTGTTTCAATTATTGATATTATGTCCCAGTTGAATGATTTAAAATATCATGATTTCAATGATATAGGTATGATTTGAAAGATCGTGTGACAGAAGCTTGTGATGGATTCGTACTCAAGGAGACATTCATAATAGCGAATTTATTTAAAAAACTACTAGAAATGTATATTCCTTTACAAATTGTTTTCTTCTTCAAATGCCTCCCTACCTACTTTTGAGGATGCAGACAACCCAATGAGATGGTTTGATGTTGATAGAGGTTGAAAACCGGTTTCCAGCCTGCATCAGAACTGACTCGAAAAATGCATGTGCAATATAAAAAAAAAATAATTGTGAAGGGAGGTTGTTTTCTCCAACTAACCAGCTACTCCAGCTAGAAGGAATATTTGTATAAAAAATACAACACCAACATAAGGTATCTGTTATAGTCGCGGTTCTAATTTCCAAGGGTAGTTCGCGATTACACAGAGCTCTTCCCCCTAAGATTAACCCCATAAGAATCAAAGAAGTTTGTATAAGTGGGAGTGGGCGGGTAAAGGTATGATTTCCTGCATGCAATAGGAACACGATTTTTCTTGTTTTGGGTCCCGAGGCCATGAGCTACCGATTGAAGTTGAAATTTTCCGCATCTTTTCCATTCGTCATGGACTAGATGCTGTGAAGGACGGAGAGCAGTTGGATGGACAGACGGACGGACAGATAGACGAACGGACGGACGGACGGACAAACGGACAGATGGACGGACGGACAGACAAACGGATAAAGCAAGAACATAAGCGCCTTCCCGTTTGAAAAAGTAAGCTAAAAATCTGAAAATATCTCTCGACTACCGAGTCACGTTACATATCCACCCTGTATTGGAGAAACTAAGGGTCTCATATCTTTGGTATCAATGAAATGATATTTCCGAGGATATTTCTCGTTTACGAAAACGTGCAAGTGCGCATTGAAGCCGTCTCGTTCGGTTACGGAATGCAAAAATAATTTAGGGGTTGCAGGAACGCTTCGCGGGGCTGTAGTGTATTGCCAAGGACCTTTTGAGGTTGCCTTCAGATATAAATTGTTTCATGCAAGGTGTAAGGTGAAAAGCAGAATGAGAGTGAAACCTTTTCCTGCAGGCATCGTAACGTAGAAGAAATCATCAAATAACTCTAAAATATCGCGTAACATAGACGTTCCACCCTGTATCAATGAAAACATTCGCGCTATGTCACCGACTTCAATCAAATCGTATTTCCTTTTAATTAAAACATGAAATGTAAACCTGAAACGTCCCCATCATTTGAAATTATGGACATGACTTAATAGTTACAAGAAGCTTTTGCGGAACTATACCGAAGCACCAGTCATTGCTCGCGATTGCCTACCCGTCTGAATTTGTTCTAAAAAGACCAAAAATTAAGATAAAATAGGACTGGTGCCCCTCCCTCTCCCCATCGCTTCGGGAAAAACTCCGGAAATGCCTCAAAAATGTTGGGTCGAAATTTACGTTTCACCCTGTATCTTCGAAAATAAGGGCAATATCTCTTCGGGGCCAGTTTTGTTGGATTTCTCATCCTCAAATACATAGAAATCGCCACATAACCGAAAGCCATCGGACAAACTTTCGGAAATTTTTGAGAAATTCTTCCAAATTTTGACAGGGCCGTACTCAGTTACTAATGACCCCGCAAGAATGCCTCCGCTTCTAAATCGACTTACTTTTAGGTGTACATCAAGGAAAAAAATACAAAAAGTTTTTTTTCCTACGTGCACAATTCGTGTCTTTTTCCGCCGGACTAGTTTCATGAAAATAGTTACACTAATGAGAAATTTCAATATGGCGGCCAAGATGGTGGCAGAATCATGAATTCAGCTTGAAAATAAGAATGATCGTACTAGACACGGATAAGTTTCAAGTTTCATGACAATCGTTCTACTAATAAGATATTTCAATATGGCAGCGGAATTATGAAAGCCAATCTGCCTATTTGGTCCTTGAGGACCTAAGCTATCCATTGGATAAAGTTCAATTTTCAAGGGCTGTAGCTTTATTTCCCGAAGAGAAGTTCAACTTCTTCGAAGTGCACAGGAGATCTCTGTTTTTTGATAATAATGATAACGATGTATGGATAACAAAAATAGTGCCAATTGGCCACCCTTGGGGACATCAGCTATCCATCGGAAAAAGTTCTAAGGCTCTTGCTTCAATTCTCGAGAAGGAGTACAGCATCCTAGTTTCTACACGGACAGACAGACAGACAGACAGACGAACCGGCCACATAAGCGTCATTCTGTTACTTATAAGAGAATGTTTTCCAACTGATTTCGACCTGAACACGAATATCAGGTTTATTTTTGAATCGGAACGATTCTTTTTTATCGAAAAACCGAAAAAGTGGTAGTCTGTCACATGATTTTTAGTGATACCTACCTACTTTTTTTTTGTTATTGGGCGAACATGCTTCATAGTTTGAGTGCCATTATCCTTCAGGTACCTAGTAATGCCTATTTCAAAATGTTAAATAGTGTTAATGGCACGTCTGATTTTAAATTTGTAGGGACGCGCGTATATGCGCCGAGCCGTAGTTTTGCGGTCGTTTTCAAAAATTCATAACAATTGACCCGAAGGTCGTATCGAAGTGGAGTTTTTGTCAAAAGAAAGTTCAAATTGTTCTCTAAATATAATCCCGTCCATGTAGTATTGTATCTTCATAAAAACATGTAGCTACCCGCATATCGTAACTTTCAACATCTAACTGCGAATTCCAGCACTTAATCGGCGAAGCCGCCTTACAGCAAAATGTTATTATTGTAATTGTTTATGATTATTTCGGAAAGATTTTTTTTGGTTCGCGTACCAAGGCCATGAGCTACCCATTCAAGTTGAAATATTTTCTGTATTAGATTCCGTTTTGTTCGGAGAGAAAGGATATCAAACACCAGCAAGCAACGAATAATCTTTTGCGGCCGAGCCGTAGCTTCGGATTCATTTTCAAAAATTTATAACTATTGACTGGTATCTCGCACCGATGTGGAATTTTCATTAAAATTAAGTTCAAATTCTCCTCTTAATATAACTCCACATATGTATTATTGTAAAATAAAAAGAACGGGTACTTGATGGCATGTGATAACTTTCGAGATCGGCTTCTGAAATGCAGCATTCAACGGCAATGCCGCGTCACACTAATTTGTTATTATTGTAATTGTTTATCATTATTTCGTCGAGATTTTTCTTGGTTCGGGATACAAGGTCATGAGCTACCCATTGGAGTGAAAATTTTTCGCAAAAACCTTTTCGTCTAGGACTAGATGCTGTGACGGACGGACGGACAAAGCGAGGACAAAACCGCCTTCCCGTTTAGAGAAGTGCGCTAACAAAAGCACCTTCCCGTTTGGAGAAGTGCGCTAAAAAACACCTTAAAACTCAACTTAACTCGGTTCACTGAAGAACTGACGTGTGAGATGTGCGGTTACATCTCCGATGGTATCCATTTCATAGTAATTTATCGATCCCCTGCTGGGACCTCAGTATAAATTTTTGAAAACAACCGAAAGACTCCTACTGGAGTACGGCAGGCATGGCATGGTTTTGATGGGTGATTTTAACGTCCATTTCAACACAAATGATAAAAATGCACAAGAAGTAATCAACCTTTTTCAATCATTTGGGTTAAAGCAAAAAGTTTTTGAAAACACACGTAAAAATAGTTGCTTAGATAACGTTTTTAGCAATCTAGAAAACATTGTTGTTCATGTTAAAGACTACCATCTATCAGACCACCAAAATTTTCAGCTTTCAATAATATTTTCATTTCAAGCAAAAATGAAAGTACAGACTGACCACACCAAAAGCAAAGTACTGTGGTTCAACGACGACCTTAGACTCAAGCGTGACCAACTAAATTTCTTTAACGACCTACATCAACGACACCTCAATGGTAAAGATAAACTAAACAACTTCAAAAAAGACTATAAAGCCCAACTTAAAGCTGCCCAAAGAGCAGCCAACGATGACTTTATAAACCGTGCTACAAACAAACCATCTGCGGCATGGAAACTTATAAATAAACATAAAAACCAACCAAAAGACTCTCAGGTACCGTTAACTGCAGAACAGCTCGATGATTACTTCAGTAATTTTGCACAATCTATTTCAGACCAACTCCCTAACTCAGATCTAAACCCTTTGCAATACTTGAAAAAAACCATCTACTCTACAAAAAATCCGACTTTCTCATTTAAAGAAGTTTCCCTCGACGAAGTCAGAGATGTGGTTAACTCACTCACGAATACCACAACAAAAGACACGTATAACATGAACGCAAAAATATTAAAATCCGTAATCGATATCATCTTAATACCATTTACAAACTTACTCAATATATGTATAAAAAATTCAACGTTTCCTAACTTCATGAAAGTAGCCAGGGTGGTGCCCATTTATAAACAAGGGTAAGTTCCAAGTTTCATGAAAATCGTTCCACTAATAAGAGATTTTAATATGGCGGCCAAGATGGCGACAGAATTATGAAACTCAGCTTGAAAATAGGAATGATCGTACGAGACAAGCGTAACTCTCAAGTTTCATGAAAATCGTTACACTAATAAGAGATTTCAATATGGCGGCCAAGATGGTGGGGCAATCCTCGGGCAATCATGAAATTTGGCTTGAAAATAAGAATGATCGTACTAGACAAGGGTAAGTTTCAAGTTTCATGACAATCGTTTCACTAATAAGAAATTTCAATATGGCAGCCAAGATGGCGGCCGAATTATGAAAGCCAATCTGCCTATTTGGTCCTTGAGAACCTAAGCTATCCACCGGATAAAGTTATTATTATTATTATTATTATTGTTTATTGCATAAAGAAAATACAATTTCTGTTGCAAGAACACATACAGGATGTTCACGATAAAATTCACCCCCCCTCTAGGAGGTTCCCCTTTGAGATATTTTGGAAAACTAAAAACTTTTTCCCAACGATTTTTCCCAGGGATCTTGAATCAATCGTCTAAAAGTTCCTAATTGGTACCGTATACAGGGTGTGATATGTAACTTTTTTATTTTAAATGCAACACCCTATATTTTATTCCGTGATTTGGTAGAACCTTTTTTTCTGATTACAAATATATATGACACTTATGATTTATTTTGACAAGAAATTTGTCAAAAAAGTAATAAAATAGGTAGTCAAATAATTTTGTTTCGCGGCAAGATGGCTTCGGTTTCTACAGTTCCCTGAAAAAAAAGTTATTCTCGCAGCATTTTGTCTGCAGAATTCAACTCTGCATGGATAAATGGTCTAATTCGTCTCTAATACAGGGTGTCGCGTAATTTTTAATTTTCAACTCATTTGACTACCTATTTTATTATTTTTTTGACAGCTTCCTTGTCAAAACAAATCATAAATGTTATACCGGGTGATCATTTGAAAACTATCCACCTGCAATATCTCCCGATTCCTAGTGCAAATGTCTTTGAGCAAAAACAGGTCGATTTTTATATGGAGGGGGACATCTAAAACATACATTGGAGAATTTATATCTTAAGCCCCCTCGCTCCCACTTTCCCCAACTTTGAAATTTCAAATGACACTACCTACCTTGCGATATATCAAATTGAAGACAATTAAATTCTCTTTCTAAAAAAATATTTTGAAATTTTTCAACCCCACCCCCCGTTCTTCCTGAAATTGTCTGAGTGTCCAAGTTAATATTCTTGACCTCCATTCCCCTTCAATACAGTCAACGTTATCCTGCACAGCATCGAAAGAGAAAATTTTCTATGAAAAAAGTGCCACCCAAATTCACCCCTTCACTCCCCCCACCTGACCTTAAAAATCTAAAATGTCAATACCCACTTTGTAATACATCAAATTGAAGGAAATTGAATTCTCTTTCTGAAAAAGATTTTTTCACAATTTTTAAAGCCCTCCATTTGCCCCCTAGAATACTCCAAAGGGTCAATTTATTGGGGGAGGGGTGGAAAATTTAAAAAAAATTCTTTTTGGGAAGAGAATTCAATTCCCTTCAATTTGATGTATCACAAAGTAGGTGGTGCTTTGTTGAATTTGGTAGTTGAGGTGGGGGGAGCAATGGGGTGAATTTGGGTAGCACTTTTTCCACCGAAAATTTTTGTCTTTGATGCTATCTAGGATGACGCCGACTAAATTGAGAAAAAAATGAGGGGTCCAGGATATAAAATGGGACTGTCAGAGAATTTTTAGGGAAAAGGGGGTGGGGTTAAAAATTTTGGGAATATCTTTTTTAGAAACAAAATTCAATTCTCTTCAATTTGATGTATCGCAAGGTAGGTAGTGTCATTTGAAATTTCAAAGTTGGGGTGAGTGGGGGCGAGGGGGGTAAATATAGAAATTTGCCAATGTATGTTTTAGATGTCCCCCCCAATATAAAAATCGACCTGTTTTTGCTCGGAAAAATATTCACTAGGAATCGGGAGTTATTGCAGGTGGATAGTTTTCAAATGATCACCCGGTATATCTTTGTAATCAGAAAGAAAGGCTTCATTGAATGACGTAATAAAATATAGGGTGTCGTATTTGAAATAAAAAAGTTACATGTCACACCCTGTATACGGTACCAATTGAAAACTTTCAGACGATTGATTCAAAATCCCTGGGAAAAATCGTTGGGAAAAAGTTTTTGGTTTTCCAAAATATCTCAAAGAGGAACCTCCTAGAGGGGGGGTGAATTTTATCGTGAACACCCGGTACATAGCGACACATCCAAATAAAAATTAAACCAATTATTTACATAATATTCCCACTTCTACGAACTACCACTCATTCCTACTAAATGCTCGAATTCTCATTGCCCCCACAACAAAGTTACAAATTTTCCCGACAGTTACATTTCCAAGTTTACCCTCCAAAACTCTTTCGAGGTCAAGACCGCTTTCAACAAAATCTGCAAAAGTGCTTCTGAGACCCGCATACATTGGACACTCAAACAGAATATGTTCCAGGTTCTCTACTTTGTGCAGATTACATATAGAACAGTATTCATCTGCATGTATGCGATAGCTGTAACCCTTGTGGGAGATCTTAACATACCTGTCCCCAGCCAATCTAAGCTGAGCTATGACTCTTATCTCGCGGATCGGTAACCTCAACAGCAGGTATTGTTTACAAGTACTCTCGGCGAATTTGTAGGATGCAAAATAACGTGAAAAGCCCGATACAGAAGCTCGATCGAGATCAGTCTCAAAAAGTTTCCGCCTATAATGAGAGAGAACGTCCGTCCTGCACCTTAGTAATTCTCCAACATCCCTGCATGGCCATGAATCACCGTGATCCGCTTCTTGAAAAATAAGTCCAACCTGATCCACCCAATTGTATGCTGTGTCCCCGGAACTGACTGTCACCAATCGATTATAGCAGATTCTCGGATAGCGGTCGCCATCCATCAGCAGCACCCTTTCCAGCCAGTTGAAGCAAATTTGAAGTATAAATAAAGATAGGTGAGTAACACCCACTTCTAGTCTTATAATGTAATCTGGGGTGTTCACCGCCAAGGACAGCAGCCGCTTGAAAAATGACACCTGAACTCTCTCGATCAAGTCCATATAGCGTAGTCCATAAACAGCAATGCAATGAGAAAGAGAGTTGAGCACTATGGACTGATACAACTTCATGCGTGAGTCCCAGGAATTTAATTTTGAACGCGACATTAATGACATTACTGCTCCGATTGTAGCCTTAGTCTTGGTGACCGCAACCTTCGATGCTTCCAGAAACAAAGCCGAAGAAGTAAACGGGATCCCCAAATAAGTGTACTTAGTCTTAACATCCAACTTCTTTCCGCCGTAATAAAACCTCAATTCCCGATCCCCTCTGAAACCTCCCCTACCAAAACATCACGTCACAAACGTCTCGTCACGTCTATGCTCGTCACCCGTTATCCTACATCTTGTCATACCAATCGCACCCGCAGCGAGAGTCATCGCCTCACACAAATTGTCAAAAGACTGCTGTACCGAACCATCAAATGCGACTCTCGGTGAGTAACTCATGGCAGCCGCATTAATCGGCAGCCGACATCAGCTATTAATCGGAAAAAAGTTCCAAGACTCTTGTTTCAATTCTCGAGAAGGAGTACAGCGTCTTAATTTCTGCACGGACTCGGACAGACAGACAGACAAACCGGTCACATAAGCGTCATTCTGTCACTTATATAAAAAAATGTTCTCCAACTGATTTCGACTTCCTGAACACGAATATCGGGTTCAGTTTTGAATTGGAACATTTCTTTTTCATCGAAAAACCGAAAAAATGGTAGCCTGTCACATGATTTTTAGTGATATCTACCTACTTTTTTTTTTGTTATTGAGCGAACATGTTTCGTAATTTGAGTGCCATTATACTTTAGGTACCTAGTATTGGCTATTTCAAAATGGTCAATTACTATTTCGGCACGTCTGATTTTAAATTTGTAGGGTCGTGTAATATGCGCCGAGCCGTGGCTTTGCGGTCGTTTTCAAAAATTGATAACAATTGACCCGACGGTCGGATCGAAGTGGGGTTTTTGTCAAAAGAAAGTTCAAATTGTTCTCTAAATATAATGCCGTACATGCAGTGATGTATTTCATTAAGAAATTGTAGTTGCCTGCATATCGCAACTTTCTACATCTTACCGCGTATGCCAGCACTTGATCGGCGAAGCCGCCCTACACCAAAATGTTATTTTTGTAATTGTTCATGATTATTTCGGCAACATATTTCTTGATTCGCGTACCAAGGCCATGAGCTACCCATTCGAGTTGAAATATTTTCTGTATTGAATTTCGTTTTGTTCGGAGGAAAGGATATCAAGCACCAGCAAGCAACGAATAAATCATTTGCGGCCGAGCCGTAGTTTCGGAGTCATTTTCAAAAATTAATAACTATTGGCCTGCACCTCGCACCGATGTGAAATTTTCATTAAAATAAAGTTCAAATCATCCTCTAAATATAACTCCGCATATATATTATAGTATAATGATAAGATCGGGTACTTCCTCGCATGTGATAACTTTCGAGATCAGGCCGGCTTCTGAAATGCAGCATTCAACGGCGATGCCGCGTCACACTAAATTGTTATTATTGTCATTGTTTATTATTATTTCGTCGAGATTTTTCTTGGTTCGGGATACAAGGTCATGAGCTACCCAATGGAGTAAAAATTTTCCGCAAAAACCTTTTCGTCTAGGACTAGATGCTGTGACGGACGGACGGACGGACAAAGCGAGGACAAAAGCGCCTTCCCGTTTGGAGAAGTGCGCTAAAAAGGTTGCAAGTCGGATCCCGCGAACTACCGCCCCATTGCCATTCTTCCTATTTTCAGTAAAGTCTTTGAAAAACTATTAAATAATCAAATATATCATTACTTTGAAACGAACAATCTTTTCCATGACGCTCAATACGGCTTCAGAAACAATCGCTCCACAACCTTAGCGATCAGCAAATTGTGCAAAGAAGTTTCCAAAGCTTTTGAAGGGAACGAGCATCTTAGTGCCAACTTCTACGACCTAACCAAAGCGTTTGACTGCGTTAACCACGAGATTCTATTGAAAATATTAAAAGCTCATGGTTTTCACACGTCTGGGGAATTATTGCTCAAGTCATATCTGGAAGGAAGATCCCAGTACGTTTCTTTAGGCAATAGTAAATCCAGTCGCAAAAACATCGAAATAGGGGTGCCACAGGGCTCTGGATTGGGTCCTTCACTGTTTCTCATCTACATTAATGACTTAGCCAACTGTGCCAATACGAACCTCTTACTCTTCGCAGACGACACCACCACGTATGACAAAGACAAAAACCTTTCCATCTTGAAATTACAAGACGCTGAGAATCACACTATCTTGAGTGATTAGTTCAACTCCAATAAACTCAGTCTGAACAACAACAAGAAGCAACATCTCATCTTTTCGTTAAAACCAACTGACACAGAATATCAACCCATCAAGTTCCTTGGAATTACCTTGGACCCAGGTCTAACTTGGGAAGCACACGTAAAGTCTCTTTGCAATAAGCTTGCAAAACAAATATACCTAATACGCCAACTGAAGTCTTTGCTCTCAATGCAAGTTTTGAGGACCGCGTATTCCACCCTTTTTCAGAGCCATTTGAATTATGCTATTCTAGCATGGGGTCACTCTGCACACACTACGAAAGTTTTTGCTGCTCAGAGGAAGTGTATCCGAATAATATTAGTATAAGTAAGTATTTATCGACTCAAAAATCCTAACTGTGCCATGCCTCTATATTCTACATCAAATTTAATGAGATCGACTACCATACGTATCCGCATACTTACAGTACTCGTAACAGGAACGATTTTGTGGTGCCGTTCCCTAGACTTCAACGTTCAAGAGAAGAAGCCACGGGCTACCATGGAGTCTTATTTTACAATAAGTTCCCAGCTTTTTGAAAAGCAAACCTCCAGCTCAGCTTAAAAAATCCATTTAAGACATTTTGTTGGATAACGCTTTTTATTCAACCGAGGAATTTCTCTCATTCGAGTTTGAGTTCTGAATGTGACCTCATTTTGAGTGGCTTCTACGCAGTTAATTGCAAAATAAACACAACTGTTTAAGTTTTATTTATTTATTTTTCTTCTGGACGGGTGTAAATTTATTTTGTACATAGTAACACGAATAAAAAAATTATAAATTATAATTATTATTATTATCAAATCCTCCTCTAAATATTACTCCGCATATGTATTATTGTAAAATGATAAGATCGGGTACTTCCTCGCATGTGATAACTTTCGAGATCAGGCCGGCTTCTGAAATGCAGCATTCAACGGCGATGCCGCGCCACACTAAACTGTTATTATCGTAATTGTTTATCATTATTTCGACAGATGACAGCCAAAAACTAATGGGCTCATTCGACGATGAAACCATGTCCGTATACCAAATTTCGAGTCGATCGGATGGACGTTGCGGCTGTTATAGTGGAAGGTTACAGACATACACACATACAGACACAGAGACAGAGATTATTCTGGAAATGGTCTTAATTATCATAGGGGACCTCAAAACGGATATATCCGACGAAATCTCAAAAAAAAATTTAGCGCGTTTACAATACTTCCCCTCCTTGTTGGGTGGTGGGTCGGGGAAGCAAAAAAAAAAGGATTTATCAAGTGCTCTGCGATGAAAAATTTTGACTGTCATAATAATCGAGTGTTCTATGACTCAGTAGCGTCATTTAATGTGTCAAAAGTTGGCACATTTGTACGTCAATCAGTTCATTTAAATCAGTATTACAAATCAGTATACGGGGTGTTTCCAAAATGGTGTTACAAACTTCTAGGGGAGATTCCCCATCAAAAATGGACAAGGAAAATATATACCTTTGATGTCCTAAAATGCTCAGTTGAAAAGTTACAGGGTGTTCAAGTTGACTTTTTAAAACTGATTTTTTGACATAAGTTCTGAACCGTTTAACCGATTTTGTTCAAGCTCTCACCAAAGTTAACTGAAATAAGTCTCTATCGAATAATAGTAACGTGTTGGAGAAAAAAGTTCAGGGGCGTAGATAATGGGGGCTGTCCTCATATTTCCCCCCCTATTTTTTACACCCCTAGCTATTTTCCCAAATTGTTTTTATTTTTTTATTCTACGTTCAATTTAGAGAAAAAAGTTACTCTTGCAAAATTTTGATTAGAGGCTTCGTTTTTGAGATATCTGAGTTTGAAACTTTGGAAAACATCTCGAAATTGCCACTTTCCAAGGCCAAAAAATTAAAATAAAAAAAAACTCATGATTTTTCAGCAGAAATAGGTTCTCTTCAATTTTCTAAGTTGATAAACCACTATTTCCTCTGAGAAACGAGAGCTTTTCAGGGAAAAAAAATTGGGCTCATTGAAAGTGGCGATTTCGAGATGTTTTCCAAAGTTTCAAACTCAGATATCTCAAAAACGAAGCCTCTAATCAAAATTTTACAAGAGTAACTTTTTTCTCTAAATTGAACGTAGAATAAAAAAATAAGAACAATTTGGGAAAATAGCTAGGGGTGTAAAAAATAGGGGGGGAAATATGAGGACAGCCCCCATTATCTACGCCCCTGAACTTTTTTCTCCAACACGTTACTATTATTCGATAGAGACTTATTTCAGTTAACTTTGGTGAGAGCTTGAACAAAATCGGTTAAACGGTTCAAAACTTATGTCAAAAAATCAGTTTTAAAAAGTCAACTTGAACACCCTGTAACTTTTCAACTGAGCATTTTAGGACATCAAAGGTATATATTTTCCTTGTCCATTTTTGATGGGGAATCTCCCCTAGAAGTTTGTAACACCATTTTGGAAACACCCTGTATACAAAAAACTAAGCATCTCGAAAACACCACTTTCAAAGACCAAAAAATTAAAATTGAAGAAAACTCATATTCCTCAAATGAAATAAGTTTTCTAGGTGTTTTAAGTTGATGAACCAACATGTTTGCTGAGAAACATGGAGTTTTTCAGAAAAAAAAACAATTTGGTCCCTGGAAAGTGGCGATTTTGAGATGTTTTCCAAAGTTTCATACCCAAATATCTCGTAAGTGAAGCCTCTAATCAAAATTTTGTGGGAGTAACTTTTTTTTTTAAATGAACGTAGAATTCAAAAATTGCAACCATTTCCAAAAATATTCAAAGAGGTTAGAAATAGGGGCAAAGGGGGGAGGGCACTCCCTATTATCTTCGCCCCTAAAAATGTTTGAAGAAGTACGTTATTATTGTTCAATAGAGACCTTTTCCAGTGAACTTTGGTTTTAATTTGAATAAAATAGGTTCAACGGTTGAAAAGTTATGTAAAAAAACTGTTTTCAAAAAAACAACTTTGAAGGACTGTGCGAAGGTATGTTTATTGAGAAAAGTCCCCTTATTTTTTCATAATTTGAACCGTTTAACCAGAGTTTATTAAGACAGGTCTTTATTGAATAATAATAATAACGCAATCTACCAACCAGACCCAGTTGGAGTCTTGTTTGTCCTGCGATTTGGAGGGGGGGAGGCGGGGGGCATCTGAGGGTCACTTATCTAGTTTGGAATAGTTTATTGTATGAAAAATTATAATAGCTGTGGAACAGGTGACGGAAAGTGTTTGATTCATATTTTTTTTTTTCAATTCTTAATTTTTTATTAGGATATAAATATGTGTATAATAATAAATTGGTAAAAAACTAAAAAAGGGGATCATCCGAACGAACGAAGGTCCCCATCACACTCGCTGCATTGGCTCGTTGAATCTCGATGCCTATTCTTTGCGTCAAGAATTTCTTACAGCGAGGGTCTCCTGTCACACGATGAAGTCTCGTACCTAAATCATCTATAAAATCAGAGGCTGCTTCGCACCAACAACCGAAAGTCTCCACAGCAAATGGCAGAAAAATATAATCTTGGGCGATTATGTCCTTGTATTTATTCTTCTTTCTTGTCGCCGCGAATTCAGCAACAGCGCCCGGTTTTCTCGAGGAGAGCCCACTGTATGATTGTGCCATTGTGTCACTGCAGGTGAAATCCCATACCAAAACTTTCCCATGACGCCAGGGAACCAGTGTCATACCATCAGGGGCTCTATTTCTAGCAGGGAGTCGATACTCGCCTCCCTGAGAATGACAGGAAAATTTGACAGGAGCATAACTCCCCGGCCCAAACCAGGGAGCGGACGCAGATATTTTTTCCTTAAGCATCCGCCCGAGTTCTCCCGCCTTACCGAGTGCTCGCTATACCAAGTCCTCCGCCTTACCAAGTTCTCATTGGGGACGCGCTGTGCGCCAGGCTGCGCGCGCCGGCACCATGCAATTTCATTCATCGCAAATTTGCGCGCCAAACAGTGTTGTCATCACCAGAGATAGTAGATAGACTAATTTCTTTCCCATACTCAGTTCATTACAAAAGGTTTTCCTTACACGGAAACAGAAGGAAAAGATACTGAAATAATATATTTCAAATTAACAGTCGAATGCGAAGCAGCAGATTTCGAAAAATGGAAGGACGATTTTGAATTTCTCTCCAAAACGAACTACAGTGTATGTTGATATTTATATTTTTTCCAAAGAAATCATATTTAACCTGCATTGTACATAACCATAGTGCAAGTGGTACATTCTTAGAAAGGGCTTATCGAGAGGAATACAGCGCAGTTTTCAATTTTTTTATATTCCTAAAAATAAAGGAAACAAAATTACAACGCGGGTGGAAAAAACTTACAACGAACATTTTAAGTCAACTTTTTTATTTATCATAAAAAGGTGTTCAAAATGTTCATTTCATTCCTGGCAGGTTAAGCGGCGTGAAATTTATCTGTGACATTCTGTAGCATTTCTCATTCTCAAAGTTGACCTGAAATATGTGTTTGATTTTTTTAGTTTTTCGGAATTTTGGAGAAAAAAAACGGCACTGTATTCCTCTTAATAAGTTCTTTTCAACGATGTGTCACCCGATACCCGATCTGCCTTTGCATTTTATGAAAGAAAGTTGAGGCTGTATATGCAGGGTATCAATATTTCTCCCTCAAAAATGAAGATAAAGAGATATAGAGATTTTGATGGGATTCCATTAAATGTTTGTCCACTTTGTTTCCGTTTGGATTACCCCACATTTTTTTGGGAGGCCAATAGCCCTAAAACATTGGAAAAGTTTCTGAAGTATTACTGGGAATTTTTTGACAAACAAAAAAATTTTCAACTGTTTCATAATTTTGAGAGACGTATAAAATTGAGTACAGAGCCGTTTTTTGAAAAACGTTAACAAAGAAGAAAAATATATATTTTTTCCACATAATTACGAAAACGCTTTGTACTCAATTTTGTAATACACTCAGTACACCGTATAAAAAAATGTGTCTTTATCTCCATTTTTGAGGAAGAAATCCTTCAAATAGTTTTTACCTACTGAGATTACAGCCTTAAGGGTGGTTGCGCTGCTAGAGGTGGGGCGTAAAGCCAAAACATGACCGATTGACCGCTGAAATGTGCGCAATTAAAAACAGAAATCAACTTCTGGAGTTTTCACAGAACTTCCGTGTAACTGAGGGTTGTAATCCAGTTAAGGTTTCCACCTTGTATAAAAAGACACAGCCGCGTATCTACTATCTGTATTGATGACAACACTGTTTGACGCGCAAAGTTGCGAAGAATGAAATTGCATGATGCCGGCGCGCGCAGCCTGGCGCACAGCGCGTCCCCAATGAGGACTTGGTAAGGCGGAGGACTTGGTATAGCGAGCACTCGGTAAGGCGGTGGAACTCGGGCGGATGCTTAAGAAAAAAATATCTGCGGAGCGGACTCACCTCCTTTGCTTTGAGTTGATGGGTTGCATATCTGTCACTTCTTTCAGTGATAAACGGGCATAGCAATTTCTAGAGGAAAAATTCCCTAGAAACTACTAAAATTTCTGAGGGACAATAAAAAATGACAGTCTACATTCGCAAAGATAACCTTACATTTTTTGGTTTATTCATTGGGGTTTGTTTTTATTGAGAAGTTTTATTGAGGAACAAGTTGAACAAGAAAATTTCGTGCCTCCGCTCCGTTTTTGTCGTGTCGGTAAAACAGCACGCTGTCGTGTCACGTTTGACGAATTAACACGATTCCGTCGCGGAACTTGCCGAGCTAAGGTCCCAGAAATACCTATTTTCTACATAAGGCGGCGAGGCGGGTTGCATTGTGGTCACTGGGTGACCAACTCCCTGCTAGAAATAGGGCCCCAGGTCGTTTGCCGTCATCACGAACAAGGCCGTTTGGCTCTAAGCAAGCGGGGATTTCGGCAGAAATCAGAGCACGTTTTATGATATCGTTAATTTTTCGATGACGATAATATCGACCCAAACTTTTCGAACAATGCAAACCATGATGTCCAAGCTTATTCACTTGTGACCCATATTTGATTTCAAGTTCCTTGTGGCGTAAACCCTACTACGTCATCCACTTCCTAACCTCTAGCTCACTGCGAAGGGGCACATTTTATCGTCTTTCCCTCCTCTACAGAAACATTTAAGGCTAAAGGGGACTGAAATTGAGTACCAAGTGTGCGACAGAGAGAAAATACATCAAAAGTAATAAAATGTTTTTGGGAAAACCATTAGTCCAATTTCAGATCTGAAAAAAGGGTTATACTGAGATTTTAATTCTATTTGATGCACTAGTCAAAAAAAAATTCCAAAAATTTTTTAAATTTTTTTTCTCAATTTCACAAATTAATTTCGATTTTTTCAAAAATCGCAGGTAGTCATTTTGAAGTACTGAAAATATCAAACATTAATCCGTTTTTAGAATTTTTGTAGCACAAATGGTGCTCTCCGAAACACATTTTGAAAATCTCTCTTTGATATTTGCCGCCCGCTGCAGCTGTTCTTCGCGATGAGTCATTCACGATAAAGGTAGTGATCACTTTCTGCACACATGATGTTATAATGTTTTCTGAGAAATAGGCGATGTAAAAAGAGCAGTAGTAAAGATTTGTGACATCGTGGTATTACGCCGATATATTTCGTTGCTACGATTTCTGAAATTGTGATTTTTTTTTCAAGTTGATCATTTATCTCACGAGATCACACTATCTAGATCTAGAATCTACTGATACTCCAAGATACTTATATCCAATTATAAAGGGACAAACATTGTAAAATCATATTGCAATTGCAAAACAATAGACTGCAAGTGCACAAATGTATTTAAAAGTATATACACTGGGAGCAATGACAAAACTGCAAAGAACTACTACTACTACTACTACTCCTACTCCGTCTAAAGTATGTCTGTCTGTCTGTCCGTCCGTCCGTTTGACTCCTGTGTGGATATCTGTCTGTTTGTTTGTGTGCCTGGCAGTCTGTGTGGTAATCTTCATGAATGACCTCAGCTCATTTGATTTTTGTTGAAATCGTTCCATTAGAATGCACTCTTGTTTCGTATAAAATTCGTATTACGTATCGTAGTACGATACGCGTTTGAGTGTCGAAAAGTGGCTAGTAAGAAACGTTGATGGGAAAAAAGTCATGGCATTTAAACTTTCTCGAATGGGCATGCTCCTACAAGCTCGCAGATCGATGATCTCAGGCAATAGAATTTTGATATTGAAGTCAATTTTGTTTTTATTTTGCCAGTGCACTATGTCCTTGTACTTGAAAATAGTGATTGTGTGTCCGTTCAAGCTGAGAATTTCTCTCCAAACAGAATTTTTGATTGGTCTGTATGGTCTTTTGTTTTGCCGACTTCGGGCAATATGTACATATTTTAGAGCTAAAATCATCAATAATAAATTTAATTGATTACTTTCAAATCCAATAGGACATTTCACCCTGATGATAGTACCATTCTGATGAGGAAGAAGCCCGTCTGGCGATTCCGCAAGATATCCATGGGTCGTCGGGTCCACAAACAGGCCTCATAGTTCAACTTTATTCCGTTAAGTTCAGTTCTGATCAAACCATACAACTTTTTTCTTATGGTGCGATTCTCTAAAAAATTACGTTCCATAAAGGCTCTGTTACGTTGTGATTACTCAGGCAACAGTCAATTGCCGACACGGATTTTTACATAACAAAGCGTTTATGGAATGTTATTTTTTACAGAATAGCACTATTCTTTTTTTCTATCTTGAACGGTAAGGCCGCTATGGGATATTTACGCTAGGATCGGCCACTCTTTATCTTCCCATAGCTTCCAGTTACTGGGTTCAATGCCTGTTCTAAATTTTCATTGAAATCAAAGATTGAAATTGGCTGCTCCCAATGGGCGACAGACTGCTGAGATAAGGTTGTTGTACTTGCACCAGGGTGTACCGTTGGTGTATGGGTGAACTTTTTTTTGAATTTTCGAATGTTTCAGTAATTTGATTCCAACAAAAATCGACAGAGTTCTTATTTCTTGCGGACTATAAATAATGTATGATGATACCGGACGGAAACCGCAAGCGCTTGCAGGTGGGCGGCACGCGGTGAACTTCAAAGGGAAATATTCAAAATTAATTTTGGTCGATACTATTGATGATATTTGAATTTTGAAAAAAGGTTATTATACAATATTTACCACAGAATAAAATGACTACCTGGGATTTTCAAAAAAAAAATTAAAAATTTGAGAAAATCAAAAATTTTTTTTCAAAAAATACAAAAATCAAAATTTTTTACTACAGCATCAAATAATTATATATTCTAAAAATAATAACGTTTGAATTTTCAAAATCGGTTTGAGTGAATTTTGAGAATGTTAATAGTTTCCGCGCCATCTCGCGTCTCAGAAACACATTATTGTATCGTCCCCTTTAGCCTCAACTCGAAAACGCGGGCTTTCATAAAAAATCTTCTAACGGTACTTTATTCTTCAAAGTGAGACGGCGGATCATTTGATTGTACCGATTCCCGAAAATTCCCAAGATTAGTGACTGACTGACTGAACCGGCTCCCTGGCTCCCGATCGGTTTGAGAAACCGGTTCACTGTACCGGCTCAACTGAGCCGTATGGATCAGTACTCGCACCTTGCACCACGATTCGTGATTTCTCGAACTCGTTCAAATCGGCTCGCTTGAAGCGCAAGCACGGTTCATTCATGATCGTGGTGTCGTGTTGAGCCGACTCCATATGCCTATTGCCTATCCCGGGTCCGGCTCGACAACTCGCCAACTCAACTCGTTCAGCCGTTCAGCGTTCTTCGTATCCTTGTGTCAGCCGGCCGGCGCCCGGCGAGAAGGAATTTCCGGAACCGAAAGTTTTTGTAATTTCACGGCTCACTCCGCGTCTATCGGATCGGCTCATAATCCGATTCCGAATCTCATTGTATGTATTGAACTTTCAATAGCGCATGTTAGTGAGCCGTGAACCGGTTCAATCCAACGCCGCGAACCGGGTCACATGGTTTTTGAAGTGAACCGGCTCACCGAACCGGATCACTCCTGAACCGCCCATCTCTAAACGTACATACTTACATACGGGTACCTATCATGGCCGGGGGGCCAATTTTTTACTCTTCGCAACTTTAAGAAACGTTCGCAAGTTTGCGATTTCTGTAAATTCCAATTTTTGAGCCATCGTTTCTTTACGTATGCGCATCGATACGCACGTTTTCATACGTTTTGCTGCGAGCGGAGCTGGGCCGGTGCAAGTCACTTTGCGTATACGCTTTTATGATGAAGTGAGGTTAGGTATTAATGTTGTCATTGTTATCGATAAAACAAACCGCATTGCTGAAGGTATGTGGCGATCATGGTGCCGAATCAGGCGGGTAATGAGGTACAGGACGGAATAACTTTATGAATGCGTCACGTAAATAAAGAATTACTCACTATTCTGTCATTCTTTTCAATCTTTGTCAGCTCCAGGGACACTGTCTAAAGCTTGTCACGATGATGTTTTATTTTTTCTTTTCATCGTCTGCAGTCTGCAGTAAAGCTTTGCATTTGCTTCCCACTAATAGTACAGGAAAAATAGTATAAAAAAACAGCCAAACCTCGGAATAAATATGGACGTCCTGAAAATTTGATATTCTGTTCAAAATTGAATGCTCTACTACATATCCAAAATCGCCAAAAATCGCACCTGGGGGTTTTGAGTTATTGGAGGGGGGGGGGTAAAAAATTGCAATCTTAAATGGAGGGGATGAAACCTGTCAATCCACATGCAAATATACCGTAATTCAACGAATTATATCCCGTTTACATCATTTCGGTGCAAAAAGTGTCGATCATTGTTGAAGGGGGCTCGTGGGGACGCGAAGCTCGGCTAGGGGGCTCTTTTTTCTTCCTGCGCCATATTGAACCGATCACGACAAGTTTGGCATCTTTTCCGACTAAACTCAATGTCCTAAACTCGAATCCGTTGTGTAAATTTGGATGAAAACAAGTTTGAACAAGTTAACTTGGAAAAACTTGTTTTTTCTTTGACAATTTTGGCGAATTTTTTTTCACTGTTTGAGATGTTCATCTTTGGAAAAATTTCAGAGGCCATTGAATTGAAGTGTATTCTTCAGGAAAATCGTCAAAAATAGCTCAAATTATTGAAAAAATAACAACTGATCTTTGATAATTCGAGGATCTGTGCACAATTGAATTCCCTGTATTATAAACAAAATCGCGATGAATCGCACTGCAGGGTTTTGAGTTATTTGAGGGGAGAGGCAACAGTTCATAGAGTATGAATCTTTCCAAAATGTTATCCTCCTCCTCGAATAACTCAAAATCCTGGCGCTTTTGTTTATGCTATAGGGAATTCAGTTCTGCACAAATCCTCGAATTTACAAACATTTGTTAATATTTTTTCAATAATTTCAGCTACTTTCATTTAAAGGTGCATGTTGTAGTGTTCTGGTCAGTAGTAAACGAGGCGCCGCGCCGGCTCAGGTTCAAATCGATTTTTTTTAACTTTTTTTAACTTTTCAACAAGTTTTCTTAAGTTTACTTGTTCAAACTTGTTTTCATCCAAATTTACATAACGGATTCGAGTTCAGGAGATTGAGTTTAGTCGGAAAAGATACTAAACTTGTCGCGATCGGTTCTACACGACCAAAAAAAACAAAATGGACCACCTAGCAGAGCTGCGCCCCCCCACGACCCCCCTTCAACAATGATCAACACTTTTTGTGCTAAAATGGTATCAACGGGATATTATGCGTCAAATTATACGCAAATACGTTAACGTATTTGCTTCCAATGGATTGACGGGTTTCATCCCCTCCTTTTCAAGTTGCAATTTTTTACCCCTCCCCTTCAATAACACAAAACCCCCGGGTGCGATTTTTGGCGATTTTGGATATGTTGTAGAGCACTCAATTCTGAACAGAATATCAAATTTTCAGGACGTCTATATTTTTTCCGAGGTTGAAATCTATCTTTGCTTGGCGTGGGCTTGAGTAGATAAAATGCACCGATATTTGCAACGTTGTCGCGTCTACCATGCGTTCATTTACGAAGACCCAATTCGAACGTTTTTCGCTTTGCGAACACTGCTCAAAAATTGGCAAACGGAAACGTATACGTAAATCTTGATACGCAAATTTGCGCATAGGCAACTTTACGTATATTCTCAAAAATTGGCCCCCGGGTGTCTTTCGAATTTCAGAGTGTACGCCCGGTCGGAGTGTTTATTACATGTGACGTCACATTCTATGTTACCCCTTTTTGATTTGTCAATTGTTTTTGCAAATTGAATAATAACAATATCACAAATACATGAATAAATAATGGACAGAAATTTTACGCACAGCTTTGACATACCAGCTTGACAGAGTTTGACGCGTTTGACGCAAGGAAACAACCAAACGCCCCAGTATTTAGCAGGGCGAGAAGTTGTTATCTGGGCGTAATTACGAAACGGAAAACACCTAGCTTTTGACAGTACTACGTTATACGTTACCCTGTATTTAGAACCAATTTTCACCACAGATCATTTTCACACAACCGGGCCAGCCAGCCGTGTGGAGTTTCGAAATGCACTCCAGTGCTCTAATATAGAATATTATTAAACTGTTTTTCTGTTAACTGTTCTACAGCCTTGGCAACAAAGGATTATTCATTGCTTACTGGCGCTTGAAATCTACTCCAAACGAGACGACCTAGACAAGAAAGATCTCAACTCAGATTTGTAGCTCGTGAGTACCGGTCTAATAAAAATCTTGCCGAAATAACGATAAACAATTACAATACTAACATTTTAGTGTGGGGCGGCGTCGCCGATCAATTGCTGAAGTTAACAATTATGTATTGTATTTGAAAAGTTTCCTCGTTGTAAAGCAAGACAGATCAGATTCAGATTTTTTGAATGATGAAACCTTAGGAGCGCCGATCACTATCTCTGGTATCTCTTTCTTTATTTTATCCCATATAAAAAAATGAATATTTTCAATAGAACTGTTTAGTGTAACCTCGAGTGTAACAGAAACGGATTCTAATTCCGGAATGCTTTACCGGAGAATTGAAGTAGAAGAGCTTTTGTGTGGACCTCACATATAAAACAGCACTTTCCCTCAAGCCCCGTTTCGGAACATTTAAGGAGGCCAGCATCAGCTCTGAAGGCTAGCAGTTCCAGGAAACGCCGCTGCACACCCTCCCGGAGGAGACATATATTTCTCATGGTAGTGTAGGTAGGTGGTGGTGGATAGGAGAACGAGAAAGGAAGCTCTGGGTCTAAGTACACGCCAAGGTCTTTGATGACACTGGGTCTGGCCAGAATGTGATCGCCAATTTTGTATCGGAACTCCAGGGGTCCAGAGGACCTTGAAAAAAAAAAAAGATTATGCACTTCGTCACGTTTCAATGATATTTTTCAGTGCACCATCTCCCCAACGCATCGATGTCTCCCTGAAGGCGAGAGCAGTTCCCAGGAGAATCCACACGTGAAAAGATCTTCAAATCGTCAGCATAGAGGAGGGACGAGCTCCTGAGGCTAAATACAATGTCATTTATGAAAATGATGAAAAGAAGAGGACCCAGCACAGATCCCTACAGGACTCCCGACCAAACCTCGAAGCTCTCGGAAATGTGACCGGAAACCCTTATAAACTGTCTTTGACCGATCAGATAAGACTTGCACAATCTGACTAGATTGGGGGGAAAAAACACAGATTTTCCAACTTCTTCAAGAGTACGTTGTGGTTTTTGCGATCGAAAGCCTTTGAGAAGTCGGTATATAATATAACATCGGCTTGCCTACGCTCGCTCATACAATCAGATATAAATTGCGTTTATATAACTTATATATTTATATAAATATAAATATAAAAAAAGTAATGGAGAATTGAAATGTCAAGCAGTGACACCGAATCTGAAGCTGGGTATTTTTTAAGAAAATACCCAACAAATACAATTTTAAATAAGACCAGAAAGTTTTCGATATCCTCGCAAGACATTAGAGATGCAGGTTGTTCAAAGTGGGACAGCATTCATCAAGATCATCAAAGAAATTCAGCAAAATGCAATCCAGATGACAGCTTATGTCATTTGCCTTTTTCGAATGTGGAAAATCCGAGGGAATTTCATTCACAAGAAGTAGAAGAACTGGACACACATAAATCCAAATGGTCTCTTCACGATTATGAAGCGTCACACAATGATCAAGACATGAATACCACATCCCTCGCAACTCTTCTTCCGTGTGTGACGAGCCACCTTGTAAATAACTCAATCTGAATTCCGAAAGTATATGTATATAAAAACTTCTTATCGCATCAACTTATGGGTGGCAAGAAGAGAGTGTAACGAAAAGATAAGCAGAATGAATTTTGAGCTGCCATCAGAGGACTGATGGTGTCCAACTAAAATTACTAAAGCCACAAGTAAATTGTACCAGGAGCGAACCCTTTGAACATTGGAAGGTAAAGGCAACTTTAGTTTCTTTAAATTTCGTTTATTGAGCCAGAACTTTCCAACAGGGTTTTTTTTTTATTCGCATACCGTTATCGCAAGCTCCTGAAATGGTGTTTCCTGTACCTGTACGCTGCGCTTGGAATGGAAATCAGCCTTCAAGGGACCAGCACTAAGCTGCCAAGGATCAATTCAATTAGCCCACTTCAAGCCCAACCACCAGACCAGTGATGAAGATGGAATGTTGAAGCTAGTGCCTTGTTCCACGGAAGGGTTGTGCACCTAAGCCAACGATCGTAAACACCTGCTGGTCAGCACTGGATCCTTGAAAGTGAAGGTCTTCCAGGCTTGAAGTCAAGCAAGCAAGGCAATCCTCTCGTGGGCTCAACTTTAATTCATCAATAAGGCCAGAACTCAAAATTTATTAGTTAACATCTGACTATTCATTCATTCTTATATATTCAATTATTATTCATGCTTATTAGCGTGCTACTATTTTGGAAAGTTATCGTTATTCAAGAACAATCAAATTTCTAGTATTAAATTCTTCAATCTATTGTAAAAAGAACTTAGAGAAAACTCTAGCTACCCTCATTTTCGGGAGTGCACTCACGTAAAGTATACAGAGGTACTGGTTCGTTTCCCCAATTCTTTATTTTGATTATACTTACCTAGAGTGTATATTTCGTCCACATCTACTTTCCCTGTGCATTATTCTTTCATTATCATCATCTCTTTCGTAATTTAAACTTGTTAAATTACCATTATTTTCATTTATTAAATATTAATGGCCATTACTAAACTCTTTCTCTACCTCCTTTGATTCATAACAAAAGTAGTTATTTAGTGATTTTGAAACTACTCTGAGCTACTAAAGACAAGAAATCACTTGGCGCCCTGAAACCACGCCCGTAAGCTCTCCGAAAATCACCATGAGTGGCTGAGTGTGATCAGAACCGACAGGGAACGGTCACACGTGTCCTCATTGCTCTAACACAAACAAACAAAATTACAAGGGCCAACGAGGGCTTAATATACACATCAAACGGAAACACAAAGACCTGTCTACATCTTCTACGGAAAATAGCTCAACAATCCATCAGTTGTCTAAGCAGTTATCTGAGAAGAAACGTAAAATCAAAATCTTAAAAAGGATCCCAAAAGGAGCCCGATTTGCTGCAGCGACAAAATTCTCAGAAGTTCTGGATTGTGTTGTGAAAACAAATGACATGCATTCTTGGAGCCTTCTCTTAACTTTCGCATTCTCTTGTCTCTGTGTTCCAGAAAAATCAGAAAAAAAAAGTTCTCTAGCAAGACTGGTGAAGCAAAACATAAGAGGTACTATTGAAAATTACAGCAACATTGGGAGAAAAACTACTTCGCTATCAAGAAGAGTCGAATCCAAAGTATCAGAGGGAGATATTTGAGGAGCTGTGAAAATCTTGACATCTAGCGACTCACTGGCCCCGGAAAATGAGAGCACCTATAAGAATCTGTTGGACAAACACCCAAATCCAAATAAAACAATGGACTACCCAACACCTCCAGTCATCGGTGATGAAACACTAAGCGTCTCAGAACCGGATGTTAAGAAGGCTATCGCTAGTTTTCCAAATGGATCCAGTGGAGGAATAGACGGACTAAGACCTCAGCGCCTCAAGGATCTTGTATCCAATGGCAATGGTGATGAAGCTTCTCGTCTTATCAAATCTCTCACCAAATTTTGCAACTTTGCGCTTGCCGGCAAAATAAACGAACAAGTTCTTCCCTTATTTTTCGGCGCCAACCTATGCGCGTTGAACAAAAAAACCGGAGGTGTCCGCCCCATCGCTGTCGGGAATACTCTGAGACGTTTAACTGCTAAGTTGGGATGTTAACTCAGTCAAAGATACTATTGGAAATATGCTTCGACCGAAACAACTAGGTTTTGCAACAAGCGGTGGATGTGAAGCTGCAGTTCATGCTACAAGAACATATTTGGATCAGAATCATAGTTCAGGAAAAGTTCTTTTAAAAATTGATTTCGCCAATGCATTCAACACAGTTCACAGGGACGCTATGTTGCACTGCGTGAAAGAATGCACGCCACTTCTTTATCCATTCTTCTGGCAATCTTACTCCGAATCTTCACTTCTGTTCTACAGTGATTAGACTATCCCTTCGTCTTCTGGTTGCCAACAGGGAGACCCGGCAGGACCGTTATTATTTTGTTTATCGATTCACCCCGTTATTGAGCTGCTGTCCTTCGAATTGATCACTTTTTATTTGGATGACGGAAGCATCGCCGATGAACCAGACAAAGTTCTCTGTGATTTCGAGGTCGTCGTTGAACATTTCAAGAATATCGGATTGTTGATCAATTCTTCGAAATGCGAGCTACACATTTGTGGTAAAGTGGATCATCTGGTTGTTGGAAAATTCCAAAAACTTTTCCCTGGAATCAAAATTGTTAATGACGTGGCGTTACTAGGAGCACCAATCACCGAGGGATCTTGCGACCAAATTCTCCAAGATAAACTGGAAGAGATGAAGTTGATGTTCAACAGACTGAAGCAGCTTGATAAACAACATGTTGCCTATTATTTGTTGCGGAATTGTTTTGCCATTCCAAAATTAACTTACATAATGAGAACCACACCATTATGGAAACATAAGAGTTTCACAATTGAAGCGGACGAACTTATAAAGGGGACAATGGAATTTTTATTTAATTGTAAGTTGTCACCCTTTGCATACGCCAAGGCCTCTCTCCCGGTTATGCAAGATGTTGGCATTAGAAAACTACAAGACATTTTCCTACCAGCTTTCCTTTCATCAACTTTCGGAGTATCTAAACTTGTCAATATGATGTTAAATCTTGAAGATGCAGACAAGCCCAAGATTTCTTACGTTGAGGAGGCTCTTGCCGAGTGGAATTCGCTAAGCCCTGACCAATTTCCTCCAGACCCCCTTTTCCAAAGAAACTGGGACATGGTGAATTTAGTCCGTATCAATAATGGAATCATGCCAACAACAGACATTCAGAAAGCCACTCACTTGGCTACCCAAAGAAAAGAAGCAAACGCCTGGCTCCAGGCACTTCCATCCCGTGCTATTGGTACACTTTTCGACAACAATTCTTTTAGAATTGCAGTCTGCATACGCTTGGGATGCAAAATATTCAAACTCCATTACTGCATATGCGGAAAGCGAGTGAATGAGTATGGACTCCATGGACTGAGTTGTTCCAAAAGCGCAGGCCGTTTTTTTCGCCATCAAGAGCTGAATTCTATTATCTGTCGTTCGCTCATTTCTGCAAAAATTCCGGCCCATCCAGAACCATGTGGACTGTGTCGAGAAGATGGTAAGCGAGTGGATGGAGTAACACTAATACCATGGGAGAATGGACAGTTCTTGGTGTGGGATGCCACCTGCACCGACACAATTGCACCGTCAAATGTGGACCACTCCAGAGAACAAGCAGATACGCTGCCAAAAAGGCCGCAAATTTGAAAAAGCGAAAATACTCCAAGCTACAGGAAGACTTCCTGTTCGTCCCTTTTGCGGTGGAGACCCTAGGCGCTTGGTGCGAAGAAGCGATTGGATTCATTGACAGTTTAGGAAGACTTTTACACCGTCAAACTGGAGAGTTCCGTTCAAAATCTTTCTTAACCCAACGTATCAGTGGGACTATACAAAAAGCTAATGCCATTTCAGTCATGGGAACTTTTCCAAGTACAGAATCCTTGGCAGAAATATTTTATATTTTTACTTGAGTTATACTTTTTTTTTTCGTTCATTTTTCTTTTCAAGATATATGTATACAAAATAATTTTATGAAATATACACCTATATACCTTTAAAAAAAAGCGTTTTCTCCATCAAGTTCGTTACTGTTGACTGGTCCCTTACAAAACCGTGTTGCCCGCTATCTTCTGTTCAACAAACTCGGAAAAAGCTCTGTAGACAAATCTCGAGCACCTTGCTGACGTTGCTCAAGATATCATATCATATATCATATCATAGCATATCATATCATATATCATATATCATATCATACAGGGCCGATTCTGACTCGTCGGCCGCCCTGGTGCGAAAAATATTTGGCCGCCCGCCCAGCTGTAACCCCGAGGCAATTTTCTAGCGGGGGGGCCCAGGGTTTCTGAAAATTGCGCCGTAGGTGATTTTTTTACTTTAATCTAAATATTTTGCGCTGAGTGCGTACGTCCATGGCTACCTCACTTTAGCATACTCTATAGATGAGTTCTTAGGTACCTACTTATATCAATTTATATTGATTTTGAAGCTGAATGGAATCAGAAAAAGCTGTTCAAATAGACAGTTGTTTACTGATAAGAAGACAAAACCCCAGACAAAACCCAAAAAAATGTCATAATTATTAGTAAAATACCTATAACTCGACCTGTAGTCTTGGGAACAATAAAAACATAACTTGAACAGAATTTAGATACTTGTCTGATGAAGAAGTCTAATATTTATATTATAGTTGCAGGGCGTCCGCCTCGCCTCCATTCTTGACAACTTCTTGTATTTTTGCGACACCAAAAACAAAAACCAAATAACCGCGGGGCGGCCGCCTTCAGTCTCAAAAATCATATCAGCTTTTGAATACTTTAAAAATAAAGCTCAATAATAAATATTTACATCACAACAGGTATAGGTACAGTTGCAGCCCTAGCGATTCATAATTCTGCAATGGTGTCGTCCAAAAATTCCCAAACCGAGTAATATGCTCTGCTGGTCAATAGAAATTTGATACTATTTTTGAATTGACTCAAACTGCGATCTTTATAAGAATCGGGCAGTTTATTGAAACAAGCTGTTGCCATATATACAGGATACAGGACTGTTTTCAAATGATGCTGTTCTATGCAAAGGTATCTCTAAAGTATGCCTCTGTCTTGTCGTGTGACAATGAAAATCTTGTAGTTTTTTGAGATTTTGATTTTTCCTGGCATAAATCAAGAGCTGATAAATGTAAACCTAAGGAACCGTCATAACATGTAGTTGTCTGAAATAATCCCTACAGCTTGTCATTCTGGTAATGTTGCACATAGATCTTATCGCCCTTTTTTTGCAGTATAAAGACACATTGCATCTCAGAAGAAGACCCCCCCGCAACTATATCGTATGATATTATGGAGTGTCCCAGGCCAAAATAACAAGCCCTAACGACATCGACATGCACAGCTCCCGCGAGCCGTCTGATCATGTAACAAACAGTGGAAAATCTCTTACACACTCCATCTATGTGCGCCGACTATTTCAACTTGGAATCGATGTGAATACCCAAAAACCTCATGCTAAACGCTTCAAACCTCATAAATGTGCTTTTTTTACAATTCAAACATAATTTATTTTTGTTGAAATATTGCCATACTCCATTGGCAACACTTACAGCCTTCTGAGTGATATCTTGTGTTGAATTTGCGGTGACAAGTATGGAAGTGTCATCCGCGAACAAAATTGAGCCCTTTAGTTCGAAATCCGACACATAAATGAGATAAAGCAATGGTCCTAGAACCGACCCTTGCGGTACTCCCCTCTTTATCCGTAACGTATCTGATTTAATTCCATTAATTTCAACGTAATGCTGCCTATCTTCCAGGTAGCTGCGAAACCAGTCCAAAGCAACGCCTCTCACCCCTATAGCTGCTAATTTGCTGTACAATATATCGTAGTCAACAAGATCGAATGCCTTGCTCAGATAAAAAAAAAAAAAAGGTCCAAGCAAGAATCACCTCCATCCATTGACTTGTACAGTTCGTCCAGAAACATCACAATAGCACTTGTAGTCGAACGTTGTAGTCTATGTTTTTCCAAATAAGCCAACAATCTATTAGCAACTACCCGTTCTATTACTTTTGCGATTGTACTTATTATAGATATCGATCTATAATTTTCCACGTTTGCTGCACTGCCATTCTTGTAAAGAGGTATCACTTTTGACAACTTCAACAAATTGGAGAATTTTCCCTGTGAGAAGGATGAATTTATAATGTTAGTCAAAGGAATACTTAAGTCTGTTGCACAATGCTTGAGAAGTATCGAGCTTATCCAATCGAATCCAGATGATTTTGATATTTTCAAATAATTGATCTCCCTCAACACTTCCTGACACGTCACCGGCATGAAGAAGGAGCTGGAAAGGAAACTAATGCTTTTCTTTTTTGGTGTCTGTTTTTGCTGGTTCCCCACCAGAGCGTCGGTCACCTCATTAAAATAGTTGTTGAAATGGTCAGCGCACCCAAGATCATCCGTCACACACTCACCGCCCACGTCGAGTCGAATTTTTTTTGGAAAATTACTTTAGTTATTTTTATGCCCTATTATTTCCCAAGCTGTTTTCATTTTATTTGTTGACGACGCCAACAATTCACTATGGTAACTCTTCTTGGCTTGCTTCAGTGTAAGGCTGTAACACTTTTTGTAACTTTTGTAGTAAGCCTTTATTTCTTCATCACCATCTACCGAAAGCTTGTACAGATCTTTCAATTTGACTGACATTTTACGAATATTTTCTGTAATCCAACCCTTCTTCGTTCTGTTATTCGTATAGTTTCTACAGACAGTCAGTGGGAATGCCTTATCGAAACACTCCACAATTCTGTCACAAAAAGCACCATAGCAAACATTGACATCGACAACGTCCCCCAAGATCAAGGCTTTCCAATTCGTCGAAGCAATCATTTCCCTGAAAGCTGAAATGTTTCCCGGACTATTCATCTGCCTGTAAGATCCCGTCTGAGAAGCATTGCCAACACTTGGTTTTACCGCTAGAGTGATGCTTTGACCTGAATGATCTGAAAGACCATTTTCGATTACTCGGCTGTCATGAATTGATAAATCGCTTTGTACACAAATATTGTCAAGGCAACTGTTTTCCCTGGTTTTTTCATTGAATATGGGAGCGAAAAAATATGAATTTAAAAGATCCTTCAGCTCACTCAACTCCTTAGACGTATTTAAAAAATTATAATTAAAATCCCCACACAGCATTATCTTGTAATTCTTATACCTACTGACAATTTCCAACAGCTCTGAAAGTTTGTCAATAAATACCTTTCTGTCCCCCAGACCACTACTGCGACTGCGATAGCGATCAGTCTAAAGTTCTTAACGCAGTTCTTAAGGCTGCTATTGTGAATTGGGCACAACCTAGAGCTTTTCCATGATTCGGGGAAGGTGGAAGAAGCAAGAGCTGTGTTAAAAATCAATTCCAGGGGTTAGCAAAGCCAGGACGACAGCCTTTTAACAGATAGGATGGAATTCTGGCAAATTTCAATGAAAAAAAAAAACGACTACAAAAGAAGCCTTATTTTCAGTTGTTTTCGGTATCTTGACTATGATACTTGTAGCCTATTTTACTGGCTACAAAGTGACACCAAACCTGTCAAAATCACTTGAGAAGCGAAAATTTGGCAAGCATTTTTTTTATTATAATATAATCTTTATTCATGTTTTACATAAGTACTAGGTATGTTTAATAAATAAACAGATGTTTTTCTCCTTATCGGCTTTTTCTTGTCATAGGAGTTTGCCCGTTCATTTATCAATTATACAAACTCAGAAAAGTGCAAATTTCGGATAACACAACACCCAAACTTTTCACCGGGAATCGAACCCAAGACTTCCGCGTCGCAGGTAGCAGGGCCGGGCCTGGCCTATTTGCCGCCTGCGTGCCAACGAAAAATTGACGCCCCCCTCACCGGCAGTGGAGACTCTCCCCAAATGCGCAAGTGAAAAGAATCCTTTGAAATTCAACTTTAATATTAAATTGCCGCCCCTATGACTTGCCGCCTGCGTGCGGGCACGCACTGCACGCCTGCTAGGCCCGGCCCTGGCAGGCAGCCACTCGACCGCCTGCGCCACGGGGCCGTCAAGGTATATTTACGCACGTCAAATTGTACATACAGGGTTACTCAAAAGTCCGGAATAAAATTCATAATTTTTTATTTATTTCGGAAAAAACGCTCGAACAGGTCGATTTCTAAAAACGGTAAGCCGTTTTTTCATGACACGTGTCATGTTCTACCGTCAACCCCCTAACCCCAAGTCACCCTTAGTATTTTTTTTTTCAAATGGCACCCTATGGCTTGTGGGGGCTTGTTGGAAAGCTTGTCAAAAACTCTATTCAGAACTACCACTGAAAACTAGATCGGACGCTTCACCATGAAGTTTTGAGGAACCCCAGTTTTACTTAACAGTCCGGAATAAAACTCATAATTTTTTTCCATATTTATTTCGGAAAAAACGCTCGAACAGGTCGATTTCTAAAAAATGTAAGCCGTTTTTCCATGACACGTGTCATGTTCTACCGTCAACCCCCAAACCCCAAGCCACCCATTTGCCGGGTGCCATTTGAGAGAAAATACTCAGGGTGGCTTGGGGTTAGGGGGTTGACGGTAGAACATGACACGTGTCATGAAAAAACGGCTTACCGTTTTTAGAAATCGACCTGTTCGAGCGTTTTTTTCGAAATAGATATGGAAAAAAATTATGAATTTTATTCCGGACTGTTAAGTAAAACTGGGGTTCCTCAAAACTTCATGGTGAAGCGTCCGATCTAATTTTCAATGGTAGATCTGAATAGAGCTTTTGACGAGCTTTTCAACGAGCCCCCACAAGCCATAGGGTGCCATTTGAAAAAAAATACTAAGGGTGGCTTGGGGTTAGGGGGTTGACGGTAGAACATGACACGTGTCATGAAAAAACGGCTTACCGTTTTTAGAAATCGACCTGTTCGAGCGTTTTTTCCGAAATAAATATGGAAAAAAATTATGAATTTTATTCCGGACTTTTGAATAACCCTGTATTGTTCGTTACGTATTGAAACAATGGCATATACCTAAAAACCAATTGAGCTGGCCGTGGTCTCAAAATGTAGAAAACAGTTCGTTCTTTGAAAAAACATCTTGCGTTTTCTCATTTCATCAAAAATTAAAAAACCGAATGCAAAAGAAGGTCCTTTTTTAGTTGTATTCGCCATTTTGAGTTTTGACATTCCGGCAATATTCTTGATAATTTTTTAGCCTATTCAATATTGGCTACACAAGAATACCAAACTTGTCAAAATCGGCCAAGAAACAAAACAAAAATTGGGCGAGGAAAATCAAATTACGGTTTTTTTTATGGCCCAGCCACTCCAGGTATTTTCCATTTGTATGAGAAACTGCGATTAGAAAATTTAATCTGTCCAATATGTTCTTCATCTAAAAGCATTTGGTATAAACCTGGGAGATATGTGAAACAGTGTCAAAAACTCCGGTGCTGCCTTATAACCGATTTAGAGAGTTGTATACAGTGAGGGGCAAAAGTATGGAACAAATACCTACATTGAAAAACTCGTAATTCTTTTCTTGAAAAATGTCTCGAACAGGTCGATTTTGTTTTCCGATTCGGTACATTTTGATGTGAAATTTTCATATTTGGTGCAATTTTTGTAAAAGCTGTGACGTCATCAGCCATTTTTTTTTAATTGAACTTCCCTCCTTTTTTTGCAGATTTGAATAAATCATGGAATTCTGATTTCAGCAATATGCACATTACACTTTTTGGGCTGATAGTTTTGGGTATATTAAATGTCAAAGTTCTTGATTTAAAAATTTTTATTTCTGGAAAATAAATCCTTTATTTTCATAGAACTGTCTGAAAATTCTCGGATAACATTTTGGATGACTTCTACACTGATCAAGCGACATTCCTCATGAATTTGATCTTTCAAGTCTTCCAAATTTTGTGGTCTGTTGATGTAGCCTTTTGATTTGAGGTATCCTCATAAGAAATAATCGAGGAAGGTGAGATCCGGTGATCTCGTGGGCCACTCTATAACAAAAAATCTTATGGCGACTGGGAAAGTTGGACCATGGAGTCAAATATTATGAGACATTTAATGAACATTTCTGAGAAAAAACCTTTATATTTTGTCAAAAAATCAATAACAAAAAACTAGGAATTTACCACCTTTGATAATAATCATCATCTCGGAAACTCTCAATTCAAAAGGTAAACATGTGCATATTGCTGAAATCAGAATTTCATATTCTATTCGAATCTGCAAAAAAAGGAGGGGAGTTCAATTTAAAAAAATGGCTGACGACGTCACCGCTTCCACAAAAATGGCAGGAAATATTATAATTTTACATCAAAATGTGCGGAATTGGACCTGTTCGAGGAATTTCTCGAGAAAAAATGCGATTTTTTTAATGCATTTGTTTCATACTTTTGCGCCGCACTATAATAATTTTTATACAATAAATAATAATAAAAAAAAGATAAATAAGATGAATAAGATACAAAAAAATATTGAGCTGAAGATTAATGGAAAATTCACGTGAAGTTTGGCAACAGTTTTTCTTGATGCCAGACGAACGTAGGCAACCAAATATACCGACTGAGCATATTTTGAATATAATAGGGCTGGATTTGAGGAAAATCCGCTCCTGGGTTGGACGTGTTCGCACTGAAACTTTTGTCAGTGACTTTGTGAAATACCGCGCATTAATCGAGATGTGCTCTCCATTTCGCATATCACAGGAACACGCAGATGAATGCAGAAAATAAAAGGAACGGCGCCGGCCCCACCCGATCTTTTTAAACTTTGGCACACATCCAGTACTTTGTCAAACATCAAACAGAAAAAGGCCAGTCTGGAGACGACGAAAAACCATTACGTTGCAGGTTTCAAAATTAAGTTCAAATGCTAGTAAATCAAAATGGCGAGTGAAGCATATGTCCATATGATGCATTTTCCTGCAGTGATATAGGTAGGTACCTACTGTCGGCACTCGGCACTCGCACATGAACTTTCCAATCGATATGTGATGCGAGGTCGGAAACATGGAAACACTCTTTATTACTTGATTCGATCCTGTTTATTCACGGATCTGTTTATGGGAAAAAATAATGCTTGGAAATGGTGTATTTCACAAGAATTCGAAAAAAGCCTATCTTCACAGTAAGAAGTTTTTCTTTTGAAATCCACTTCCAGATCGGCTGATGCTGATTTGCTATTATTGGAGTGCACTCATTGCAGGAAAGTCCTGCATAACAAAACAAAAACAATTCATTATAATACAACCTGGAATACAACCAAGGTTATGTATTACATAGGTGACTCCGAATCATAACGAAATAATTTTCTAATAATATCAGTTTGATGAACGATGGACTACAATTAGAATAATTATTGTAACGACCTAGTGTGAGGTCAAAATATCACACAGACTTGAAGTAGTCATCATTCGCTCATTGATTAAATTATCGCGAATTGTAGTAATGAATTGAATAAATATCACATGAAAATTTGCGCCAGTTGTCAACGCTGATTGAATTTTGGAACATTTGTTTGTTTTAAGCAACATTTGTGAGTTTTGTTAAAAAAATCGTTTTAAAATTTAAAAGAACCGCGACTCAACTAGCAACTAGCTGTGTAGGCAACATGTTATACGCTGTTGCAAAAGAGCAGCCACGTTATCATGTTTAAAATGTACCCTTTAACTTTTTGGATAACCAAACTAGAAACATAACATGATTGTCAAGTGATAGGCCTAGAAAATATTACTTCTGGATCAGAAAATTGGGCACATAAAAATCATTGAAAAACATTGATTGTTTTGGCGAAGGTCCGCATTGCTGTTCTAACGGTAAAAACGACCGGCATGCATGCGGTGAGCCTCATCACGAAGTAAATATTCATTTTAGGTGCAGACATGCTGGGAATGAAAGTTGGAGAAAAGATTGAATTAGTTTTTGGAGGAAAAACTTTTGAAATTGGACTCATGGTTTCGAGATTTCCTCTCTGGAAAAACTGCAAATTTTCCAACTTTTTATCCCGTGAACACATTTCCACCAATTCTTTTTAAACAATAGCTAACTGGTCTTTGAACATTTTCAATTTTTTTTTTCAGTTTCCCGGGAATTATTCGGTTGAGAATGTAAAACCGGCCTGAGTTTTCGAGACCACTCTTAAATGATAAAGCTTAAAGTGAAGCCTTAATCGACGATTTTCACAATAAAATGATTTGGAATAAGATATGAGGTTTTCCCGGAAAATTCAAATTTTCCTCTAATTCCAACAACTTTCCACCCAAAGGAACGTTTAGAACAAAATTTTCCATAGGTTCCTGGATACTAGTCGGGAAAGTTTTGGGGTGACACAACCGATTTTGTTTGTTCATAATAGGAGCAAGTAGTCAAGAACTGCGTTAATTATTAATAATAATAATACTGAGACGAACTATACCAGTTTTTCGGCTTCGCTATCCTCAAATCGACCTACTTATATCAGATTCACTTACTTTGAATTATCGTTATTTATTGTTCTAAACTTTGTTGATGATGGGAGTTCGAAATCGAACAAGAAAAATGCATGTGTCGCACAAGGACAACATCATGTGAATAGCGATAACGTGAGGCTCCTTGATAATTGTATGCGTAACATCATTCTTTAAATGTTCAAGATAAGATCATCGTGGAATTTCTGAGTTTTTTTTCTGGAGTCGAGGCATTACAATCATGGAAGTCATAGTTGGAACGAATTTAACATAACACAAACAAAAAGTAAAGGGTTCGATAAAAAATTGATCCAAAAATGGTTACCTATTATGTACCTACTACTTGATGTACTACTATACCATGTTTAGGTACCAAAAGAGACAGATTTTAATGGCGATCGGAAATGAGGGAATAGCAGGACGAAAACAAGTGAATATGTCTTTACAAGTGTGAGTCTCAATAGCGCATTTTCTTAAAGAGGCATTATTTTGAATGTAAAAGGTGCGTTCAGTCAGCTTATTTAGCCGCAAGTTTTAATTTTAGTCGCAAGGGCAGCGACGCCCATTGGCTCTTACGGACCGGGGGCCAATTTTTGAAAATATACGTAAAGTTACGTATGCGCAAATTTGCGTACGAAGATTTACGTATACGTTTCCGTTTGCCAATTTTTGAGCAGTGTTCGCAAAACGAAAAACGTTCGAATTGGGTCTTCGTAAATAAACGCATGGTAGACGCGACAACGTTGCAAATATCGGTGCATTTTATCTACTCAAGCCACGCCAAGCCTACCAAAGCTTTCAAACGTCAGTTTCTGATGTTCGTGTTTTCATTCAGATGAATAAGTTTTCATAACCTCCATATTTAACAACAAAGAATACGTCTGGAGACTTCCCCTTGAACATAATTCAGGAAATGAAAAACGATTACAACATAATTTTTTCCATAGGCTTTGAATCTGTCGACGAAAAATGTCTGTGGATATCACTTACAGGGTGCAACATAGAAAATTTTTCTTACATTCGACGCCCTATTCTGATATGGTAATCGATTCCGATTTTTATCCTGATTATAAATATGCATCACACTTGATAGGGTCATCAACAAAACACAAATGCATGTGAAAAAAGTGATGAAGTTTTAAAATGATCGAAAAGTTATTTTTTGTTTTAAAGTAACTCAATAAATTTTCTATCATTTTAGTAGGTACTTAAATTGATTTCACTATAGTTTGAAACTTTTACTGAACCTAACTTGACTTTACAAAATCAAACTTTTGTAAAAGAAATACAGGGTGTCCGTTTTTCGAGGCTAAGCATGGGTATCTCGCTTATCTAGAGTCGGTTGAATTAGGAAAAAGTTGCGCATTTTCATGACGATCAATGCTCCAAAAAGAAATTTGACGTATCGATTTAAGTTTTTGAGATATCGTAAAAAAACAGGAATTTGAATTTCTGTTTTCATTTTTTATTCAAAAAACAGTTGAAGGTGGCTTTTTCTAATCTTGACATTGTCAGGGCACTTTTTCAAGGGGAATTCAAAGCTGCCAAAATCTTTATCCTAGCTTTCAAAGCAACCGAGATACGACATTCAACTTTTTTCTCTAATGGGCGCCATATTGGATTTTGATATTTTTGAATACGGTATTCTTTTCTGGTTACAACGATGTGCCACATGTCACTGTTGAATAAATGTTCAACATTTAATTTTTTTTATTGTCGGTGCTGATTTAGTTTTCAAAGCACTCTTAATCAAAAAATTTTTTTTGCTCAAAAGCATGACTTCAACAGTGGCATGTGACACATCGTTGTAACCAGAGAAAAATATTGTATTTAAAAATGTTTACTATGGGAGAAAAAAAAGTTGAATGTCATATCTCGGTTGTTTTGAAAGCTAGAATGAAGATTTTGGCAACATTGAATTCCCCCTGGAAAAGTGCCTCCACAATGTCTTAGTTAGAAAAGGCTATCTTCAACCGTTTTTCAAATCAAAAACTAAAACAAAAATTACAAATTTCAGTTTTTTCTCGATATCTCGAAAACTAAAACTGACAAGTCAAATATCTTTTTAGATCATTGATTGTCATGAAAATTCGCAACTTTTTTCTAATTCAACCGACTCTGTATCTCTAAAGATAAGCGAGATACCCATGCTTAGCCTCGAAAAACGGACACCCTGTATTGCTTGGTAGTTTTCCTAACTAACCTATCGAGTGGGATATACGATATACGTATATGTATTTATAATCAGGATGGAAAGCTGAATCAATTCCTATAATTACATACACGTGTCTAATTTGAGAAAAATTCTCAATGACTCGCGATAGACGACAGAAAATTTTAGTGCCTTCGAAACCTGCGAAAAAAAAGTGGTCTTTAATTTTTGAAACTATGTTTGAGCGGAAGCCTCCAATTTATACGTGAACACCCTGTACCATCATAAAAATTGGAAAAGTAGCCAATAAAACCAGTCAACGCTAAATTTAGGCTAATTTTGTCGAAATGTTCCTGAGTTACAAATTTTTGAAATAAAAAAAAAATTAACTATAAAGGGCTGTATCTTTGACAATAGGCCGAACTCTACAAAGCGGTTTATGAGTTTCCGTAATATTTTGACAAGATCTATCTACTCACAGTTGATTTTGTTGTTCAGTTGAAGACAACTGAACATTATTACCTATTTCCAAAAACCTGAATCTCGTTAGTGGGGAGCAAATGCAAAGCTTCACTGCAGACTGCAGACGATGAAAAAAAAAATTAAACATCATCGTGACAAGTTTTAAACAGTGTCCCTGAAGCTGATGATTGAAAAGAATGACAGAAGAGTGAGTAATTCTTTATTGAGGACGCATTCGTGAAGTTATTCCGTGCTGTATCTCATTAGCCACCTGACTCGGCACCATGATCGCCACAAACCTTCAGCAATGCTGTTTGTTTTATTGATAACAATGAAAACATTACTACCTAACCTCGCTTCATCATGAAAGCGTATACGCAAAGTGACTTGCGCCAGTCCAGGTCCGCTCGCAGCAAAACGTATGAAAACGTGCGCATCGATGCGCATACGTAAAGAAACGATGGCTCAAAAATTGGAATTTACAGAAATCGCAAACTTGCGAACGTTTTTTAAAGTTGCGAAGAGTAGAAAATTGGCCCCCAGCCTTCTCAGAACAGCCAATAAGCAATGCAGCGCTTACGGCTAAAATTAAAACTTGCGGTTAAATAAGCTGACTGAACGCACCTTGAAGAGAATTGGTGAAATTTTACAATAATTGCACTCGAGATTGCACTCTTTACAAATGGAATCTCCTAGACCCCGTAAGAAAGATAGCGATTTTCGTTGTTGAAACTATGGAGGGCCAAAAAACCAAACTCCACGTACTAAATCAGCTCACATTGTGAGAGTTAGCTCTTTTACGTTTGGGGGCCGAAACTGGGGGCGGCAGTTGAGCAAGAGTGCCTTTCCCTTCTCATTTTTCATCAGCTATCCATCAGCGAAAGAATTAGATCGCTATGTATTCAGATGTCGTTTGAAAGTGGTTGCTAGGGGCGATTTTTTCATTTGGGAGCGGCGACAAATAAAAGGTAGCCCTATCACGCCTAAATCTGAGTCAGCTATCAATCTGTGGAAGAAACAAGTCACTACGTATTGATCTGAGAGAAGTTGTTCTTTTATGTTATTTGAGAGTGACGCATAGGGCGGCGGGGCGGTGAAAAATCAAAAGTAGCTTATCCCTGTTAATTTCTAGTCGCTAGACCTTTGAGTTTATAGGGATTTGCTCCTAGGCTTTTTTTCACTTGAGAGAGGAAGCTGAAGGCGCCGACAAATAGAAAGTAGCCCTTCTCTTCTCATTTTTAGTCAGCTATCTATCAGCGAAAGAACTATATCGCTATGCCTTTGGGCCGTATTCATATATACCTCGCTTTTAAGCTAAAAGCGCTATTAGAGCGATGCGCATTTAGGGGCATTTCTCATATTTCAGTGTTGAAAAATACAAATTAACTCGCAAATTATTTGCAATTAAGTACATACAATCGCTCCCAATCGCAATAATGTATTTTTGAACACTGAAATATGAGGAATGCCCCTAAATGCGCATCGCTCTAATAGCGCTTTTAGCTTAAAGGCGAGGTATGAATACGGCCCTTCGGGTTTCCGTTTGGAAGTGAATGCTGGGGGCAGCTTTTTGGTTTGGAGACGGCGACACAGGTGGCCTATCCCGCCTAATTGTGAGTCATCAAACTATCAACGAAAGAAGTAGATCGCTATGTCTTCTGGTTTGGGAGAAGTTGCTTTTTTAGTGCATTTCTTTTGTTATCTTGAAGCAGCGCATGGGGACGACTGGGCGGTGACAAATCAAAATTAGCCTACCTCATTCTCAGCCAGCTCATTTTTATCCATCAGTAAAACAATTAGATCGCTATGTCTTCGGGTTCATAAGGAGTTGCTTTTTTTATTTCAAGTTTCTTGGGGGCGATTTCATATAGGGGAGACCGGGGACTAAAGTAACAGTTTTCACATTTGGGCTGCTCATGAATGTTCGGGAAGTTCCACAGGAAAAAAGAAACCACCAAAAGATTCATCAAATATTTTTCTACAAATGGCCAATGTTAGTTGTGTCCAGGATGACACTATTTAGACCTGGTGATTTATTTTCCAAGACATCTCACATGTTACTTTCATCCCATATATAAGGGACAATTGTAACACCCTTTGGGGTCGAAAGTAACAGCACCAGCAAGAATACAAATCTTATGAAAAAATAACAATAACAGTTACCTACAACTTGTACAAATGTATCTTATATTAATTATAAAAAAATATATGGGTGCCTCGATGGGTGCCTTCTCATAAATCCGGAAAACCTTTCGGGTTCAGCTGTTTCGCCTTTGTCCCATGTTTTGGGCTTTCTTTTGCCATGCTTCTTAGCCAGCTGGTAGGCCATCTTGCGCACATCTTTCGGTATCGAACCATAATATGATTGGCTACTTTTTAGCGGACTTCTCCAAACGGTAAGGCGCTAGTCCCCGCTTCGTCCGTCCGTCTGTTCATCTGTCACAGCAAAAAAAAATTAATCTAATGGGCTGTTCATGACCTTGGAACCCGAACTAAGAAAAATCCTGACGAATTAATGATAAACAATTACAATAACAACAATTAGTGTGGTGGGGCATCGCCAATGAGTGCTGCATTTCAGAAGCCGGCTGGATATAACTTTATGACATGCGGACAAGTACCCGTTTTCATAAAAATCAAATAATACATATGGGGAGTTATATAAGGGAGAATTCGAATTCCACATTGGTACGTCCCACGGGTCAATAGTTAAGTCAATAGTCAATAGCAAAAATCACCATATTAGTGTATTATGCAAGAACGAGGATGAACGTAGCACCCGTTACTTTTGTCCCCGACTATAATTTTCAACTTTATGAACTTGTAAGTAGACAACCATTCAATTTTTTTTATTTTTTTTTGGGAGGCGAAGAATGCTTTTTACGCACACCCCGGCTTGGTGGCACCGGGGTAGTGTGGGACTCGGCAAGCGTCTTTCGCTAAACCACTACCCACTAAACTCCGCCTCAGACCTGGTGGTTAACCCGCTCCCTGGAACCGCGTGAACATATCATCGGGGGGCGGCTGGTCTTGATTGAAGTCTCTCAAGTTTCTTTGTCAATTATGGCACTTTCCTGCCTCATCTTCGCTGTTTTTTCTGATCAGTACCGCTTCGCACCAGTCCTTCACCACGTTCCACTTTTTTCCATCCTCCAGCATTGTTTCCACTATGCTTTCTGGTGTAATTTCTTGTTTTAAGCTCATTTCCGCTCCATTTCTTTCCTCTTCCCATCTTTTGCATTCAAAGAACGTGTGCCTCACTGTGTCGATGGCTTCGCAGTATGTACACTTCGGTAACCATTCAATATTGCACTAATACGCTTATTGCATCTGGTAGTCGCATTATCTAGCTATTTTGGATTTTGGGCGATACTTCATAGTTGTTTACTAGCTAATTTACCAAAACCAGCAGAAAAAATGTGAAGAGAGAGGAACTTACTTTGGGTACCGAAAAACACACTAAGTCGAACTGTGCGAACGGAATAATTGGCAGCCGGCCGCCGGTTAGCATGCATAGAGGGGTTGAAGTTGTGCATCCAATGAGCGTAGCAGTTTTTTAAAATTACGTCACATAAAGGCGCGAAGGGCGCTGTTACTTTCATGACGCGTTACTTTTGTACCCGGTCTCCCCTACAGGGTGACAAATTCAAAACTTACAATTGCCTGTTAGTCCGAAATAAAAGCAAATATTGAAAATCGGCCAAAATCGTTTCGACAGAATGGAGGGGGAACCATAATAGTGCAGTCAGTGACTCACTCCCACTCAGTGTCTGAGCCCCAGCCCCCTCCACTATTTATTTTTTTCAAATGGCAATAGGGTATCGTCACATGACGTCACAAGGTGGTGACCTTGGAGGGAGATGGCGCGAAATCGAGTATCCTGACAACCGCCACTCTCCCCATATGACTAATGCTAATGCGAAATGCTCTCATTTAAATTCTACGCCATTCCGTTTAATCTGTATGGACCTGGAAAATTATTGAAGATTTCTCCATAACAAGACGTAAAATCATTATTTTATGTGTAGTGCGCGTTTGAGGCGCGGTTTGGTTCGAGCACGTCTCACTAGGTGGCCCTTATGTCGATGAAAACTGTCACTTTTCGCTGCTGTCAACCAAACCGTCAATCATTTATTCGGTGATTTTGCAGCTTCCCACGCCTAGTGTCATACGTTGCAAAATAAAAATCAGTTTTCAGTCGACAGTGAGTGACAGTTTTCGTCGACACAAGGGCCACCTAGTGAGATGTGCGCGAACTAAACCGTGCCTCAAACGCCCACAACACGTTCGCCTAGAATAGTTATTCTACGTCTTGTTATGGGGAAATCTTCAATAATTTTTCAGGTATATACAGATAAAACCATGAGCAAGCGTCTACAAGCATACTTTTCCGTCAAAATGGCGTAGAATTTAAATGAAAGCATTTCGCATTAGCATTAGCATTGAGTCATATAGGGAAAGTGGGGTTTGTCCACATACTTAAATAGCTATACCGCGCAAGAGAGACGTCCGACACCTGTAATTATGGGCGCCGCCATCTTGATGGTTATTTAGGGACTTTGGGTGGTGTGGACTGGCACCACTTCGCTAGTTGGCCACTTGACTAAGCACGACATTATTTTATTTCTCCCTCAAAGTACGTGGAATCAAACTAATAACATCAAGTGAGAATCAACAGGTGAAGAAAAGGTGTGCGATCATTCCAGCATCCAAAAGTTCGGTTAACTACGTGATGTTTATTTACACTGTCAAAAAGCTCTCACTTGACGTTTCGTTTACTCAGAGTACAGTGACTCCCAACCATCCAACTCGATGTGAGTATTTCGTAATTTCAAGAAAACTAAATACACTTACGTGATGGTACTTGAGAAAACTGGATCGCTATTGTAAAATTGCAGAAGGTTTGATCAGTTTCACGGGCCTTAGGATATTTTGTGGTAGCTATATAGCTCGGTATTTTGAGATACACTGGAAATTAACCATCAAGATGGCGTCATTCTCTAACTCCTTTTATTACGCGGCGCAGCAGAATGCGCAATAGGTTCATGAGCGGTATTGGCGAGTAACATTACCGATGGTGGCGCTGCTGATGCGCTTCGCATGTAAACAAACATGTCGGATAGGGCACGGATTGTTGCCCGCGCGTTCAAAATACTTATCAGTAGTAAGCGGTTTTTAATGTCCTCCAGACGTGAAACGTGGTTAATTAGTACTTATTGCGGTGGAACTCGAAAATGGCAGAAGCGAATTGAGTGTTATGAAGGTTTTTAATCACTTGATGGCCTCAAGCCTCAACGGATTCGCGATGTATCGTGATGGGATACTGATGGGAGAGGAAATTCTGAAGTCACAATTTCTTGTGTTGTGTGGTCGAAAGCGAACCGAATCAAGCTTCAGTTCAAACATAGACATATTTGGATTGTGTTTACAAACAAGCGCATTGTATGAATCTCCTCACGAGGCAACTGAGATTGTAATCAAAAGAAATCGTAGTAGCAGTTCCTGCGAGAGTTCCTGTGAAATTGGAACGTTTAAATGCACTTGCAAAGCCGGCCAGTCCGGGACATGCAAACATATCGCAGCTGTGCTACTTCGATGCAGCCATTTAAAGTTCCTATTTTCAGCGACACTTCCCAGGCTTTTCTCGTAGTCATATTTTCCACAGTGTCAAGTTTGTTTGTCACCTTGACTACCCAACTTGCGTCTTTCGCTTTCGACGGGAAACGGTGAAAATGTAACTCTTCCTTTTTCCGGTTTCCACAGCGCGACTCGCACTCGGAAACGCAACAAATTATTCTCCGCCACTTTTTGTCACTATGACAAAATCACAAATCTTACCACCTTCCATTCTGATGCCACTTTTGCTTGCCAGTCGTCGTACACGTGCCACTCTTATTTAAAAATGCAATGCTTTTGCAACCGACGACACCTAGTATATTCAAGATAATGAAACGTGCGTGGCTCACGTACTTTATTGGGAAAAATCAACGCCGCGTTAAGTCAGATGGAATCAATTAAAGTCACCAAACACCGCAACGCTCATAAGAGCCCACACAAATCTGCGGTTGATCCGTGCACAAACGTCGTTTACACGTTGGCCGTCAGATGGCGTATTCGATCTTGAAACTCGCCAATAGCTATTTAAGTATGTGGGTTTGTCAGGATACTCGATTTTGCGCCATAGGCCGCCATCATGATCACGTAAGTGACGATCCCCTATCCCCCACTTGTGATACATCATTGAAAAACCCTTGACAATGTTTTCCAGGACTACCAATTACCAAATATTTTGTTTGAGTAGTTTTTGAATAATTTGGAAAAAATTGTCTAATGAGTTTACATTGATTGAAATGAATTCACTCCACGATGAATCAAATTCCAACTACCTCACTCCAAAAAAAAGTCCGAATGTTCATAATAAACTGCTCAACAACTGGAATGACGGTATCGAAAATTTTGCCCTTTTTCAAAATGACGTAACTTTGAATTGACACAACCGATTTTGAATTTGTTTTCACAGTTTTTTAGATCCATTTTTCAGCAATCCATCCCACTGACGAGATGTTGTTTTTAATTCCAATCACTTTTTCACAGGGTGGAATGTGAAACATTGCAAAATTGTGCTGAGTTCCACAGATCCCCGTTTCTGTGAATTTTTTTTCAAATTCCAATGAATTATTCATGAAGCCTGATGTTTAATCTCGAAACGGTCTTTGAATTTTCCAGATCAGATGTCCAACAATGACAATATGATTTTTTTTACTTTGAGACGGACCAAAATCTGTCCATGGGATAAAATGTTGGAAAATTTGTAGTTTTTCCAGAGAGAAAAACTCAAAAACCGTGGGTCCGATTTCAAAAATTTTTCCTCTAAAAATGATTTCAATCTTTTCTCAAACTTTTAATCCAAGCATGTCTGCATCTAAAATGGATATTTCGTGGGGCTCATCGCATGTCGAAGTTTGCACTGCAAAATAAAATAAAATAAGATGAAACGTACGTCGGGAAACCTTAACCGCGTCGATTTTGAAGATGGATCTACACGTTGGAAATGGTCTTAATCGTCATAGGGGACCTCAAAACGAATAAAGATCCGTCGAAATGGGAAAGTAAAAAAATCATATCGTCATTGTTGGACTTCTGATCCGGAAAATTCAAAAACCGTTTCGAGACTAGACATCAGGCTTCATGAATAATTCATTAGAAATCGAAAAAAAAACAAGTGAGTATGCCTTCACGTGCGTGAGTCGCAGTAGCGCATTTTCTCAAAGAGGCATATTGTGAACGTAAAGAAATTTGGCTGAAGGAGAAACACCATTCCTTGCCCACTTTCTTAATTCGAAACTCATTGTGGTATTTTGTTATCAGAATGGGGTACTTGCCAATGAAATAGATTTGAATGAAAATTCTTTCACTCATCAATATTTTTTTGTTTGAGGGCGGGAGCTGGTAGCGGCGACTAATCAACAGTACCTGGTCTATTTTTTCCCATTTTTAGTCGGCTATCCATATAGCGAAAGAATTAGATCGCTATGTCTTCGGGTTTAGGTTTTCCATTTATCTCTTACTTTGGGGGCAGCGTGTGGGGGTGGCAGCATTCGGCAAAGTAACTGTTGCACAGTTTAAGTTAGGAGTTTCTAAATGTTTAGGAAATATGACAATCAGTAAAAATTGTGAAAGTTGCATTTTTTTGTTTGGGGGCGGGAGCTGGAGGCGGCGACTAATCAAAAGTGGCCTATCTCTTCCCATTCTTAGTCAGCTATCTATATAGCGGAACAATTAGATCGCTATGTCTTCAGGGTTATGTTTTACATTTATCTCTTACTTTGGGGGCGGCGTGTGGGAGCGGCAGAGTTTGGCAGAGTTTGGCAAAGAAATTCTTCCACAGTTTGAGTTGGGAGTTTCTGAATGTTTGAGGTAACATTAAAATGTGAATCAGTGGAAATTATAGAAAGTTGCACTTTTTTCTTTTGGGGGTGGAAGTTGGAGGCGGCGTCATATCAAAAGTAGTCTATTCTTTCTCATTTTTAGTAAGCTATCTATATAGCGAGAGAATTAGATCGTTATGTCTTCGGGTTTATGTTTTTCATTCATCTCTCACTTTGATGGCAGCGTATGGGGGCGGCAGCATTCGGCAAAGTAACCGTTGCACAGTTTGAGTTGGAAGTTACTAAATGTAAGGGAAATATGACAATCAGTGAAAATTGTGAAAGTTGCATTTTTTTTGTTTGGAGCCGGCAGCTGGAGGCGGCGGCTAATTAAAAGTGGCCTATATTTATCCAATTTCAGTCAGCTATCAATATAGTGAAAGAATTAGATCGCTATGTCTTCAGGTTCATGTTTTACATTCATCTCTCACTTTGGAGGCGGCGTGTGGGAGCGGCAGAGTTTGGCAAAGAAATTCTTGCACAGTTTGAGTCAAGAGTTTCTAAATGTTCGAGGTAACATTATCAGCTAAATCAGTGAAAATTGTTGAGAGTTGCACTTTTTTTCTTTTGGGGGCGGAAGCTGGAGGCGGCGCCATATCAAAAGTAGCCTCTTCTTTTCCATTTTTAGTCAGCTATCCATATAGCGAAAACCTTAGATCGCTATGTCTTCGGGTTCATGTTTTTCATTTATCTCTTACTTTGGGGGGGGGGGAGGCGTGTGGGGGCGGCAGCGTTCGGCTGAGCAAATGTTGCACAATTTGAGTTGGCAGTTCCTAAATGTTGAAGGGAACATCTCAATCAGTAACATTTGTGAAAGTTGCACTTTTTATCGTTTGGGGGCGGAATCTGGGGGCGGCGACTAACCAAAAGTAGCCTATCCTTTCCCATTTTTAGTCAGCTATTTATATACCGAAAAAATCAGATCGCTATGTCTTCGGGTTTATGTTTTTCATTTTAAAGTGATTGGGGGCGGTTTTTAGCAGTTTTTTATGTCGGCGGCGCATATTGAAGACGGAATGTTTCTTGGCTTACGTTTATAAGTGGCAACTATGTATTATTCAAAAAATGAGAACACTAGAGCATCAGGTCTGGTAGAAAGTGCAATATTATGTTATTTCAAGTTTATCGGGGGCGGTTTTCTCTATGTTGGCGGCGCCATATGGACATCCAACATAGCCTAGCCCTCCTTTGAGAGTGGCAGCTATGTAACAGCGAAAAAAATTAGAAAGCTAGGTCGTCTAGTTTGGGAGGAGTTCGAGGAACGGACGGACGGACGGACGGACAAAGCGGTTGCAATAGCGATTTTCATCAAGATGGGAAATGCGCTAAAAATTCACAGAAACGGAGATCGGGCGAACTTAGCACAGTTTTGCAATGTTTTACATTCCACCCTGTAAAAGAGTAATTGAAATCAAGAAACGAATCTCGTCGATGGGATGGATTGCTGAAAGATGAATCTAAAAAACTGTGAAAACAAATTCAAAATCGGTTGTGTCAATCCAAAGTTACGTCATTTTCAAAAAGGGCAAAATTTTCGATACCGTCATCCCAGTTGTTGAGCAATTTAGATGTTCAAAATGATTGCCGTTGTTTTCAAGGCAAATAATAAAGCCTGTTGTCGAACTCTTGTCGAACGTTTTCGAAGGCTCTGTTGAACGCGCGACATTCTTCGGTAATTCTACGCCGTAGTTCTTCAATCGACTACGGCTGAGTTTTAAAGACAACAGACTTCAAGTGATTCCACAGAAAGAAGTCTGGAGGAGTCAAGTCCGGTGATCTGGGAGCCCTTTCAATGGGTCTGCTTCTGCCAATCCACCGACCTGTATATTGATCATCTAACTACTGACTAACATAGTGAGATGGAGCTCCATCTTGTTGCAGATGGATAAAGTTCTTGCTCAAATTAGGATTTTCTATCTAAGTCCATCTAAGTTTCCAATTCCTGAACTATTCGAGTTGAGATCTGCAGTAAATCGTTGCGTCATAGTTTCACAAAACTCAATCCGTCTATCAGGATCATCTCCCCCCCAAGTTCCTAATAGTTCAGGAATCAAAAAATAAGATGGATCGGATGGATCAGATGGAGGGTTTCAAGAGAAATCTTCGAAAACGTTCGACAAGAGTTCGAGAACAGGCTTTATTATAGCCTAGAAAACAACGGAAATCATTTTGAATCCTTATTGTGAACATTCGGTCTTTCTTTTTGGCTCGAAGTAGTAAAAATTTGATTTATTGTGGAGTGAATTCATTTAAATCAACGTAAACTAAATAGACAGTTTTTTTTTCAAATTATTATTTGGAAACAGATCAATGAAATATGGAGTAATTGGTACCACTGGGATGCAAGCATTTTTCAAGGACTTTTCAATGATGTATCACAAGTGGAGGGTTGCCATTTGAAAAAAAATTAGAGGAGGGGGCTGGGGCTCAGACACTGAATGGGGGGTGAGTCATTGAATTCACTGTTGTGGTTCCCCCTCTATTCTGTCGGAACGGTTTTGGGCGATTTTCAATATGTATCTACTTTTGTTCCAGACTTAACACAAGAGAGTTAAGTCTGGGAGAAATTGCAAGAAATTCATGTTATTTCAATTTGATCGGGGGCGGTTTTCTCTATGATGGAGGTGCAGTTTGAAAATTCAATATAGCCTAGACCGGCTTCGGGATTGGCAGCTATGTACCTATCGGCGAAAAAATTAGAAAATTACGGTGTCTGATTTGAGAGGAGTTTTCCATCTCGGACACCACCGGACAGACGGACGACGGGCAAAGCAGCTGCAATGCCGCAGCGCCGGATCTAGGGGGGGGGGGCAAACCGGGGCAATGCACCGGGCGGCAGAATGAAGGGGCGGCAAAATAAGGTCCAATTTCATTTCCATAAAAAAATTGATGAAAGTAACATTCTGTTCTTCATCTTTTTGTGAAAGCATTAAATAGGTTTCCTAAAAACAACACATCTTTAAACAGTTCGATGCCTCTATTGATAGAACCTTTCGCGCTACTTTGCAGAAAATCATCAAAAACCTAGAAACGCCAGTTTTTTTACTGTAATATGGAGATACGCTAGTCTATATTGTGTAATTTGAGATACGCTAGTCTAATTAAGAGGCATCGAGTTTTTCGCAACAGCGGGAGTGGGCGGCAGGTGGTCGACAGCAGCGTTTGGCGTGTCAACATAATTTGGCGCCTAAAGCAAAGCTAAAACAAAATTCTGACAGAACTGAGATCAGAAAACCAAAATGCTCTATTTCTTATCTTGATAATATATTATTTTTTTTGTTTCGAATATGTTTATTATTCTCAAAAATGGAGAAAAGCAAAGTACTTAGAAAAGGGGTAACAACAAGAAATGTTCTGCAGTACATGAGCAATTTATATGTTTTCATACTGTAAAAATTTTCAGGGAAAGCGAGGTATTTTGCTCAAACGGCCTCCGAATTGAATCATTTTCAACTGCGGCGCTACGGGGGGGGGGGGGCTCCGCTCGTTAGAGCCCCCTTTGGTTTTTGCGTATCGATGGGGGGCGGCAAAATTGGATTTTGCACCCCCTAAAAAAAGCCTAGATCCAGCAGTGTGCAATGGGGATTTTCACAAGTGGGAAAATACGCTAAAAACCTGATGCCCTGATATGCTTCCGAATAACTATTACTAGAAGCGCTTCTTTGTAATAATTATGACGCAGCTAGGACAATTTAGAACGAGCTGTCAAGTCAAGATAACCATTTTAAATTAATTTTTTATATGTATCGATTAATTGGCTTATTTATGTATTTGCTTTGCTCGACAACTGTTTGCGCTGTGATTCAGAATAGGTATGTGAATTATTGCTATCAATCTTGAATAATAACAGTTATTAACACGCATTCGCTTAGGGGTAAATAAACAACGATTAGAATGGATGTGCAAGTGCATCCGTGGGTTTCTTAAAAAACAAATTTTATTTATTTAAAACAGTATTGTTTTTGTACTTTGCCATCATGGGCTCGTTTCTTTATGTGTTATGTGTGGTGGTTATGTATTATGTACGCAAGAAAGTAAAAGGTACTTCACGCTGTAAAACCTGGATTTATTATTTCCCCTGCAGGAATTTTTGACAAACGGTTTGACAGGTCAAATTGATCAAATTTGTAAGAAACATTCCCCGATAATTTTTATTTTTCTACCCTTTCTTGTTTTAAAGCAATGACGTCATCGACGGAGTCATCGACACTTTTTTTTTAGCGCATTTTCCATCTTGATGAAAATCGCTATTGCAACCGCTTTGTCCGTCCGTCCGTCCGTCCGTTTCTCGAACTCCTCGCAAACTAGACGACCTAGCTTTCTAATTTTTTGGCTGTTACATAGCTGCCACTCCCAAAGCTGGGCTATGTTAAATGTCTACATTGCGCCGCCAACATAGAGAAAACCGCCCCCGATAAACTTGAAATAACATGATATAGCAATTTCTCCCAGACCTAATGCTCTGGCGTTTTCATTTTATGAATAGTACAGAGTTGCCACTTATAAACGTAAATCCAAGAACATTCCATCTTCAATATGCGCCTCCGGCATGAAAAAATTGCTAAAAACCGCCCCCAATCACTTTAAAATGAAAAACATAAATCCGAAGACATAGCGATCTAAGTCTTTCGGTATATGAATGGCTGACTAAAAATGGACAAGGATAGGCTACTTTTAATTAGTCGCCGCCCCCAGATCCGCCCCCAAACGACAAAAAGTGCAACTTTCAACTATTTTCACTGATTTTGATGTTAATGTTACCTCAAACATTAAGGTACTCCCAATTTGAACTGTGCAAGAATTTTTTTGCTGAACTCTGCCGCTCCCACACGCCGCCCCCCAAAAAAGAGATACATGTGAAACCTAAACCTGAAGACATAGCGATCTAATTCTTTTGATATATAAATAACTGACTGAAAATGGGAAAAGATAGGCCACTTTTGATTAGTCGCCGCCTCCAGCTCCCGCCCCCCGAAGCAAAAAAAATGCAACTTTCACAATTTTCATTGATTGTCATATTTTCTCAAACATTTAGAAACTCCCAACTCAAACTGTGCAAGAATTTCTTTGCTAAACTCTGCCGCTCCCATATGCCGCCCCCCAAAAAAGAGATAAATGTAAAACATAAACCTGGAGTCCTGGAGACATCGCGATCTAATTCTCTCGCTATATAGGTATAGATAGCTGATTAAAAATGGGAAGGAGGGACGTGTCCAGCGGCAGTGCGAGCGCAACGATAAACAAACCTTTGATTGAAACCTTTCGAAAACACTATTGACTTCTAAGGTTCTCAACACTGCAACAGAAGTGGAAGGAGTAAAACGCACAGAATAGCAGAAACACAAAACACCCAGGAGCCCCCCGGGGCCGAATCCGGGGAAACACCAAGGAAAGATCCATTTGCCAACAAGGATTCTCAAAAACGTAAGTTAGATGAAATATCACCTATTAGCAATGAAGTACGTAAAAGATACACTTGGAATACAGAATCGTTAATTACCAAGAATCGTTATTATTCGCTGTCTTCAGTTGCTGATGATGATGACAGCGGCGAAAGAAGCGCTGATAAGAATATCACAACGAAAGAAACAAAAATACCACTTATTTTTTTACATGCTAATTTGAGGTGACCAGATTTGTCAGTGAAGAAATCGGAACATGGGGGGGGTCTGAGAGGCAGAGACCCCCGAGATGCGTCGCAGACGTTTTTTTTTTCCGAAAGAGGGTTGTTGCCAACTTATATTCTCTGATTTAGAACTTTCAGGCACCTACCTACCATCTATTTTTAATTTTTCTGCGTCTGTTCATTGTTGGATAGACATGCAATAATAAACCGATATTTGGAGATATTTTCTGAAACTCAGTTTTTCTGATCATTTTTCTGCGAAAAAAACAGTAGACTTCCAGGGGGGCGGGTAAGTGATGCTGTCCCTTGCCCCCTTCCCAACCAACGTGTTCATACCACCAATACCAATTAATAATAATGAAATAATGTTTATTATAAAATAATATGCTTTTTTAGGCGACCAACACACAAAAGCTTTCTTTACGCCCTTTTTGACGTCCCAAAAGTGTCTTTTTCTTTGTACGCTAATGTCAATATTTCCCTTTTCGGCCGCTGAACCTCATTTGTTTTACTTTGTTGGAAGGCTAATGTCATTCTGCTTTTTTCACGTTACATGATTTTAGACCGATTTAGCTGTTGAATATTCACATCAAGAAGTAGTCGGCGGTATACCTGATTAATAAAGAGCAATCAATCATTCAATGATGACCCAAAATCAGATGTAAAAATTACATAGATTTGAAAATACAGTTATTTTCTCCGTAAGGTTGGTGCCCACTGCCGGTGATTTCCGAGGTGATTTCAGTTGCAAGATTGCTACGCTACTACATCATTGGTCAATTCAATGCTACAATGTCAATGTGAATGCTGTCAAAGTCAAAGGCAATTTCAATATTTTGTTTTATTTGTTATGGTTATGCTTATGTCGTGAAAATTGGCCCAAGTAGGTCCGAAACACGCGTGTTTGTTGAATTTCGATGGGGACCGTAGCCCTTATCATAGAATAAAATATAGACCACAACGTTGATGACTTGCACGATTGTGATTTTACGGAAAGGTACGCCAGAGAAACAGACCCTGTCCAGATTTTTGCCTTGTTTTACAGGCACCAACTCATCACAAAATGTTCATACTGCTTCAGGCAAATACCTCTACAGCTTGTGATTTCAGCGGAAGCAAATCCAAAGCTGCCGCATTTGAGCTGCAGTCTGTGGTTCCGGCGGGGTTTGAGAAAAATCGTTCATCATTGACTTGTCTAAACTACTGTCATAATAATACACCTGCTAATTTTGTTTTCTAATGTCACAGGTAACTATGTTTTATGAAGAAAAGCACTCTTGCGATTGCGAGTAAGAAATCAAACAATCCAAACATCAGTATATTGCTAAATTTTTTGTGATAGTCGCCTAAAAAATGTCGTGTGCACCTTGGCCAGAAGGTTCTTCTTTGGCCTCACCTGTTTTGCAGCCTCGGCTACGCCTTGGCTACAAAATTTCAGATTCGACCAAAAAACATTACCTTTATGGTCTTAATACACAAAGTACTATTTTCAAACAACATGTACATTCTACAGGGTGCAGACAGTCAAATAAATAAATAAATGAATAAATAAATAAATAATTTATTTTTCATCACAGATACATGTAGAAAAACGCCCGACAGGCTCTGGAGCCCAATTACTGGACGAAAAACGTAATTGTATAATATAATATAAAACAGGTACAAATAGATTATCACATAAACAACAGCTCACAAAAATAAATCCATGATATTCTTCTTGTTGCAACAAAAAATATCAACTTTTGCTTCCACTTCGCCATAGCGGGAATACATTTTGTGCAAAGTAGCCATAAGTAACGCATTGGTGCGAGCAGTTGGCAGGTTGAATACATTGTTGTGTCTTGAAGAGAGGCGTGGTACTTTAAATTCAATTGCGTTAGTCAGAGAGGAGCAGTCCACATAGCCACTGATCAGACCGAAAAGAAATGCAACGCAATTGGCATCTCTTGGTCTTCTCAGTGACCTCGTGTTAAAACGCTGAAGCAGCAAATCGTGAGGGGAACCCTGCGGGGGATAGAAACCGTCAACGAAACGCGAGGCCGCCTTCAGGAAGCGTCTCTGAACGCCCTCCAGATCGGATATATAAACCATGTAGATGGGATCCCAGATGAGGGAAGCATATTCCAACCTGGAGCGGACGAAGGTGTTGAACAGAAGGCGAAGCGTGTCGACACTCCTAAAGCCGGCCCCATTCCGCAAAATGAAGCCGAGACCCCGGAAAGCAGAGGCAGTAACTATCTCAACGTGTTTGGAGAAAGTGATCTTGGAATCAAAGGTTACCCCCAAATCCTTGATGTACTCCGGCCTCTGTACAACCGCATCGCCCAAACTGTAGCCGTATATCAGCGTATCCTTCTTCCGTGTAAAAGACAAGACATTACACTTTGACGCATTCAAGCGAACACCATTCTCCACACACCAGTCGCGAACAGTCGTCAAGTCCCTTTGCAGAGCAACACAGTCCTCAATTGAATTTACCTCGCGATAAATCTTAAGGTCGTCCGCATATAAGAGCGATTTTGCCGTCAACCTGGCAAGAATGTCAATCATAAAAATATTGAAAAACGTGGGACCGGTTACTGTGCCCTGGGCAACACCCGACGACTGGCGGTAATTGAATGATCTGTAACCATTGTGTTGGACATATAACAGTCTGTTTTCAAGGTACGATTCGACAAGCCCGACCAACGAATTAGAGAAACCGAAGTCTTGAAGTCTACGGCACAGTATCTTATGGTTGATGGTATCGAAGGCACTAGTGAAATCGGTGTATATAACGTCGACCTGACCTCTCCTGTCAAGGACCTCACACAAGAACTGACTCTTGACTGCCAGATTAGTCACCGTAGAACGGCCCTCCATGAAACTATGCTGCTGCGGCCACAGGTAGCAAGCCACGTGACGGTACACAGCACCGTGGAAGACATGCTCAAAAACTTGGCTGAAATTAGAAATAATTGCTATGGGGCGATGATTCTTGATATCCGTCCTGTCCCCCTTTTTATATACTGGGCAAACTCTAGCCAACTTCCAGTCATCTGAGAAGGTAGAAGATTTAAAAATTGCATTGAATAGGAAGGTTAGTGGTTTTGTCAACGCAGAAGCGCAATCCCTAACTAAGAATGCAGGAATCGAATCCGGACCCGTGGTCGTGTTAGAGTTCAATTTTTTAATAGCCTTTTCAACATCGTCGTCGGATACAAGTATCTTACCAAGGGGAACAGCGTTAGGACTGGCACTATCAAGGCTAATCCCCGGAGCCTCAGAGGGAGGTGAGAAAGAAGAAGAAAAGTGGTCAGCAAATTTGTTAACAATAACCTGAGGGTCAGCAAGAAGCTGCCCTTCGAAGGACATGCTAGGAGGAACAGACTGTCTACCATTCTTGCCGTTCACATACGACCAAAAGTTCTTCGGATTCTCACTCAACTCCCGCTCAATTTTGCTCTGATACTCGGAAAGGCTCAACCTGATATCTTGCTTTATAGTCTTTCTGAGACCAGAAAATTTGTCATAATCGGCGGACAGAGCCCGTATTTTTGTATTCCGAAAAGAGAGCTACTTTTGCTTTGATTTTTTTTTATGATGTCGCGGTTGAACCATGGCGGGTATGAATGAGAAATATTTCGCCCTGCTTTTCTCGGAACATAGACATCCAATTCACCAACCGCCAAATTTACATCGCTATATTCAAGAAGAGACGACCAATCGTGAACACTCAACGATTCATACAGTCCCATGAAATCTGCTCTTTTAAAGTTAGGTATACACACCATTGACTTCCACAGGAACGTTCACGTGGAACACGTTCCAGCTGCAAAGAGATACACAAAACGGGATGGTGGCCGTCAATGGGCACTAGGGACTCCGCAGCTACTTCGACAGCGGTCCCGGTAATGCTCGACAGAACAAGATCCAACAATCTATCGTTTTTGTTGAGAGAAGTATTGTACTGCGCCAGGTCATAAAAGCTCATTAATATAGTAATTTGAGTTACATTACGGGAAGAAACCATATCACCCCCTGCACAGGCGCTGTACTCAGGCAAATTAAAGTCACCAACGATGACCATCTCACAATTATATAAACATTCCGCAGCAAGCAGTGCCTTCACAAGTAATTCGTAATCGCGGCCAGTACATGAAGGCGGAATATAAAGAACAACAACAATAATCGGCTTATAACTGACGGTAAGCTCAACGGCCACGATATCGATAGCCTTGATTTCAAGAAATATACCACAGGCAGAGGGCAAGTCAATACACCGACCTCTGAGCTCCCTTCGGGCGGCCAGAGCAACACCACCGCCTCGCACACAGTTTACATCTCTGAAACTACGATCGCACTTGAACACGTCATAACGATCAAGGAAAAACAGTTCACCGCCGCGAATGCCGTCGTGAAGTCACGTCTCAGCAAGGGCGAAGCAGTCATACAGGTCCCCAGTCGACAATACAGAGTTGAAAAACTCCACAGTCCTGGACCTCAACCCTCTCACATTTTGATAAAAGATGCGCAAGGTACTAGCGGCGCTAAAACCCAGGCAGGGATCACCCCCGTCAGACCCGCAGCTCTCAATGGGGCCACTAATTACCGAAGACTGCTCCTTTCCTACGAAAAATATAATCAGAAATGTTTATGCCAACAGGCCACTTTGCCGCATCCAGAAACTCATCAACCACAGTCTCATCAACTCCCAATCTGAAGGAGTTGAAAAGACGATGGCGATTCGGAGCATCCTCGACAACAACTGAACGACCCGGAAACTTCAACTGCATATACTGCTCGACCGGATTCCGACTCGACTCGTCAAGATTGCGTAGCGTGGGTATCAATCGAAATAAATTCAATCTTGTAAATAAACTACAACCAACATAAAATTTATTCATCCACCGAAAATAAAGAAGAAGTGAAAAAAATTGAAATGTTCGTTGCTCAAATCGAAAATCGGAGCATTTACGGAATAGATACTCAAATCGGAACATTTTTGGAACAGAAGTCGAATCGGAAAGTGTCTCCTGAAAACGGTACATTTCCGATCAAATCTGAACGTCTGGTCACTTTATGCTAATTGCAACTACAATGAAATAACTCGTGACCTCAAGGATATGACAACCGTACATTTTACAACTCATAGCTCACATAACCAACTGAGAATTAACCTAGGAAATGAAGACGATTATAGAAAAATTACAGCGTACTACACTCTACATAAAATTGAATACCACACCTACAGAAATCCAAATGACAGGCTTTAAGAAGTCGTCATAAAAAACGTGCCAACATCCCTTTCAACTGAAGAAATAAAAAATCACCTCCTAACACTCAAGTTTCTGGTAAAATCAGTTACAAGACTCCAAAATAGAAGTAAAATACCATTACCTATATGCGCCATCTCGCTTCCAAAAAATGAAAAAGCTACTGATATCTTCAAAACTCGACAAACTGTTTTATTCAATCGTATCTGTTGAACCAAGGAGGAAAACAGGAGAAACGCCTCAATGCCATCGCTGTCAATTATTTGGTCAAATTAAGAATTACTGCCAATTACAACCAAAATGCGTAAAGTGCTCAGGACAACACTACTACAAAGATTGTAAAAAAAACAGAAGACATCCCACCCACATGCTCAAATTGTGGAGAACATCATCCAGCAAACTACAGAGGATGCAAAGCTTTCACAGAATACAAACAAAAGCAAGAGTCCCACAAATACTCTCGTCGAAGTCAAAATCCTGATGCCAACACCCGCTCAGAGAAAATTAACAACGCTCGCACTGCAATTACAGCCAATAACATTCCCTGAACATCTTATTCTGATGCTACTAGAGAATATCAATACCAAAGATCCTCTACCACTAATATTACCCATCCTCTAAACCAGTCATCACAATCCCTAGTAGACACCATCCTGAAAGGCGTTATGGACCTCATAAAGCCACATCTTGAACAAATCAAAAACTTCCTTTTGACAAACCTACTTCCTATCCTTTTAAATGGCAAATAATCTCGACCATACAATTAACAACATCAAGGTTCCTCAACTTTAACGCCAATGGAGTGAAGCGACAGCGCTCATCAATAATAAATTTTTTGAATCGTCACAACATCGACTTAGCATGCATCAGTGAGACTCACTTACATGAACAAGAAACTCTGAGAATACCTGGATATTCCATCTACAGATCGGATAGAGACGCACCTACAGCCTCAGGGGGTGTAGCCATCGTAATAAAAAGGAAAATTCCACATTATTCTATAGGAGAACTGAATCTGAACAGTCTAGAAGCAGTAGGAGTGATAATAACCGTGCAGAGAGGAGTGAAAATCAAGATAATTGCTGCTCATAAGCAGCCCAACAAAAGATTACATAATGCCGATTTTGCTACAATATTCAGCAACCAGACACCGACTTTACTTATTGGCGACCTTAATTCAAAAAGTCAAAACTTGGGGCTGTCGCGCCAACAACCCAGATGGAACTGTCCTGAACCATATTGCAACAACACCTGCCCTCGGAATTGATGCGCCGACAGAACACACATATGCACCATACCAACAAGACCGACTCTCAGATATCTTAGACATAGTGGTACACAAAAATTTCACATTCCCGATACAGCAAGAGGTCTTACCAGAACTTGACTCTGATCATCTACCGGTGATCATAGCATTCACCAACATGACATACAAACGACCAAGAGCAACAAAGCTAATACATGGCATAACTGACTGTTTAATAGAAAACTAGATAACAAAACAAGATATCTTGGAATTCTACAAACTACTGAACACATTGATGAAGCCATAGAACATTTCACTTATTGTCTTGGAAATAGCATAGAAGAAGCCACAGTCAAGTGCGAAAATAGAAAACAGAAATACCCTAAAACACCCACAGCCATTCTTACTATGATAAAAGAGAAAAGTCGTCCAAGAAGAGAGTGGCAAACAACCAGACAGCAAGCAACCAAGACACACTTGAACAACTTGAGCTATCGTATCAAATACGAACTTGACAAATTGAACGTCGCTAGTTACAAACAAGTGAGTATGCCTTCACGTGCGTGAGTCTCAGTAGCGCATTTTCTCAAAGAGGCATATTGTGAACGTAAAGAAATTTGGTTGAAAGAGAAACAACATTCCTTGCCCACTTTCTTCATTCGAAACTCATTGTGATATTATGTTATCAGAATGGGGTACTTGCTAATGAAATAGATTTGAATGAAAATTCTTCCACTTATCAATATTTTTTGTTTGTTTGAGGGCGGGAGTTGGTAGCGGCGACTAATCAACAGTACCTGGTCTATTTTTTCCCATTTTCAGTCGGCTATCCATATAGCGAAAGAATTAGATCGCTATGTCTTCGGGTTTATGTTTTCCATTTATCTCTTACTTTGAGGGCAGCGTGTGGGGGTGACAGCATTCGGCAAAGTGACTGTTGCACAGTTTGAGTTAGGAGTTTCTAAATGTTTAAGGAAATATGACAATCAGTGAAAATTGTGAAAGTTGCATTTTTTTTTGTTTGGGGGCGGGAGCCGGAGGCGGCGACTGATCAAAAGTGGCCTATCTCTTTCCATTTTTAGTCAGCTATCTATATAGCGGAACAATTGGATCGCTATGTCTTCCGGGTTATGTTTTACATTTATCTCTTACTCTAGGGGCGGCGTGTGGGAGCGGCAGAGTTTGGCAAAGAAATCCTCCCACAGTTTGAGTTGGGAGTTTCTGGATGTTTGAGGTAACATTAAAATGTAATTCAGTGGAAATTATTGAAAGTTGCTTTTTTTTCTTTTGGGGGTGGAAGTTGGAGGCGGCGCCATGTCAAAGGTAGCCTATTCTTTCCCCTTTTTAGTTAGCTATCCATATAGCGAAAGAATTAGATCGTTATGTTTTCGGGTTTATGTTTTTCATTCATCTTTCACTTAGAGGGCAGCGTGTGGGGGCGGCAGCATTCGGCAAAGTAACTGTTGCACAGTTTGAGTTGGGAGTTTCTAAATGTGAGGGGAATATGACAATCAGTGAAAATTGTGAAAGTTGCATTTTTTTTTGTTTGGAGGTGGCAGCTGGGGGCGGCGGCTAATTGAAAGTGGCCTGTATTTTTCCAGTTTCAGTCAGCTATCATGTATAGTGAAAGAATTAGATCGCTATGTCTTCAGGTTCATGTTTTACATTCATATCTCACTTTGGGGGCGGCGTGTGGGAGCGGCAGAGTTTGGCCAAGAACTTCTTGCACAGTTTGAGTCTAGAGTTTCTAAATGTTCGATGTAACATTATCAGCTAAATCAGTGAAAATTGTTGAGAGTTGCACTTTTTTTCTTTTGGGGGTGGAAGCTGGAGACGGCGCCATATCAAAAGTAGCCTATCCTTTTCCATTTTCAGTCAGCTATCCATATAGCGAAAAATTTAGATCGCTATGTCTTTGGGTTCATGTTTTCCATTTATCTCTTACTTTGGGGGCGGCGTGTGGAAGCGGCAGCGTTCGGCTGAGCAAATGTTGCACAATTTGAGTTGGCAGTTCCTAAATGTTCAAGGGAACATCTCAATCAGTAACATTTGTGAAAGTTGCACTTTTTATCGTTTGGGGGCGGAATCTGGGGGCGGCGACTAACCAAAAGTACCCTATCCTTTCCCATTTTTAGTCAGCTATTTATATACCGAAAGAATCAGATCGCTATGTCTTCGGGTTTATGTTTTTCATTTTAAAGTGATTGGGGGCGGTTTTTAGCAGTTTTTTCATGTCGGCGGCGCATATTGAAGACGGAATGTTTCTTGGCTTACGTTTATAAGTGGCAGCTATGTATTATTCAAAAAATGAGAACACCAGAGCATCAGGTCTGGTAGAAAGTGCAATATTATGTTATTTCAAGTTTATCGGGGGCGGTTTTCTCTATGTTGGCGGCGCAATATAGACATCCAATATAGCCTAGCCCTCCTTTGGGAGTGGCAGCTATGTAACAGCGAAAAAAATAGAAAGCTAGGTCGTCTAGTTTGGGAGGAGTTCGAGGAACGGACGGACGGACGGACAAAGCGGTTGCAATAGCGATTTTCATCAAGATGGAAAATGCGCTAAAAATGTATTGAAGATATGAGGCCCAACGACCCAGGACTATGGCGAACAACAAAAATAATCCTGCAAGAAGAAACCATTGCACCACCCCTCATTAAAGACGATATCAATTACTGTTCGGACCAAGAAAAATGTAACATATTCTCCAAGCAGCTGGAGAAGACGTTCACAACTCACAGCACCACCATGCCTGGCTTCCACGCCCAAGTGGTAAATTATGTTGAAAACCATACGCCTTTTGCTGACAAAATCGAGCCTACATCCCCACAAGAACTGATAACTGTCATAAAAGATCTACCGACAAAAAAATCACCTGGACCAGACGGAATCCCCAACACTGTCCTTAAAAATGTGTCAAAAAAATTCCTAGCATTTTTGGCATCCACATTTAATGCTTGTCTGAGAATGGGATATTTTCCTGATAAATGGAAATATGACCACATCTTGATGTTTCCCAAGCCCGGCAAGGACAAAACAAGACCGGAGAGCTTCAGGCCTATAAGCTTGCTAAACACACTGTCGAAGCTGCTGGAAAAGATCATCACAATACGCCTGCATAGAGAACTAGAGGGTCGCAGTATTATACCATCCATTCAATTTGGGTTCAGAAAAGGACACTCAACCACAGTGGCGGACTAAGGGGGGGTGGTGGGGGCGGTCCGCCCCGGGCCTCAGGGCCTCAATCATCTGATGTGGCCCCCAATTCCTCTTGTTTGTGGAAAATACTGCTAAAAAATTGGGATAAAATCCAAAGATTTCAATTTTTTCTATTAGCGGTAATTTTTTTCGCATATTACTTAGGTGAGTAACATTGTTTTTCTTTTTTTCCATTTAAAATTACCTTGGCAGGCCCTTCGACAACAGGTTTTGGAGGCCTCACACACACACAGGCAATAGATGTGTGTCTGTATCACGCAACATCTCAAAATTATTTTCACTTTAGGCTTTAG